>CM045462.1:20712007-21912007 GCA_024666655.1 Dascyllus trimaculatus | reverse complement strand
TGTCCTGTTTGGTGCGTTTTCAGGTGACCCGGCCCCCTCGCTGCATCCATCACACAGAGCCTGATTGAGCTGACCTTCAGGCCTGCCCCGCCGACCCCCGGGCTTCCTGTTCTTTGTCAGCGCCTCACAATGCCGCCGGTATCACACAGACAGGGGAGGTCTGAGAACCGACCAGGGGAGTCCACCCAGGCCGGGGCTGGGGGAGAGAGGGGGTCCTTTGGGGAGGGAGCTGAGAACCCCCTTTTCAATTCGCCCCGGTCTTTCCAAATTAGAGAAAAGGCAGAGAGTGGTGTCCTCTGTCACCCTGCCACACAGGGACCTTTAAAAAGCAGCCTCAGTGGTTTCTCAAGTGAGGTGTCTTCTCGGGAGACAAAAAACAGAGGAGAAGAATAAGTGGGCGAAGAATTTAATTGTGGCCCAGTGTGAGGACTGGCAGTAGGAGGACGGCCACTCTAGCGTTTGTAAAGGACCGAGACAGTTTACTTGTCCTTCCTCTGTGAGTCTCTTTGGCCCCGTGAAATTAGAGAGTCGGGGGCTCGAGCAGAGGAGCTGCATCACTGATCACTCTCAGGTTAGTCTGATTAACAGTGGTGGAAGAACAAGGAGCATTTACTGGGGTAAAAGCAATGCAGTGGCAATGAAAGAGTACACTTTCTGCATGCACAATCTTTGTTAAATGGACAAGAATGCACCACAAGTATCAGGAAAAACAATGGCACAAACATAGATCTCAGTGAAAGTTCTTCTGTAATCTTTGTTTTTTGTGTAAAACATTAGATAATTTTCCTTCTGTTAGACTTGACGAAATACAGGATTAAAATGAAAACATCTTGATATCATAACTTGACCCATGAGATGCTCCTTTTCAGATTTTCTGAAAACAAACATATAAATTACCTTGTTAGAAATTCTTAAAGTCCCTCTTTGGTTGTTGATTTAGCCCATAAAAACTCATTTCTGTGTATCAGAGTTACACATTTACACTTTTTGTCCAAATGATCCCTTTGTGCCTTAAAATGGTTCAAAAGTATCTCCACACTGCTGATTCCTCTAATATATATAAATCTCTCAAGTCTCCACCTCTTTCTCCACCTACTCCTATGCTACTTGCTGCAGCTTCGAGCACGCCAGCTCACATCACATGATTTAGATATTTTTACCTTATTTCATGTCTATTATAGTTGCAGTTCCATACATGTGCATATATATACATACTTCTTGTGGACTCAGTAGGTACATTCTCATCCATCTTGATAAATAGACAGAAAGAAAATTACCTTATATTGAAGTCAAAATCAGGATCCTTTATTAAACTGAACCAAGTGATTTTGGTGGCTAAACTTAAAGGTCCCATATTCTGCAAAATTCACTTTAGAATGGTTTTCTAACAATAATATGAGTCCCCAGTGTGTCTACAAATTGCCCCGTAATGAGAAAAATGTATCCTCTCCCTCTCTTGCTTTCTCCACCTTTCAGAAAATGTGTGCTTAAACAGGCAGATTGGAGATTTGCCCTACATGACATCATAAAGGGCAATAGCATCACCTCCAGGTTAGTGACACTGCACCAGAGAAACATTAGGCTGAATTCAAATCTGCACCCTCTGGACTTACAGACTGAGCCTTTCGGACTAAAGGCGTACGTAATGTCTGTGACGTCTTCACTGTCATCACGCAAAGTCCGCCAGAGTGGGAGTCTGCAGCATTATGACTGGAGCTAATAGACAGGCTTGGAGTCCGTTTCACTCGTTTCCGTGAGAATATTTGAGAGACTATTGTGTATACGGTAATCACCACAAATAACAAGATATAAATTCCATTTATAGGCTTTTTTTGTAAGTAAACAAATCAACATTCATACACAGGCTATACACATTCAAAACAGCCCTCAGCACTCCTGGACTTACCCCCCGTGATGCAGGTCAAGGGCTGTGAAAATCCTGAAGCAGCCTAGCCATCCTGGAGACTCTCTCTTCTCCCTGCTGCCGTTAGGTCGACGCTATCATTGCCTAAGGAATGCCACAGAGAAGATGAGGAAGAGTTTCTTCCCTCAGGCCATCCGCTTGGTCAACTCTGAGCTTTAACTGGACTTCGCTCTACACACTGGCACCTCTCTCCACATGCACCTTATGTAATATATAACAGAGGTCCATTTGCTTTTTTTGATTTACCGATGTATATGTATATATTTTTCTTGAACCTTTTTTAAAATTCTTTTTATTGCAACTGGATGCTGGTACAAAACACATTTCACTGCACATTGTATTGTGCATAATTGTGTATGTGACAAATAAAGATCATCTTATTTCTTATCTCTACATTATCCTATCTAATATTTGAGTAATTCAGCTAAACACGTTTCAACCAGAAAACCAATTCTAAAAGAAGAATAATGATATATAAAAGTGGGTTCCTTTGGTTCGATACGTATGAAACTCTCGAAGTCTGAATCTGTTTTTTTGGGTTGTCCACTGGTACACTGTAAGGTGGAAATGCTGAGCCATGTCATGCACAATCCAAATAAAATAAAAATAACCACAAAGAAAAGCAAAACTTGCTCAGAGGGAATCGAGGGAATCATTGGATTTGTTGGTGTTTTTGTGTATATTTTCGTCGGTTTAAAACTTTAGCTCTAAACTAATCCTGTTAATCTCCATATTTTCTAATGCTGCAGGATCTTGGCACGGTCAAAAGACATTTTCTGTAATTTATAATCCTGCTGCATCTTAGCATCATTATTACATTAATTAGTTTATTCTACATAACTAATACCACTTCAGGGTCTCAGCCTTAATATGTATTATAGTCAGGTACAGTAGTATTCCATGCAGCTTTTAAGGGGTTTAATCCCTAATATGTAAATAACTCAGGTAAAATCACACCATAAATAACACTGCAGGGTCTTCACCCCAGTATTTACACTTGTTGGGTTACTTCCTTAATTCAATCATCATCCTTTTTACTAGACTGCACTTTGATACAGCAGCTGTTTTCTTAAATGTGCTTCATACTTAAGTATTTTATCTTGTTACACTGCATGCTTAGGATCTATTTATTTGTATGAATTTGACAGTTGTTTTGATTTTAAGCATTTTAGCAGTTTTTGAAAGGTGTTAGTCAAATAAAGTTAATATTATTATAACTTCTTGCATAAAAAATATTATATGGACTCGATTTTTAATGGAAGGGGTCTTTAAAAGTACATCTGCTTCTCACTGAATATCCCTACTTTAGTGAAAAGTTCATTCTCAGTGAATGCTATTGAATATTATTATTGTGTGAGACAAACCTTGGACTACGATTAACTTATCAGCAACTTGTGATGTGATAAAATCCTGCTTGTACACGTCTAAATCACAAACAGCTACTTTAATGTGATTGTTTTTTGTTGTAAAATGCATGTTAAAAAAAGTCATAAGCAAGACTTTATATAACAATACAACATACTGTCAGTTATAAAGTAGCACAAGTACCTCACATTGCACTTAGTCTAATACTTGAGTTTGAACATCACACATAACCAGGAGCAGAGCTGAGCTAATTAAATCATCCGTCATGTAAACTTCCACAGTTTTCCACTCTCACGACACAACCTTTGTCTGATTTTTGTGTGTCTGCATTCATTAATGTGCATGTGTGTGTTACTCATGAGGACATATGAAGCTTTGTCTAAAGTGCCTCCCGGTTACCATGACAATGCAGCCCTGCAGGGGTTTGGAACAATCGCCTACCTGTGCTGCTTCCCCCCTGCAGGAGCGATAGGATTCGGCCTTGGGCACCAACATACATGACCGTGTGAACAACTGGATGAATAAATTGTGTTAATCGATTCTGGTTTAATAGCCGCGTTCACATCACATGGCCGATGTAAATGCTTTTTTTTGTCACTCCGCATGCGATGTTCTCTCAACACAATGTGTGTGCAACGTCCTTGTAACACTGGATTTTTTATGAATAAAAAAATCAGTGAAGCTGCACTGATTGACCCTCTCATGGACAGAACAAAATGGTGCATAAATGACGACGTGCAAGAAAAACCCGCCTGAGAAACAATGAGCTAAGAATGTCTAAATGATTGCACTGTCAATCTGAAAAATAAATAAAAATAGAAATAAAGCAAATACAAGAAACCCTAAAAAAAATCGATTGACTTTTTGACAAATATAAATTTTCCATCATAAATAAAAACCTAAAAAGCGACAGACGTCAAAAAGGTTTCCTCAACTGTGACGCATAGAATATTTTCTTTTACACTGTAAAAATGATAACTAGGCATTTGTTGCTCCCATTAGCGCTTTTAAGCCAGCATCACTCATAAATTAAACACTGCCACTTGCAACAAACAATAAGGAGTCAGCACAGCAAACTTTTCACTATCGTTGCCTCTACTAGAGTTTTGATAAGACAAAAACAAGAATTTATTTGTTGAAATTACTTGAGTTGCATTTCCCTGGATGGAAACCCCGTAGAAGACCAATATGTCCTTGCGCGCATGCTCCTTAAAGTTCAGGCAGGGGGCTGGTCTGCCTTTTAGCTCACTTAGCTAAGGCAATACCACATGGGCTCAGTCCCTTAGCAGCGGTGATGAGTCCGAGTCCGGCTCAAGACCATTTGCTGTGTGTCACTCTCCTCTCTACCTCCACTTTCACTCTGTCTCTCTCTACCAATAATATGTAAAAATTCTCCCCTCCTGGTCAAAAAAACCCCCAAACAACAACAACAACAACAACAACAACAACAACAACAAAACAGGCAGGAGGTGTCCAAACTTAGTAAAGTCAACTTTGGTAGTCAAAAGTTGAGAAAACTTTAAAAAATCTCTTGCGTCATGTTGCCTTGATATTTTCAGTTCTGACGGCCTTGTTTTTTTGGGGTTTTTTTTCCAGTGTGGCATTTCTTATTTACCTTTTTTACATTTATCTTAATTACAAGACGTTTTATTCTTTTGTAACTTTATTTTCTGTTTCATTTAAAAAAGTCGGTCTTGACAATGTTTAACACCTTTTTGGACGCAGAAATCAGCCAGAAATTTTCTGGCTAAGGTCACACCAAGCATTGAAAGGCAGGTAACAGCAAAGGAATGGCGACATGAAGCTTAAAGCATAAATTACAATGTCAATTCAACAGATACGCTGTTGTTTTTTAAATATGTGATCGTCAAACAAAAACACTATTTCACTTCCCCTTCTCTAGACGTCCTTCAATCCTAACAAAACGTTGAAAATATTTGGATGTCCCATAGAAACAACTGATAGATTTGTTTTTTGGATCATTTTATTACTAAAGGACGTGACCTCTGTGAATAAACAGCTATAGAGCTGCTTATATAAGTGAAACTGGAGTTTTAAATTTTGTCACTGAATTAAGAAACCCTCAGTAGCATTAAGCAGAATGTCCTGTGTCCTTGTTGTTTTGCTTAGATAAGGACAGTCATTTTTTTGGGAAAACAATGTCATCATAGCTGTCCTGTAATTATGTTCCTCAGAGTCCGTAGTGAACTCTTTTTTTCAATAAGCTCTTTAGTTCGTGGTCAAATGCTTCGACAGAATAGAGGAGTCCATGGAAAAGTGGAAGGTGACAGCAAGTTCAGACTTTACAAAGGAGTCAAAGCTTCTTTTTATATCACAGATTACAACTAAAACGTTCATAAAAACGACTTCAGAGGTCAGCATTGGTAATGACTTGTGTATATGGACAAAAACCAAGTTACCTCGATATGAATGCGAACATAAACAGAAGGGAACATTGACTTTTGTAAGTAATAGTTAAAAATACAGCCTTGGGACAAAACAATCTCCACAGCGTCCTGTAAAGCTCCCTTTATATGACTGCGGGGACAATTACAGAGTTTTGGATTTAATATTATGGATTTAGTGTGTGTTTATAACCACTGACTCTATACACCGATCAGCCACATCATTATGACGTGATGAACTTTTCATTTAGCACCATCAGTAGGTTAAAACTTGTATGCCCATCAGCTTTGTGATCAAAATAATGTCACTCTTAATGACATACTCAGCCATACCTAGTGTTTAGCGCTAATGTTAGCATCCAAACACAGGAAACAGGTCAGTTATGTTGGATTGTCATGGAATTTGTAACCGATATTCATTGTTTCCAGAAGATGTGTCCTACTCATTTTGATAAGGTCAGATCTTATAGTTATACATTCACATATATACTGATCAGCCATAACATTCTGACCACTGACAGGTGAAGTGAATAACATTGATCATATTGGTACTATGTGGTGCTCTGATGGAAAACCTTAGATTTTAACATCCGTGTTAATGAGACTTAGACACCCAAATAAACATTGTCTCACAACAAGCACACTCCCTCATGCAAATGGAAATCCCAAATATTACTTGCCTATCCTGCAGGAAAACACACCCCTCCACATGGAAAAAACATCAACCAATCAGGAACATGTTGAAGAACATGACAATGGTCCAACATGTTGATTTGACCTCCAAACTTCCTACACCCCATTGTGATCAAGCATCAACAGGATGCAGAGGAACAAGTTTGATTGACAGAAGCCCCACTGCACAAGCCAGAGTACCCAAAGGATCCAGTGCCAACGTCCTGGTTCCAGACCCCATATGACACCCTGAGAGGTCCTCTTGTCCATGCCCAATGGTTCAGAGCATTTTTGAGCACATAAGGGGGACCAACACAATACTTGACAGGTGATCATAATGTTATGCCTAATCGGTGTATATATATGGTTATATGGTTTGAGTGGTGACTCCTAACTCCTGGCTAATCCAAAAATTAGTAAATCGGTGTGTCAGGAGTTGAGCTGAGGGTCATGGATGTCCTATGAAGGCACCCAACTTTCACTCAAAATGGTCAATCCCTTAATTATGCACAACTTTAAGTCTTAATAAAATTTGAATCCACGAGTTATATAAAATCCACCCCCTCTCCAGTTGTCATAAAGAGGGGAAATTAGCTTTAGAGACCAAAACCTTTTTTGTAGCAGGTAGTAAATAAATTTATGTCTGCTGTAAAGTTGGGCACTTTAAGATGAGGGTCTATGGGAATTGACTTGCTTTTGGAGTCTGCCTCAAGTGGCCATTTGAGGAACTGCAGTTTTAAACAATTCCACATTTGCTTCATTTTTCACTTGATTTTGACAAACAATTTCCCACAAGCTGCAGCTATTTTTGCAGACATGTCTACAATAACAGAGAGAAGAGTTGTAAATTGTTAGCAATTACAACTAAGATGTTGCAAAATGACCTTAGAGTAGCTTGTTGGTGATTTTTATTCATATAGACGAATCTAAGTTATGTCAACATAAGTAGCTATGTTGTAGTTTTTCATGCAGGCTGCAGTGTTTTGTGATCACAGGGTAATTTGTTGTTTCACAAAGGTTTCTGTTTCTTGTCGTGGATGGAGATTTGTCATATCATATTTAAAGTAATGGACAGGACCATGCTTCATTCTTTCTAAATAGAAAAATTAAGAAATTGTAAATAAGAAATTGTACTGGGCAGTAGAAGACAGCAGAACAAAGGATGTACTAGCATGACTCTCAAAGGCAACCACATTCAGGTTACATGTGCACAAAGGACCACTATTAATTTAATAATTGGGAGGCGCTATTGTATTTCTATGACTGTTGTAGACCTGATATTCAGTGCGCAGATGCCCTGCAGCCATCTTTTTACATATGCTAACAAAAAAGAAGGAGGAGAAAAAGCACAATGCAAACTTCCAAGTGGTCATAGGTCGCCAACTGGTAAGATAAGATAAGATAAGACGAGATGAAACAAGGTATAAAGATCAAGTTTTATTAATCTGAAAATAAATTATTTTACCAGATATTGTTCAGAAAACAAAATTACATAACATGAGAATAAACACAGCACCTAGTAGAAAAGCAGTAAATTATAGGTACAGTACATTATCAAAATTAACAATAAGTCAGCTAAAATAAGACTATGGTGGAACAAGTAGAAAGTAATACTAGTAATGAAACTGAGGTTGTCCAGCAACATCACACAGGTTAATGAAATGTTGCACATGAAATTGAAATCTTACACACAATAAAGCAATATAGCATAAGAAAATGAAATTGTTACGCATAATAATGAAATATTACACATAAAATTCAAATATTGTCCCTGAAAAATTAAATGCTGCACATCACATTGAAATATTACACATGAAAGAAGAATTATTGCACATTATTTTGAAAAACTACACATGGCATTGAAATATTGCACATCTAAAATGAAATATTGCACATGAAATTGAAATTATTGCACCTGGAAAATGAAACATTGCACATTACAATGACAAGAAGTACATTATAATGATTACATTAAAATATTACACATTACATTGAAATACTGCACATGACATTTAAATGTTGTACATAACAAGGAAATATTGTAGAAAAACATAAATTTGTCACACAAGATAAAGAACTATTGCACATAGAACTAAACTATTTCACATGAAATTGAAATATTGCATGTGAAAGGTAAACCTGGCACATTACATTGAAATATTGCACATTAATTTGAAACTATTGCACCTGAAAAATGAAACATTGCAAATTACATTGAAACATTGCACATGCAAAATGAGATATAGCACATGATAAAGAAATATTATAGAAAAATGTGAAATGTTACACAAGATAAAGAAATATTGCACATCAAATTGAAATATTGCACATGAAAAATAAAATATTAAACATGACATTGAAATATTACACATGCAAAATCAACTACTGCACATTATTTTGAAATATTACATATTCAATTTAAACATTGTACATTATAAAGAAATATTATAGCAAAACATAACATCTTACACAAGATAAAGAAAATAAGATCAAAAATAAGATATTTGACATGATAAAGAAATATTGTGCCAATTTTATGAAAGATAAAATTGGCACAATACATTGAAATATTACACATGAAATTGAAATTATTGCACCTGAATACTTGAAACATTGGACATTACATTAAAATATTAAACATGACATTGAAATATTACACATGAAAAATGAATTATTGCACATTATTTTGAAATATTACACATGATAAAGAAATATTGCACATGAAAAATGAACTACAGCACATAAAGAAATATTCTAGGAAAACGTGAAATGTTGCGCAAGATACAGAACATTACATTGTAATATTATAATATTAATCTAAAATATTGCACATTATTGTGAAATATTGCACATTAAATTGAAATATTGCACATGAAGTTGGAATTTTACACATGATAAAGAAATGCTGCATATTAAATATTGCACCTGAGAAACTAAACATTGCACATTAAATTGAAATATTACACATAATAAAGAAACATTACACATGAAAAATGATATATTGCACATGAAATTAGGATAGTGCACATGAAAATGACACGTTACTGGAACTGATATTGCATTAAAAAGTCATATTCCAGATGATATTGGCCGACCTGCTGTTATTTCTGCATAACGGAATGCAGTTATACAGTTTGATGGCCACCGGTACGAACTACGTCAGAGACAGTATTTAAAAAGTAATCAAAAGGCTGATCTTGAACACGTCAAAGCTGCCGATGCCTCCACCGTCAGCTGCTCTGGTCCCACTGCCGCCGACTGCAGCCCCGTGGCCACGACACACTGCAGCTCCACTTCTTTCTCTTCCTAATTCATTTGCAATGCTAATGCACAGGAGACAGCTGTCATCTCTGCTGTGACCATGATCAATCCGACGCCGGGGAGGAGGAGGAGGGAAGGAGGAGAGAGAGAGAGAGAGAAAGAAAAAAAAAGATAAATAAAACTGCAGGGTAAATAGGTCGGCCTATTATCTTCTGGCCTTGCATGGGTGCCGGTCCTTGAGAGAATGAATTTCAATGAAAGTCCCTTTTCACCAGGAGAAAGACGAGAGAGAATAAAATATGGAAAGATGCCTACAGAAACAAATGAGAGCAGAAAATTAAAAGTGGAATGAAGGAAAGCAAACAAGTTTTGTTTTCAGCCAGCTTGTTGAAAGTCCTCTTTGTAAAGCAAAAGGGAGGCTTCACGAGGAGTAGGATGCTTCGTCTTCGGTATGCATGTGAGTGAGAGCTCTTCATTCAGGATGTAGACGTCTCTCTTCTTGAGAACACATATATCTGATTACTGGGGCTGGTTTTATACCTCCTGGAAGTGTATCTGGCCAACATTGTTTCTAGCAATCTCATACGGCATCCACAATGTTGTTGTTTTGTGCAGTTTTTTTTCCCCTACAAGTCATTTAAATGCCCTTGTTGCGACGAGCCTTTCATTTAGACTCCGTGTTTTCTGCTTGTGATCTCAGTGGATGCTCAGGTTTATGTTGGAGCCATGAGGCCATGAGAACTTCTATCTTCATGCATCTTTGTTTTTTATAATAATATGCAGCACAACCATCAGTATATACTAATATGCAGTGGTGGAAAGTAACTTATGTGCATTTAATTTAAGTATTGTACTTTATGAAGGCAAAAATATGTATTAGTTTTAATTCTGCTGCACTTATTCAGTCATGGTTATTTCAGGGCTACACTGTAAAAAAGTGTCGTTGAGCTGGAGCTGAAGTAAAGTTATCTTCTGATCTTCCTGCTGTGGAGAATGCAGCTTAATGTTGTGGATTCTGTCAACACAAATATTACACTTTGTTCTAATAAATTTTTTGCAGAAAGTGTAGAAAGTAGGTTGTGCATCTGGCGTCATATGTGTGTCTCTAATGCCATTTTCTTTTGCAGAATGTTAAGTTGAATGAAAAAACTAAGTTTTACATTTGGGCAAAGCAAATGGAAAACTGAAAACAACAAGTAAAATGAAGTTGCAGTAATGTTCACTTTGAGATGAACTAAATGATTTAAGCACATTCAACTTAAATTACATTTAACATCAATGTGTATGTGTTTCCAATCAAAGCAGTTCAGTCCACATAGGTTAAAGTGGTAATATAAGGAAATATAGCTCCACTTCAAATGCTGCTTCAGTTTTCATAAATCTGTCACACAATGCATTACACCTTAATGTAAACACATTCATCCATCGTTTTTGTTGTGAAAGCTTCTATAATTGCACAAGATATCTCTAATTTAACAAAACAAATCTGTGTAAAATAACAGAACCACTGCTTCATTGTCTGTTAATTATCACTGATTGTTTCTAATTTTAAAATAATAATTTTACAGTACAAAACTTAACTTTAACAGTTTTTGCTATTATTTTTTTTTAAATTGCAGAAATGCAATACATTTTTAGATGTATTTTAAAAGTCTTCATGTGTAAACAAAATAAAATAAAGTAAAAATAAATCAATAATCTTTTTTAAAAAAAAAAGAAAATTTCATGATTAATTGCAATCACAGTAACATGCTTTTAATGTTAGTATGCGTTAGACATGTTACTTATTTTGTAATTATATTGATATTTTTATGTAGTTAAAAAATTATTTTAAACATCAGTGAAAAATATTTAAATACATTTTTAAAATCCATAAAATTATAGATTTTTTACAGTGTATAGATTCACGCAAACTGTTTTTTAAAGTAGTAAAAAAACAAACACTAAAATGTTAAAAAGAATTGTATAATGTTGTTTTTAAAATGATGAATTCTTAATTTAGACTTACATACTTATACAGTATATTTGTTTTAAAGTTTTCTAGTATTTTATTTATATACTGTCTTAATATAAAAAACACAGAAAGAACTATATGTATTTAAAGTAAATGGAGAGAAATATAATTTTTTACGGTGTTTGTTAGGTACACCTAACTTAAACTAATGCAATACTGCAATAGGGTTTACCTTCATGAAGGTTAGTAAATTGTGTTATTTTTTGTATTTTAACAAAGTAAAAATCCAAAATATGACTCTGTACAATGTTTTAGTTCAACTATATTCTCCACAATTACCATACAATCAAATCAAAATCCATTTAAGATTAGAAAGACTAAACATTACATTATTGCTTATTAATGTAGAATCTGTTGCAGGACTGTGTTTGACTCCATTAGCTGTAGTGAGGTAATCCTAATGAACTTTCTTCAGTATGATAATGGCTGCTGTTCCATAAAGGCTGTTAAACCCACTGATCAGCTGCAGGAGGACAGAGGCAGCTACAAATCCAGACATCAGTGTGTAATTTGTAAACCATATGATGACAGTGGAGGTCAGCGAAGACACAAGAAGCCATTACTCTTCCTTCACTGCCTTCACTTTCTCCGCTAATAATGTTTGCCTAAGCTGGATTGAGGGAAATGAGGTGGAAAACTCCGAGCGTGTGTGTGTGAGTGTGTTTGGGAGGTGGGCTGGATCTATTTCGGCGGCGGTGGGAGGGTTTGTCCGTGAGGAGGGGGGAATCAATTGATTCCTGCTGAAGGAGTAGCGACAATGTTTCATCTTAAGATGTCATCTCTCTCTATCCCCTTCGCTCTTTCTCACCCCCAACCCACCCAAACCCACCCACCCATCCATCCCACCCACCCACCCGACACACACACACACACTAACACAAGCCTGTTGATGTCAGGCAGCGGCAGTAATCCCTGCTCTAGGCCGCCCAGATCATTATAGACTCTGATCTGCAGTCCCTGAAAGAGGGAATTAGCTGGGAACACAATCCCGGTGACCTCTGTGACACGGGGACAAAGCCTCAGCTGCCGGGGGTCCACATCCCTAAACCAGCCCATATGGCTCAGACAAAACTGTTACAATGGCGGCCACAAAGGGAACACGGTGGGAGGGTCGGCCGGCCGTCCTCTGTGTGTACGTGTCCTCCCCAGATCTGACAGTTTGTCTGTGTTTGTACACTAATATGTTGGTCTTGGTGCTGGATTAAGCTCCACACTGTAGGACTTCTCCTCTAAAAAGTCCAGCTTCTGGGAAATGTGAGTGTCGTAAAGTTTTGACACGTGCTGTATAAATATTTTCAGCCTGGAGGAGCATAAAGATACCAGACGTGTCCAAGTGTTGGGTTTCTTTTTTCTGCTTCTACATTATGGGATTTAAAGGCCTCAGGGGTGAGGGCATCTGAGGAAACTTTGGCTTTTCTCAACTTCCTCGAAAGCCTAGAATTAGTTTTACAATAAATAAAACATGTTATAAAACAGTGGAGTACAGTAAAGTTCAACACTGTAAAACTGGTCAGAATAACAACACATATTTGTAGAATAATGATATTTTAAGCTAATTTAAACAAAGTCAAGCAGTGTAATTCTACACACACAGTGTACAAGAACAAACTACAGTATTTACATTTTTGTTCTTTTTTCAATTTACATATAAATTATACAATTTTTTCTGTGATTATACTAGATATTATCTGTAGTTTAATAGAATGAGATAAATCTTAAAATGATTTACAATTTTTTAATTCTTCATGAATTCATGTTTCTTTTTTTTTTAAAAAGGGCAAATATTTGTAAAATCATGAATATATATATTGGGTTATTGGAATAGAGTAAAGAATAGTATAAGAATAGTATAATTTTGGGGTCATTAAAGATATATGTGTGTGTGTTTAATTTTATAGTCACAAAATACAAATAAATATTGCTGAAGTTGACAGAATTTACAGTTTTGGTCATTTTTAGTTCTTAGGGTTTCTCTTTTTACAGTCAACATGTGAATGAATACTTTTTGTCAGTGATTTTACAAAATTTTTACAAAATTGTTATTCCAATTTTAATACATAATTTTTCTTTCAAATATTTTTAAAATAATTATATTATTTCATGATTTAAATACAGTAAAGTGTAATTTTACCATGTAATTTTATCTCCATGAAAGAACAAAGAATCATTTGTAGAAAAAAACAGAGATTTTTCATATAGATATTCTTTACATACAGTTTTGGTCTGTTTTTTTGATTTGATTTTACTATATCTTATCTGTAATTTAACAAAACTGTAAAATTTGTAAAATAACAGTGGATTGTTAAAAAAAAATCCAGTTAGAAACTATTTTTAAAACGTTCATTTTTTACAGTGTACGGTGGGGACTAAAGAATGCCATTAAGGGTCCTCACAAAGATAGCAGAGACATGAGCTCCTCCTTTCCAGTGTGTTTCCTATGTGGAAGCTTTTCCTGTGAGCTGATGGGATCCTAAGAGCCCCCCTGGTGGGCTCCAGCTCAGCAGCTCTTTGTGTTTGGGGCGACTGGAAGAGACCCCCTGCTTTTAGAATACAC
This sequence comes from Dascyllus trimaculatus, assembly GCA_024666655.1. Classification (NCBI taxonomy): domain Eukaryota; kingdom Metazoa; phylum Chordata; class Actinopteri; family Pomacentridae; genus Dascyllus; species Dascyllus trimaculatus. Next base: position 21,897,812 of record CM045462.1, on the reverse strand, counting down.
ACAAACCCACTCTGTCTGTTTGTCTGCCTCTCAAACACACACACACACTTTAGTGGGCACAACATTTCCCACATAATCTCATATTTTAGTCTTAATGCTTGAAACTTGACTCTTATAGGAGACGTTTGGGAGACAAAGTAAACCACTGATGTCAGAAAATTCCAAAAAACAAACAACACAGTGTGTTTACATTCAAATTAATTGGCCACTGAGGACCGAACCTGCTTGCAGACGTATGTTATTTTTATTTTATTGTTCATTTTTGCACATTTAAAAGTAATCGCACCAGAGATAGAGCTAGCAGCCAATTTGTAACTATTGTCCCTGGACAGGAACACAACAAACGACCACAAATCAATACGCTAATTAAATGAAACAGCACAAAACTTTAAAAAAAACATAAGTATGACAAAATAAATAGAATTTAAAAAACACAATAAATCTGTAAAATAATAGTTATATTATTTAAATAATTATTATACACAGTTTCTTTTCAATAATGGCAGATATCTGTGAAATAATTACATTTAAACACAGTAAAAACAGATGAACAAACTAACATGGGTTGTTTTTACATTCCAGAGAAAGTGTTGTTTGCCAGTGTATTTCATTAAGATTTTATTGTTCATTTTTGCCCAATAAAAAACCCACAAAAAACAGTCACAGAACCACAAGTAAACTACACAAAACAACCCAAAACCTAAAAGTCCATCAGTGTGAGACAATAAATAGAATTAAAAACACAATTAATTTGTAAAATAATACTTATAAAAAACTTTTAACTTCCAAACATCATTTTTCTTTTAAATAATGGCAAATATGTGTGAAACAATTACATTTAAATACAGTAAAAATAGATGAACAAACAAACATGGCATGTTTTTACATTCCAAAAAAACTGCTGGTTGCAAATGTACTTTATTAAGATTTTACTGTTAATTTTTGCACAATAAAAAGTAACTGCTACAGCTGGCATCTGATTTGCAAACACAAAAAACAGCCACAGAACCCAGTAAAGTAAACTACAACAAATCATTGGTGCTGACAATCTGTGCAAACGTGGCTTTTTTAAAGATAAAATAACCTTTACTGATCCCTCGCCGGGAAAAATTCACATGTTACAGCAGCTGGATACAGATAAGGCAGAAAGAAACACAAGAATTACAGAAGTACAACAGGGCTAAGAAAAAATAAAGATATAACAATAATAAAGGTCTCCCAGAGACAATATAGCAGGCATGATGACCTACATATGGAAATGTACATTATGACATAATGAAATTAACATATGGATAAGTACCGTTATGATATGGTGAGTTTACATGTTGGTATGTACACATATGATATGATGAATTCACACACAGTCAAGCCCGAAATTATTCATACCCCTGGCAAATTTTGACATGCCACTTTTTGCTCAAATGTAAATAAAAGCTGAGACATATAATTTTTTCCACAATGATGCCTCTTGTACATCATCTTGTCATCTTCTGGGAGACGCATGTGCAATTTCCAATCAGGAGAAAACTTGCTGGTTGAATAAAAGTGACATTAAGTCAAAATTTACCAGGGCAGGGGTGGCCAACCCGCGGCTCGCGAGCCGCATGCGGCTCTTTGCCCGGTGTCATGCGGCTCTTGCGGCTTTATTTGATAAATGCAGTTGGGGCAAGATATGCCGCAACTGGAATCGAACCCGGGTCGCTGTACAGGGAAAGCTGTACTTAGGTCGCCTGCTCAACCCGTTGAGATATACGGGCGCGCGTTCGTGTTAATTTTGCGTTTGTGTTTTTTTACGGTACGTGCATCTCACGTACATGCACGTTGACGCAAATAACTTGGAGGGAAAAAATCCACTCTCAGAATGGCAGGGAAAAAATGCACAGCCAAACGAAAATATGAAGATGAACACAGGACGTTTTTAACAGAGTGGGAGAGTTTTTTTTTGTTGTTGAGCGTAATGGAAAGCCATTCTGCCTTATATGTCAGGCATCATTAGCGCATTTCAAGGCTTCAAATCTTCAGCGGCACTTCAGTTCATTCCATGCTAACATCGACCAGGAATTTCCAAAGGGGACTGAACTTCGCAAGCACAAGTTGCTCACTTTGAAAGGTCAGACAGAAAAGCAGACACAGTTGTTCCAAAAATTTACGAAGCACTCAAAGACCGTAACGCTGGCATCGTATAAACTTGCTTGGAACATTGCACGGGCTAAAAAGCCATACAATGAAGGGGAATTCGTCAAAACATGCCTCAGTGACGTTGTTGAAATCTTGTCTCCTGAAAATGACAAACTAAAACGAATGGTATCAGACATCCAGCTGTCCCGGCACACAGTTGAACACAGAATATCGGACATTAACATGGCTATTGAATCACAGCTGCACTCCGACCTTCAATCCTGTGAATATTTTAGTGTCGCATTGGATGAGTGTTGTGACATACAAGACTCTGTGTCAAAAGATTGTGTGATCAAAGAAGAACTCCTTGATATTGTGCCATTAAAAGACAGAACCCGTGGCATAGATTTGAAAGAAACAATGATGGATGCATTTGTGAAAGCAAATCTGCCAATACTGAAACTAATTGCAATAGCCACAGATGGAGCGCCGGCTATGATCGGATCTGTGAACGGGCTTGTGGGGCTGTGCAAAGCTGACCAAACTTTTCCAGAGTTTTGGAATTTCCACTGCATTATCCACATGGAGCAACTCGTGTCTAAATCACTGAATTTAGACAATGTCATGAAGCCTGTGATGGAAATCGTCAACTACATCCGCACACACGCGCTTAACCACAGACAATTCAAAAATCTCCTTGCTGAGCTGATGATTATGAAATGATTATATTTTTGTTTGTAGACATGAACTGAACATTGAACTTAGAGTTTGTTTGTGAGATGGTGCACACAGTGTTCATTGTTGAAAATGACTGGCCTGTGGTCTTAGTTCTGTGGGACTCAATTTTTGTCAAATACTACAATTTAATTACATTATTATTATATAATATTAATAATAATATAAATTAAATATTAATATTGGTATTTTTATGTGTCAGAGAGAGCAGGGAGTGAGGGATGGGGCAGTTGATGTGTGCCTGTGTACGATGTGGCTCTTTGCAGTAACACAGTAACCAATTGTGGCTCTTAGCCTCTGACTGGTTGGCCACCCCTGTACCAGGGGTATGAATAATTTTGGGCTTGACTGTATATAGAATAGAATAGAGTAGAATAGAATAGAATAGAATAGAATGTTCTTTATTGATCCTCCATTGGGGCAAATTCAACACCAGAAAGTGATTTTAAACACACTTCCTCACCAAAAAAAGTGACATATAAAGCCATGAATTTGTAAAACTTGTCTCAGCTGCAGCCTAACATCTCTTATCACCTGTTTACCAACTGACAACTGAGACTTTGTGTGCATGAGAGCTAATAACAATAATGATAATAATAATAATAATAATAATAATAATAATAATAATAATAATAATAATAATAATAATAATAAGCACATTTCTTCTGCTGAGATCTGAAATCAGCAACAAAAAAAATCAGTTTAATGTTTTCCTCCTCTTCTCTGTTCCTCTGCAGCACAAGTGGTGGAACATTTAAAGGGATAATAGGTTCTTGTATCTTTAATTTGTGGGCCGTGTCTGTCAAAACGACGAGCCTTGCCCTCCTTTGGGATGTTTTCAACGCGCTCTCATCTATTCACGCCGCCACAAAGGTAACAGCGGTGGGGAAATGTACCTTCAGTATTGCTTTTTTTTAAAAATCCATTGAGAGATTTCGTTTTTTTGAGGAGTGAAATCATTTCACATCTGTTGCTTCCTAACCACCTCGGAGCCAATGACAAAGAAGGTCACGTGCTAAGGCGAGGGCTCGGCGCTGCTAAAAGGTTCCGAGGCTCCTGTTTACGCCGAGATACTTCTCTAATGGCACTCGCGGATGTGGAGTGGGCCACTTTTTTTTTTTTTTTTGCTTCATCAGATGTTTAAAACACTGGAAATGATTACACAAAGGTCCGCCGAGCTGCTGCTTCCTTTCTTTCCCAGTGTGAGCTGTGATGAACTTGTTCTTTTTGTGGGAACGTTTGCCACGATCCACGTCGAGTCAACAGTGTCACAGCAGAGGCGCATCTTCCTCCCGGGGGCCATATTCTCTCTTTCTCCTTTCTCCTCTCCACTCTTCACCCTCTCCAATTAGGGGAGCTCCAGCTGTGTACCAGTCAGGATCAGAGGCTCCTTCTATTAGCCAAATCCATTTGTGTGGCGATTGAATCACTCCCCCCTCCCCCCCTACTCCACTCCCACAGTCTTCTGTTCCCCCCCACAAATACACATCCACGCTTCCACCGGAGCCCCCAACACTCACATCAGGCTTCTGTGACAGACCCTGATGACACACGAATACAAAATACAAATATTTTCCGACCTGAGAAATTGGAGGTGACCCTGAGGAAGTGTATGAATATTGTGTGAAGTTTCTACAAGTACAATGAAATGCTTTGTCACATTTTTAACATGCTTGAATTAGTAAGTTTCTTACCAAAATGGTCAATTACTTAATTATTAATTAATTAATTTATTATATTTATTTTTTCTTGGAGATTTTACTCTCCATGTTGAATTCTATGCTTGCATTTAAGACAATACAACCTTTTTGCAGCTTCTGTGCAGCTCAAATAAGTTCTAATAACTCTATAGCAAACCCTGATGACACAGAAATATTTATTTTTTCTTTAATTAAAAAATATTGTTAAATAACAACAACAACAATAATATATCATTATTATTTATTTATGTAATTTATAATAATTAATTATTATTTATTGATTATTATTTAATTAAGAAATAAACTACATATTATATAATATTTAATTTATTACATCTACGAGTAAAAAACTGAATTTTGTATGTAGATATATATGTATATTTGTGTATATACATATATATATAAACATATACATGTGTGTGTATGTGTATATATATATGCATTTATATACATACATTTTTTATTTATTTATTTACTTATTAATTGATTTAAAAATCTGTGGAAATTACACTAAGGAAAGGTATATTATATAAAATTTAATTTACGTTGTATAAAACTGCTCATTTCTGAAAACAAAAGCACAGCTGAATTTCTTGCCAAAATCTTCAGATGCCATAATTGATTTTTAAATGATTTATAAGAACTGCCTTGAAAGATATAAATAGTGTTTTATTGATTTATTCTTGGAAACTTCATTTTTCACGTTGAATTCTATGCCCAGCTGTAGAAAAATATAAGCATTTTGCAACTTTTGTGCAGCTAAAATACTTTATAATAACTCAAGCAGTGATGATTTTCTCTTTTAAAAGTCTGTTTCACCTAAATTTAGAACCAGTATTTCCCCAAAACACATATCAGGAGTTTGTGACAAACCCTGATGACACAGGAATATAAAATAGAAACATTTTTGACCTGAGAAAGTGGAGGTGACTCTGATGAAATGTATATTATGTACATTTTCTGCAAAAATGAGTACAATTAAATGCTTTACTTCTATGATTTAACAGTTTCTTTAAAAAAATACAAAAAACTGCCTTAAAAGACATAAATAGTCTTTTATTCATTCATCCTTGGAAACTTTATTCTTCATGTTGACTTTTATGCCCACATGTAGAAAAACATGATGTATTTTGCAGCTTCTATGCAGCTAAAATACTTTCTAATAACTTTGGCAGTAATTATTGGATTGTTTTGCATGAAGAGCTGTGGAGGTGAACCTGAGGAAACGAATATTTTGTAGAATTTAATTTAGTCGTATAAAACTACTCTCTCTGCAATAACAAATACTTGTCTTTCATAATATATATATATTTTTCAAATGATTTCCTAATTTTCTAAGATATTTCTTGGAAACACAAATTGCCTTGGAAGACATAAATAGTCTATTATTTATGCATCATTGTTGAATTGAATGCTTGCCTGTAGGACAATACGACCTTCTGCAGCTTCTGTGCAGCTAAAATACTTTCTAACAACTGTAGCAGTGATTAATTGTCTGTTTTAAAAGTAAATCATTATGATGGGGATATTATTTACAGTTTTGGTCTGTTTTTTTAATCAACATGTGAATTAATGCTTTTTTTCCAGTGATTTTACTAGTTATTGTCTGTAATTTAACTAAACTAAGAAAATCTGTAAAATATCAGCAAATTGTTTTCAAAAGTTCAGGTAAAACATTTTTTGAACTAAACCATATTTTAGCTTCTGTGTCGCTACAAATAACTTCTGGTAACTCTAGCGGTAATAAATTATCTTTTAAAAAAGTAAAATGTAAAGACTTTCGATGTGAATATTATTTACAGTTTTGGCCTGTGTTGTTTTTTAAGTTTACAAATAAATTTACACTTTTTCCTGCAATTTTACGAAACACTATCTGTAATTAAATCTGTAAAATAACTTTAAAAATCCAGATAAAAACATTTTTTCTGGATTTTTAAAGTTATTTTACAAATTATTTCTATTATTATTATTATTATTATTATTATTATTATTATTATTATTATTATTATTATTATTATTATTATTATTATTATCCCATTTTAAACTAAACCATATTTTGGCTTTTGTGCAGCTAAAATGCTTTCTAATACGTCTGGCAGTAATTAATTATCCATTTTTAACGTTAAATGAGAGGTTTTTGATGGTTGAAATTATTTACAACTTCGCCCTGTTTTATTGTAACATGTAAATTATTACCTTTTGTGATTTTACTGGTTAATATCTGTAATTTAACAAACCAAAAAATTTTTAAAAATCAGTAAAATAATAGTAAAGGGTTAAAATATTTAAAGCTAAATCATAGCTTAGCTTCTGTGCAACTAAAATACTTTCTGGCAGTAAATAATTATCTGTTTTAAAAGTTTTTAAAAAGAGAGATTTGAGATGGTAATATTGTTTACAGTTTTGGGTTGTTATCGGTAATTTAACTAAACCGAGAAAGAAAACCCCATAAACAGTTTTTTAAAAAATAATTCCAGTTAAAAACTATTTTTAATTAAACAATACAGTTTACAATTTTTGCCTGATTTTTTTAGTGGACATGTAAATTTTTTTTAAAAACCCTGTGATTAACAGTTATTATCTGTGATTCAACTAAATCGAGAAAATAACAGTAAATTATTTTTTTAAACAGTTAAAACTATTTTAAAGTAAATCATATATTACCATCTGTGCAGCTAAAATACTTCATAATAAAAATATTTAAATAATTAAGTAATTAATTATCCATTTTAAGCTTCTTGATGTGGATTTTATTTACAGTTTTGGTCATTTTTTATCAGTTAACGTGAAAATTAATACCTTTTTCTGTGATTTTAATAGCTGTCATCTGTAATAAATAACAGTAAATTAAACTAAACTACATTTCCTGTGCAGCTAAAATACTTTCTAACAACTCTGGCAGTTTTAAAAGTTGCTTTTACTCACTACAGAAGCATCACTGGTAAATAAAGCATCAGATTTCTTAGACATTCTTGATCCACTCTACATCTTTGTGCAGAATCTATACAGCCAAACACATAAATACCTCTTTTTCCTCTTGCTCACAGGGAAAGTTATTGTTAAAGTGAATCCCTGCTGAATTCTTCCCCCGTCCTTGATAGATTTTTTCCCCTTTTATTCCAGAAGGTGGCACAATTGTGTAGGAACTGGTCGCAGGCCAGCCATTCATCCTGGTGCCATTGATGCAGGATGAAAAACCTCCCCATCACCGAGGTCTTGTCCCTTAGACAGTCATAGAAAACAGTATCTCATTCTTTGTTCACTGTATGTTAAGAGACCTCTTGACCCTTTGCCCTGACGACAGTGTTAACAAGTTGCCAAAATGTCACGGTCTTTTTTCTTTTGGGGGGAAAGAGAGGAAAAAAAATTATTGCCGGGTGAAAAGAAAGCCTCAGATGAAGAGTATGTGGCCCTTCCACAGAGTCATATAATTCAAACCCACCAAGGGCAAGTCTTTTGTAAATCCTCTACTCAGTCGAGTGTACTTTCATGTCTCTTCCACTCGCTCTCACACTCTTTTTTTTATTATTATTTTTTATATATTTTCATTCCACATTCTGTCTCACACACACACATTTACTTTTTCTCTCTCCATCTCGGTTCTTCTTGGCAGTGTGGTCCTCAACTACTCTAATGGCTGTCAATTTGAAGCTCCCCATAAAGAAACCAGGGGAAACAAATTCAGTGTCTTCGGCAGCTGCAGGACATTTTCTTTTGCCTGCTAATTATGAAAATGATTTAAGAATACAAGCTGCCTGACCTTAGAAATATTGCTTCACTCAGAGATTCTTCAGAAAAAAAGCTCAATGAAAGCGCAGTATCCTCAAGCTTCAGCCTTTTCCTGCTTTACAGCGTTTCCAAAAAGCTCCAGGGATTCGGATCAACTGCAGATTACTGATGACCTCCACAGTAAAGGAGACGTTTTTAGTCTGCTCGTCTTTTGGTTAGTTAGCATAACACCTCAAAAACTTCTCAAATTAGTCTTTTTTATACTGAAATTCGGTGTAAAACTAGGCCATGCACCGAGAAACACATGATTAAATAATAGTATTGATCCGTGTCTCTGCAGAAGCAGGAATGAATTGCTGGAATTACTTGATGGATGAGATTACAATGCTCTAATGTGTGTGTTTAATGCAAGAAATGAAAGTTTCGCTGGCGATTTATGCGATTAGTTGACATTTACGTATGTCTGGTTATGATTTCAGACATGTTCTCAGAGAATACAAGTTTATTTTTAATTACTTGGGATTCAAACATCATCTGCAGCAACAGATTCAGATTCCTGAACTTCATTAAACCTTTGACAAACACTTCATTGAACGCACATGTTCAGTCTGTTGCAACTATTCTGCCATAAATACTACTTCTGTGATACCAATAGTGTTTTTGATGCTGCCAAGAAGGTTCTAATTCTGTTATATGTTTTTACAACCTGACTTAATGGTGCGTTTTACTGAACTGCATTATATCCAAAGGTGTTTCTAATGTCCTGACCCTGTTATACATGAAATAAGTCAAAAATGGCAAAAATGAATATAATGTAGTCCATTGCAACACCACTTTAAACTACGTTCTATGAATGATAAACATCTAATCACACATTTCTGACAATGTCACCAAAACTGACCAACATGGGCCATGTGAAAATGTTGTGTTGCTTTAGATTTTACAGACACACCTCATAAAGTGGCCATTTAGTGTAAAGGAAAAGTCTATATTGGCTCCTAATATTTAAATTTTGCATGAAGTGAGTCTGTTAGTTCATACAGCAACATGAAGATGTTTGTATTTGACAGCTAAATCTGATATAAACAACTTCAAATGAATTGAGAAAGGGCACTTCTCTGCTTTGAAAACGGGTCTTAAGAGGGTCTGAAATGACATTTTCAACAGATTTCAACAATAGCACGTTCTATTAACGTATAAACTCATAGTAATGTGATCATTTCTTAATGATAAGCAAAAGATTGTATAGTTAATTCATGCATTTAACCAACATGGCTCATGTATTATGGGTATTTTGTACAGTTACTACGAGGTTTTGCTATAAATAAAACAGTTATTATATAATTAACAGTTAATTTCCCTTGTGGATGAATAAAGTCTGTCTAAGTCTAAGTTACAAGCTTCAAAATGTAAGAATTGTTAAGCATTTTTAAAATATATAATAGCAAACATGAAGGGCTGTGCAGCAGCAGCATGAACTTCAAGTGTTTTCACATCAAAATGCCCCTGCATGTTCACTGGTGGATGTTTTTCCTCCATTCAAAATAAAAGGCAACATTTGGAGTTGGAGGCATTAAATCTGTGCTCTGGGGGGCACATGTCTTGCTCTCTCCAATGCCGATGGGTTTTCTTGGCCTGCTTCGCCTCCCGAATGGGTTCAAGCCTGAGAGATGCCTCTGCTGCTCCGGATGACACGAGTTTAAGAAAAATGTCTCAGACTAAAAGGCTTGGCAAGGTGTTCTGCATGGGCATCCGAGTGTGTTTGTTTGAGGGGATGCACTTGACCTCCTCCCTCTCGAGGAGCAATGGAGGAGACACTGGAGAGCTGCTCAGGGCTGTCACTCAGGCTCTTTCCTCTGCTGCTGCTGCAAGCAAGAGGCTGCACGGCTCGACTCGCAGCTCCAGAAGGGCAATACGGTGAATAAATTGTCATGTTGAGTATTTGATTTTACACCTTTGTTTCGGTACACAGCTGCATTTCTGGCTTGGTGTGCTCAAACATGATAATCGTGCATGGATTTACTAGTTGTTTGTGCATAAGTTGCTGCAAAATGTGTGAAATTTGTATTACAAACATCTATAAACAGACAGATAACAGCTAATGAACTACAGTGGACAGTACATATACATTTGATTACTGTTGTTTCATAAATATTCCATTTTCAGTCAAATTAGTCTATTTTTTTGCAGACTTCTTTTGGCATCAAAGAAATTCCCTGTGAAAATGCCACAATTATCAAAGTCATATTGGTTATTATGAACCTAGAAGCATAAATAAGCTTTATTTGATTGATCTCGGTTCAGTATTTGTCTTCAACGGGCTCCAAAGCAAACAAACCAACACAAAAAGAGACACTGTCTGTCTCCTTGGATGCTGTGTGATGTCCTTGACTTTTCACCCTTTCTAAGAATTCCAAGATACTGTCCTGGCTTTAAAAAAGAATACATTTTCTTTTCTCAGAACGCTTATTTTTCTCATCTTGGAGTGATTGTATTGACATTATCATTCAATTTATTTATGATCAGATTATTTTATCCATCTTTAATGTACTTCTAAGCAGTAATGAATGAATAAACCCTTGCTTCAATGAGCTTTTCTCACTTTTTTGACCCAAAACTTCCCCAAAATGTCAAATAAACCAAAGGTCACATCATTTATATGCTGCACGTTCCATCCATGAAGCTCCTCCAACAAAGCCCAACTATGCGCCACCATCTTCCGAACTTTAAATTGCGCCTCCAACTTGGGTTTTGTTTTCACCGCGCCTCATCACTCTCAAGATGATAGTGCTGATTGTGATTTGTATTTTCAAAGCTGGGGCGGGAAAAGTGTGTGGGTGTTCGGAGGGGTGTAGGTGTTTGCAGCAGGGAAAAGACAATACAATTAAATGATTAATGCACAGCGGGGCCACTGACAATTAAAACTATTATAGAAATTAAAATGGCATTATGTCACAGTGGAAAGCTGATGATACCCGTGCCGTCTTTTTAAAAGCAATTTTCATAATTCCAATAATTGAAATTACGGCATATTCATTCATTTACTGGGTGAGGAGGGCTAAGAGCGGCTACTAATGAAATGCAATCATTAGCATCCAAACAAAGTAATTGGGTAGTCTTTTATCCTTGGAGATAGGTGATAAGGCACAATCACCCCCCGTCACCCCCCTCCATCAAAATGCAAAAGCAAGTAATTAAAGCACAGACAAAGATGAGACCAGCGCTGCTGCTGCTGTACACCTCTGAAAACAGCACTGATTGCCTTGATTAGAGACCTTACTGTACCCTCTGATTTTGTTTATGGATACTCTGACATTCTTGGAGAACAGAAGGGGCTTTGCGAGCAGATGGGTGTGTGTTGTGAATCTGTTTTGGAAAAAGACTAAAAAGAAAAAAATCAAAAAAAAATCCAGAAAAGATGGGACATTCTCTGAGAATATCTATGCACACTCCACTCCACAGGGTTCCCTCTTTCTGCCCATGATGGAGCTCGAAATCACAACTAAATCCACATTTAGCTCAGTTAGATATTAGCTCCTTGTACATACTTAAGTTAATGGAAAACACTGCCGCTGTGTGTGACAATTACCAACCTGTTTCCAGAGGACCGAGCGGCAAAAAAGGGAAAAAAGGGAGGATGGGTTTGGAGGTTGGAGAGGTGAGCCGGAGAAGAAGAGAGAGGTTGAAGTGAGAGGAAGATGGGCACATGAAGAGTCTTGAGAAAAAGAGCTCCTTCTCACTCGTCTCTCTAGTGGGGACACCATTCTCTTCTCTCTCTCTTGCTTTTTTCTTGGCTACCTCCTCTGTGGCATTCGGGGAGCTTCTTCCACAGTATGTCAGCCTACCCACCCACCCTCCCTCCCCCCGACTCCCTCCTTCCCCCCTCCGCCATCCTTGGAGAGCGTCATTAGGCCCTCCTGGAGGGGAGTCAAGAATATAATGCGAGAGGGGCCACCTTCTAAAAAAGAGCCCTGTGGAACCTTTTCTACTTGTGCTGTCCCCTCATTAACGGCCTCCTCTGCTCTGTGCTCGCCTCGAACTTCAATCTCACCTCTTCCTCTGCTCCCATCTTCATCTCCAGAGGCGGCTTGTGTATATACCCCCCTCAACACCTCCCACCCCGAGGGCCCATTTCTTGCCAGTGGGGCAAAGAGTTGACACAGTCACCTCCTCCCACCCCACTAACACTATAGTTCCACCTCCTCTAAGATGGACTGATGAGAGGATAACAAAAGGACCTGGAGGGGAACGAAACTCCTCTTCTTACAGCCTTGGCCCTGAAGCCCACCATTCCATTTTGCAGCCTGTGAGAGTAGGGCTTTTCATCTCAAAAGATCAACACATTTCTCTCCTGCAGGCACCTACACCATTTCTCTCTCCCATTTTCTCCCTCTACCCTCTTTCTATACACCTCTCTCATTCTTACTCCTTGGCAAATGGGAAAACTGTCCTTGGTTGGATTCTGTTTTTCAAAGGAATCAATTCTCCTTTGTACACACTTGATCTGACCCTGTGACAGGCATTAAGTGTGTCTTCTGCCTGATACAGAGGGCTCGTGTTCTGTGTGCTGATGGACGCAGCCCATTATCACACACAAGTGGAAGCACACACACGTGGACACTCTCAAAAAGTGCATTTGTTCACATGTCCATGCATTCAGACACACGGCCACATGCGCACAACAATGGTTTCATGGGCATACTGTGCTGAATACACAAACCACTTAAATGTATACAAACGGACACACACACACACATTCGGGCTCGCTCAAACTCGGCCAGTGTGTCCTGTGAACTGATGTGCAGAGAATATCAGTGAAGGCTGTTTGTGGATTGAGGTTCAGTACCACCAGGTGTGTGCTGCAAACGAATGGGTCTGACAGGAACTGTGAGAGGGTCGAGGAGCTCGCCCGAGAGAAAAATGGTCAAAACTGAAGACACCTGAATTGTGATAAAATCAGAGGTGGTAATGACACTTTAGAGTATAGCTCAAATCTGGGGCACTAAGCAGAGCTGCTGGGGAAAGTGCAGAACTTCCATGTGCTGAGTCCGCCTTGAATAATTCATTTTAAAGCTTCAGAGTCCCACAAACACCTGTCCTGTCCCAATTCCTTTGGACCTCCAGCATAGCAGGTGTTGGCTGTATTAAAGGAGGATTGTAAGGAGGAGTGTTGGAGCTGGTGCAACTATCTACGACTTAATTTTCCCCATGGGAATAAACAGAGACTATTTAGAAAGTGACAAAGTTGAGGATGAACTGAAAACTGAAGTAATTTATGAGAAATCCCAACACACACTCCACAACCTGGAGGTGATTCAGCAGAACACCTTCAGTCACTGATTCCACCGGGCTGCAGGACTGATCAGACTGCTGCTTCTTTCTCCAGAAACTCCTGGATGATTCAGCAGTTGATGTATATATTAAGGGAGGATGAAAAGAAGAGTGCAGGAGAAATACTGGGGACTTTGTGGAGACTGGACAACCGCCTACCTACCTACCTACCTACCTACCTACCTACCTACCTACCTACCTATCTATCTATCTATCTATCTATCTATCTATCTATCTATCTATCTATCTATCTATCTATCTATCTATCTATCTATCTATCTATCTATCTATCTATCTATCTATCTATCTATCTATCCATTCATCTATCTATCCATCTATCCATCCACCTACCTACCTATCCATCTTTTGAACATGTGTTTTAAATCATAAAAGGCGAAACATGCAAAAATAACTGAGTTGATAAGATTGAAAGATTATTTTATGAGGATATAATCTTCCTTTCTTAAGATTTTCTGCACTGAAATGCATAATACATATCTTTTTTTTTAATCACTGTGACAGCTAACCAGATCAAGTGCAAAATATAAATAAATGTAAACATGATACAATTTAGAAGTTTTATTACATTTTGCCTGATGAAATCCACCCTAAATTCACCTTCTGCTGATAGTACAATCCTATTTTTGTATCACTAGTATCCCGCTCGTATAATAAAAAGTTTTGAAGGACACACACTGAAGGGCTGATTCAGATTAAAATCTATGATCACACATGATCTAATCAATACTGGGGACTCTGAACAACCATCTACAACTTAACATCATTACGACTGAGAAGATGGTCGTGGATTTCAGGTACTGAGGTGGAACTTGTCTCCAGCTACAGATAGTTGGACAGCAAACTGGACTGGACCACCCACATGAAGGCATTATATAAGAAGGAGCAAAGATTTCTTTGACTTTTAACATCTGCAGGTCTCGTTTGTGCTCCTTTCTATTTGACTGTAGTGGCCACTGCTATGTTCTTTATGCCTGGTGTGTCATAAACTTATGATGAAGGCCAGCACCATCTTTGGACTGCAACAGACACTATGCAGAAAGTTAGAGTTGAGGATGAACTGAAAACTGAAACTCCACAACCTGGAGGCGATTCATTAGAACACCTTAGGTCACTGATTCCACCGAGCTGCAGGCCTGCACGCCACAGGAGGTCCGTTCTGTTAGCTGCAATCAGACTGTTTAATAGGCAGGAATAAGAAATAACTCTGCTGTACTCCATGTTGCATAATACATAGGTAAAGATGGTTATTTCTATGCATATGATGCAAACCTCCTGAGACTGTTTCATATGGTTTCTATTTTATATGTATATTGAGATTTTACATCGTGGATATTTGAAAGTCATGTTGCAAACTGTAATTTTTTTACATTACAGATTTTCTATATTTCTGCACAAGGTATGCTTTCTATGCTGTATATTTTGCACATTACATATTGCTTTTTAAAAATACTATCCCTCTAAGTCTTCACTCTTCAGTCTTAAAGCATGTTTTAGTACTTCCGTGAATAGTTGTTGTAGCAAAAATGTTTTATGTCCAGTGTTAGATGTGGGTTTTTGACTGTGATTGTAGCTGCTGTAACAAAGTCATTTCATATAAAGCGTTTATCTATCTATCTAAGAGGTTTTACTAAATCAAAAGCTCACATAAACTAAACTGAACTAAAAAGTAGAGTATCCAGCAGAGCAACACAAGCATTCATCTGGAGCTCTCATCACCGGTGAATGAAACTCTAATATTTTCTTTCTTTTAGCTTGGCTTTTGTTATCTACCAGCTCCTGGAGGAAGTATATGGCTCTTGGCATCTGTCATTTGGTGCTCAGTAAGTAGTGTACAGTGGATTTTTAGAGTTTTTTCACTGACAGCTTCCAAAAATTATGAAAACAGGACAGCTAAACAATGAGCTGAAATGCTACATAGCTCTATAGGGCCAAGCAGAGCAGCAGATTAAAGTGATACAATTCTACAGGTTCAACATTATTGGCAATATATTTCACATTGCACATTGCTTTAACATATTTTATTAATATACAAATATACTGTTTAGAAGGCAACTCCCATAGACTGGATGACACAGAGTGATCCTTTTTTCAAGGGGCTCTGAAAGGCACACTCACATTACATTTCCATTCAATGCAGTGTAGCATGCAATTCTGATGTGGGTAATAAATAAACATTGATCAAATGGAAGCAGTCTTTTAACAGCACAGTGCTGTTGCAGACTAGCTTAGCTGTGGTTTAGGGCAAAATATGAACTTGCAGGTTCTTAAAGTGAAACTACATGCTCAAATAGTCCCAATTACTGTGTTAAAATAAGCACAGGTTCAGCTAAACTAAATGATTTGTATGACAGACTCATTGTCACGTTGCGCACAAGGTGCATGTCTGATGACCTACCGGCATGCACGTGGTTAGAGGAATTACTTTATTGTGTTGCTGCACAGTTTTCCATATTTTTCGCTATTAAAACAGCTAATACACTAAAAAAAATATATATAAGCACCATACAGATAAACTTTCCTGACTTAGACCTAATTTCTGTTGTTAGAGGGTTAGAAAAAGGTTAAATTTAGCTCACTGTGCACATAAAGTGTTTGAGCTGTTCAACTGGTGACAGATTTCTTGATCACTATGTTAAACATTTGTTTAATTTCAGCCTTACACCATAACAATGATCTGTTCAGTACACAGCAATGTCTCATTGTAAAACTGTGTTGGAAACTGGTTTGACCACCAAGCATGTCTTTGACCCAGGAAATACATATGTAAACTTGCAATCACATGACTTCTCAGTCAATGAATAATCCATCTGTTTCATTTGTTGGTATGAAGTGCAGCTGTAGGTCAGAATATCTGCCACACTTGCTGTCTTGAGCACTTAGTGTGTGTACATCTGTCACCAGGTAGGAGGAAAGCATGTCAGAAAAATACCAACATGCAGCACACTTACTTAACCGCATATTTTTAAAATATAATCCTGCTTCTCAAGAGCTAAGTCTGTCTGCAGTTCACCTTGGTTTATTGCTCCATAGCAGTCCAGCTGACATTGCATGTCATTATGAAGTAAGTAGCCACTCACCGGTCTGCACCTTTGCTCACCTTTGGCCTGCTCGTTTGCCCACTAGAGGCGCTGCTGCACTATTTATTTTTATTTTATTATATAATTCTATTTTATACATTTTTACATCATCACAAAAACAAACTGCGCCATCGCTTTCATTATCTGTTTGTCGTTTGTGATCGCTCTGATCAATATTTGTTTATTTCCTGAATCGGAACACGTCACATCACGTAGTTGACCCGGAAGTGTCACCTGGGGAAGAATCACCGGCGGCAGTTGTTACCTCAAAGTTGAACGCTTTCCGCGGGACAAGTGAAAGAAACAGCGATTTGAAAGCGTAAGCATGACTGTTTTGTTTGTATCTGGAAAGAGGAATCTGTGTTTCAGAGTATCAGAGGAAAGTAGCTGTTCATTATACTAACCGAGCTGACGTTATTTGGTCCGTTAATATGAAGTTGTTAGCATAACGTCTTGTAATTTGAAGTAGCTTGTTGCTGTAGTGAAATGTATTTTAAAGTCTTTACAGTTTACGCAATGAGAAAATATAATTTTGTCAAGTGTTATGTCAAATACAGGGACCAGTTTCCGTATTAATTGTCTGTTTAAATCGTAACTTTGAACGGGTTGTATGCTAAGAAGCTAACGTTAGCACCGCTAGCTAACAGTTACCTTTGCTAATCTCATCATAAAACCGCTTTGTGTGCAAACCGTTTTATTTCATTAATATGTGACAAAATTTAAAGAGCAAAGCTTTCTAGGTTTTGTTTCCACCAGGGTTTTTTGCTGATAGTGTATTTTGTTCTTGCTGTCTTCCCTTTTGAACTGTTGTATTATTAGTTGTTCTTCGTTGTTTTTCAACACTGTAGTGAAACAGAAGACAATTTTCTGTCTGGACAGTGAAGTTACTGACCAATTAATTGCATCTAACTTGACTACATTTAAATTAGGGCTTGAAAGTGTGTCACAATAATGTGATATTTCAGTATGTATTATTTCAGTGAAAATGGATAATTATGGATATTTTTAAATTACCTATTTTTAATATAGGGCAAAAGAGAAAAAGTTAGAATTTAACCACTTTATTGGTGTGGTAGTTGTCCAAGTACACAAGTAATATTTTTAATGGTAACACAACAATAAAACTCTTGGACAAGGATGAGGGGGGGTCTATGCAGCTGTGGACTAGCATGTCTTGGGAGACCTGCACAGCAGCTATCGAGTTATTTTCTTATCTTTAATTAAAAGTGTTGTCTTTTAATTTTACATTCAGACTTTGTATTGTTTCCTCAAAACCCTCCCCTCTCTCTTGAAAAGCCCCTGCGTAGTAGGGCTGGTCCGAATAACACTATCTGTGCTCTGGATTATCGGATCCAATAATCGCTGAATATTCGGTTGGTGCTGTCATGTCGGCTGGAGGAGGGGGTGACACTGGAGCTTGACACCAGACCGTGACACTGGAGTTGGCAGGTCCGCATACTAGAACCACGGCGGCGTTGTAGAGCCTCAGCGGCGTACTGGAGCCTCTGCGATGCTCAGCGATGCTAGGCGGCTTTCGGCGACACTTGCCGGTGCCTGGCGGCGGTGGGCACGACTATTCGAACATTAAGATTATGATCCAAATAACACCACAACAAACGAATATCCAAATATTCAGGACCAGCCGTACTGCTTAGGTGCAATTCTGCTTTGCCCCTGCTCAAAACTATCTGTTTGCAATCAGATATACTGTTGCTGCACAAATGTCCTGTGCTTATGTTTGAATGCATCTCCTTGTTTCTGCATGCTTGCGAAACAATTGCTCTCAAATATGTGCTCTCGTGCGCTGACCTTTTGTGAAACAAACCTGTCAAAATTCCCCAACTAACAGAACTGTGTGACCAGGTTTATCCACTCCCACCCTCAAGAAGTAAAGCGAGTGCACCTGCAAGGTGGCAGTGACGACTTCATTGGTCAACATCATGCTACTGACAGTCTGTGGGTTAGGGAATATTAACATGGTTGTTTCACAAGTTTCATGAGCGTGCAGATGTAATATGAGTGTGAGGAGACACACTCAAACTGAAGAGCAGAACATTTTTGCCACAAAGTATTTCTGAGTGCAGACAAACAGTTCTGAGCAGAGCAGATTTGCACTGAAGCAAGAGGCTATTTGAAAGCGAAGGCAGGGTTTTGAGAGAAAATGGATAATTACAGGATCTGTACATATAATGAAGAGATGATGGTCTCAAATTTAAACAGTGTCCTCTTCATTGAAGATAGAAAAATAACACCAGGGAGGTAGCATGGTTGATATGTGTCTGTGGAACTGAACCTTGTATCTTTGTTATGTTTTTCAATGGCTGTTTGCATCTAATTTATTTAAGGGGACAACTGAAGTGTTGCTGGCACATATCGTTATCATTTTATTGCCCAATCCTATTTTAAATAAACATGTACAAAGAGCTGGTGCTACAGGCCTCTGTCTCTTTAGTATATGGAGTTGGAAAACTGTTACTGTCACACCAAAGGCAGACCTTTTTCTGCATAGTGGAATTTTTGGTGCCCAACTAGGGCTGAACCATTTGATTAAAATACCAACATGCGACTTTTCTGACAGATACTGCAGATTTATGATTTATTTTAGTTAAAGGTCAAGATTCAGTTTAATTTTCACTGTGTAATAGAATTAAAACATGTGATGGAACATTACCACATGAAATACACATCAAAAACTTGACTGTCGCACAATACAAATTATAAAGCCTTTGAGATGACACAATGCACATCCTAAATAGCAGCATTTGAAAGGTGCTAAATGCATTATTTCAAACTGTGATTTTATTTGACTTTAATGTTCAGCCGTATTTCCCTCACAGAGGTTTTAGACATTTTTGTTTCTCACATGTTTGATTTCTGTCAAATAAGGGAACACAGACTCGTTGCCTTTCCTGCTGACTGTAGTATATAGTCACTCAAAGACCCATCCTTGGCCAGGAAAAGCCCTGCAACAGTCTGACTTATTTTATGGTGTTTCTCATTTCCAGGCTGCTGACTGTAAGCCAGCTGGCAACTAAACTGCCAAGGAGTCCAGAAACGAGGGACCAAATCCAAAAACTGCTCCAGGTAAGCTGAACAGCAGGCAGCCATCCAAAACAAGGTACTGTATGTCAAGGTAATTTACTTGCCACTGTTCTTTTCTTCTGTTGCTTATACCTGCAGTTGTTACAGAAGACATACTTTTACGTTTCATATGAAACAGTCTCAGGAGTTTTTCTCTTATGTCCATGCTATTGTGATATTAGATGCTCATTTCAAACAGGGCCAAAAATCCAAAACTTAAAGTCAGCATGTGTTAAAATGCTCCATGTACAATAAAACCCAGTTTGCTCTCATTTTTAATGTTTTTTTAAATATATATTTCCCTGACACTGACAATATGAATATTATGAAAGTCCATAACTTGACCCTTGCTTGTTGCTGTGGTGGAATGAAGGCAACATTAGATATTAGTGGATTTAATTAGTATTTTGGGATGTGAAGCACCAGGACTACCTCAGCATTCATTTCTGCTGTTTGGATTTGACCTGAGTTCAGCAACCACCACCTGCCAGCTGGCTGGATTTCTGATTATGCTGCTAGTGAAGAAGAGTCAGTTCCAGTTCAGTGGACCAGTGTGTCAAACTGTAAGTATAAAAACAAAATATTTCTAGTTTTTTGGCTCATTATGTTCAGTGTACAGATACTACCTATTTCAGTGTAGCGGTTAGTTTTCCTAATACTAAACTGTACCTGCAGAGATGATGACTTTAGTCTTCACAAAGTATTTCAAACGTGTATCAGCTTTATCAAGTCCTGCCAGTCTTTACACATTGTCAACAAAGACCAGACTAACATCAGTTCTGATCTGGACTCTACCGGTATGGCCATGAATATTTGATGAGATCTGTAGGAGCAAGAAACCTTCAGTGGTCATTGTTAAACTGTCAGACTGTCTGCATTAATTTGTTGAAGTGGTGAACATCGTGTAGGTTGAGAGCTGCTCCAACTTTACAGCTCTGATGTTAAATCTTTGTCAGATAACACTGTACATCTGCATACTGATTCCTACTGTGTCTGACTTAACATTACAAAACAAGAGTAATTTAATAGTAGCCAAATTTCTATATTGACTTCTCCTAATAAATAAAAACAAGTGTGCTCATTGATATCAAACATTTCAGCTCCATTACCTGTTGATGGGTTTCTCATGACTAGAAACCTGGATGTGGGCCACTTTTTATCATTTGTCTGCTGCTCCTATGATTCTGGATACATGATGTGTTTACTGAAAAACTGAATGACATAACAAGACTTTTTGTTTTGCAAACAGGCTGCAGCTTGTGAAACTGATGTTAATCTTGTCATTTTTTCTCCTCCTTGCAGCACATCCCAGCAGGACCCCTGTGTCAGCATTGCAGCATGTTACCAGCACCTCCACCAGTAGCCTCTTTGAGTCCATTTCTGTCCCTGGAAGCACAGAAAGAGGTAAAGATGAGTTAAATATGTGGATATTTTTACACATGGAAGTCATACATTTGTTGTTATGCAAATATCTACTATAGGAACAGTATATTTGCCCCAAAATATGCACATATGCTCATTGTTTGTCAGACATTTTTTCTGAGGCCTTTCCCTGTATAAGTCTGTAGTTCTACATAAAAACATGATGGAAGAAATGTCTTGTAATTGTCACAGAAACGGGAAATATGTTGGTATTAAAAATGTATTGTCACTGCTCTAAATAATACACAAGAAAATCGATCATATGTACTAGGGTTACTAGAAATACTTAAATAAACATACTCTTTTGTCATAGCTATCAGGATCAACACTGGGAGTACAGACATATTTAAATGTCAGTAACTAGGGCCAGATCAAATTGGACAGAAAATACTTAGTAAGCTTGATTTAAGACTTGTGACATCTCTGGTCACTTTATTGATTATCAGATATGTATCACTGCGGCATGACGGTAGGCATGATTAGTCCACAGGCAGTAAATACAATGAGCCTGTGTTACCTTATTTGACGGAAATCTGTGCATTTTCTTGCACTGTCCACCATTTGATAAAAAAATGTATATTATATCTCAGTAGATGAAAGCCCAATTAACAAAGTCAGTTAAAAAAACTGAAATGCTCATTTTTTTAGCCAACTATTCTCAGTTTTTGTCATTTTGGTGTTAGTGATTTTCCTGGCTAAAACCATGTTTTACAGAATATCTGAGTGACCCGGTGAACCTTGTGTTGAGATGTTCCTGGACCAACTGGACCTCCCTCACTGAATGGAGAGGCTGTTATCACTGGATGTGAGTCGTGCTTCAGTCAAGTGACGGCTTGAGGACGGCAGCATCAGGAAAGCACCGGTATGCACAGGTTCAGAATGACCACTCTGACTTTCTGCCCTGAGAACACTCGCCAACACAACTTCATTATGTAGAAAACCCTTTTGCTCGGCTCATTTAACATCCTGGCCAAGAAATGGGTTTTGCTAGTATTCCTTTTAATAGAAGTACCTAATAATGACTCCGGACACTGGACACTTCTTAGTTAGAATAACCATGATCACAGTTTTCTTCATTATTTTTCTGAGTATCATACAAATATTTTGAAGGTTTGGCAAACATTTCAGAGCATAAATATGAGAATGAACTCGAGTAACTTTATTAATTTGAACAGGGAGTTTGTTCTGTAAGTTGCTCCAAATAAAAAATGTTGCAGGTTAATAAATGTAATAAATTTCAGCCAAAAACGATTTATTTAGCTGGATAGCAACTGAAAGGATGGAGCTCTTGTGATGTTCAGTGGAGCATTCTTAGTGTCTGGCTAAACATACTCCTCTAGTTAGCCAGAATATTGTAGAGGATGAGAGAAATTGCCCATGATGGAGAGGAGATTTAACAACATCCTCTTCTCGTCTACTGCATGTACAGATCCACCCTCAGGACTGAGCTGGGCTTTTGAATACGTTTTTTGATGCTTTTACTGTTGTCCACTTCCAGTCTTTTGCCCTAGCAGTCTCGTAAAACATTTTTAACAGAGCTATTTACTTGACTAGTTGCTCCATTGGTCTATTTTGTTCTTTACATTCTCACATCCTGACAATTCCTTTAGGTTTTACTGTGCTCTGGGAATGCTATTGTGCTAACATCACTGCTAACATGTTACCCCATCTCCTTACAACAACTGCTTTCTTCATCAGTGGGCTCTGCCGGCCACTTCTCATAGGAGGACTTGTAAAAAAATGTGTTCTATGGTTTCGAGAATTGTATGCACACATCTTAACCTTATGTGACATTTGCATTATATTTATGTGAGGAGAACGTTGTGGAAGCCTGTTATCTCTGTTGTCATTGTTGTTCATTTCTCCTTGACTTCCCCAGACTCCTGCTTGAACATGTGCTGTAGTGAATGTGTTGGTTTGGAAGTGGTTGTTGTGATGATAGTCACGGTAGCAGCTGAGGGACAGATGGGAGAGAAAGCTTTTTATGTTTTGTGTCTCGGATAGTTGGAAATTAAATTAAAGATCTTGGTACTGAAGACCCCAACTCTATGGGTGCCTTTACTGATTGTTTGCCACTCATTTTAACTTCGTTAAAACAGAAAGTTGTTCAGTAACGTGTCTTCAAGCATTCATAAATGATCATGTTGTTTTTAGTAATGTTCTGTTTTGTGCCTGCTCTTGAAGCTGTTTTCCCGGTTAGGCGTGCCACCGAAAAGAGTTTACTATTCTCCGTGGAATTTACCTGATTGCATGGAGGTTTAAAAAAAAAATGAAAAAAATAAATATATATATATATATATGTATGAAGTCTATTTAAAATCAAACTACCAAACGACTGCCATAAGATTCCACCGGTAGGATTACAATTAACTTAGAGAGACAGCAGACAAACCTCGTCTGTTCTATTTCAGTCCCAGATAAGAAGACGTATCTCCACTTGTTCCTGTCCTCATTCTCTGCTCTACCTGTCTTTCTCAATGCTCTTTAATTGTCTGTGATTTCTCCCTTGTTGGTGTGTCTCGTAGCTGATACAAAAACCCGCTGAGTCTTGAAAAGGCAAAAAATGAGAAAAGAGGCTGAGGAAAAGAGAAAAGGGGCGACGGAAGAATGCGTTTGATTAGCGCAAGTTTGCTCAAGCTCAAGTTCGTTCACCATTGTGTTTTCCTCGTGGATGTGTGTGAACGTCACGGCGAACAGAGAGGCTAAGAAAAGACAGACATGGGAAACATGCACGCTGACATTTCTTAATCAAATATGGCAATCAGGGGGCCAACCAACAGCATGCCATTTGCAATCCCTTTTAATTCATAATCAAAAGCTGAGCAAATGAGAGAGAAATTGAGAAAGACCGAGAGAGTGTGGGGGAGAGAAATGAGGGAGAAAGAGAGAGGGAGAGAGAGATGCAGGTCATTACATCTCTTTTTACTGGCCCGATGAGAGCAATGTAGAATTAATCAGAGGCCATTAGGCTGTATTTACTTACCACTGCAGGGGCTCAGATCTCTCTCTCCCTCTTTCTCTGGATATGAACCCTGATATGATCTTACTCGGCCCCAACCCTATAACAGAAGATGGAGCAGGGCTAAGAATAAGGGTATAACGAGAATGATCCCTCATACAAGTGTGTGTCTGTGTGTGTGTACATCCGAGCTTGTGTCTGTATTTTCTGGACATTATGTTGCATCATGTGGGTGTTGTATGGGCCCTGAGGACCCGAGTGGTTCAGAGAGGAGAGTAGCTGGAGAGATGCTCTTAAATCAGAGTGTGTAATCCCCTGTGGGGTCAGCCTGCGGCCTCTGATGTTGACTCACAACTCAGGCTATCGCACATCTCTCTGCCTCTCTCTCCTAATGCACCGCTGCCATTACTCAACCAGGTCCTGTCGGTGCCAAAATCTCCTCTAATAATGGATCTGTGTCCCCGAAAGCGCCTTGGTGCAAAGTTGGTGCCATTTGAAGGAACTCGAGATCAACCCTCTCTAAAAGGGCATGCCCTAGTTGTAAGAAATTGATGTTTAATGGTTAATACATTTATTTTTAATGCTTTACAGATTAACCTTTGCTGGTGTGCTGTACTAAAAGTGACAAAACTACAATGCAAAGCTAAAAAATTAGAAAAGAAAAGAAAGTGCTCATAATGCAGAATGACACAGTTTTTGAATTATGCTTGTCATAATATTGTACTATTATTATATCTGTACCAGAGTGTTTCTATGATGTTGGAGTTGGGTTAAATTCAATTTCTGCAGATTATATTTTGTATCCGCAATTAACTACTGATTTAAAGCTGTCAAATACATGAAAAGAGTCTCCCTAAATGGAATAAAAAGGACAATATGCCTTGGTGGCAAAAGTTGGTGCAATTTGAAGAAACCAGAGATCAAACCTTTCTAAAAGGACATGCTCTAGAAACTGGTGTTTAATGGCTACTAAATATATTATTAATGCTTGATAGATGAAGTTTCGCTGGCACTAGTAACAAAGCTGCAAATGCAGAGCTTCATAATGAAAGACATGCTTTCAAAATTCAACTGAAACTACCAATATAAGCATCAGAATATAGTATATAAGTATTAAAAGTGGAATTGCCCATAATGCACAATGACCCTTCTTTGAATAATGCGTATTATAATTTAGTCATATTAAAATTTCTGTACCAGCGTGTAAGAAATACTGTAATGTTGGAGCTGGTAAAAATTTGGTTAAATCTAATTACTGCTAATTATATTTTGTATTCACAATTAATTACTAATTTCAAACTGTCAATTAAAGACATAGTCTCCCTAAATGGAGTAAAAAGGACAATATGCATTGGGAAGATAAGTTGGTGCTATTTGATCAAACTTTGTAAGAGGACATGATCTAGTTGTACAAAATTGATGTTTAATGGTTAATAAATATATTTTACTAATGTTTAATGGATTACCTTTTGCTGGTGTGCTGTACTAGAACACAACTACAATGCAGAGCTTCAAAATTGAAGGCTTGCATTCAAAATTCAAGTATAATCATCAAAATATCACTGAAGTATTAAAAGTAAAAGTGCTCATAATGCAAAATGACCCTTTTTTTGAGTAATGCATATTATAATGTTGTCTTATTGTTCATATGTCTGTACCATCATGGTACTTCAGTGTTGGAGCTGGGTAACAGTATAACAGTTGATTATATTTTCTATTCACAACTGACTACAAATTTCAAGTTGCCAATTCATGAAAAGTTTTTTTAAACTGAGTAAAAAATACAATTTGCCTCTGAAATGAAAAATAGAACAAATACAAAGCAGCCTAAAACGGAACTACTCAAGTGTAGTGCAAGTAGCCAACCTCAAAGTTATGCTTCCCACTGGTGCTGGTGTTTATCATCCACCAGTTTAACTTTGACTTTTTACTGACGCACGGTTTTATCAGGTTTTATTTTATATTCTGGTTTCCATTGATGAGACACCAAATGTTGTGAATTTCCATGGGGTGGGATTAATAAATTCCATCTTACCTTTATCTTTTAGGCTAAATTCTCCAAAAATGAGAAG
This sequence comes from Dascyllus trimaculatus, assembly GCA_024666655.1. Lineage (NCBI taxonomy): Eukaryota > Metazoa > Chordata > Actinopteri > Pomacentridae > Dascyllus > Dascyllus trimaculatus. The sequence continues at coordinate 21,871,567 of CM045462.1, read as the reverse complement.
ATCCAATGATTTTTCCAACTTGAAAGCAGCTCAACTACAGTAGCCATTTATTCAAACATGACATTTACTACTCACACTTCATGAATTAATTTAGAGGGAACCCTTGAAACTTGTGTTAACCAAGAAGGACTGCGTGTTGCATCAGATGTTTGTTTTCCTCACAAATGAGTCATGCACAGAATGACTGCGTCTCAAGAACGTATTCAGATGTTGTCAGAACACCAGAAAGGACCAATCAGCTGTGTGTACAAAATGCCATTTACTTTCTGTTTCTTACCAGAAGTCAGTGTTGGTTTAACCACAACCCTTATCTTTCCCTGAACTCTGCCAAGAAGGTTTTTTGTTGTGTAAACGTTGACAATGTAAAGTTGCCAGATTGTTGTCAGTATGAGGACTTGTAAGAACACTGAAAACCTATAGGTGGTAGATGATTGTAGTGGATACTGTGATGTATTTTTATAGTGTGAGAAAGCCTTTCTAATAAGTCTACATTTGTGAAGGTCTCATTTCTTTATTTATAACCAGCCACAGAGTCTGGAGTTGTTTCATTCCATGCTTAAAATATTCTAGTCAAATAACCTTTTATTAACGTTTCCTCTGCTTTGTAAGTAGCCCAACTGATGTATTTTTAATAAAACCTACAAACCTTTTTTCTTGAATGTCACAGGGATGCTACCATATTTCTGAAATATGTTGTTAAAATTAAATGCATGAATGTTACTAAGTTACCGATGACTGGTTACCACTTGCATGTATTTTTAATAAGCCATTAAATCTACAGTTATGCTTATAAGTGATTTATAGTAGTGAAAGACCACTTAATTTATAATTAATAACTTTTACAATAACAAGCCTGATGATTTATTTATACAAATTTTAAAAAAAACTGATGCTTTATTACTTTTCCATTTTCTAATAATCCTTTTTACTTTGTGTTTTCAAATAATAATTATAGCAATGGTGCTCGACTTAACCTTTAATAACTAACTTTTTGCCTATTTTGTTGCAGCCGAATCAAGATGCAAGGACAGCATTGACATATGAGCACCTTTTAAGTTGATATAGCAAAAACAGTAGTAGTAGTAGTTGGTTATTAATACCTAGTGGTCTCTACTAAAAGAGGTCTTTTTGCCTTCTACTAACTCCTGCCCCCTATTGTTCAGTACTAACAAGACTAGCACTAGTTTTTAGAGCTCCTTTATCAAATACAGCTGATAACTGCAGCCAAAAATGGCAGCTCCTTTCCTCTCTATACCACTTTGGGCCTCAGTAGATAAAACTTGCTATATAAGTAATTTAAACTTAGAGAAGCTGTATATTTGGTGGACAAATCTCTGCAGATTCATTACCACTCATTTCTGAGTGACCATCTCACATGGTCAAGTTGTTTTCAATTGATTTTATCAATTCGTACATTGTTATTATAAAAGTTTAAATTGAAGCTGCTTTACATAACCAACAACACATGCCATTTTAAATGTTAATGCATGCTGGCCATGATTTTGGTCTGGATGCTTTGCAGTAAAGAAGGTAAAAGGTCAAAATGTTCACGGAGAGTCTTACTATATAGGTGTAAAGAAATAGAAAGTCATTGCAAAGCAGTATAAACACTTACTAAATTGATTTTTCACAACCTGACAACCACAGAACTGCCTTTTAATGTCCTTAATGGCTCATTCATGATCCATAAAGAATTAATAAATGACTTATTAACCCGTCCATGAAGCCATCAGTTACAGCCTTTGTAAAGTGTGCCTTTATTAGCAAGTTTCACAGACCTTAGGCTCATGTGTGTACCCACGCTTTGAAAAACGTGTGCGCACATGTTTGTTTTTAGTTATTGTACCACGTGACCCGAAATCGCAACTCTAGGGTCAGCTTTCAGTGGCCGGTGAGGTTAATTCTCCAGATGAGACGGCACTTCAAAGTCCCTGGCGCTGGCTGACCACGCCATTACAGCACAAACCTTTTTAAACAACTGATAGCGAGACAAAGGAGGCTGCAGCATACTTTCTGTGGGCGATATGAGCAAACAGTTAATGACGTTTACTTAAGATTACCAGGGCTCACCACCAAAGGCGTCTTACTTGGAAAGAGAAAGAACCAGCAGAGAAGAGAAATAAGAGAAAGAACAAAAGGAAGGCAACTCAACGCTTTAGTCATTAAGTCTACATTGTTGTTTGTCTGTTTGTTGGGTGTGCCACAGGAGTGGAGGAATGCTATGTTTAGAAGTGAATAATTTGCCGGGGCCTTCAATGACACGTACAGGCACAACTCTGCCTGCACACAAAGGCACATGGGGGAGAAAAAAGGGTTTCATGAATAAAACATAATTTCAGCAGAGTGAAAATTTCTCAAACGGTATCACTCATCATGTAATCCAATAAGGTGATTTGAAAACGAAGAATGCTTCTTCACGTGGCTCATAGTGAGTAGATCGTGTTGATTGTGCTTAGTGAACAAGTAAAGTCTTTGGCTGCAAGTGAGAAACACTGTTAAAGAGGCGTGTGACAGTAGAAGCAGGTTATAATGAAGGAAAAATCATTTAACTTTAGGTAGGCTTGTTTCTATCGCACATCAATGTGTCAGTCGTCCTTTTCTCTTCAAAGCAGCTGGGTCAGTTCACCGAAATCATATTGAAAAAAGGTCAAAAATCACTTTAAAAAATCATTTTACTTTACTTTTACTTTACATTCTCATAATGTTAAAGATTTACTGTGCAATATTGCAGGATATTTGATCTCATAAAAGTATATTTTGTATTTTAAATCAGAACCAGCAAGGAAGAGTAACTATACTGGAGAGATGAATGCACAAAACAGTCAAACAAATATTTTCGCTCAAAGTAGAATCAAAAGTACAGCAAGTACCTGAAAACTGTATGCAAACCTGCCAGTGTTTTTGTCCTCTTTGGAGAATTGGAAAGAAATTGTACGTATAAGATAAATATAATAATACCCAAGTTGATATAGCACACTTGTTTGTGCTTATTTACCCATCACAAACATATAAAGGAACAGTGGCATGCATTTAAAGTCATGTGTCTGGCCACCTAAATGTATTTTAAACGTGTCATGACACAAATTTTAGTATCTTAAAACACCTGCACATAGAACAGAAACCACAATTTATTTTTTTAATGTGGGTGAACTGACCTTTTATGTGTTATCAAAGAGGTCTGGCATAAAACTTTTTATTTATTTTTTTGCTTCATGCTTGTGATGTACACATCCTCGGTATGTAATATCAAAGCATTCCTAACTTGAGCCACATATGCTCAGCCACTTTGTATATCTAATAGGTGTGGTTGTGCAGATGAACTGGAACTTTCACACCCGCCAACACTAAAGTTTAGTGTGTAATTTGCCTCCACGTCTCCTCAACAAACAGAGAGCCAGACGGCTGTCACGCAGATACGACTGCAGCCGTGCTGTAGAAAGGCACCCCAACAACTGCAGCTGATTCCTCCCAGAACGTGTAATTTTCTCATTTAGCTGACAAGCGTTTGGCCCGACACCAATTAGCACAGGGCCCTGACCTCAGATGTCTGTACCAGGAGACATGGTGCTGAACGACGCACCACGTGGCGCACCTCAATCAGCCGCTTGCACCCTCTTTTCTATTTTGCAGCCATCAAATCATCGCCATATACATAATTCATACACCTTAGATTTGGAGGTTTATTATAACCCTTCTCCTGCTCTGAGGGTATGATTATATGTCAGCCTCAACTTTATAAAAATAGGAGAATGGGCCATCTTTCTCTTCCATCTTCATATCGTCTTTCAAGAACCCTTGTTTGATAGTCTTAGTGACTGTTGTTGCCTCTTGTGATATTAAAACAGTCAGTTTTTATGTTTGCAATTTCTCTGTCTGTAGTGATCATTTAACTCTCATGTCTAGTGATAACAGAGGTAATGTGCATGGTGCTCTTAGTGCATGCACCTGCTTATCTGCTGTGCAAAAATGCAACAAAACCACCTATTTTAAATTCTGTCTGGCCATGTTATGCAATACCAAATCTCACCATAGGGGGGTGGGGTCATACCAAAGTGCTGCTGCTGCCGCCCATTCCCTCTTAGTATGAGAGAGCCATGGATATCAATGAGGAGAGTGTAATTGGCTTTGGGGTTATGAAAATGTAATAGTAAGATAACATGAAACTTTGATGACTGTCGAGAAACTGGGAGGCACAATCAGTGTCTTCTTATTCTCGTATATGATAGAACCAGTGTAGTAGGAAGGAATAATGATAGTATGCAGTGTTAACTTGTAATTCCACTTAACATTGTGGCTTTCTTATTGTGAAACTCAATATAGGACTAGAAATTGTATTCATTTAATGTGTGGCTTAACTGTGGTGATATGTGACATTGGTGAGCTACAATTAGATTAACTTTGGTTGTTTCTTCATTAACCTCTTGAGCTCATCTTGTTGTAGGAATCCCCTTTTTGTGAACTCACATTATATCTGATTAGTGATTTAATTGGAGGATGTTTGTACTGGTGTCTGCAGGCTCACGATGTATATATGTGTGTGTGACCAGGTGTTTATGTATGTAAATGTATACATGCACATGCAAGTGTGTGCCTGTATGTGAGTCCATTAGCACGTGTGTGAGTGTGCAGCATGCACATGTCTCTCCTCCTTGACGTTGTCTGTGCACCCCACCAGGCAGCTCTTGGCCTCCTCCTTTCATTGCTAAGAAACCATCCATTCTGTGTGAGTAATCAGAGCTGTGCCTCCAGGAGCCCAGCCAAGCCTCTCATCCTTGGGCTGCTCAAGAGCTGCTTTAATTAACCATCATACCACAGATGGGATCGATTTTTTTTTTTCTCCTTCCCCACCCCCTCTATCTCACTCTTTCTCTATGCCTCCCTCTCTCTTCTTGCCTCTCTCTCTCCCTTCTATCTCTGCTGCTTCTTTCCTGCACCCTTCTCTCCCATACACAAGCCCCATAATTGCACTGGAAAAGTGCCAGCCGCCAGTCGGGCCCCAGACTGCAGGCCTCTCCTCTCCCTCTGTTCTCCTCCTCAGCCCCTGGCCTCACCTGCTCAATACCTTATTAGTGTCAGGATCTGTAGAGAGTCATTGCGGATTAACTAAAGAGATGTGAGATTGATTTCTGCCCCTGCAGATAAAATTGAAGTTTTCTTCTTGTGTGTGCATGAGTGCATGTATGTGTGTCTGTGTGTGTCAATGAGGGACAGAGGGTAAGAAAGGCAAAGAAAAGTAAGGAAGATTTTTTTTAAAAAAAGAAGAGAAAGTCTGTGTGGTCTTTTAGTGTGCAACCTTGCGGGAATATACTGGATGCATGTGCATGTTGTGTGTGTTTGTACATTACTGTTCTCTAGTATGTATGAGGGTTTTTGAAATGAGGGTTTGCTAATTTGCTATTGGAAGTCCCACTTGAGCCTCTGCATCTCTCACAACAAATTAATCCCCCCTCTTGCTTTACCTTCATTGGTTTTCATGTGGCGCGATGAAGGCACTAGACAGACCCATATCCCTGTGTGTTGCACTGTATTCTAGAGAGAGCTCCTCTATCCATACACATGAACAGAAACACACACATACATAGGAAAAAACATACATGCACACCCACCTCCACCTCGAATCTGAAAGTCCAATCTCAGATTCTAATCTGCTGCAGTAATAGTCACAAGAAATGACCTGTTCTGGTAAATATGTTCACGAAAATGGTGTCCTATTGATTATTCATGGCTCAGTGATGGCTATATATGTGTCAACGAGGTCTCAGAGGCAGCCAGTTGGGCGAGAGATTAACATCTATTTCAGAGGTAGGTGAATTTGTAGTGGAAGAGAGGTGGTGGGGGTGGAGGCAGGAGGGTTGTGTGTATGTGTGTGTGTCGGGGGGAGTTGCAGGAGGTTGGGGCTGGAGCAGGGTGGAGGGTTGTCTCCTCAGGATTGTGCTGTAATCACAGGCCTCCGTCTACATGGCACATCTCAAGAGTGGTGTCAGCTGGGCTCTCTTCTGTTTGCTAATAGCAGGGGGTCAGGCCTCACTCACAAAGAGGTGCGTTTGATCCCCAGGTATGGGACACGGAGGGAAAGAGATGACACTGCTGAATACTAACAGGTCGCACTACATGCCGGCTTATCTTTCATCTGCCGTGTGTGTTTGACATCCTAATGGTATTTGTGTTTTGCAAACAGATTAGCGCTTTTAAAGCATGAAAAATGTGCTGTGGTTCATTTGTGTCAAGGTTTAAAAACAGGACAAACGATTCTGATGATACACTAAAACTGAAATCTCTGGTGTTATTTTTATCATGAGACAAAGAGCAACCCTGAAAATATAAGCATGCAGTATATATAACAGTCCTTTCTGCCTGGCCTTGACCAGCCAAAAAGAAACTTTTTCCAACAAATCGGCCCTGTTCTCGTTGTCGTGTGATGGCAGGTGCATTGCCTTTGTGCGTTTACAGCTGCTGATTTGTAGTGTGGTGTTTGTGCGTTTGTATAGAAGCCGTTGTGGTGGCGGTTGTGTAGCGGTTCATGGGTCCCAGGGCCCAGCTGCCAGAGTGAGGCAGAAGAGTCAGACATCATTGTGGTGTGATTTCCTCCTCTCCTTGCAGATGGAGTGTTTTTGTCAGAGCGAGGGCCACAGTGATTGCCTCTTCGCCACCGGTGTCAGCCCAGGATAATACTGCAGCCGTCCCCCCAGGAACAAAACAGGATCAGTGCAATCCATTTTCTTTTTCTCTGCCAAAATGGAATAATTTCAAAGAGACAATCCCTGGTAGTCTCCAAAGCCCAGGAAAAATCAAAAGACAACCATTATGGCAAAAATTGTGAAAGAGGTGTCCCACCTTTCCCCCTTGGCTCTGCCAAATACTATGCCCAGCTCTAACTAACAAGCGCGGCCACAGATAGACAATGAAAGTGGATTGAAGAGCAAAGCTAGCAATCTCACAAAACAGAGCACTAAAGCAACACATGAAAGATGCATGCACAGAGACTACAGATGAAGAGGCAGGGAGTGTAGTCCCCTGTATGGCCCCTCCATATTAGGTGCCACACTCAGATCTTTATATTCAAAATATGGTGGTTTTATCTATGAGTCCATACATCTGCAGCAATCCGAGTTCTATGGCAACCTGCCCTTTACAATCCTAATGACACTTCAGCAAAGTGTGGTAGCTGAGAGAGGGCGGGAGCCAGGAGGCTTTCCCTCAGAAAGAGCTGAGAGCATCTTATTGGGAAAAGGGGCTAAGAGTGTTGTTGTTGTGATGCCTGACTCCATATTCTTGGGTCATAGATATTCAAGAACTGCGCCTCCCTTTTTCATTCTCTCTTCCTGTTGCCATAGCACATCAGTCGGGACACGCAGTCCTATACTCAGCCACCTGCAAATGAATATCTATGCAGAGATATAGTTGTGTGACGGGCTTGATCATGATAGTTTTGATGTGTAATAAAGATGGGGACAGGCTGGAAGAATCTTCTGAAAGTGCTTTCTTCTGCACATTACGCTGCAACAGAAATGATCAAAGATGTCTTATCCACACTTACCTGCTGTATTTTTTTGTGCATTTAAGAGAAATAACTCTTCACATATTTCTCAAGAACTTCACATCACAGGTTTGAAGCTCTGCTATGCACAGGTGCTTGAAGGACAATATCGGAGTAGTAGTCTATTATTGTACAGTGTGAATGAATGAAGAGTGATTGAGTGCAGTACTCCACGCCACCTATATAAAGCAGAAGTATTGCAATGTGAGGGCCAGAGAGAGAGAGGGTGAGAGAGCTCTAGAGGCCTAAATGAGGTGAAGGGAAGTGGAAGTGTCCAGTAGGGGGTCTGCTGCTGTGGGAAGAGAGGGAGGAGGGGGAGGCAGGGGGAGGAGGGCTTGTTCTACGCAGTGCCTGGGCCAATGCATGAGGGTTTGGGGCTAAGTGTCTCATCAGCATCCAGCTCAGGTGCTGCCAGGGCCCACGCACTAACTATGCCCTGACTTGATTGTAATTGCCTGAATTCAACTCCCGCTGCTCCCTCCTGGCAATATCACAGGCACATTTAACTCCAGAGAGCCTGGGGACCGTGCAGCAGGGCCACAGAGAGCAGCTGACTGCCTCTTGTTGAAGCCTGTGGGCTTCAGGGGGATCCTCTCTTGTGCTGTCTGCTTTGTGGGGGAGGGTCACAGGTGCATGCACCCCCATCATCTGGGTGTTTGTGAACATGAAACAAGTGCAACTGCATTGGATGTACTCCGACAGTGATGGCATGAGCACGACAGAGGTATTTGTTGTTCTTTAATGTTGCATTATGGTGAATTAAATCCCCCAAACCTCTCAATACCTGCACATTTTGTACTCACACAGCCATTTCAGCAAATTGTTTATGAACATTTGAGCTTTTCTTTAAATTTCAGTACTGTTATCAGAGCCATGAAAGCCATAAATTATTATTAAAATTATCTTGAAAATCTCCTTACAGTCTGCGTAGAAAAATAACACTCCTGCTTCCTGTGTTTATCATGTCCAATTCAAACCAAAGTATACACTTGATTGCTTCATATGCCCACCCACAATATTTTTTATTTTACATGCAGTTCTGATGCTGCATTCTGTAGTTATGCTAATGTTTTGGGTGTCGAAAATTGCTCAAATCTGCTTTCGAAAGAAGAACAAAAACACTTCAGAAATAGCTTGAAAAACATCAACAAATTTACAGTAAGTACATTTGGTTTTTCTCCTAACAATGCACATGACTGTGGCTCCAAACCTCTAGTTAAAGAACATTCACGCTGGCTACTTTTGAGCCCCTTTTGTTTTTGACATTTGTGACCGACAAGGACATGAATGAAGTACTTCCCTGTTTCAGCGACAAAAGCCTTTATTCAAACACAACATCCAAAATTATGAGCAAAAATAGATTTTCCAGTGGTAATACGTAATTCATGTTTCCCAATCGCCTAGCTTTGGAAACTGCAGCAGGGTTAACTTAAAAAAGTTAGCCTGTGGTGCTCCTCATCCTGTGATAATAGGCCTGTCTGTAATGAAGAACAGGCTTGTTGCCAACAGGTGGTCTCTTTAAAAGACCAGAGCCACAGCACTCAGGATGGGGAAAAAACTGCCATGGCAAAATGTGTCAGAATCTAATGTTCTGCAGAGTGAAAAGCCTGTTTTCTGTCTTTTGTTCCCAGCTAGAGATTCAGCCTTGTTCCTCATTGTTCAGGGCACAAACGAGCAACAGTCTTTTTTGACACGGAGCCACAGATGAATAAAGACTGGAGCTGACTAGTCACAGGAAAGAGCTTTCTTTTTGGAGGGCTTGGAGCCCATTAAGAGTTTGTGAGATATGAATGGATATGAATCCTCTCCTTCGACCCCACAAAAATACTGGACCCACAGAAGACAAGGAACACCTCTGTGTCTTTTTACTGAGGTTCCCAAGGACATTTCAAGACATCAGGCAGAGGAAAGACTGATTGACAGGCAGGAATTACATAGAGTCAATAAGGAAGTGGCTCTTTGTTAATTTAAAAGGGTTACACTATGCCCACCCAACCTTAGAGCACTAACCACTGACACTAATGTTGACATATTGACTTTATATTCTTGACATGAGCCGCAGGAAAGGACACCTGGTAACCGCACTGATTCCAAACTGCATTATTGCGATATAAACTCTGCATTTTAGTTACACTCTCTTTAGGAAGCTGCGCAAATAATGTGCAAATGTAATAAAACAGACAGGATAAAGATAATGAGATATTTAGTAAGCCACTTCACGGAGACGCCAGGCAGTGCGTTAGGCTTAATGGGCAGATGATGGGTGGATCCCAGCAAAAGCAGCCCACAAAATACAAGCTTTTGTCCAGCTCCATAATCCATTTGTTACACTCAGACCAATTTGTCCTCATTAACCCTCATAAGGGGACTGTGTCTGAGACAAAAGCTCCCGAGGAACAATGAGAATACCCCACCCTCCCCACGTCCACATCGCCACAGCTCAAGTGCTCCCCTTCCCAGCACATTGTGGCCCCCTTGTTGCCCACAAAGTTCCAGTCTATGAGCAAGAGATGGACAGACCCCAACAAGCAGGGTACACCTGAAAGACGGGGGGTGAAAAGAAATCTCTCCCCATTTCCACGTTGAGAATGAAATATCTTCCGAGAAAACACAATGCGACGTCTTCCGTTGTATTCAGGTCACTCCATCAATCAACTGTGAAATAAATCTTGACAAGGTGTACAAAGAGCGGCGGCAAAGAAAAGGAAGGGAGTTACAGTCATTCGCCAAAGACGTGAGAAAGTTGAGTTTTCCTGTACTTGTCGGTTTATAGGAAAATTAATTTGAACATGACATTTATCATTGTCGCTTTTATTCAGTGACAAGAAGCATTGAATCACTTGAGTTTTAAAATATGTTGAACTTCCATGCAGTGGCTCTAAAAGACAGTCTGTGTCTGCTTTCAGTTCTGCAGCCATGAACTGGTCAAGGTACGTGCTTCAAAACACAGTTTTCTTTATTGCAATTAATCAGTTTATGAGTTCCATGTTTTGAAAGAGGTGGATATGTCATTGAGGAAGTTATTGCTTTCGTCTCTTTCAAACTTGGCTCAGACAGCCTTAGACATGGTAATCAGGTACATGTATTCAAGTACAATTTTGAAGCCCTTGTACTTTATTTGAGTCATTTCCTTTGATGCTACTTCATACTTGTACTCCTCTACACTTTAAAAGAAACCATTGGATTTTTGTACTCCTCTAGATTTATTGGACAGCTATGTTAGTAATGTTTCATATATTTACTTGACGTGTATGTCTTGGGACCATTAAAATACTCAAACTGCTGAAGTGCAAACAAAATGGCACAAGACAATAAAAGGTGAATAAAACAGCAGACAGCCATCAGATCATCCATAACTGCGTTTAAAATGATCTGTTTGAAGTCATGCCAATAACATCTTGCATAAAAACACATTATAAAATATAATTTATTGTTAAATTAAACCTGTGTTTTTTTCAGTGTTTTTGGCATAAGACTGAAAAGTAGTGTCTAACTGGGGACATGTTTTAGATGAACTGTCAGGACTTGGTTTCAGTTACATTCCAAGAAAGAAAAAGTAAAGTGATCTTGTGTTTCTTACCTCGATAATCATTTCACAGTCCCTCAAATCTTCCATGTGACCCATCGGAGGAGCCCAGCCTCTATGCTGAGAACCACTGAACTGCCTAATTGTGTATTAAGTAGTTGGAGTTAGCTCGAGCTTCTCCAATTACCATTGTATTCAGTATTATTAATCTAATAATACTCGTTGGGAGTGTTTCTCTGTAGTGCCTTTGGATTCCATTTATTAAAATACATTTTCCTGATATATGGAATTAAATGCAGGACTTATTTTATTAAGTAATTTAAAAAGCCTTTTATTGCTATTGTTACTTAAGGATTTAAATACTCCCTCCACCACTGAAATTGGATAATGAATGCAAAACTCTGTCTGATACAACTGGTTCAAGATGACGCAACAGTCATACAGATTTACTCTCACAATTACTGCTTCAACCACTTCTTGCTCAGTTAAAGCGCTACGCCAAAAAAAAAAAAGAAAAAAGCCTTTTATGAACATGTCACAGTGTCAAACGCAGCGGCGTCCCATTTAATGCTGGTTTGTTGGGTCTCCAATATGTTTTCCAAACAGAGTTGCAGTAATCAGGTCATTTGTTATAATGACAACCATTAGGGGTTATCATCGTCACACAGCAGTCAGGCAGATAAATCAGGTGCTCGCTCGCTCGCTCAGATTCATCTCAATTACACACAGGCACACTGACAGACAAACACACACACCTTCATATCATTATGTACTAAAACTGAAAATGTTAAAGACCAATATTAATTCATTTTAATGCATATTTCCTGTATTACTTAACGGTTTGGCTCAGTTTTTTGTCGTATCTATGCAACAGTTCATTTATTAAGTACCAGTTAAAGCAAACATTGGGCTTTACACTGTTGGTCAGACTAAAACAAAACATTTCAAGATGCCACCTGAGGAACCATATGCTGACATTTTATTTAACAAGAAAATAGTTGATAATGATAATAAGTTGCAGCATTAGTTTCTACCAAGAACATATTTAACATTTAGTATACTGTGAAAGTTATGAATAAATTATGAATCAAAGTTTTCATGGAGGAAAAAATACCTTTATTTACAGAACAAAAATATTTTATTTAACTATAAAACTGATGCATGTATGTGTCTGAAGCGTTGGTTTGTGTATCACAGTGGACAGTCTGTTCCGTATCCAGGCCCGTATTCAGTCACCCTCTTCAGCAGTGCAGCTTTCACTGCACTGATCTTCTCATCCAGCTCCGTCAGACTGCAGGCCTGAAGGACGAAGTAGAAAAAAAAACTAATCAATTGCTTTAAACAGGTTAACCTCCACTTACTAAGTACTATCAAAAGAAACAAACAAACTCCTGACCTGAGCCGGGGATGTCTTTAGTCGCTTGAGCTGGTGACTCTAGAAAACAAGCACACAAGTAAAGTACACATTAGACCTTCACTAGTGGAACTTTTAAACCAGCTTGAAACATACTGAGGCACTTGCCTGTTCCCCTTCTTAGTTTGCTTTTAAATGTCTCTCAAGGTCTTGAAAAAGAACTTTCTCTGAGACAAAGACACAATGCAACAGAAAGATGTTTTGCAAACTCAAAAAGCTCAGGCTTGTGATTTCCTAATGTCCACTTAGCGCAGAATGTGCAGTACTGAAGACTGACAGAGAAAAAAATCTGTTTTCTTTTTTTAAAAAAAGAGTTTTGCCTTTTATTGGATATTTTGACAATTTTTACAGATGGTAAAAAGTAGAAGGAGTAAAAGTCCTTGGCTGTTATGTGGTTAAGACTGCTCGAAGCAATATGTTTTTAAGTTGCTGAATAATTTGCGAGGGAAGCTCCTTTTACTGTTCAGTATTAAAAGGTTGCTCCTGAACTCGTGGGCCAACTGTGTGCAGCTTTTTAGCAAATACCAAACTACAGGGGGAAAAAAAGGGAGGAAGGAGGGGAGTGGGGGACTCCGAATATAAAAGACCCCATCCTCATCAGTTTATTCAAAGACACTCAACATCTCTTGCTCTGCTCACACAAACATGCAGTGAGTCAAAAGCAGATGGAGAGCGGCATACTCACAGAAGCAGCATGCTGTGCTGAGAAATACCAGTATGAAGAGACATGCAGCATCTCAAGCACACTTAGATAACTAACACGCTGGACAGACTCCTTCAGCATGGGAAATTTGAGTCTGTGTGACTCTGCCGATGTCTGACAGGTTGAAAATGAAGTCCAATAAATTACCTACTGCCATCCTTTTGAGTTTAAGAAGCAGCTGAAAGTCGTCATTTCTCAAATTAGACGTCTGCCGTGACCCACATGTTGAGGTAAATCAAACCGATAGGCATTTTTGATTCAAATACGTGTAACTTGAAGAGTAAAATGTGTTGAAGCATCAGACCATAGCAGAGGAAACTCCATTAATTCCTTTGAGTAAGTAGATTTAGTTTTGAAAAAGACTCAGACCAATATCCTACATGCCAATTTATGCATTATACACATTAAAACTGTGTTAAAAAGACAAGCTAAAAATACTTTTGGACCGGTACAGTGCAAGTCCATATCTGAAATATTGTACCTTGTTCCCACATCCAAACTTACAACACTGGAAGCACAAAAGGACGTCGTTTTGTGATTTGAACCTCGACACCCACAGAGACTACAGACTCTAAAGTTACTAAGCAGGGCAAACTGGCTAGATTTATGAAACTAGTTGTGATTCTGTTGTAAAAAGTTGTTAAATTCCAACTCAACAGCATTAGAAGTATTTTAAAACCAAATGGAGGAGAAAGCTGACTGTTGCATCCAGCATTTACCAAGTTCTCTATTATATAACAATTAGGACCTGAAAAAGAAACGCACTGCTTTGCAAGAGGCAACAAAAGAAAACAGCTGACCAATCAGAGCAGGGCATGAGGATTATGTGCTGAAAGTTAAGCTAAGCTTCAAACAGAACAGGAAGGCGCCTACAAGAGTTCAGGAAGGCATTTCTTTTGATCAAACTCATATGAAATGCAGCATCTGATGACTATTTGTATCTGAGGACGAATACGGTGGTCAGTTGGCAATAGCAGGGACTAGGGCTGAACAATTATTAGATTTCAAATCACAATTTGAAATAACAGAATTAGCAGATTTCAAAGGCTGCAATTCCAGATCAATGTTATGCAGTGACTGAGGGTTTAAACTGCTGTGTCAGTGGTTTTACAAATTCATGCCACCCTCTTTCTGTTTTTGATGGCTGAACTGAAGTTTCTTTTTAAATAGTATATCATGAATCAAACTGCAAAATCTGTCAGAAGAATCTCAACTAGATATGTACCCACAATTGTTCAGACTTAGCATTGACTAAACTGGCACAAATATAAGAGGTGAAATCCTATAGGATAGAGGTTGACCGATTATCAATCAGACTGACCATATAATCCGATATTCCATATTTTTCTCATTATCGGTGTCAACTCTTTTATTCCCTATATATAAACATACATATTTAAATGTGCTATGTTGGCTCTGATGTAGCTGCTTCTCATCACTTTAGAGACTCAAGCAATTTTGTATCTATAGTACAGTCTAACTGGTTACATGTCACAAGTATAACCTGTCAACACTGAAAGATAACTGTAGAAGTTCTCTTTATATTAAAACATAAATAAACAACAGCCTTTCTGTTAGGTTTTGTGTTGGAGTTTTTGCTGTTCTAAATTTTGACACCAAGATTTTTACTTTCACTGAAAACATACATTGGTAATCAATCTCCTTAGTTGCTGAAAATCAGCACTGGCCTCAGAAAAAACTAACTGGTCCACTCTAATACAGCACCTCCCAATGTGTCACTATGATGTGTTGTAGTAATAGTTATAATAGATACCTGTTACACTGAAGACTATAATCTTTGATTAACTCATAACTAACTCAATAGGAAAATACAGAACTGGTAAAATAATGTTTCATGTAGCAGAAATGACTCACTACCTATATTTAGTTCCTTAAAACTCTAATAACCATTCCTGTGTCTGTAGTAATGCTGGGAAAAATTTTAGATTTTAAAGCCAAAGGACTCACCGAGGACTGAAAGTACTCTGGTGAGAGTCCCTCCAACTCCAGGATACGATCCTCCAGCTTCTTGAGTCTTTGGTAGACACTTAATGGGACTGGACCCACTAGAAGATTAAAAGGAAAGGCATGAATAGGTTAACTGAACATGACAAATTAACATTTATGGTGGAAATAGTGATTAAGATGTGTATGCATTAAAAAAGCATGGTCATAGCAAATGTGGGTTAGATAGAAACTAATTTTGTGCATTGAATCAGGCAGAAACATTCATCAAATGCCTTGCTTTTATTTGTTGAATGTACTCATTTTTCATACAAGGCTTACCAAAAATACATTAACAATACATTACTATCATATGTACATTTAAATATGTTACAGATCCTATTTTTTATAATGGTAAAGTGCTAAAAAGTGAATTTCACTATGACGTGACTTTTCACTCATGTATAACATTACATACAAGAAAGACAATAATTTCAGCATCACTAGAATTGTCTTTTTTTCCTTCTCTCACCTGTTGGAAGCTTTAGGTGAGTCTCAATGTTGTGAAGTCGCTCTTCTATGGCTGCATTTCCACAGTCTCTTGCCATCGGCCCCCTCTGCTGCTCCCCAGGCTCTCCTTGACCTCCCCCACAACGAGTCTGGGGCCCGTATGTATTAACCACCCGCGTGACTGCCGAGACAAGGAGCATAAACAGCAGCAGCAACTCAGCGTTAACCAGAAACTAGTTAACAATATCTCTAACAGGGTAATGGGCCATTTACACAGCATGCATATGAACAGAAGGTCCTACAAGACACTTCATATTTGTAATAATGCTGTGACAAATTGCTGCTTGAGCTTTGCTTGGCACTTCCTTTTCATGAACAAAAACAGATTTTCACTATGAGAAATGTAGAGTGTCAATAAAGTTGAATTGTATTAATTAAGGCAAAAATTTACTAATCAACATTTCTGGAAAAGTCACGCTTTAATAAGGATTATTGGTCTATGACTCCATCAGAACATTTAATTACAAAAATGGTGGTTAAATATAGCTGTTAAGAAATGTCACATTTTCTTACCTTTTACGTGGCTTTTAAAACCTGGATAAGGAGTGAAAACTGCATCTGTTCGGGCACAGCTGTTTTCTACAGAACCGAAAGTGTGACATAAATTGCAATTAGAATTTCCAAACGTAATTAAATGTGATTAAGAGAAATGTATATATCATACTTTAATTATCGCTCCTCCTGATTTCTATTACTGGTGTCTCACACAGGCTTTGAATTTAAAAAAGGTCCTCTGTCTTATGTTTTCCTGGACTAAGCGGGTTGTGTTTTGAGGCCGAGTGTGTTAGCTACTTCAGCCCCACTCTTGGAGCAGTTCAGCCTGACCTCTCGCCTGTGGAAATCAGCTCTCTCCCAAACATTGGCAATCTGTGTGCAGGCTCCCTCTCCACCCTGCCCCCAACCTCTCTCCCATTCTCACCCTGATTGCAGTCGATCACGTTGCAAAACTCGCGCACATTGTTTTCATTGATCTCCATCTGCTTGCGTTCCATAAATGCAGATATTCTTCGCTCAATCTAGGGTTACAATGAAGACACAACACAGATAATGAGACACAATGGATTGATGAGCTATTGATAGGTGTTAAGAATGCAATGTTTTCCCCTACTTAATGTTAGTGATCTGCAGCAAAAAAAGCATGCAGCAGTTTATATTGCAGGGAATGAGAAATGCAGTAGAAAATTACTCCAGGTAGCCAAAAAAGTTGAATTGCTTGCCATCATCACATGATGGAATATGAATACTGTTTGCTTGGCTACCAAAATAAATGCACAACAGAATGGGGCCTCTTGTCCTTCATCCACATGCAATCTCAGAGTAATGAGCATCCACTTCATAATCCATCAAGGACCTGGCCCTCTCTCAAAACCCTCCAGCAATGTGGTCTGTTCTACCCCACCACAGCACTAAAGGACCCCTTATTCTCTGTCGAACTCGGCTTATCAGGTCTCCATCAAGCATTTGCTTCACTGCTGCACGTCATGTGCACATCCTCGGGAGCAATTACTTATGATTATTCATTTGCTTGACAGAGTGCAAAGAGGGCTCTGAAATGTCATTGCCAGAACAGCTGACAGATCTGCTGACAGAGACCAACCTCTGACTTCCTGGCTCGGATCTGAACCATGACGTCATCAGCCGCCGTCTTGCTCTCCGCAGCCTCTGAGACGAGGGGATGCTGCTCAGACGATGCAGGTGTCTGTTCTTTCACTGAGGATGAGGTGACGGCATCAACTGATGTGTTGTCCTTTACAGATGATGCGTCAGCGTCATCATTATCCACCAGTGTCTGTAGGTGTTCTGAAACGGCCTATACAAACAAGTGGGACAGAAAGAAAAAGTAAATATACATATATAAAATTTTAAAAAAAATTGTCATAACAAGCAAAACATGCCCTTTTATTGTTTCAAATTCTAATGTTATGGTCAATCTATTTAAAAATATTTATTAAATAGCTTCAATACAAACCCTTTTAACCTTAACACAAAAATATTATGCAATTTAATTAATATCAGAAACAGAAACTGGAAAAACCTCCTTACCTGTAATTTCGTGACATGCTCCTGCAAAGAGCTGCAAACATGAGCAGCTGGAGATGATTGAAGATTCACAGCACTGGGGTTGATTTCTATTCTCAAAGCAGCATCACCTAATTTGAGCTTTATTTCAGAACACAGACAGTGTTAGTCCTTACTGCACAGAACATTAGCACAAACAGATACAGCATTTAATATAAATTTGCACAGTAACAGGACAATGTACACATTTGTAAAGTAAAGTAAATGCATCTTCCTAAGTTGATTAGTAAATGACCTAAAAACAAATGCACTATGATGATAATCCATTGGGGTTAGTCATTTAGAAAAATGTGAATAATTTGCTGGGACTTGCTTCTTTAACATGTAGTATTAATTAGCAAGCATATCCTGATTTTTACTGTTTTATATTGTAAAGTGAATATCTTTGGGATAGCACTGCTGGTCAAAGAAATGAAGCAATTTGCAGATATGGTCCTGGCCTCTGGGAGCTTTACTATTTTAACATTAGATAAACAAAATGATTAGTTTATTCCTTTGGAAGAATAATTGATGGTCCCAGATTAGCTGATAATGGTTACTTAGAACAAAGTGCAGTGTCACCTGATGCCCATGATTCCACTACTAATGCCACAGATAATAATTCACATACGTTATGAAGATAAAGTATAGGAAGATTTATAAATCTTTAAACTTTTAAGATTACTCATCGTGTTTTTCATCCATTGTGTAATTTATTCTTGCTTTTCTACACAAAAGGTAGGACCAGACATCAATGTATGTAATGAATTTTACAAGTACTGTTTGAAAATTATTTATACAGTTTCATTATATATAAGTTACAAGAATAAAGGGTAGAGAAATGGCTATGTACAGGGTGCTAATGGCGACAAAGCTGAAATAAAATTGAGATTTTGCTTAAACTAATGTGACACAGTGATTTGTGGAGCCCAGTTTAAACAGATACAAGGCTGCAAGAAAATTAAGACTAAGAATGACTCATTTAAAGCTGGCAGAAAACCCAGTAAAAGCTTTTTGGCTTGTCAAAAACATCTCCGCAGTATTGGGTGAGTTACTCTGAATGTACGGTGCGTGTCAGCTAATACAGCAGGATGCTAAAAACATTAGCATGTAGCTCGCTAACAACCCGAACTGAAAGGACCGACGGGGTCTGAGTCGCGCAGCTGAAATAAATCGAACAAACCTCTTTCCCGAAGTCTGCTAGCAGCTTCAGTATCGCTTCCATGCAGCCCCTGTAGCTGGACATCTTGTTGCATTCATTGGGAGGAGCGTGGTTTCCACTTAGCTTCATTGTCTCCGCCATTGCTGTTCAACGGCCGCAGAATGCTGCGCGCTGATTGGTTCTAAAGGCTGCGGCTATGTCTGCGCCCAATAGACGTGGCCTGTATGGAAAGCCAGAAGTGCCATAAATCACCGCTGGTTTTTATGCGATTAATAAATAATAATGCATTTTATGTAACAGCGCCTTTCCCACCACTCAAGGACACTTTACAACTGAAGGCTCTGCTCCCCATGGTGCCAATATTGTTTTTATTATTTTTTAATTACATTTATACAGTGTCAAAAGCCCCAAAATACGGCTTTATATAGTGTTC
Source organism: Dascyllus trimaculatus (assembly GCA_024666655.1). NCBI lineage: Eukaryota > Metazoa > Chordata > Actinopteri > Pomacentridae > Dascyllus > Dascyllus trimaculatus. The sequence continues at coordinate 21,852,220 of CM045462.1, read as the reverse complement.
TAATCAAAGCAGGTTTTTACATCATTAGAAGAAAAAAACAAAACAAAAACTACAGCTCTTTTTACAGAACTCTAATTAAAATATTTGCTCTTTTAGATTTAATTTTTTTCATTTTGGTCTTTAGAGTACTTTGAATAAGCTCAGTGCATTGAAAATACTAGTAAAAAAAAAAGTTTGCTTGATTTTTATGGTATAAAAGCCAAAACAGGAAAAAACAACTTCAAAACCAAATAAAAATGGTAAAATGGTAAATGGTCTGCACTTATATAGCGCTTTTCTCTACCTGAGTGGTATCCAAAGCGCTTTACAATGTGTTTCGCATTCACACACACACACATTCACACTCCAGTGGCGACAGAGCTGCCATGCAAGGCGCTAATGTACCATTGGGAGCAACTTCTGGTTCAGTGTCTTGCCCAAGGACACTTCGGCATTTATTCATTTATTTAAATGAATAAATAAAAAATATATTTGAAAGAAGTTGAAAAAGTTTTGCTAGTCAGAACCAAAACAACAAAAAAATGCACTCTAGCTTTAAAAAAATATGCTGAATGCTTTATACAGCACTCTTAGTATAACAGTGATCTTCACGCCATTAAAAGCCCAAATATTTTTTAGAAGCCACTTTATATACCGCTCTAATGCGCCTTAAGCCAAAATTTCCCATTTTCCATTGTCAAAAGCCAAGAAATTTTATAAAGACGTTTCTAAAAATGTTGTAATTGAAAGAGAACTTTTTTAAAACATCACAATCCCCTTGAAATGCAGCTTTTTATGACACTCTTGGTAAAATTTCAAATGAGAAAAGCGCCAAAATTCTGCTCTTCAATGCTGTCTGATGACTTTTTATTATTCAAACTTGCTGATCAGCTGGTAAATAATAATGTTATCCTTTATGAAACATTATGTAGAGAGGGAAATTCCTCTCTACATTTTGACCCATCCTAGTTAGGACTAGTGGGCCTGGGGACCAGTCGGGGGTTAAGGGCCTTGCTCAGGGGCCCACAGTTGCCGTGGCGGGGGATCGATCCTCTGACTTTCCTATCAGTAGCCAAGGGCTTAACCTATTGTGCCACCACTGATGCTTTGGCCCTTTTGGCTTTTAAGGGATCCAGACACACACATACATGCATGCACGCAACCATAGTTCAGAAGAACTTTGGATTTTTCTTGATCACAGCAAAAAGAATTTAGTTTACCAATAACTGAACTCCATTTTCGCGTATCGTGGGTACAGGAGTTTTGATATTTGTTATCTTTCTGTCGATTAAAAAAAAAACTGTCAATGGTAAAACTTATTTTAAATATCTTAAGTACATTATTTTAAAATGTTGTACCATAAATTTCTTCATGCTATCATGTTTTCCTATGACACCTAGTTAAAAACACTGTACAATGGTGTTGTAGTAAATCACACATTCATGATGGATAATGTTCAGTCTTTGTTTTTCGATTCAGCTGTATGATTGTTTTGAAAGATGTAGATTAGTCTGTCCTCATTGAAATAAACATGGAGGATCGAATAATAGAAGTTGGAATAATGCAGTATGCATGCCTGCAAATTAAATTTGCTTCAGTATAATAGCGCTGAAAGAACTGAATTAATAGACTCGTACAAATAGAATGCATAACATACAGAAACAATAACAGGAAAATATACTTGCATCACTCATTGAAGTACTCCTGATGCATATGTACAATTAAGCGCCCTGCTATTGTGTTACATTGTGCCAGGTATTTTTAAATTGCTATGATTGCTAATGGATTAACATGTAAGAAACATTATAGTATTGCAGCTGGTGATATTTTTAACAGCTTTTTATACTGTTGATTAGTTGCATTAGTAACTGGTTTTATGATTAGTGTGTAACATCTTAATCTGCATATCTATATCTATGGAACAAATTACCAAAGGATCAAAAGTGTGTCATGTTTCTGACCTCTGCCTTTAAAAGTAATCCTGAAACCGTATAGTTTCTGCTCTGTCACGTTTACTTTCATTTTTTGTCTTTATTTTCATGTTTATCTCTGCTCTTCCCCTGAATATACTTGTATAATTGTGCTCTCTTTCAAAGTTTGTTTTAAATGTAGAATGCTGCAGGTAGTGTTTCATATCATGAGGAGAAGAAAGAAAATGATCATGGTCAGCTGCATAATAAGCAATCAAACTATAATACTGAGCTGTTGTTCTGGATTTTCACTCTGCTTTATGGAGTCAAATAGGAAACTATTGGACGTCGCGACCTGCTGACTGGACTCACTCCAATGTGAGAGTTATAGCTGCATTTAACTGTATTCTCTGTCACTTACTTCTCAAACAGGAGAAAGAATGGTCACTCAATTATAAGAACATTGTCCCCCTGACCACGGTGGACTGTGCAGCAGGGCATTGGGATGGGAACCTGGCCACAATGGCGTATTTTTCTGTGTTGAGTGACTGTGGGAAAATCTCCCTCCTCTATTCAGACATTTTTCTCTTCTTTTCATATAATGAGGAGAGAGACTGATGAAGGCAACAACAGAAAAAGAACAATTGCAGGCAAAGAGAAGGCACAACCACTCAGAACTCAGTAATGCTCTTTAGAAGGGTTAATCATTTTAGGAAGGGGTCTGAAGACAAGCCTTTTTAGTTTAATTCATCGCTGGGGTGATATTTTTTCCCCCCAAAACAGGAAGGGAACTGTAACACTTGACATGGTTTGACATGCTGAGCCATTGCTGAATGTTCCCACACAGCAAGGAGCTCAGAAATTAAAAAACTGCTCATTTAATTTGCCCGGCTGCAGACACAAGAGCTGAGATTTCTTTTTTCATTCTTTCTTTCTCTTAGCAAGAGTTGTAATTTAAGGTATTTATGTCAGGCCAAAAAAAAAAACTTGAACTTGATATTTTTTACACTTTGTTATTAAACTTTTTAAACCAAAATTGAGTTTTGCAGTTAATAGACCTATTATGTTCTATTTTTGAAACAACTTCAAGTAATTAAAAGACTAGTGGTGGAGGAGCAAGGTAATATAGAAACACTAAACTATAAGAATGTTCCATTGCAAGTTAAAGTTTCCAAATTTGACTGCAGTAAAAATACATAAGACGAGGCAACAACATGTATTCAGAATGGCCCCAATAAGTACAGTATTAAGTTGCATGAGTCATTATTACTGATCACTCAGATAATACTCAAATTATGTTACTGGTTTAACTGCTTTTTATATTTGAGGCAGTTTAATCAATATTGATGCATCATATTTTATAATTCACTGATTTGTTTTGTACGTAAAATCCTAATCTTATAATTAAGCACTGACTATGGCTGTGAAATAAATGTGCGCAAATACAAAAAGTATCATAAAATGAAAATGCAGGTCTCCTTAAGGTGTGCAATACTTGAGTGAATAGAAGTAGTTACTTTCCACCACTGGAAAAGAACAAATGCACCTAAATTGACCTAAAAACTTAATAAAAATGTGTATTTTCAAACTTTTAAGACTTTATGATTTTACACAATTATTTACCTTTTGTTTACCAGTATTACTAGTACTACTACCACTAGTATTCTTTGTTTGTTATTTATTATTATCTTTCCACCACTGGAAAAGACTGAATGCAGCTAAATGGAGCTTAAAAACTCAATTAAAAATGTAGATTTTCAAACTCTAAGACTAAAAGATTTCACAGTTCTTTGCCTTTTGCTTTCTCTGGGTGTTATGAGGTCACATTTACAAATTCAAAGTAAGTTTGCACTAATACTTTACTTAACCTCTCTTATTTAGCATTTCTAAGCAGTAGAGCAGTACATAAATAGCAAAGCTTTAAAGGTTTTTAACAGTAAGTTCACTTTAAAGCAGGCATGAAGACATTTGTATGTGCTTATTATAATGCAGTTATCAACAATCATACCTTGTGCAAACAGTTAATGGATGACTGCACAGTATAATGTAGCTGTAATTGTACCAAAATATACATGATTACAAATAGATCTTTTAAAAAACATGTATTAACTGTTTGCAGATGCAAGTAATTCACATTAACAGCCAAAAGCAAAACACTGACTAAATCTTAACTATGTGTTTTTTGAAAAGCTACTACATTTGCTTATAAGCTTTGAGAGGCATTTTAAAAAATGCAACCACACAAGAATTGACAATAAACCAAAGTGACAATGAACCATTTATTATTGCACTGCTAGGAAATGCTACAGAGAATTGTAACCAAGATGTCTTAGTGATCCTCTGTGCAGCTTAGCTGGATTTTTTTTCTCCTTTTGGTTCACAAGAATGCGTCTTGGCAGGTAGAGGGAGTTTGTGTTATACAGGAAACAAGGTGGTGCTGGTGGTGGAGGGAAGCGAGTGAAGAGGGATTGTTGCTGCCTCTTGCCTCAGTCGCATCAGCCACCTGCAGGAAAGTAAAAAGGTCTGCTTTTGAGCCCGTGTGCGCTGCGGTGGCAGATGATGTTGACAGAGCATGAGACAGAGTAAAGGCCAGACAGGAGGGTCAGGAGAAAGAGGGAGCACAATGTGGAGAGCCAAGTGGACAGCAGCAGGAAGGTTTTTGTCTCGCTTTACCCGGAGAGGGATAATTAAATGTATGCCTTTTTTATTGCGGCCTTGGGAATGAGCTTCCCACTGATCAGCTGATTATGTGGAAGCAGTGCTTTTAAGTAATTATCATAAAAATATCACAGTGGAGGACGTTGGAAAATATACTGAAACGTTTATTTCACTTGTCGCTGTTTAACAAGATTACGGCCATGATACTGAATGAGTGAGATTATACATGAGTATCACAATGACTATGCGAACATGCTGATGTTTAACAGGTTTAAGGTTACATTTACTGACAGTAGTAAAGGTTCCTTAACTAAAATGAACTAATTTACACTAAAAGGATCACCAAAATGCTCACAATTCATCCTGTCCTTTTTTTTCTACAGCTTTTGAAACATTTCACTTGTAGAAAGTAACAAAGCCTGTTTACTGAAGTACTCTACTGTAGTATTTGTACGTAACTTGAATATTTCTATATTATGCTACTTCACACTTCTACCCTGCTACATTTCAGAAAGGAATATTGTACCTTCTACTCCTCAACTTATCTGACAGCTTTAGTTATTTTTAGGATGCAGATTTTGCACAGTTTATAATTATAATAAGATTTTAAATACAACACGTTGTTAAATATTAAACCAGCGTTTTACAATGTTTTTGGCTTCTGACATTGCACAAAAAGCAGTGTGTAGTTGGAGTCACATTTCCGATTTCTATACGTTTACAGCTTCACTGAAAGGGGATTTTATGATTCACACATCTCACATGGTTTCATTTCAGTAAATGTTGAAATGATCCAATATCTCACCAAAAATCAAAGATTAAAAAGCTCTCCTCTGAATAGTGTCAGATCTATCTGCTCTCCCACTATATAAAACTCTATATAACACAGTTCAAACTAGCTCCACCTGTAGCAGCTACAACAGTAACATAATGCTGACACACTGATGCTTCACTATTATTAATCTAGTAATTTCAAATAGAATGAAATATTGTTCAGTTGAAACCAACTACTACTTCTGCTTTAATACTTTAACTGCAGTCAGCTGCTAATACTTAAATAGTTCTTCTTAAGTAGGATTTTTCATGCAGAACTTTTACTTAAAGTGGAGAATTTTTACATTGCTGTGTTGGTATTTTTACTTAAGTAAAAGATCTTACTATTTCTTCCACTACTGCAAAATTAAAAATGCTAACTATAAGTAGTGCTTGAAAATGTAGAGATATGAGTCTATGAATGAGAGCTTTGACGTCTCATCTAAGTTGTGTGGCCATGCCAAGACAATCCAGCATACTTTACCTGTTTTCTGTGTTTGCATGCCGAAATTAGCAATAAGGACAAAGTACAGTTTGTCAGAAGCTCGTTAGTTGGTCACAAAAGTCATGGACAAACAGGAATTTTGACTCGCTGATGGTGCAACATGTAAAGCTGATAGGTTAGTTGGTGACATCTTTAACTCAGCCAAGTGTCAATTTCATGTTGGTGCTACCGTTAAATCTAGGGGCTCGGAGCCAACTTAACTTCTCAGTTAATGCTCAGTTCTGTTCTGGTTCTTTGTACATCAACAGTCCAAAAAACAAAACTTGTCAATTTACTGTCTTAAGTAGGACTGCAACTTACAATTATTTTCAGTGTTGGTTAATTTGTTCATCATTTTCTCAATTAATCAATTCATCGTTTGGACTATAAAAATGATAATGGTGACAAATATCAGTCAGCGTTTCCCAATCCCAAGATGACGTCCTTGAATTTCTTGTTTTGTCCACAACCAAAAGTTACTCAGTTTGTTGCCACAGAAGAATTTAGAAACTAGAGAATATCTAAATTCAGGAAGCTGAAATGATGGGATTTTGACACTTTTTCTTCTTAAAAATCACAGAGACCAATTAACTTGTAATTAAAATAGTTGGGAATTCATTTAATAGTTTACAGGTAATTGATTAATGGATTATTTGTTGCTGTTTGATTCGTTGTTTGCTCTAAAACCCTGTAGAATTTGCCATCTGGAGACAATTAACGTCTGTAAAACAATTTAAAAAATCACGGCAGCCCATCTAGTGGTTGGGATCAGTAGATGGGAGATGTTGCCATTTCTACAGCCACTCCATTATCACGGCTAACGACCCAACACTGACCATAACCAGACTGAAAAACCTGTGATCAGTACCCACAGAGACAGAAATGCAGCTCGACCAAACTCTGAGTGAGTTAATGCGGCGAGGAAAACACCACACTCCTCTGCAATACAGCCCCCACTGAAAGTTAGTCACAAGGGTAGGCAGGCAGGTTATTGCTTTAAGCCACTTCTGATTGTGAAGAGCATTAATGATATGGACAAAGTGCTAAGGATCCTCATAAAGTTATTAACTGGCTTTTACCTCTGCACACTGCTGTTCCTGCCACATTTCCAATCAGCGAAAGGGAAGACGAAGCCTCAACGGCAGTGAAGCCCTTCCATGTGCTTAATTATACAGGTTCCTGTGCACACGTATGGGGTAATTCAAGAGGCCTCATGCTTGACCCATGTTCACATGGTTTTCCATTATACACGCCTCTGGTTGTTTGTTAATTAAGTTTTTTAAACCGTCGCATACATGACAAGGCTACGAAACACAACCAGCAAAAGTCACATGGCAACAGAAGAAACCAGGTACATTTAGTAGCTGCTCTGGATCATTAATATCACAATTGATATAGATATATTTGGTTATTATTTTAGTATTATACCCAAGAGATGTTGGACAGTATGTTTTTACTGTTTATTATGCTTTATTAATTCATTTAACTGAATGTTACCTCCAGGCATTGTGTTTAAATGTTGTTTTAAAAGCTTTTCTGCACTTATTCAAAGGTGAAAATCTAGTAGAAAGTACAACCTTGAATATGTTTTTTGGTGTTATTTGTATTTTATATATGCAATTGATAAAATATTCCAGGGGTAACTTGTAGTAGTGGGAAAGCTCTATAGTACATTATAACATGACTTGGCAGTTCCTCATCTTCTAGCTCATTGTGTTGGTTTTATTGTTTTGATTCAGTCTCATTAACATGATTTACAGGAGCAACCAGAAACTATTTTAATGTAGTAGTAGCAGTAGTAGCAGTAGCAGTAATAGTAGTAACATAATTGAGCATCAGAAGATGGTGGAGAACAAAATGGAGCAAAAAGAAGCACGATTTATTGGACTTTTATTAACTATTTGAACAGAAATCCAACTCCAAATTTGTGCCAATGTTGCACAATCTGATGGATTTGTAAGAAAAAGGTAATATCTGCTGATATCTGAGCATAAATCAATGTTTCCGCTGCACCCAAATAGCAGAAAAAACATGCAGGTTTTCTAAAACTAGGTTGCAAAGAAAACTATTCAGGTCATCAAACTCCCCAAAACTAAATTCTTTAGGGATGACTGAGATGCCGGCGTCAACTCGGTCCTCCCGCGTCGTCCTCCTCGCGGCTGAGACAGTAACCAGCAGAGCCTAAATGGCTGAAGTGAAGTGCAGTGAGTCAGAGTGCTCCAATCACTCAGCAGTCTTTCCCTGAGAGGCTGTATGTTGATAGTTCCCTTGTTATTACATCCTCAGTCAGAACTATGGAGACCCGTCTGAATCATGGCTGTCTGCCAGCACCAGACATACTGAGCAAGACATGAGATATTCCGGGATGGATGATGATAAACAAATGATAAATGAAAGGGATGATGCAGTCGGGGATGCGAGTCGTCTTTGAGCGAAAGCAGTGGTTTTAGCAGAAAGACTGGAAGTAAACGCTGCTGCTGCTGTAAATACAATAACTATGAGGTGGAGGCAGAAGAATTCAGATTTTTTTTACATACGCTAAAAACAAAACTTCAGTAAAAGCAAGAGTGCTAGAAGTAAAATGAATTAGAAATGGTAGAATATGTAACATGAAAATGTAAAAAGAATAAAAGAATGAAAATTTTGTTAATTGTAATTGTAAAAGAAAAATAACTTTGATGTGATTTAAATACATTAAAATAGTAACATTTTGTGGTTGCACAATGTAAAAAAACAAATTGCTATTTGTAAAAAGATTTTTTAAATTGACATTCTGCACTTTTTAGTTTTTTTTAGTTTTGATATGTAAATGAATACTTTCCCCTTGATTTTACTTATCTGTAATTTAACGAAACAGGAAGGTCTGTAAAATAAATAAATTTATCACTTTTCAGTCTTTAAGATGCATATTTGTTCTTTCAACTAAGAGCAAATGTCTACAAAATAATAATAGATTTTGTTGATTTAAATTTAGTTAAAAAATAGTCTAATTTTACAGTCAAACATGGTAAAACAACAAATTACCATTTGTAAAATTATCTTTTTTGGATGTGGATGTTATTTGCAGCTTTAGCCTGTTTTCCTTTATTTGTTTGTTTTGTTTTTGTAGAGTTAACTATGATTTTACTCATTAATAACTAATTTAGAAAAACGGGAAAATATGTAAAATAACAGTCAATTGTTTAAAAAAAATACAGTTAAAAAAGCTGTCAATGAAAATTTAATCTTTTACATTGTAAAAGTAAAAGCAGCAGTACCAAAATGTAAAACGGCTTCACTTAACAGGACAATGTGTAATTTTACTTAAATAGAAGTACAAATGCATGATATATAGTATAATGTACATAGAGGTTCAAAGGTTAAAGGACTGATTACGCAGCAGAAGAATTTGTCACAGTGGTATATTTTCTCTAATAATGTGTTTGCAATATTTTAATGCGGTTTTATTTTAGCTAATTTTAAAAGCTTATGTACTGCTGAACAGTTCCATCTGTAAGTAGTGTTTTTAAAAACTTGCTCCACACAGTCACTTGTGTTCATGTGAGAATTGTTCCCCATGTATCATCTGTAAACAGAGTAGTTTAAAACTTAATATAGATATTAGCCTATTTAAAGACATTGTACGAGTTGGAACTTCTGCCACAAGAACATTTTCTATATAATTTCAACTGATTATTGCATTTAATAGTGATTATATACTGTAATGTGGTTATGAAAGCCTCAAGTGTTTACAAGTGCATGAGCACCACACGCCGATCTGCTCAAAACTACATTGTCGTGTGTTTTAACTATTTATTGACAGACAAGTTTTAGCCTTTCCCTGTCAGATAAGTACAGTAGAGAATAAAGTACAAGTTTTTGCTTCTGAACTTGGCATCCTTCTACCACTGATGTATGGATTAATGCTGCTTAATCTTTCAGTAGCAGAGTATTAAATAACGACAAGAGCTTCTCTGACATACTTTGAGCAATGTGCATATTTTATTTTCCCCTCACTTCCCTGATAATCCACCTTAACTCAGTGTGTGAATCTGCCTCTCAGTGGCCCATATTACTCCCCCTCTCCTCCTCCTCCTCCCCTGTTTCATGACGCCATCCCACCCTCCCTCCCTCCCCCCACCTTCAGCCGACTGCACCTGTCACCTGGGGGCCTCTGCCTACATTCAGGATCAATTTACATAACCTCATTTAGCAGTTCACAAATCAGAGCCATTAAGAGCTACTAACAGGAACCAAGGGTTCTAATTTAGCTTGCCTTTCACAGTGGGAAAATTGTTCAGTTCAGACCTACAAATAAAGATCCAGGTCTTGGCTTTGATTGTTGATTGTGATGGTAAATGTACAGATGATTAGAACAGATTTTCCCCCCTGTATTGATTTCCTGCCAAAACACAGCAGGCTCTGGTCCTGCACTGGGAAACCACTAGAAGAGGTGACGGGAGTTTGTGGCACACGTGGATATGTGCATATTTTATGGATTTTAAAAATAAAATCATAAAGCTGCAGTGTTTTTTCTACCACAAAAGAGGTATGTTATTAATTAGAACACTGCATAGCTGCATAAACTGCAAGTCGATCCAGGATTTCATGATTAATTCAGCGTAACAGTGACTTAACCCTTCTTTACTGCACATTAGACAGTATCCCTCCAAATATTGCGCAGCCGCACAATAATTTGAAGGACTTTGCTCGAGGCCTAAATGCTTTTTATTTACATTTCTCTGGCAACGTGACAGTAGCAAAAAAAAAACCCCAATTCAGACTCGTGAGCAGCTAAAGTCAAGAGGCGAAAAATTATTTCCAATCTGCGTTCAATTTGGCAAAGATGGGGCTCATGGAATAAAGAGGCTGATTCAGATTTCCACTCGTTCACCACTAAACTTTCGGCATTGTGTGCTTTTTAGGGGGCATATTTTTTATGGGGTTGGGAGGGATGGGGTTTTAATTAATCAACAAATCAGCACTCCTCTCACTGGCCCATATGTTTGCACTTGAGGCTGTAGGATAAGGAGGAGGCTCTGCATGAGATGCATCCAGCCGCCTACAGATTTTGTCTACTGCTGTTTTTTTTCTTTTTTCTTTTTGCAAAATGTGATTGCATAACATCAGTCATCAGCAACAGCAGCAGCAGCAGCAGCAGCAGGCAGATAAGAGGCCCATAGAGCTGGCAAGGTTTTGTGCTCAAAAGACCCAGACACATGCATTGACTGTATTAAAAAAAAAGGCTTTTGGGGGTCAAGTTGCACACAAAAAATGAAAATGTTTATGAGGTGTGATTCAGTAAAGTGGCCATGTCCAGCGTTGGTCCGGCTCGTTTTTAGTCGTTTCACTTGAGTATAATTTATTACAAGTGTGCAGAGCAGGTCTGTGTGTGTGGGGGTTGGGATTTAGCAGAATGGTGCTTGAAAATGCTATAGCAACCAACAAGAGGTTGTGGGCCTTTGGTAAAAGCAACTCAGATTGTGTAAAAAAAAAGGGGGAGAGAGAGATAAGATAGCATCATGAGGGTGAAACATTTTTAACATTTGAACATAACACCTCCTGAGTTTTTTTATTATTGTTTGAGCAAGTAGGCAGTCTAAACTAAATGAGATGGCTTTTTAATGAATGTGGAGTTTTTAAAGTCGTTTGAAATGAACTCAAACGTGACTTTCTGACTGGTTTAACCCACATGGGGGCAGGTGGACGGCCTCCAAAATAAAAGTCTGGAGTTGAGCTTTGGATTGGAGCCAGTGTTTTGTTGCTGTGGACGAATTACTTTTAATGAACATGTAATTAATGGAAATAGACTGAACGGGTTTCAAAGCAAACAACGATTCTAATTGATTTGCATTTTTTTTTTTTTTGGGCCCTCCCGATTCTCCTTTGTGAGGCGTCCTCTATTGATTACCCTCCGCAACGTGTATCGCTGCGCATGTGTTTTCCTTCATTAAGAGATAACGGGTTCCTGATTACTCCCATCCCCGGGTTTAATGTCGCTTAATGTCTACTTTGTTCCCGTGTCATGTCGGAGGGCAGCGGAGGATAATGAGAGAGTGGGTGGGCCGTGGTTTGGCCGCTGTGGATCGGGACTGCAGGGAAAGAGAAGGGGGGGGGATCAGTGGAGAAGGTTAGAAAAGCAGAACCTCTTTTGGGGGGGCTTGGAGCGCAGCATGTGGCCTCGATTCACTCACACCGCTGTTTTCCTGTTAAACTGCCTTTTTTTTTTTTTTACTATCAACACCTGACTCCACCGCTGAGCTGAGCTGAGCTGACATCTCAGAAATGTGCCTTTTTTCCCCTTTTAATACCTTCAACTGTTTAACCCAAACGCGCCTCCATCCTCCTTTTTTTAGGGTTATAGGACATAAGCCTCCATTCTGTCGATTTCCGTTCATTACAGGCTGTAAATTGACCAAGTAAGGAAATCACACATCCTACTAGCAGCTCCACATACACTGACAATTGGCCTCCAAAAAAAGAGGAGAACCACCGCGTTGCGCACAGAATTGCATGTTAGTTAATTGTTAATTTAAGCGGCTCGCAGCGGCTAATTATGTCGGCACAGCCAAGCCATTTGCATGATGGACCAGCCACCTGCCTGAAGGCGCTGCCAGGGCAAACTATATAATTACTGAACAGCAGTGGGGCAATTTTTGACTGTCGCCCCTTTTGTGTCGCATGAATTCCTCGTAATGACATATTTCATTAGGGGGGCAAATATCAGGCCTTCTCCTGGTTCAGCGCACAAAACGCGCAAGTCTCAACAGGTCCTAATATACAGGCGCCTATTTACATCCACCTCCACCCTGTGTTTTTATAACCTGCAGTTATGTGCGTCTTTGCTGTGAGTTAAATGGACACAGTGGTGCCTTTTCTCAGCTCGCCTCATATAGAGGCTCTGCGCTCTTGGTTAAAATGGACCCAGGCCCCCTTCTTTCTTTTTTTTTTCCTTTCTGAAAAGTGATTGCAGCCTGAACTCATTAAGCTGTCAAATGTCTCGGCTTTGGGATCTTGATTGCTTATTGTGTAGCAACATTCAAGGAATTTTTTTTCTCTTTTTTTCTCTCTCCCCCCAGTCTGCAAAGAGACGCACCCAGTCGCCATTCATTCAGTCTCCCTGGAGGATGGAGTGACTGGGTGGACTGTTGGATGCAGGATGGTTGGCCTCAAGTTTCCCCACTCTGCTGGGAACGTGTGTTAAGTTTTGTTATTTATTTCAGCAACAAAGTGGAACTGTGTTGTGATCTCATTTTAGGCATGCAGGGCTCATTTTATATTTGGACTTTTCAATGTTTCTTACCTACAGTATCACTATAGTCTTCTTATAATAGCAAATATTCTTATTAATAAAGTTTGCGTAGCAACAAACAACTAGTTCTTCATACATACACTGTAAAAAATGTTTTTAACTCTAATTTTGTGAACAATTTGCTGCTTTTTTAAAACAGATTTTCCTTGTTTTGGTAAATAACCGATGATAATGAAGACATTTAAAGAAAATAAACATTTATTTATGTGTCAGCCACAAAAAACAGGTGAAAACTGTACATAGTGTCCACACGTTCAAATTTTGTATTTTTACAAAAGGTGATCCGTTCTTGTACTTTTTAAAACTGTTTTGAAATCAGCACAAAAAATTACTTTACAGATATTTGTTGTTATTTGAAAAAAAATGTTATGTATGTTGAATATTTAAAAAAATACAATTATATGTTACAGATTTTAGCTGTTTTGTTAAAAAAAATACTGATAATATTTGGTAAGATAAAAGTAAAATTACTAATTTAAATGCTGACTGTTAAAAAAAACCACAACAAAAATGGGCCAAAACTGTACATAATGTCCACATCAAAGTCTGTATTTTTACAAATAGCAATTTGTTCTTTTGCAATGTGTGATTGTAACATTACAGTGCATTACTGTTTTTAAATCTGCTAAAAATATAATTTTTTTTTTTACAGATAGTTATGGTTATTTTTACCATGTTTTTTTACATTTAATGTTTTTTTTCTGGCATGCTTGCTGGCAGAATTATTTTTGCAGATTTTTTTTACAGTGTAGTCAACGCTACATAAACTAAGATTCAGTTAGAAGTTGTGTTAATATTAATTATTTGGATAATGATGTATTAACATGTAGGAGTTACTTTAATATTTGTATCTGCTTAAGATGGAGATAATTACAGCTATAATGTTGGGTGGGTGCGCATGTGTAAAATCTTAGTTTTAAATTAAGTAAAAAGAAGTTAAACCCCAATTTAAGTACTTCGAAGTGTGGTATTGTGAAGTTCTGCCCTGATCTTATCTAACTTGCTTTCAAAAATGTGGACATTTTAATGTCACACATTGAAAAAGAACAAATTCCTGTCTTTTGAATTACAGATTTTTTAAGTGGACATTATTTTTATTTATTATTTTTTTATTAAACATGTAAAAGGACGTTTCCCTTGTGATTTTAATTATCTGTAATTTAATGAAACAAGGTCTGTAAAATAACACTAAAAAGACTGTCATTTTTCAGTCTTCTGTATGCATATTTTTTCTTTCAGCTGAATTATAAAGTAGCAAAACCCCAACTGAAGCACTTCAAAGTATAGTATAGTTCAGTTGTGCTCGGTTCTTATCTAACATACTTTCAGTGCTTAACATAGTTTTTCGGGTTAATTCCTCTCAAAGAAACGTTATTACATTATTTATAAGTGCTCCAGTGTTTATGGCATGCAAATCGATTTAAATTCACTTTAGGTCGTGGCGTCTGAAAGGGGACCAACCTTGGAGCATTGAAGCTCTGATTAAATGGAGGAATTACTGCTGCAGGCCTATGGAGGAGCGGCGGCGCCCGGGTCGGGGTGGAGGGTCGCTGTTAACGGGGTTAGTGATGGCTCGCTGCTCTCTAAAGGACTCCTGCTGCTACTGTACACAGACATGACAAGTCCGCTTTAGTCTGGTCGCCTTTAATTGGCATGTTTAACGGGAGGAGAACACACACACACACACACACACACGGACGCGCACATGCAGGCGTACATGCGCACACGAATGCGTTTTACTTGGATTTGTATCCTTGTGGGGACCTTCCACACAGTCCTGTACTGCAGATAAAGCCCAGGAAATTCTATTTTAGCTCATTTTAATCAACATCTTATTGGAATATTAAATGAAAATTTAAAGGAAAATTTGCAAGAAGGAGCCAAAGCCATAAAATATCTTATGTAATATTGAATCTGTAAACTGTTTTGCAGGGTTGGAGCAATATTTAACATAATTCAGTTACTGTGCACATGCAAAACGTTGTGTATGCATTGGTTTTGCATTTTAAAATATATGAATGATGTTGTTTTGTTGTTGTTTTTGGAGCAAATAAACAAGTTTACAGCCAGTCAGGTCATTATTTATGACATGATATTGGAGTCCTGCAGTTTATATAGGATGCTTATAGGAAAATTCTGATTATTTTTTTCATATATAGCGACTCATTGAAGCAAGTTTAATGGCTATTTCTGTGCCATAAACTATTGGAGCATGTGTGAAATGCTATTTTGGATGCTTTTGGAGAGATTTTTGTAGAGTTTCATAAAAAGAAAATGAAAATTGATCACACCTTTTGCCTGTTTGCACAACATGTAATTTACCAGTTGAAAAAGAGTCATTATGTGCGAGAATTAGACTTGAAATGTGCTTTGATGTTAAAATTTGCTGAGGAAAAATAGCTCTCCCTTTAATTTTTTTGCAGTGTTTAAGGAGTTCTGGGTTATTAAGGTGCACTTGATGTGGATTTAAGCTTTTTGTGACTTTAATTTCTGAGACAGGATCTACAAACGGAAAGTAGGATGTCCTGTCTTTGAGTTGTCTCTGACTTACAAGGTGCCTGATGCTGTTGATAAAATAAATTTCAATCTAACTGACTGCCTACAGTTTAAAACCACTCGTAAATGTTGCTCTCATTTTATCCAGATTTCAATCCTAATCATAATCTTCTTACCAAACCCAAATCCTCACTGTAAATCATCCTGAATGTACCTTTTACCTTAATCTGGAACCCAAACTGGGTCTTTTAAGCGCTAATATAAGACAACGGGCACGCTGAGCTGAACGTTGGCTTTATACACAGTATAATTACATTAGTTTAGACAGACACAGCCAGAAAAATACTTCATTAGTTCTGAGGAAGTGACTGAAATGGTTTGAGTCTGACTGCCAACACTGTCTACACTCACACAGCATATATAGCTTTACTGTTGCACATTAATAATGCCTTCATTTGATGTATCGCCTTCATAATTTGTCTAATTTCAAAAACTGTTCATCAGCAAATGTAGCAGAGATTTGTTTGAGTTATTAATAATTTAAAGTTGACCTAAATTTGCTATTTGTTTTTGTATTGTAAGTACAAATACTAATATACATATGACAGATAATAAAATGTAAGAGTAAAACACAGTTTCTGACATTTCACTGAATTCAATAAGCTTCTATTGAGATTAGTTAGTTGCCATGTTTTCTCTGTTTATCTGACTTGATGCTGTAGCAGGAGTTTGTTAAAACAATGGAAAAACTTACTGAGCTTTAAATCAAATGTGTCTGAAACAAAAATATGCAAATACTAACATAATACTTACTCTACCCACTGCATACAATTACCAACTTTTATAAATTTATCAAAGTAAGTTCCCTTTAACACACAGTAACACACATTTTAGGTTCTGTCCCTGTTTTTTTACTTCATGTGAAACAAAAACATTCAAAAGAGCTTACAAATGAATCTAATCAAATGTGATCCGTAGCATTTAAAGCTAACTGCAGCTATCGTATACAATCCCACTTGACCGACAGAAGTGGTTAGGTAAACCGGTATCGTGTTGTGGAGGTGTATGTTCTGATTTCAAGTGGGCAAAACTTCGCTAAAGAATAGTTGAGCTCTAATGTATTGACTTCGTTCTCCTACTGATCTGACTCAGGTGAGTGGAGAAGCAAACACTCCTCTGCAGCTCTGTATCTTTACATAGCTCCTTATCGGGCAGCGATTGCTAATCCACGCCTATTTTGAAGTGAACCAATCACATTTTAAGGACTGGATTAATTTTAAATTCCTGTTTTAACTTAACTCTGTTCTATTTTACTCAAATACATCACAAAACTGAAGCTAAAGACGTTCCGACAGCTGTTTCATTGTGACGTCAACTTCTATGCAGATGATACTCTCCTTTAAACCTGTTATCTTAATGGACAAATTCATTACAGCAAATGTAGCAGTTTGTTGTTTGGAATTGAGAGATAAAACAATAGTGGAGTAGGCTGTAGTAGAGTACTGAATAATAGTCTTCCAAACTTTTTTTGTGATTTTAAGTGTTTGGTTTTGACTTAAAAACAAGCACCAGGAGAAGGTGCAGGAGTTACTCAGCATTCAAATATACTCCATGTGCCACCTGACAGACAAAAAAAAAGTAAAAATGGTGTTTGTTCTTAATAAAAGACAGTTTTTTGGTCTACTTTATATTTATGGATGAGAATCCTGCATGTTGTCATTTATATTTAGAATAGAATTCCTTTATTGTCATTACAGATTTTGCAATGAAATTTATTGATACTCTCTGAGTGCATTAAAAATAAATACAGAAGATAGTTAAGTTGTTAATAGACACTCAGGTCCAGATGGTTATTGTTTGACAGAGTTCAGTTTTATTTTCTATTTTATTTCACTAACTTTATCGACAGTATTTCTTCAAAGGAGCCCTGCTTTTTGTCTTTATTTATTTTTAGCTATGTTTTTCTGATGTTTGGATGGTTTGGTTTAGTTTGCTGCCGAATCTTATTATTCTGATGCAAAAATCACAAATGAAGTAGTATTAAATCAGTTCAATGTACAGTTTTTAGGTTTTTGTGGGCCATAATTTTAATTGCAGGAGAATTTCCCACCATTTTTATATCAGTATTGAGCATTTGGAGCCAAGAGGCAACTGAAAAAAATCAGCATCAGTAGGCGTCATGTCCAGTCTGAGAGTTAAACCTCTGCAACTAGTCCTTTAGCAAGATGCAAAAACCCTGCTCTCAAGTATCCAGTCAAGTATGCAGTCAAAGACCTGTCATGTCAAAATTAGAAGCACATCTATTTACAAGTTTTTTTTTTCCTTTTGAGGGCTGAGCATGAAGTCCATTAAGTACTGAATTGAAAAATCGTGTGATTTGTGGCGGGGTTGTTTTTTTTATCCGTCACCCGAGCAGCAGTATTATTAAAATGAAGATAAATTGCAGCCAGTCCCAGAGAAATTTCCCTCTAAAGAAACAAAGCCAAATGAACACCGAAGATGTATAAAATGCGCTTTGTTCATCAGAGGGAGGGAGAGAGAAAAGACTCCACTCAGCGAGCTGTGAATGCTGCATTTCATGCCTGCAACAATTATGCTGAAAGGTCAAGTATTACAGCATCTTGTGCTCCGCTTTGCATGCAAAGTATTTCAGTTCACAAATGACCCTCGTTTGCGCTCTTTGCACAATGGCTTGAAGAACCAGATAAACGTAGGACAATTAAAGATTTTTGCTGCTGGCTCACAATAACATTTACCAAAGGGGGTGATTGCAGTTGCTGGGTAATTGTCCTATTTGTAATGCACGTGAATACCTGGGCCTGTTGCAATGAAATGTTTGGGAACTTAAGAGAGAACAACTAGGTGAGCTGTGTTTTAAAAGTTGAAGCTGCATTATTATGATTATTGTTATTTTTAGAAAATCTAAACATGGTGGTTATGAATTATCGCACGGAAAGACATTTGTGCACTTGTTTTAGTTAATAATACACATCTTTGCAGTCATTTTCAGCACCGTGGACAGCACCCAGGTCATCCAGATGCACTTTTAGCAGATAATAACTACACAAAAACAAAATTATAAGAAGCCACTGTAGAATAAAATTCGCTGCTTATAATTTAAAGTCTTTATTGCATTTGTTTGTTTGTTTTTATTTCAATGCAATGTTAATTCCGCGCATGTCACATCCTCGCTTATTTATTTATAGGAATATGTGTCAAGAGTCGCACACAAACTAACACAATTTACAACAAGGCTGTGTTTTGTTCACTGTTATTCCTCATATCTTAATATGCAATTTGCACTTTTCAGCATGCAAATATTATTTCATTGCATAGTGCTCATGTCTCCTTTGTCAAATGTATATCAAGTTTTAGTCATGCTTGTTTTGGGGGAACCAATTAACGCTACAAAACAGGCGAGTCTCCAAAAAAATATCCAACTTTAACTGATTTAAAAAAAAAAAGATTTATCTCACATTTAATCTCACCATAGCAGGTCGATATTTCTGCGTAATTTTGGGAATTTGCACCAAATGTGCACGAGAAATAAACCTACAATTTGTCATTTTCGAGGGGGGAAAAGTGCAAATTAAAAATAAAAAACACAACTTAATCATAGTTTTGGATCGTAGGTTGCAAGATCCATTCATTAAAAATCAGATTTCAGTCTCAAAAACGACGCACTTTGCTTTTCTTGCGCTTTGCGAAGCCGCTATAAATATTTAAATCAATGGATTATAGGAAAGGCAGCCTCCAATTTTAATTTGATAACCTCTCAAACTTTAAATCCTGCCTTAACTGCGTGCCACAGGATTCCTCGGTGCTAAACAGGCGAATAAAATTCACCAGCTCGTCACTAACTCAAATATGATTACCTTGAGATTAGAGACTAATTGCTTGGGGTTCATGGAGACAGCCCACCATAAAGCCACGAGGACTTGGGGAGTTGCACTGTGGGCTCCTACAAAGGAGAGCGATGAGAGCACACACGCTTCCAACAAGTCATTCTCAACAGCTACAAGCAGCACACAAAGACCACACACCGCGCCAAAGACATGGTAATGTAATCCCAAAGTTCTCACTTCTCCCCCGAACAAAACCTGCTCTGCAAAATACCTAATAGAAGACAGTTTCTGATGCTGGTGAGATTTCACTTAAAAGTCCCAGAAAGAGGCTTTTTTTCCACCTTCTTCTTCTTTTAGGGGCTGCTGGTGGCCTGAAACTGTGGCTTAAAGTGATGCACGCAAATTAGAAATAAGTGTTCAGTCTGCTAATTATGTGAAAATCACATTTCCTCTGTGAACAAAATCACTATTTTGTAACGTAAACGTGAAAAATATGAATTGTAGATACTTCTAATTGCATTTTTACAACTGTATTTACAACATATGAGGTTTGTGCATCTTTAAAATCTGCATTTACGCACAAAAATGCTCCGTTCCATGCATGACATATATCATTTTACAACATAATTGGCTCAAAATGCGCAAAATCCAGCTGGATACTGTAAATGCCAGGAAACAGAGAGGAGCATAATAGGCAAAACAGCCTCCTATCGACCCCAGTGATCCCATGTAAAGCACATTATGGGCGCAGAGGGAAGCAGGATTCAGGAGCAGACTGGGCCTTAGCGTTAATGCAGCTGCATGGGAGGGATAATTGTATTTTTACGCACGTAGATTTTTTAAATCTAAGTGGGCAGATTTGTTTTTGTTGAATAAGCGATGGATTGAAGAGCTTATTTGATCCCCTTAAATATAGCTGAATAAGCTCCAAAAACATGTAGGGTTAAAAGGGCACATTGTCTACAAATGGACAATAATAATAATTAAATTGATAAAATTGGATCAGGTATAAAAATGTTAATTTATCTCAAGAAAACTCATAAATATCCAACTTTTATTAAAAAATGTTGTCTTCAAATCTCCACTCCAACCATGACAGAATATTTTTTTTCAGATCAAAAAAATAAAAGCCTTTATGTTAAATTATTTTCCAGTCAAGCGGGGGCCTTCAAGTATTTCAAATCGCAGCTATATGACAACACTGGATTGAAAACAACTTATTTGAGCCGTAAACGAAAATCACCTCCGTCGCTTAGCAACCACGCTGTTTACAGTTTAAGAGCGTTATAGCTTCCATTAGGTGGCGGGAGAATAGTGTCTAATGATTATTATGGGTTTTTATTAACCGAAGATACACATAAAGGAAAATAAATGACGGGTTTGGTGCGTTTTTACGCACGATTAGGGGGGAAACGAATTATTAAAACAGCCTACAGGCCTGAAATAAAGCCTCCAGTGTAATTTTAAAAAATCATTAACGGAAACAGGTTTGTAATTGACACCTTTTTCTGTTCCCTTTTCAATTCCTCCCACCGATAGATTATTGATAAAGCAGCTGATAGCCGCGCCGCCTCGGCGCTGATTTGAGAAGAATACGGCGCTGTTTGGTGAGGGATTTCATCGATAAGCTGCCTCCTTTGAGCTGCGTTTGATGTCGGCAGACCGAGAGACCTCACCTTGCTCTGACTCACACGTTGCAGACAGAAAGAGAAAAGAAAAAGGCACATAAAGGTTTCGGTTTACTCTGCAGAGGGCATGCCTGTGTGAGCCTTTGGACGATAAGCCTGGACGGTGTTTTCTTGTCTGCAGAGAATAAAACTTGAAAAATGGGCCTTAGTGTTTAATTAACACAATGGAATTAATTTTTTTATCATCTAAAACCAATTTTTGCAAACTTGGATTGCCAGGTTGGTTCTTGAGATGGTCATTTTTGAGGGGGAATAAAATGTGCAAGAAATATTCTCCAAATAGAAAAAGCACTAATAATATTAATAATATTATTAATAATGCGCCACTGTTGCATTTTCGTTCTTTTTTCGCTCCTAAAATGAACATTTCTGCAATTTACCCCGCATGTCTTCACATGTTTCCACCACAAAAAGAAGTCTAACTGTCTTGTTTCCATAATTTATTAATAGGACTGTTTTTGTAGTAAGTCAAATATCTATATAAGTTACAAAGAAATAAAACGTACAAATACCAATGAAACGACAACAAACCGGCAATAGCGTCAAAAACTTTGTACAACAAATAGCTAAAATTCAAACCTTTTACAGAAATATACAAGCTAGATCTACGGCTTACATTAAATTTCTATTATAAATCAGAGTCATGTGTGTTTTTGTGGATGGGGAGGGGGGTAAAATTTAACAGCACCCATAATACCAGCAGTCCTTTTACGCGTCCCTGTTCAGGTTCAGTTTTTCCCCCAACTATGCGGCCTGTTTGACTGCTGATTCCTCTTTTTTGTCTCAATATAATTTACATAAATAAATCCCAAGAAAGACGCAGTTTTCTGGACGTGTGTGTTTTTTTCTCCCACATGAGTCCTTTTGAAAAGGCCGGAAAAAAAAATTCAAGAAGAGCTGCACCGATTTTCACTCGGTTCTTGTTCGAATGCGCACATTTACAGAGAAAAACTTGCCGAGTCTTGACAGAGGAAAAAAAGATGTCTCTTTTTTGTTTGTTTGTTTCTCTAAATAGATTTAAAGCACAGCCGGCGACTCTTGTCACCACGTCCTGCCGTATAACAGGGCCGAACACTGCAGGGCCGAGCCGTACTCTGCGCCGGGGGAGTTGAGGTGGGAGAGGCCGGCCACTTGGCTCTGCAGCGAGGGCGGACTGGAGGAGTGCGGCGCCAAGTCTGGAGAGTGACCTGTGCTTCCCACCTGCTGGCTCTGGTGCTGCCCGAGGCCGGACGCGTTGCTGGACATGATCATGACATTGCCCCCTTGCTGGTGGTGCGTCTGCGCGGAGGACGTTGGCGTGTGGCCGCTGCCTTGGCACGGCTTCCCGTCCTTGACCAGCACCGGCACCGCCACCCTCCGCGGGGACTGCTGCTGCTGCTGCTGCTGGCAGGAGCCGCTGTCCTGCTGCATCTGCTGTTGGGAGACCTTGTCTTTAGCCTGCCTCTTCATCTTATACCGGTGATTCTGGAACCAGATTTTCACCTGAGTCGGGGTGAGGTGGATCATACTTGCCAGGTGCTCCCTCTCCGGCGCAGACAGGTATTTCTGCTGCTTGAAGCGTCGCTCCAGCTCGTAGACTTGAGCCTGCGAGAACAGCACTCGCCTCTTTCTCCTCGGGGTGCTGGACAGGGAGCCCATGCCTTTGCCCACGTCTGCCAGGGAGCTGAGGCTGCCCATGCTGCCCATGTTCATGCCCGACGACGAACCCATGAAGCGAGAAACTGCAGAAGAACATTTAAATTAAACTCTGATTTTATTTGCAAAAAGTAATACTATTTATATGCAATTGAACTTTAAAAATAGATTTGAGTTCAGATATTGATTTGCAAAGTTAGAAGTTAATTAATCCTGTTGTCTACGCAATTAAAACTCCAGTAATTATTTCCATGGGAGTCAAAAAAACATCTGCATTTTCCCATAGAAGCAGATACCCACAAAGCCATTATACCTGTCAAAGTCCACATTTATTAACTGTCAAACTGCATCGACTAAATTAATAACCACCGGTTCGTGGCTGACAGCGTGTTATTATTGGATAAATGTGGAGAAAACAGTGGATAAATTGTCTCAAATCAATGCGCAAAAGGAAATCCGTCTCCTATCGGGAGACTTCTTTCCAGATGTTGCACCAGGTGGACTAGATACAGAAAGACAGTGCGTGATTTTTTTTTGCCCTCCTTTGTGCTAGAAATAAGGACATCTAAACTAAAAGCATCTAAACTAAGAGACGGACGTCTTTGGGCATAAAAACGCAAAGAAGGAATGCAGTAAAAAAATGGATCACCAGCACGGAACAACCTGGATTTCTTTTACAAAGCAAAGCTGGAAGTCGAGCAGGTGCAGGATACTCACTGGTGGAGAAACGCGGGTCTGGGTTGGCTCCGTACCAGCCGGTGGCCGTGGCGCTGCCCCTCATGCCGTCCTGGTAGGACGGCAGGTCGCCCATGTTGCCCAGGTTGCCGTTACAGTAGCCCCCCATGGCCGTGTGTGACAGCTGAGAAACACCTGCCGCAGTCATGTGGTAAGCCGCAGACACAGTCCCATTATGGCCCATGTGGTGCTGCTGCATCGCCGTCTGAGAGACCTGCGGCTGCCGGTAAGAAGTGAGAGGTGCCCCCAAGTTGTTATTCTCCATACTTACTTTCTTATAGCTCTCCTCAAGGGGACTCAAGATATCGGAAACAGAAAAAGGAGTCGTATGCTTAGGGCTCATCGACATTGTTCTGGGGCTGGAGAGGGAGAAATTAGAAGGCAAGGCAATCTCTCCTTCTCTCTCCTCTCTCCCTTTTTTTTTTTTTTTTTTTTGGCCAAAGCCCCTCTGGTTCCTGTTGTCTCAACGTCGATCCTGGTAGATGAACACGTAGGAGAGCGCCTCAAGTCCGCCCTAATTGGATTGAGTGGGAGCTCGGTGCTGGCTTTGGTTTGTTTTAGCTGGGTGCCAGGTTTAAGGCTACCATCAGAGGCGGGGCATCGGCAACAATACAAAACAGCTCTAGCCTCCTTTTGCCGTGCGTAATTTCACTTCCAAGACATGTGCTCCCCTCCCACTAACAATAACATAAGCGCTGCATGATCATAAACGTTCATCCCGGCGGCTGCAGCGGAGGTTCCGAGGCGCACCGCAGCAGCCGCCGCGTTTGGAGACTTTTTGTTCTTCTTGCGGTTCGACTTGTTGCTGACAAACACGCGGCTGCACCTTGGGATTGCGAGTGACCACAATACACTTTATTAACTGTAGTGATGTTTACGAGGGCCTCTTGATGAAAGGAGGCCTATATGGACTTGAGAGTTGGAGAACCACTCCTCAGTTGAACTACTGACTTTTAATGGCCATGAGAGGCCTCCAGTGATTGCAGGATTGTTTGTGTTATGCCTTATCGTACTCAGACATGCAAAAGTGCACTTGCGGGGAGGGAAAATGACTGATACTGATAAGTAAATAAATACACATCCGCGTGTTAAGTGGCTGCGTAAATGATTAACCCCCCCTTCGTTTTTTTTCCTCCTTTCCCTCCTTTTGATATCATTGGACGCAAGCGGCGCGTTACCTAAATTCAGATGCACACACTCGTCAAAGAGAACCGGTATGAAAAAAAAATAGAGTCTGGAGTAGGAGAGGCTCTCATGTGAAGTTAACGGCGTTCAAGTAGCTACTCTCGTGCAGCACAAGCCAGGTAGCCCTCAGTAGCATCTTGCCTTAATGCTCAAGGAGCCATTACAGTTTAACCCAATCATATCTCATTTGTCGAATTTTACGCACAAGCCTAAGGAAAGATTTTTTGGGGGTGCCTTTTTTTTGCAACCAGCTTTGAAGTTAGGAAATGGTGTTGTGGTGCCTTATATCTATGTTCAAGCTTTAGGAGGCTTTCTGTGCACATTTTACCCCTTAAATAAGATTGAAAATATTAGTTTTATAGGGGAAAATGTGTGAAATAACCGTATATTGACATAGATATTATTGATATTACTTTGCATTTATTGAAATCCTAACAGGAAACAGTTTTTACTCTCAGTAATATAAATGCATATGTGTTTTTTTGTATTTAAATGGATCCATATTTTAGCACAAATCAGTGTTGTTTTTTTTTACTGTCTCCTTATTTCAGGAGCAAAATTATTCACATGCAATATTTAAAAAATAGGCATTGATAACTTGAAATCGATGCAGTAACTTCTGGATCATACCAAAGCTGAGGATGCTGTGAAAATATTCAAACAAACTGAAAACATAACCAGAAATTCGGTTATATAGCCAGTCTTGCAGCAGCAGATGCCACAGCGGTCTGTTCCTGCAGGTTGAACCAGTATCACCTTATACAGGAATTAAAGAAGCACAGCGTCTTCTGGTGGCAGCTCAGCCCCACGTTGCGATCTGATTCACTCCACTGTGATTCCAAACCTCTTTATCTCGTTTTTTTGTAATGTGGCATGCATGATTTTTATTTTCTGTGCTATTTTTTCACATCCATCCAGGCTGAGCAGCAGTACCATGCATCACTGACAGCTTGTCACGGGGATCCACCATCCACACTTTCATGCTGCACATTTCCCGGCTGCCTGCATCCTCCTGCAGGATAATCTGTTGCTTTATTTCCAGGTGCAATTTAAATTTAAATACACACATCACAACAACCCACATGCTTCCTATTTGCTTTACAATTACCTATAATGAATTATCATATAGTCCGAGGCTAAATATTACAGCTAAAGATAAATAGTTTGGATTATAGCCGAGGTTGCCCGTGCGTAAATGCGCAGGCCACATAATCGCAGGCAATTAAAATTACAGCATCCTTTCCCTGCATCCAAGGTAAATCTCGCTTATGTGTTCCCTAATTGCGGAATTTTCGCAAAGACATTCTTAATCATTTAAATCAGTACCTTTTCCCTGTTCTGGCGCACGGCTATTATGGCCAATTAGCGGCAATTAGTCCAAATGTTCCGGCTAATTCCTCACAATAATGAGGACACTTTGAAGTGGCGGCTATGAGGCTAGCGAGCCTTTTGTTATCGAGGCTACACGTTGTTGTTTATGAACTGATTTGGTGCCATGATATAAATCCAGAGAGCAACTCCGGACCGGAAAAAATAAGTGCGCAATAAAAAATAAATAAAAGCAGCGACTTGCTGTTATGAAAAAATAAAAATAGGCTTACTTTTTCCCTTTTTAAAAATGCAAATTGTCTGTATAAACACGCTGCGGGGATGAAAGGAGAGATATGAGCACAGGATATCATTAACTGCACCTCTGTTTAAATCCAGCTCCATATCCATTAACTGAACCACTAATTTACCTCCATAAGTATACAAAAATCTAAATATCAAGTCTCTATTCTACTGAATACATCAAATGTATAAAAAAATAACAAATTATGCATCAAATGTTTGAAATTTGAGGGTTTTGCATCCTAAAACTTAAATTATGCCACAATAAATTACATCTAACTTCAGCAAACTTTCCAAAATTCGTGCGTAATTATTGCATGCTCCTGCGCAGAGAGGTTTTCCCCCCTCTTTCTAACTTTTTTCTCTCTGAGCTGCAAAAACAAATAGAAAGTGACAAAAGTTGTGACAAAAAGAAAGAAAAAGTGGATATTTTGTCTGCTTTATGGCCTCAAATGACACTTTAATTGATTAGTAATTCATATGTGACATAATCCTTTGTTTCCCTCATTTATCCAAATCAGTTCCTCCTTTTTTTTAACAGGAGATTTAAAGACTTGTTTCCAAATCCATCCTGCTCCAAATCTGACTCTGGAGTTCTGCCACAAACCCTTGAGCAAACATCCTGATGCATGACGTCAGAGGCAGCCATGTTTTCTGCAGCCAATCAGCAGCTGCAAAGCAACACAGTGGAGGAGACTCAAAGAGGGGAAACCTGGTGTTGGTCAGGGAAGCACGGCCCCTAGTGGATCAGCTGCTCTCTCCATCCCCACAAACTGAACTGGCCCTTAGGTCACATTTCATCCAGGAGGCGAGTCAGGAGGTTTCCAGAGTGATACAGTGTGTTATTCCGCCATCTGGTGGAGAAAAGGGGTCAAAAACAGGAATACATTTTGGCAAACTTTCAAAGCTGAAATGTACAGAAGATTAGCCAGTTGTTAGAATATCTTCATAGTTTCAGTTTAAATGACTGAAAAATACCAAAAATTCACAGCTAGAACCCTTCAAGCATATTGTGTTGACAGCAAAACAATGACTGTGTCAACATTATGACCACAAATGTCCTTACAAGAAATGTATTTAACTGCACCAGTGAAATTTTCATGGCTTCTAATGATAGTTTTCCAAATTTAAACCAACTGTTTTATTCTTAATCTCATGTCTGACCTTTCAAAACACACCCAAACTTCAAAATTTCTCATGAGACATGCTGTTTGTTACCTTAGCACATGTGTAATATACCTTGAACTGTACAATTTGATAGTGCATATGCATATATTAACCTAACCCTAAAGGTCATTGCCTCAAAACTGACTTAAATACAATTTTTATGCAGTTAATGCACTATTCTAGTTTATACTTTTACCCCACAGAGAAAACATGTTATATTTTTTACTTTAAAGCATTAAACTGACTTGTATAGTTAGCAGTTACTTTTCAGATTAATATATTATGTACAAAAGATATGATCAGGGTAAAAGATCTGATAAATCCTAATAAATTAGGGATATACAATGATATAGGCATCACTATCTGTATCTGCCAATAAAGGCATCACAACAAAATGAACACTGACAGGCAGATCGTGTCTGTCAGGATAAAATTTTACAGTTAAGTTTGAAATTGTTACATAGAAATAAATGTGACACGTTTGCATGCAAGTAGTTTTCGTGCTTTTCCCAGTGAATGTGTAGGAGAGCATTGTATTTTATGTCTGGACCTCTCAGTGGGCCATCATGATAAGAGGAGGAATAATAGCATGTTAATTCCACTGAAGGAGATACTTGATGTTCCCCCCAGTTAAGTGGAAAATTTGTGCACAAATTGTTTCAGCAGTTGGCCAAAATGAGTAGTGGCATACAGATACTGGGAGCAAACTAAAATTATGCATCTCTGTTGTAAATAACACTACCAGGAGGTGTATAGCATAGTGGAATTAAATACTCATGGTTGTACTCCTTTGATACCTAGTAGATTTAAAGTCAGCATTCATGTCTGTCCAGGCTTGACTTTTGATGAAACTATCGTCACTTCATCATTTTATCCTGTTAGAGGTTTGTGTAAACTGCTGTTAGAACTAGTGTGAATTCTTCAGTTCTTGTTTGCTTTCTGTTAGCTGCACTGACGTTTGAGCTTTTCCTGAATCTGATCACGTCATCTTTCAGTCCAGGTGAATATTCGTGCCAAATTTAAAGAGAAGACATCAAGACATTCAAGAGAAGGCATGTTCATGGGATGCACGGCCAAATTAAAACGCTCCTACCACAGTGATAAATCAGTAATAATCCAGTTTTATAGTTCTATGCCAATGATACTTTTAAAACTGAAGGTGCACTGTTAAAAAATAAAAATAAAAAATGAACAGTTTTTAATTTTTTCCCCAACATTTTACTGTTATTAGAAGAAATGAAATTAGTAAAATCACAACACAGGTATTTATTTATATGCTAACGCTAAAAAACAGGCCAAAACTGTGAATAATGTCTAAATTAAAATTCTGTATTTTTTACAAATTTGTTGTTTTACAATGTTTGACCATAAAATGACATTTAAATTAGCAAAAACCGAATTATTTTACAGATACTTGCCAATTTTTGAAATAAGAATTATGTATATTAAAGATTGAATTTTAAGTCTTATTTTGCAGACATCCCCTGTTTTGTTAAATTACAGATGATACTACTACCACCACTACTACTACTACTAATAATAATGAAGAGTATTAACTTACATGTGGACTGCAAAAACTCATGTCCACATGTAAAATCTGTCTTTGCAAATATATCTTTAACAATAATATTACACAGTTTTACTGTAGTTTTTTACTTTTAAATCATCAAAATGCCATTATTTTACATATTTACTATTATTTTCACAGCTTTTATAGTTTTTTTTAACTTTACAATATATATGTTAAATTGTTTATTAACATATTGTTTTCTGGCACTTTTGCTGCACTTTTTTTGCAGATTTCTTTTTTTACATTGTATGTTTTATGATGATATTTTCATACTTAGACTATCAGTTTTAATTGTTAACTTTTATTTGTAAAGGAGCATCTTTAATGAGCAGTATTGTTACTTCACTTTCCCCCCACATCATCACTATCAGATGATGCTCTAACTATGCAGCTTTACTATACTGTATTTTGAATTAGGTGTTCTTGTCTCCTGTCTTTTGTAGGATTTCTTGGTGGACAAACTCCACCTTTATCATATTATTGTATCTCATATGTTCACTCGTCCTGTCTGTGTTTAATGCGTGAACAACATCCCTGAAAGCTGACATTCATCTAACACAATAAAAAAATCACTTTTGTCAGCCTGATATCAGAGAATAGAAAAATACGTTTCTGCTACAGATAGATAAATTTATATTTTCTGATTTTGTCAGATGTTTACAGTTTTAGCTTAGCCATATAAATATCTACATGTAGTAAAGTTAAACATTAAAGAAAAGAAGAATTCAAGATTTCACCTCTCTTGTTTTCAGTCCAACACTGACTTAATTAAGGAATATCATTTAAAAAAAGATAAATATCACTGGTCCTGAGGAACTTGTTGCTTTATCTGCTTTTGTTGCAGCAATCAAATTGCTTTTAAACAAGTTCACGACTGTATCAGGAACTTTTAACAACAATTTTGCTCACATTTTATAACATTTCTCAGCTCCCGTTAACTCAACTGCATCATGTGGTCCGACATCATCTTTACTGCTCCATTTAGCCGAAGCAGCTTTTAGAAGTTCTCACTTCCAAATAGCCTCATATACAACTCATTAAACTACATATCTATTAATCAGTGTTTATTTTAACATCTTTTCTTTTGCTACTCACTGTCTGTTTTGTATAAGTCTGCACTAGCCTCTGCAAATACCACATTATGCCAATCTCACAAACAACAGAAGCAAATTATCCTGATTTAAATTTCGACAGGATGTAAACCCCAAACACATCCACTGTCTGAGGTTGTCTCACTCTATGTGTTATAATATGTCTATGTTCGATCACCAGTTCTATTTGTGTTGCTTTACTATTTTAGAAAAGCAAAGCTCAGTCTTATGTATCATATAACCAACACAGTATTTCTTTAAATGCCCCCAAAATATTAAATACACAGAGGCTGAACACATAAATGCATCTGTTTTTTCTTCTAAAAGGACAGAGATGTAATAGATACCCTGAAGTCTGTAGTGGCGAGGAGAAAAAAACAGGCACTTTTTGAGTATCTAATTTATTTGCAGCTAATGCATGAGTTTAGACATTCCTACTGTTTGCAGATGGTCAAAGACAAGCTAAATATCACCTAATTAAAAGGTTACAGAGGCCAGTTTTGTAGAGAACTTTGGGATTTTGTATGCATTTCTGTTTGGAATAAAATTACCAAAAAATAATCTGAATCAGTATTTTTAACTCTGGCTGCAGTTAATATTGATTAAAATTTATTTGCAACAACTTAAGGAAACTCCGCCTGTGGCCCAGTTTATGTGGACCTTATAACTTTCCTGAAAGGGGCCCCCGGGCCCGGCCAGTGAGTAAAACTATAGGATGGGCCGGCTAACACAGGCCCATCCTTTTCAGACAATTCCTCTGAGCAACTTAAAAAACCAATGGCAACCTCTAAAAGCCTGTCTTTGTCACCCTTAAACCCCAAGATGCTCTAAAACACCATTGTGCAGTTAAACCTCATAAATTTGTCGCAGGGACTGATTAAACATCACGGGAATTGAAACACTAAAGATTTTGTCTCGGTCCCTTTTGGATGCGGGACAATGGTCCATTCACTGGGAGACACCCGGACAAAAAGAGTGTTTAAGGGGAGATGCAGCGAGCTGAGGGGTTCGGCCAGTCCCCTCCATATGTGATACAAGGTGGCCCCAGTGAGGCGCACAAAGAGCCAGGTGACAGGGACGATGGGCTGCAGGGTCACAGGACGAGCAAACAACATTATAGGGGGCGTGAAAGCAGAGGGACCCCCCCTCGTCACAGATGAAAACCTGACATGATTTTAAACACCCAGGCATATTTCTCCTGATAAGATATTCAAACGAGAGTGGGTGACGCTGCCAATCTGACATTTATATGTGAGAATATCCAAGAATCTGGCACTATGTGGGTGTAATTTCACTTTTTCTGAACCACCAAATCTGCAAAAGCATCAATTTAACCTCATTTTGGGCCTTTTTCATGCAATACCTGTAAAATATTTCCTGTTTTCTTTAAAGAAAGTTGATTTTCTGACTTTTAACTCCAGAAAAAAAATCACATCCGCTTCCAACCTACAGTACACACAGATGCAACTAAGATTTCCAGATAAACCCTAATAGCTGCATTTATCCCACTTTCCCCCAGAATAACATAAGTTACTTGTATAAGTGAAAAGCAGCTCATGCTCCCAGACAACAACAGGCCGCCATAGTGAGAGAGGCTGTAATGTTTACTGGGTATTCTTATGCTTAACCACATCCAGTCCTTTTTAGAAAGTGATGTTTGCTCAGCTTTTTGGGTGCATAATTAGTTTTTTAACATTATAAAAGCCTCTTGGGCCCCTGTCATGACCTGCTACATATTTTAGACTCTGCAAATTAAATTTATTTTAAGGCTGCATGTGTTATTTTATTTTGAAAGCAGGCTTTAAACACATTCTGTTAGTTTTATCCTCAGAAAGACACGCACAGATTCTGTTTAGCACAAAAAAGAAATCACATTACACTGTAGAATGTATCATACAAAATATGAGAGATTTTATTAATAGTTTTGTTCACAAAAAGAAACAGTTAAACCTTTTTTAAAAGTCTCCTTAAAGACAACAAATAACATTATTTCTTCCTCCAGGCTACTAGTGGCTCTGCTGCTCAGCATTCCTCTTCTATTACTAATGCAGCCTACTGGATCTCATTTGTCCTCAACAAAGTTATTTATACAAATATTATGTTTTTAAAAAGCTTCAAAACATACAAATACATCATGTCGCTGGATAATTATAAATCTACAAGCTACACCAGTAAGCCATGTCAGAGAAAACCTTTAGAAAACAGTCACATACACGCGTAACGATATCAAAATAAAAATGTGCAAAATATTCTTTCCTTCTATAGTGAAAATCTAAATGTTTAAGTAGCTTGAAAATATCCAAAACATTCAGAAAACATTTGATGCCCTTCTAAATGAGTTTGTGCATTGAAAACGAGGCCTTCACTTGAAGGCATTAAATGGGACCGAGTCGCTCCAAAAGTCTCTCCAGGCGAATCTGGAGGCCGCCGCGGCTGGAAAGTGCTGGTGGTACCTCGGAGGGAGAGGAACCGCGGAGGGATGCTGCAGAGCCGGGTAGGCCAAAGGGAAGGGCACCGCCTGAGAGGATGGAGGTAAACAGCCCACTTTCTCCGTGTCAATTAAGCAGGTGTGAAAAGGTTTCCCGTCCCGCACCAGGATCGGAACAACGACTCTGCGCAGCAGCGGAGGAGGCTGCGGTATCTCCAAGTCCTGCAGCGCTCCGTCTGCTCGGCCTCTCTTCATCTTGTAGCGGTGGTTCTGGAACCAGATCTTCACCTGGGTGGGGGTCAGGCTGAGGAGGCGGGCCAGCTGCTCCCTCTCGGGACCGGACAGGTAGCGCTGCTGGCGGAAGCGCCTCTCCAGCTCCAAGGTCTGGGCCTTGGAGAACAAAACGCGGCGCTTCTTGCTCTTTTTGGTTCTTTCTGGCTCCGAGTCCAGGGACAAGTCATCCGGCTTGGTGGAGTCTGGGGAGGCCTCGAAGCTGCCTTCATCTGAGGCTGCAGAAACAAATACAAGAACAGGTTCAAATTGGAATAAATAGTGTTGAAAACTGTAAATTATACGCTTTACGCACACTTTACGCATCCATCCATCTATCTATCTATCTATCTATCTATCTATCTATCTATCTATCTATCTATCTATCTATCTATCTATCTATCTATCTATCTATCTATCTATCCATCTATCCATCTATCCATCTATCTGTCTCTGTCTTTAAAGTTCTGTAAAGCTTATGAGTTCAGTTTATGTTGAAGGTTACCACTCATAAAAATGTCAAACTAAACTAAAAATCTTTTTCAAGGTAAAGATTGCTATATTTTTCTTCTTCAGAACAGAAGAATGCATAAAAGTTTGCATTCTTGAATTAAACATGAACTTACACATGCAGGGGCTGCGGTCGCACTCGATCCAGGAGGTGTAGGGGGAGCTGGAAGAGCAGGAGGAGTAGACCGGGGAGGACCGCGGCGCTGCGTCCGCATCCCGCTCCGGCAGATCCAGGATGCTCCTGACGGAAAAACTGAACTTGGTGGGTGCAGCCATGTCGTCCTTGCATGCAATCCCGGTTAAAAAAAGAAGAAGAAGCAAACACTCGAGGTGGATCTATCCAAAAAAGGGAGAAAAAACGCACAGGATCCTCTTTACGCACTGTCCAAACACCAGTGTGTGTGCGCACTCAGTGTTTACACAAACAGCTCTCCATAAGCTGCAAACACTCCTCCTGCTTATAAAGCCTCCTCCTCCGCTGAGTACCTGAATGGCTGGAGTGTTGTCACCCAATGATAGTTAGGTGTGGACTGAGAGAGAGTCTAAGAAAAAAACTCAACAATGAGCGAAGGAAACACTCGTCATCATTACAGATTCGCCCCGTATCGTCAAACTGGGAAACAGATAATGGTAATTGTTGGAGCTGAATCACGTCTTGGGTGGCAGCTGACAACAGAGCCCGTCCCATCATCAAACTCTCCCCCTCGCTCTCCTCCCCTCTTCCCTCACCCCCTCCTCTCGTTACCAAACAAACGTGTCCAATATTTGCATACAAAGTGAGCAATTAGCGTTGATGCCTGCGAGTTGGTTTAACTAATACTCCCATTAGAGGCGCGTAAATTGCGGGCGTGAGAAGTTTTATGGAGGGCGGAGGATTCCCTAATGACATATTTAGGGAATGTTCCTTCTTTTTGACTTTCCTGGATGATTCATGAGTATTTCTTGTAGTTTTTAAGCGTAATAAGTTATTTTTTTAAGCACAATAATGGTTTTAAGCAGAAAAGTCTAGAGATCATAAATGGCAAAACAGTAAAATACTGCTGTGAGAACATAAAGCATTCTTTAAATGAGAACTGCAGACAACATCAAGTGTATTAAATAACACAGTTACATAGTTTCTTTCTTATATTGCCTAATAATAGTCATATAGATTGCTTTCTGAAGAGCAAATTAATTGCACAATATAAATCTTTGCGCAGCTCATCCATCCAAGCGTCCTGCTTCAGTTTGTGATGAATTGCTGCAGTGATTTATTGCTGCTGACAAGATTTTATTTATCGGTAATCAAGACAAATTAGCAATAATCCATCATTCTGCGAGCGTAAAACTTAAAGGACCCACTGTGCCTTTAAATACGTCTTAATTTTATCTCTTTGAATTGCTGCGAAAAATTGGATCCCCTCGTGTTAAAGTGGCTCAATCATGACGCCTAACGCGCTGGTGTTTGGCTCTTTTGGCCGCATATAAAACGCATTAAATGCAAAGCCTGAATCCAGCCTTATGTGGGGGCTGGGTTTCTCTTTTTTTCCTTTCTCTCCTTCTCTAAGTATTTGATATTGATATCGACCCTCATCCACTTCAGCGAGGTGCCCGAGGAGTGCTGCTGCTGGTGTTGGTGGTGTTGCTGGTGGCGGACCTGCCTCCCCAGTTCGTCCTGGGTGGTCGGACGAGGGGGAACACAAATACATGCCAACCAGAGAAGGGGAACAAAGGGGGAAAATGTAGCCCCGCGTCCGAGACCCGTTGGAAGCATTTGTTCCAGTCAAGATTTTGCATTTGTTCAGTCCCGCAATAATGCCTGATTGACGCCCCGGCACAATGTCCTTTAACTTTGCAGGATAAATCCGAGCTTGTTCCGTGTTGTCATGGTTTTCAATGGAGCTGAATAGGATCTGGGACACTATCTACTGCTCTGCGTCTACTGCCGCCAAGTCTATAGCCCCGAGCAATATTACATGCGTAATTCAGGACGTATTAAACTCCTGTTAGATTTATAGAGTTCAACAAAAGGTGGTGACCTTTAATTTTTTAGTCCTAAATGCTCAGAAATGCACCTTTTTCTCTGCTTTTTCTCCAGTTTCTGACTTTTACGCACAGCATCGCTTATTCATTAAACCCAATGGAGCAGCTTTTTAAGTGTTTGCGATCAATACATGGACTCCTCCCGTATTTCTGTGTACACTGCGGCCCTCCTCGTGGTCGACAAACAGCAGAGGATTACAGTACTGCAGGTTAGGAGTGGATAGTTTGCAGAGGCCACTCGATTGGAGAGCAAAAACACGCAAAGGCAAAGAAAAAGTCATGTCCAAAGAGCGGGAATTTCTCTTTCCACAATGACCCAGCAGCCCCCTTAATCTATTTAACACCCGCAGGGCTTCAGCCAGAGAGGGCCCTCTGCGGCTCCCAAGAGCTCTCCACGGCCAAATATTTACTCTGTTGTTCAGCTCTCCATCCTCAATCCCTCCTCAGCCAAAGGGAGATTTTTCTCACATGGTTCTGGAGTCAGCAGCTCAGCCGGCACTTGTGGACCTGAGCTATAAGGAGACTTCAAATAATAATATTGCAGCCTGCAATTAAACAGGAAAAGCTGTGATTAGCCAAATTATATGTATATACAATTTTAGCTATTGTTTTCCCCCAAGGTCCAAAAGTGTGTTTTGCTTCCCATGAATTTTTAACCGTTATCTTGCAGAATGGTGCATTTTGCAGAGTTTGACTGTGTCTGTTTGTGCTTAACTCTTGTTTAAGTTTAACACAAGATGATGATTTGATGACTTTGTTTGGAATCAAGTGTGGTTTAGAAATTCACTTTTTTTTTTTTTTTTACTGATGTAGGAGACAAAAGTTACACTGTTAAAAAATAAAACTTTCACATGTTTCCTGTTTTGCTACAGATAATAACAAGTAAAATCACTGGGGAAAAAAACAAATATTTTACACGTTAACCCTAGAAAACAGTCCAAAACTGTGAATGATGCCAACATCAAAATTCAGATTTTGAACAGATGACAATTATAGGTTTTACTGTAAAACTGCACTTTATTTCCTCTATTTTATTTAGCAAAAATATAATTATTTTACAGATATGTATAATTTAGAGTTATTCAAAAGAAAATAATATTTTTTTTATTGTACAGGGTTTCCCTGTCTGGTTAAGTTGTAGATAATATCCAGTAAAATCACAATTTTCACAATATTGACTGTAAATATAAAGGAAGCCAAAACTGTACACAATAGCTACATCAAAAATCTGAATTATTACAATAGTCACTTGTTCTTTGGCAGCATGTGACTATAAAATGACACAGTTTTACTCTATTTAAATAAGGTTAATATATATATATATTTTTCAAGATATTTGCTGTTTTTCTCAATGTTTTTACAACTTTTGAACATGACAGTATTCTACCGTTTTCTAACATGTCTTCTCTGGCACCCTTACTGACAGATTTTCATCCTTTTTGATGGATTTGTTTTTACAGTGCAGCTGTAGTAGTTAAACTTTTGAAATGCACAGTTTTTGCATATTCATATGTTGTCAAATCAGTGTGGTAGACAAAGCTTTTTTGGGTGAAAAAACATCTTATGTGTAAATTATTCTTTCACTTAAGGTATTTTTATGCTTTATTATGAATGCATGGTGGCAGTTAATAGTGAAACCAGTTACTACTAAACCAGCCTCTCATGTCAGCTCATTAGCATCTGGTTGTTTCCTGAGCCCAGCTTCAAAAAGATCATCCAGATTTTGGTTCTTTATTCAAATACCTTGGATAGTTTGTGTTTAACAGAGTCATTTTGTAACTTTAGTTATGGAAATGCAACATCATCAGGACTGGAGCTCAACATTTGAGCTTTGCAATTCTATGGGTGACTTGAGATGGATTTAAAACACGCTTTCAAACCTCAGCAGCAGAGGCCTGACCTTCAACAAACTCTGCGGTCTATACTTGTGACACCAAATCTACTCCCACCAGAGCACCACTATGCCATCGACTTTCACCGTCCAAGACTAAACTCTTCATGTGGGTTCAAGCAGTGACCTCGTAGTAAAACCAGTTCAACCCCTGAGGTGCTTATCTGCCTCCAGTCCTGCTGATTATCCGTCACCTAAACACCGATGCACAATGACCCCTCTGTTGCTCCTCGGTTCAATACGGTGTCTCAGTGTAACATCACGCTCCAGCAGCTGCACCTGCCTCCGCCGTCCTCTCCTGTAAATACCATTAGCATTTTGGAGAGGGGCTGCCGGGGAGAGGGGGCTGGGATAATGACTTGGCAGCCGCATCAGTCTCCCTGCAGTAAACAGGAGTCTGGTGAGGCTGCTTGACCATGCAGCAGCTGTGTGTTGCCACTCAGTGAAAGTGTGGCAGAAAAGTCGGGATTGTTTATATATGGTGCTTTGGGACGTGAGACCAATGTGTGTCGATGGGATTTTTGTAAGAGGAGTTAGAAAAGGGGGACTTAAACGGGAAAATTCTGACGTAGAAATGAAGATAAAAGACACCTAAAGCAACATGTGGCACCCTGAGAGGAAATCCATTATCACCAGTTTTCAAGAGGACTTTGAAATTCAGTTGAAAATATATCAAGTTTTGGGGAAATTAACTATCCTAATAATACAGTTTCTGCAGCATGATGCTTATGTTACTGAATATTTATCTTCATTACCACAATAAATAATCATATCCGCAGTTAGACATAAAGGGCAATGA
This sequence comes from Dascyllus trimaculatus, assembly GCA_024666655.1. Taxonomy (NCBI): domain Eukaryota; kingdom Metazoa; phylum Chordata; class Actinopteri; family Pomacentridae; genus Dascyllus; species Dascyllus trimaculatus. The sequence continues at coordinate 21,814,142 of CM045462.1, read as the reverse complement.
AGTATTAACACTTTAACTCGTGCAAAAGTATAAAAAAGTTACTTAAAATAAGAAAACAGCGCTTACTTTTTAGCTGAATTGTCTCCACACTTGTTGCCACCACGGTCCATGTTGGATCTATATGGGATGCAGAAAACGATAGGTGCTTAATTATCATGTAGTCTCCAGCAAAAATCATGCTCTGAGGCGGAGTTTTTAAAGAAATACATTTAAACACATGTAGATATCTGCATTATTAACCTTAATGATTCCCCTTGTAGCTGCTGTATTGATTTTACTCTGACCAATATAGACAAGAAGGCTGACTGTTTGAAATCATAACAGTGTTTACGATTGCATCCATATGTCATAGAGTTGTTTAGATATTTACAGTATTTATGTTGGTGCTTACAATGCAGCAATGTCACCAAAATGAGTTGTGAAAATGCAGCTTCACTCACATGCAAACGCTTCAAAGTGGGTTCCTTTAGAAGATCTGCAGCTCTGAAACACAGATGATGGTCAGTGAGTATCTTCTGCAACAGCATTAATCAACACTGTTTGGAAAGTTAGCAACATACAATTCTGATTTTTTTTAAAAAAAAAGTTTTCCTCTTGTGGAGAATTATTTTGACCACGCAGACGCAGCTTCCCCTCTTACATTCCTCCAGTCACATTCTTAAATGTTGTTGAACATATCCAGAAACACTTTGCCCTCCAAGACTTTCATAATATTTGAAAGTCAGTGTATTTTTCTTTCCTACCAGAAATGTAAGATATTTGGGGGGCATGCATCTCTACTCCAGCTGGGCAAATTGTTGATACAATACACATATGTGCATGAAAAAGATGACAATAATAATTATTTTTTCTCTCTTCAAACACTTGATGAGTTGGAAAATGTGATTTATTTGTTTTATATTGCATTTAAAAGGCGTAAAAGAGCAGCCGTCTGTATTTTGAGGTATTGCAGGAGCTGTTTGTCTAACACTGGGTCTATTAAATCTTAAAGATCTTATATTCCCTCTTACGTCACCTGTTTCACTCTTGTTACACTTCTCAGCCTTGATGCACAGTGGAAACAGAGGACACTAGTCAGACAGGCAGATCAGACCACCTTGAAGTATAATAACTAAAAAATTGTATTTTTTCTCTTTAATACTTATTATTGTTTATTGTATATGTCTGGGGTGCCACTTGCACCCCAAACCTCTTAACTCTGAGCACAAACGGCATCTTCAGAGACTCTAAGCTGTCTGACTTGGGTGATCCTTGGTTGCCCTCTGCAGGACACACATTAAAACTGAGACAGACTCCTCATATCAGACCTCCTCCAACCCTTTGCAACCAGCTACTAACTGTGGGTGGAATTCAGTTAACTTTAGCCAGTTTTAAAGCTCTGAAAATCAGTGTGACTGCAGCGCAGAGCCCTTTTAAACACAACAGTATTCCTGCACAGTCACCTCTACAGACTAAGAGATTTTCGTGGCAGATCTGGTAGTTTGATTGCAGAATGTTTGTACCTGTTGCTCCTCTTTCTTTGCAGCCTTTTGTGTAACTGAGGGATGATCAGTGAACTCGGTGGATGTTATCTTAAAGGTACTGCTGCAGTTAGTGGCCTATAGATACTGAGAGAGGAGAGACGACAGCTGCTGAACTCACTGATCTTAAGCTTTTATCTGTGTATTTGTGCAGCTACAATCTGTGTATGAACATACAAAGGCTGCCTACACTGTTTGATTCATCAGTTATTAATTGTACAGTAAAACCATCTATCTGCGTCGATGCTTTCTGATGTGACTAACATAAATTACATTTCTGAGTCATATAAAGAACATTTACTGTAAAAAAAAAAAAAAAAAGAAAGAAAGTGGTGAAAATTTGGCAGCAAGTAGTGCCAGAAAATATGTTCATAAACAATATAATACTTTTAATACTCAAAAAATGTAAAACTGGTAAAAACAATAGTAAATATCTGGAAAACAATATTTTAGCTGATTTAAATCAAGTAAAGCAGTATGATTTTACAGCCACACACTGTAAAAAAAACAAATTACTATTTGTAAAAATACAGATTTTTGATTAATTAATACTTTTATTTTGTGATATTAGTTATTATCTGTAATTTCTAAAAAAAAAAAAAAGGTAAAGTCTATTTGTAGGAATATTACAGTATGGACAATAGTTTTACGTTTTAAGGGGTTAATGTGTAAATTAATACATTTTTGTGAATTTACTGGTTATCTGTAAACAGAGAAAAACCATAAAATAACAGTAAATTGTTTAAAAAAAACTAAACTTTTTTTTTTACACCTAGCTCAACATGCTCTCTTACAAGAAGAAGGAAATTTCCAAGTTCTAGGGATGTGTACAAAAAAGAGAAAAGTATTGAACAGAAAAGAAGACTTAGTGTAATTCAGTAATAACTATCCATAAAATGAACTAATCATATATTTATGTTGGACTATCAACTATTCACAATGGTTTGAGGCTTCATTAATAGTTTTGTGAAATACTGTTCAGGTGTTCCTCAGAGCATGAAAACCCATTTTTAATTGATTCTTTTCCTAACTCTCCACCAGATGGCGCCACTGTCTTTGCTATACAGTCTGGATCCAGTGTGTGTTGGCAGTGAATCAGCAGCATCAGTGACCCTGTTCAGACCAACATGGACACACAAGGAGACTAAAGGAGATTAAAAGAGATTCTTCAGAGGTTTGGTTTGATTTAAAATGACTGTTACCAAAATATAAGAGGAGACATTTGGACTGAATGTCTGATTAGTTGGGATTTCTGCTGCTTACACCTTTATTATCTTAGGCTACAGTACAAAGGAAACCAGCTCACCTCCACCTGAGCTGCTTCGGATTCCACTTATATGCAATTTGCGATTACATTTAAAAAATAGATAATAATACCACACTTCATTTTCATGTCAGTGTCACCATAAAGGAGGCCTCGGTTCCGATTTAATCCTGTATAACATTCTCTTCTTGTTAAAGGAGAAAGAACCAAATTACGCACAATTGAACTTCATGTTCCGAAGAGAGAGAGAGAAAACAAAAATCTAATTTCTATCATTCCTAATTTTCCAATCATTTATTTTCTCGGCGCCAGGCTCCCAAATTCAATAACAAAAAAGTATCAGAGGGCCTGCAGCACTTTGTCAACGTCCTCCCCTGACATTCTACATCTGACCTCTGTTTGTGTGTGAGGATATTGAACACTCAGTCTGCTCGGTAATCTAATAACAGTGTGAAAAAAAAAATCTGACGCTCGTGTGCCCAAAACCTGACTAATTGCTGGAATGTTTCTGTGCTCACGCGGGGATGTGAATGGATGAGGAAATTTAATATAAACGCAGTCCAGGTATGACTCAACGATTCCTCGTTGCGCAGAGCGCGGCGGTGTGGTCTGTATCAACACCCCATTTGCACGTTTCTGCACCAAGCAAAGCGCTGCGTAAAAGGCGCAGTTTAAAGGTAAAAGCTCTCCATTTTTTTCCTCCAGTATCCAGGGACAAAGAAGGACTCCAAATTAGGGCGGAATGAAATATTTAATACTAATGGATGCCAGGTGCCAGACGAACAGATGTCAAAGTGATGTATGCGTAAAAGTGTCGTAAATATTGTTTCTTTGTGTCCCCTCTCCGCTCCAGCCCGGTGCCTGGCCCTTCTGAAACACGACTCGTTAACCTGCGTTCGTCCTCATTAAGGCCGCACTAAAGTTACCGAGGCCAGCTCCAGTCCTGAGAAGTGCTAACCTGCAGAGAGGCTTTAATGGTGTCACCGCTGCAAAGGTTAGAGTCATCAGTGCGGGTTATTTTAAAGGCGCCCAAGCGATGGCACGACTCTAAAACCCGGTATTAAACACCCATATAGTCTTATCTGATTTGTATCACAGCAGCTGGAGGCGCTTCGCGTCTTTCTGCGCCTTCCTAACCCGGATTAGTTGCGCTTTTTGGGCGACAAACTGCAGGGCCTCGCTTCTCCACACACAACTATAAACTCTATGTATCTTATTGCACATGTCAGTCAGTTTGGGGACAGTTAGTATGAGATGACAGACCTCCAGACCCTCTGCGAGGCAAGAAATCACTGCGCGTCCCCATAATAAGCCATTAGTGGTGACTTTGGATTTCCCCACAGGATCTCGCTGGGAACATTAAACCCGGAACATTTTTTTCCCCTACTTCTGTTTTCTCCAAAGAGAATCTGAGAGACTTAAAGGCTGCAGATAAGAATATCGGACTTGTATATGTATTTTTCTCTCTCCTCCTGCACCGCAAAGAGGAAGCAGCTCAGGAGCGTTACAGTCAGAATTTCAGCTGGTTGTGACTTGATTGAAGGTGTGTTTTGAAATGTTGCAGTTCAGACCCACTGATGAGTGACATTAAAGGTGTGACTCATTTATGCGGATAGATGTGACAATTAAAAATAAAATAAAAATTCAGTCGGCACTGTTGCGCCATATGATAATAATAATAATAATGATGATGATGATGATGATGATGATGATGATGATGATAATAATAATAATAATAGTGTCAGCAATAATAGAAAAAATATGTTAGCAGTAATAATAATAAAATAATGATGGAAGTAAAAATAAATATATAATTAATAAAAATATAAAAAAAAAAAAATAAAAATAATTACAGAAATTCTGTTTCGAATTTGCAGTTAATCTATTATGGTTGTTACATATATTATTAATCATAATAAGAAAAAAAATGAACTTCTCTTAAACATATATTGTCTTTTTTGTTAGAATTATGGCAAAACTATGTGTTATTTATTACCTATGACTTGTTAAACTGTGCCTTTTATGTTGATAAAGTGACTCTGACTTATTTATATATCAGATTGTCACTTTATGTCTTATTCTTCTTATTTTCATTCACCCTCTAGAGGATTAACATGTAATTTGATTTGATTAAATCGCAGTAAATAAAAAAATACACATAAGAAGCTCGGACTTTATTTGGCAACACTAAGAAAAAAGAGATTTGTGAACTGTTTCTAGTCAATCAGATGAAAGTAATATTACACTGATTATGAGGAAGGAGGGCGCAGAATTCACTTCCTCACATTATTATCGCGTTACTTGTAGATACTTGATGTGCTGCAGTAAGAAATTATATTAATTTCACAGTTTCTGGGAAAATTAAGATTCGTTTAGTCTCCTCGATCGTTTGGATTGATCCTATTATTGGCGCTGATTGATTAATTTATCGAAACAAAGTGAAGAAAAGACACCATGAGCTACATTTGGACGACGAAAATCTGGATGAAATGAAATACCAAAGAATTTGCCAAAGAAAATTTCATTTCATAAGATACAAGTCATTAATTTACCTTATTGGAGACCATTACGCATATTTCATCCACTGCATCCATCATGGATCAAACTGAACTCCACTCCACAGACCTGAGGACAGATGAGTTGCGCAACATTTTGGGGGGTTTCCCTGCTGCTATTTCGATCAAGATTAATCGAAATCCTGCTGCAATTATCAGCTGTTTGAGCGACTTTGTAGTTTAGTTGAAACCAAAACAGTCCCAGACCTTAAAAACCCAACACAGTCTAGTTCTCCTGAAGCTGCAGCCTTGTGGTGACAAACTGCTGAGCTCCTCGTGTCTTCACTTGTTCAAAATGTGGAAATTAAAAAACAAAAACGTGGTTAAGTGACTTTGCTCACACACGAAGGAGATAGTTGAGGTGGGAGTGTCTGTGCCATCCCAGTTCATCGCTGCAAAGTGCAGGTAAACAGGATGAAGTGGTTTGTGCACCTTATTTTTTTTCCAGCCATTGTTCACTTTGCTGCTGCTCAGATGTGACATGTTTAAATTTAGCCTGTAATTTATAGATTTTGTTTTCCGGAACAGCAAGACTAGACAACTTTTTTGTGTGAATGTGGCTGATTTGTCATAATTTGAGAGAAATTTAAGAGAAGTGGCTTTCAGTCATTGCAAATTAGAAGATTCATGTGTGTTTCTACTAAATATGTTACATGATAAGGACGCACAGCTTCCATATTGATCTAGAAATAAGCTTAAAATGTTGATTTCATCCCAGTTTTCGAACTGGATCAGGAACACTTTAACAGAACACACATTTTCCCTTAAAGAATTAGAGCAAAAGATATACATTTTGCCTTCATACTTCTTCCTTTGCACCAAAGCAAACACATTTACATGAAAGGAGAGTGCAGTCCAGACAGATACAAGTGGAGCCACTGTGCTCCTGTTTATCTGGCTTCCACCTTCCAGCTGTTGGAGCTTATGTTTGCTGCACAGATTCAGCAAACACAAGAGCAAATCTGCAAACAACAGGAACGGACCATTAATACAAGCTGATCTTTTTTCGAGTTATTAAAAAAAAAGAAATATTATGGGTAAATCTGTCTGAGGCTTGTCCAGTGTTCCTGCTTTTCAAGTGTGTTTGCATATCGTTTGAGCATATTTGTGAAAATGATACACAAACTCCTCAGAAGTTATTCTGATGCCTTTGGAAAGAGCTCAAAGGCTGCAGGTCAGTGATGCAAACACACAGGAGGACGTGTAAGAAACCTAATATGGGGACGATGTGATATTATTTACAGAAATGTCTCTCAAGCATTGGAATATGGATTATCGAGTGAGGTGGAGGCTTGTGTTGCAGCGCACACACTCTGCATGAAACAGTTCAGTCGTCTGCTGGGCTGCATAAAACAAGACCTGCAGGAGCTGAACTAAAAGGCATTTCACAGACGATACTTTTACATCGTTTAAATAAACATAAATACTCCACATTAGCTGCATGTAAATATGTACATAAATGCGCTTTTATTTTGAAAGCCTTCAAATATGTCTAGTGAAGCTCAATATTGATTTAAATGTTTAAAAAAAAGTATGACACAAAAAGCACAAATTCATGGAAACGATTTTAGATTACATGGGGAGGGAAAAATGCATGTCGAAGTTTTGGGGTCCATCGTTGTACAATTTGTCTGACAAGTGATGCCTCTTTCCTTCACAGGCGCTATGAACAATTCGATTCGACATGGACCATTTTTGGGAGGCTTGTGCGCAGTACAGGCATGTGACAGCCATGTAGAAGCTGGAAATCATGCGTGGAGGCTCCACAGCGCTAAACGGCCTCCGACAGAAGGGGCCCAGCCAAGTAAGACACCAGGAACACAAACAGTGTTTAGAGAAAATAAATAAATCATGAGTATTTGCGCATTTACGCATTGCATTTTCTTTTCCAAAGATAGTAGACTTTCGTAGTCTTTAATATAATTGTTATAGATAAGGTTTCGTTTTGGCCAATAATCAAATCTTAAAAGTAAGAATAATTATAATTTGCAGCACTTTCACTACGTTTTTAAATTTTCTGACTACTTTGGCATTTAAAATAATTATTCCAATCACCTCCGATTCTTTTTTTTGCAGTCATGCGCACTAATAATAACATCCCCCAGTTGCTGTTTGTCGTCATTAATCAGATAAACATGTATAAAAATGCGCTCATGGTGCCTACACTCTTTTTTTGTCACAGAAAGAAAACTACATATTACGCACCAAGGTGCACCCACGTCTGAAAATGAAGATGGAGCAGCTTTTGCGCGGACCTGTGATCCCTCAACACTGACCTTTTGGTTACTTCAGCCACCAGAGGCACCTCAGTGGAAACAAGTCGAGCACGTTTTCTTCCCCCCCACAGTAAACATTATCCTTGACGCATTAGTGGCCTGGGAGCTGCGCAGGACGGGCAGGTGGGGGGCACAGGCGGTGATGCGGCGCTAAATTCAAAAAAATCACAACAAAGAAAAGATTTAAAAAAAAAAAAAGTCACCTCAGGCTCCAAATTAGTCGTCTTAAGGCAACAGAAATCATCATTCAAAAACAAAAAATATCTCCAGAGAAAAACATTTACACCTCCTTAAAAGATACTTGTAGTGGTGCACTGTAATTTGTGCACTTTCAGAGCTTTGCGCCATCCTGAAAAGGTGAGAAAACTAACCCAAATATGCGTTTCCCTCCTCCACAATCCAGTCCTCTGAGCTGTGCATGCTGAAACAAATACCGGGGACCACTTTGTGTACATTTTCTGGCCCCTCAAAGCCGCTTTTCAACAATATTCCTAATTGCTCGGCTGTTCCAGGGGTGCTGTTTGATGTTTACATGCGCGCTGATCCCCTCAGATTTGTGCGGAGATGAAGGTCAGTCATGCGCCGTGGCCTTTTTAAAAAATATGACACGAGAAAACCCAAAGCATGTGTCAAAAACGGGGAGAGAGAGAGTGAAGGCGCAAAGTTATGGCGTGTGTTTGTTTCTCGTGTCGGGCAGCAACAAATCTTTCTTATTGCTTGCAAGTGGGGTTTCTCTCTGCAGCGAGTGTGCGCATGCAGAGGTAGTAAAAGTTGGAAATAATCCCTTTGTAAGACACTGGTCTGCAGACTTAGAGCCTGAGAGCCCATTATGTAAAGGTCAAGAAATAAAAGGTAATTATTTTATCACAGAAGAGCTCCACGAGCCTGCATACCATTAACCCTTGCCATGCGTAATTGGCTACAAAAGAAGGCAACGTTTGGCCTGTCCGTTGCAAAGCCTTCATGCAAATCAAAGGGACTTCCTGTTTAAAATTGGAAAAAGTGACAATGATTGAGTAAAAATAACGCTCTAAAGAGTAATGTTCGTTTCACGTGTCTGAATAAATCAAATAATGCTCGATTTAAAATTGGCACAAACGTTAAACCTGCCTGCGGGTTATTTAATTCATTTATTTTCAAACTGCAGGACTGGAAGGATTCTCTCCAAAGGTGTTCGCCTTTTGATGGCTTCATTTTCAACAAACCGCTGTGCCATGAAGGGATTTGATTTTGGTGTGTTTTGCAAAGTGTACCAGCCTTGATTTTAACGCGTAAAAGAGAGAATTAATAGTAATAATAATAAAGCATAGGCGACTAATAGCTGAGAAAAAGTCTGATAATCTCCAAGCGTATTGAAATATAATTTACAAACATCTCCCAGCTAATTACATTACTCAAAACCAATCATTCATTTCCTCCCATTTCCTTAATGATGCCATTTAAAAGCTTGACATGGAGGCTGGTGTAGTGGAGCGTAAAGCCACCCAAAGCCAGCTTTTCGCAGCTTTTATTTTATTTTGAAAGGGTTAATTAATTTTATAAAAACATGACAATTAAATACAGCTAATCACGTCTGTTGGTTAGTAGGGTTTAAAACGCACAAACTGATGCGCATTTCTGAATATCTGACTATTTCTCAGGTGGTGTTACTTTGGGATCGCCGCCAACGGCTGCTTTTACGCATCATTTCATCCAGCGCCACATCACCGCTGCAAGATCTGATCCAAAATCTTGATATTGCATTATACTCACCCTATCTGTGTCAATAACAAACGCATTCATGGTGGCACATCCCCAGTTTTGCTTTCTGATGGGAGAGTAGGACGAGGAGGAGGAGGACTGGAGGAGGAGGAGGAGGGTGGAGGGGGATCTCTATGGACTTGTCATGTCAAACTTTTTGGACCAATGGCAACGCAGCTCTGTGCGATCTCAAAGCTAGATGGGAGAATTGGGCCAATCGGCGGGGGAGACGCTGTGGAAGCCCGGCCTCCCGATTTCAACAGATTGAAATGTAAGCCTGTCTCCGGCGTCCTCAGGAAACAGATCGAGAATTTTGTCCCTCTCGTTCCTTATCGCACAAGAAGATTTTCTTGGACGCGAGTGTGGGGACGGTGGACACGCTGGACGCGGAGCAGGATCCACGCAGGAGGCACAAAGCGGACACCGTATTCTTCGTTTGCGGCTTTAACACGATGGGTGAGTTCAATGTTGGATCGCTTTTTTCTTTCTCTTGACAGGGATGCAGCGAACGGTCCGACCGTCCTGTGCTGTAACGTGTTGGTAGTTTGGGGCACATTTAGCCAGATATTATCCGTGTGCGATGCTTTGACTGCTCGGTTTAGCCGTTATTTCAGGAAGAAACCAAGACGTTGAATTGTTATGTGTCAGTTACGCACGAGTTTTGGCACCAGCGGCTGCACATCCGTGTGAAGTTTAGCCTGCGTGTAACGACAGCTATCAGTCAGCTATTAGTCTGTGCTTTTCACCCAAACAACACATAAAAGTTAAAGCTGCGTATTTAAACTGAACAGTTTGGTGGAATTTATTAAATCGTAAAAAAGACGTGCGTAATTTTTAAATTCGCCAGAAAGAGTTTTGGTTCCATCCTGCACGTAAAAATTAGAAAAGTGGAGTAATATATGAAGACAAAGTTGGACTAGTAATATAGTTGCTGTTTATGATTCCTGCTATTATTATTAGAGGTATGAGGCCTCATATATAAGCGCTTTCACCCGGGTCACTGACAGTGCGTGTTGGGCCTTGTGTTAGTTACCTAACCGCCGTCTCATTGTTGTGCCCTTTTTGTGTGTTTGTTTTCACCACCAGAGCCAGCCTTCGGTGAGGTGAACCAACTCGGTGGTGTTTTCGTGAACGGCAGGCCGCTCCCCAACGCCATCCGGCTCAGGATAGTGGAGCTGGCGCAGCTCGGGATTCGACCTTGTGACATTAGCCGGCAGCTGCGCGTCTCCCACGGCTGCGTCAGCAAGATCCTGGCCCGCTACAACGAGACCGGCTCCATCCTCCCGGGGGCCATCGGAGGCAGCAAGCCGCGGGTCACCACACCCACCGTGGTCAAGCACATACGGACATACAAGCAGCGGGACCCGGGGATTTTTGCCTGGGAGATCCGGGACAGGCTACTCGCTGACGGGGTTTGCGACAAGTTCAACCTGCCCTCCGTCAGCTCCATCAGTCGGATCCTGCGCAACAAGATCGGGAATCTGTCCCAGCAGAGTCAGTACGAGTCGGGCAAGCAGGCGCCTCACCCACCGCCACAACCAACGATACCCTACAACCACTTGTACTCATACCCGAGCTCCAAAGTGCCCACTCCCCCTGGCATGCCCACCCTTCCCGGACACATGGCCATGCACAGGATATGGCCCTCCTCGCACTCTGTAACAGATATTCTGGGGATACGGTCTATTACAGAGCAACAAAGTAAGCATGGCTGCACGGAGGGCGGTTACATTTGTTTATTGCTCTGCATTTATCCAACTTTTGAAGGGGTTTTGCGTGCAAGAGTGCGAATGTGCGTGTGTGCTGCGAGAGAAAATGGGCATTTTTTTCTCCTTCAAGTTAGCCTAATTGTTTTTATAGGCCTTCAAAAGCAACTATTGGAACATTATAAACTCGCAGGCCTCTATGGGAGAGAGAGCTTAAATGCCATTTGACCTGCCGGCTGATATTGATTTTGAAAGAGAGGCAGGTTAGTCCAGAACCAGATGGTCCAGGTTGGATAATAATTAAGGAGGCGGATGTGGAATATTAGGGAAAAGGGCGCAGGGATGAAGTGCATCAAAACGAGGTGTGTTGAGAGTTTGCTACGACATTTTGTAGCGTGTGTTCAGCTCGATTTTCAGGCCTCGGCGCTCACGTGTAGACGCGTTTTCTGCTGCTTGTGTTGAGTTTGTCGCGCCAACATGCAGGTAAAGGCCCAGATAACCGCTGTTTTGGAAACAGTGAAACAGGATCCGGCATAAATCAGTGTTAATGGTCGCCTCGGTGGTGTGAGAGAGATTTTTTTTGGAGAGCTTGTTTTCCCGGTGTGCAGGAGGGGAAGTGCTGTCTGTCCACATAGCAAGAATCCTGTCAGGATCCCCCAAAAAAGGTGGGGGGGCCGCCATGCAGAAACACGCCCCGGCTCCTCTCCACTTCCACCGCCGCCATGCGCAAAAAAAAACTTGAACTCGGGCAATCTAAACAAGACAAACGTAAGGCAGATATCCACGAGAAAATTCACACAGAGGGCAGGAATGTGTTTGGAGAGGCTGCTTTTATAAACAATTTGTGCTTTTCGAAATTATTTGCAGATGTTTGTGGCAGTTTTTTTTTTAACTTTAAGGTTTTAGGTACTTTTGGTGAAATTAGAGCTGATTTCTAGTCACCTTTAAAATTACATTTAAAATTTTGGAATTGATTGGAAATGGGAGGAAATAAAAGAAACATACAGGTTTAATATCATAAATGATTTTTTTTATCTGAGGTAATATTTATTTTGACGCGCACCAAGGCGAACACACTGCGTGGGCGCAACTGCTGCGGGTGAATTCAATCCATCAAAAAAAAACAAAAAAAAAACGATCTCAACATGTACAGCGCAACAGGCATTTTTGTTTGAGTCTCTTCATCGAGTTATGACATTGGTGGGTTTGCTTTCTCCATTGTAAACATTTGGGAACTCGGTGTAATTTATTATCCATTACGCACAAAAGAAGGAGACGGTGAAAGTAAATCTAATTTGTCCCAGGACGGTTCGGTGGGTTAAAATGTCCCTGACCCACCAGAGAGAGACAGAGTCGTCTTACTTTAAATGATCTCGAAGTGGGCCTCAATCTTCATCTGATCTCCAGGAGGAACCAAAACATTTAGTTGCATCGAGTCTAAACACATTTAGTTTACGGCAAGTGGAAAAATATGAGAGAAAATTTCACTTCTCACTCACAGAACAGAACAAGACGTAAAGGTTAATTCTTGAAGAAAACTGCTGAAGCTAGAGAAAATAGCTAAAAGTTGAATTGAAAAAGACAGTCTCACTTGCAGACAGCTGGAGAATTGAATTTTGTGTCACATAGTTTTTGTTTAGTAAATCAAGAGCAGAAACAAACATCTTTACGCACACGAGGGCCCATTGAGATGTATGCAGTTCGTGCGTAAAATGCCCAAATGACCGTGCTCCAGTGCAAAATGTCACAGGGTTTATTGTCTTATGCAACCTGGCTGCTAACCTGCGGCTGATGGATGCATGAGTAACAGCGGCCTGTACCGGTCTTTTTTTTTAACCCCCTTAATCTTAAAAATCTCCTCCTGACTTCCTTCTCTTCTCTTCTCTCTCTCTTGTTTCTCTTTTGCCCCCCCAGTTAGTGACAGTCCATCCTTTTCCAGCGCCAAACTAGAAGAATGGAGCGCTATAAACAAGACTAATTTCCCAGCAGCAAGCTCTCCACTAGTCAATGGCGTGGATAAACCGCATTTAGAACCTGAAGCAAAATACACACAGGTAAAAAAAAGTGGACACCTCTCATATTATTATTATTATTACTATCATTATTATTACTACTATTATTGGAGCCTTAGATGCAAGAAGAGTAAAACAGTCCAGACTTCTCACAATCAGGCTATTAATTTTATTGCAGTCTTGAGTTATACATTTTTAAATAATTATGTGGCCTGGAAATTTCCTCTTACACAGCATTAATGCGCTCCTTCTGTTGAATAGCAAGTAATGGTGCTTTTTTATTATTACTATTATTTTTTATTTACAGTGGACACTTGCTTTAGGTGCTGTTGCCTGGTCAGTGCTTTCATGGAGAATTACAGTTTAAATTATTCATTGATTACCAGATCAAATAGGGCTGGATAAGCTATTGTTATTAGTTTATTGAATTCTTTTGAATTAATTATGACGTGCTGAACACTCAGACACTAGCTGGAACCAAAATAAGCGCCAGTTCTGTTTTCGGTTTCTTGGTTAATGATTCTGTCATACAGTGTTTTAATGGCTTGGCTTCGGTCGAGGTCTGAGTCAAGTGAAAAAGGAACAACCGCCATGGCGTCATTTGTTTGTTTTACTCCGTTTTATGCGAGAAAGAAGTCAAGAAGGAGATTATTTTGTCTTAAACGACAGCGGTGCAGGCCGCACCTTTTGGGATATTCATTAGGAGTTAAAGTCAATAAATAAACGTGAAAAAATACAAAATATAACAATTAAGATTATTAATTAATACAAACACACACCTGACTTTTGTGTGAATTAAAATTTAATTAAAATTAAATTTTTCTAAATTTCTGTAAAATAAATGATGGTAACCCCGATTTCAGTGGCGGCTGTAACTTTAATATGACTCATTTAAACTTTTAGATTCTTCTTTTGTAGTAGCGCTTCACACAAAATTCTCTTCTCAGGCCTGTACAGTATTTTTTGGGTTTTCCAGCGCAGGTAACAAACGAAAGGTCACGATGCCAACGCTCGTGTGTGTGCGCGCACGCGTGCGTAATTTTTCGCCAATTTTGCCAGAGAACGTTTCCAGTGCGCGTAATTCATTTTTGCCACTTTCATCACAGAATGGGGAGTTTTTGGTGCTCATTATGCAGAAAACAGAAACGATGCTGTGGAGATCAGGAGTGGACACACAAGAAAAGCACATAGGCGAGCCGTTAAAGGCAGAAAATAACAACTCCATAAATTACAGAGTTTACTGCATGAAAAACAAAGAATGGCGAGGCGAGTTACACTGAGAGAGCGCAGGATTAACTGAGCCTTTTGTCACTCTCAGGCTGCAGCCCCTTAATGCTAAATACACTGGAGTGTTTGTGAGGCAGACGCACAAACTGGGACAGAAAGCGATGTCATGTTCAAACATGGAGGCCTGAAAGAGACCCAAGTTTCCAATTTCAAAGCGAGATCTTCCAGTGGGCCTGGGATGATATTTTCCTAAGAGTCTGACTGTGTGAAGAGAAACACTGAAAACTTTTATTTTAGTCAAATATCAGCATGCCTAAATCACAGAGTCCTGTTTCCCCACTAAGGCCAGAGGCTGCGGTTAGGAACATGTGGCCTATAGGCGCTTCTCAGAGGGCAGAGCGGGCAGATGCACCCATGGGACTCTTTCCTCTGGAAGAAGAGGAGCATCATTAAAATAGATTTAAGGTTAAATATAGTCTGTGCGGCGGCTCCGAGCTCAATCCGATAATGTTTCCAAAAAACTACAAAAAAAGAACCTCCGGCAAAATACTCTTTTTGTTACTAAAAAAAAATCGCTGCATATAATATTAAACTAATTCTTTATTCTCTCTAAATTACCAGGCTCTTGAATGTTTTAGTGATTTATTTGAAATATAAACAGAGTTTTTAAAAAATTTAAATGTCTAACCATCGTTTATTATTCATTCATTCAATTCTGGCTTTGCTCCTGCCTAATCAATCAAAACTGGATCAAAACACTGTCAAAAATGATGATTATTAACATCCTCTGGTTAATAATTTGCAATATATTCTCAGTTAGGCAATTTATTTTTTAGATAAACTTGTAAATATTTAATAATTACTTCCGTGTTATTATTCTAAGATTTAAATATATGGTATTGTATTGAGCGTGTGTGAACAGATGAATGGGCGGTGGACAAAATAATAGGTACACCCAACAAATACTGCAATCTGATTCAGGAGCTGTGCCGTAAATACAGCCTGTGTGTACGAAATTTTTCATTTTGTTGACTTTGTGTCAGACAGGTGTTTATTCACCTCTGTGGTTATTTGGTGTTCTTCTATTCCATTTAATTTGAAAGGGTATTTTTTATTATTTCTTATTTTGCATATGCATGTGTGTGTGTGTGTGTGTGTGTGTGTGTGCAGCTGTGTGTCTTGCATGTTTTGTTAAAGGAAGTGTTGGGTAAAAAAAAAAAACAGCACTTTAGGTCTATATAATGAAATATGCATCAGTACCTTTGAGTGAAGTGAAGACACAGACACCCGCAAACTCCATTGGACACCCGCAAACACCCGCCCAGACACCCACAGCCACCCTCAGACACCCACAGGCCAGTGTGGACACGCACAAAAACAGCCCTTTTGCTCCTTGGTTATGTTTTATAATCACCATGCATGTCCGTTTTTGGAGGATGTTTTTCTCTATTTTAAAGACTCGAGTAAGTCTGTATGAAACCAAGTCCAAAAGATCCCAATTGTAGAAATAATTCTCAGTAGTCTCGGACCACCCAGGAACAGAAATTCTGCCTCCCTGCTGAAATGCTTTGGTGAATTCCACAAGTTAAGTCCTGTCGCCGTGCCAGAGAAGCAAAGCCCATTCATGCTCCGAAACCCCTCCGCTTTGCCTCGTTCTCTATCATATTTCCCCTCTTCCTGCCTTTTCACTCTCAATCTATCATGACATCTGTTTTGTGGCGCCCCCGACCAGCCTGTCTCCCATCGTCTGGCGTGGTATATCAACGCCCGCCCCGTCCACTCTTGGGGTAGAAAACAAGGCCCATATAGTGCCGGGCAATCATGCATGTATGGTTTTTATACTTGTTTAATATGTTCCAGGGGCATGAGAGCGCATAATTGATCATTCGTACTTTCATCGGAATTGGGAAAATGGGTTTTTTATGTGGTGGCTGTGAAGTTTAGAATTGGAGTCTGTGCTGTTTATAATTCAGGCAACATCACTTTCGGTTTCTTCTCTACAGCAGGCCTTGGTTTTTTCCCATTACAGCAGCTGCCTGTTTACCTAGAATGGGGTCAGTTCAGTAAATAGCTGCAAAAAGATGCCTATTAGACTTTCTGAGAAGATATTTGATGACAATGTCCAACCATGAGTGCCCTGTCTGACCTATAATGCCCTTTTCCGCCTTTTTTGACTCTTTTCCCGCTCTTTTTTCCCCTCCCAGACGCCGAGTGGATTGCCCACAGTGAACAGCTATGTCACAGCGCCCAGCATCCCTCCCTACCACCCTCCCACCCAAGTGTCACCCTACATGGGGTACAGCGCCACCACGTCGGCCTATGTGACCGGACCCACATGGCAGCCGGCCAGTGGCAGTGCTCTATCTCCCCACAGCTGTGACATCGCCGCCCCTCTGGCCTTCAAGAGCATGACGGCCCACCGTGACGCCATCCACCCGGTCGCCGCCTCGGCGCTGTGAGGTCACAGACTGATAGGGGGAGAAGGGGGGGGAGGTGCGGGGTGAGGACAGGAGACTCCGTGGCTTTCGTCTCGCCTCCGCCGCCACCTTTTCGATGAAGGACTCGGCCCCACCATGGACCCATGTTTGCCTCCCTCCCCTTCTCTCTACCAGCTAAACACACTCAGACCAAAGACACACAAGGAATAAACACAATTTTTTTTTACAGCAAACGTGTTGTCTAAAAAGAACTGGCAGGACAGGTGTTCTGAAGGACTGATGCATGACTGCTCCTCCATCCATCAACATAGTCCCTCTCAGATTCTTTACTGCACACTTCTGCAAATGTCTGTGGGCAAAACGGGGTAATGTATAACTTCACAAATATGCAATCAAAGAAAAAGGGGTTTAAAAAAAACTTTGCATTAGTGTTTCAGGGTGCTTATTAATTGCTATTTGTTTTTATTTTTTAATGTTTGTATGCTTTTTGTTGTTTATGATTTGATAAAACTTATGGAGCATTTGTTTTTCCCACTTCTCTGAAAATGTAGCCTGTGCAAGAGCTCCAAAAGGGGAAGTTTATTTATTAGATTAAGGTACGTTGAATGAAGTGCAATTAGCCTTACAGAAAGCATGGAAATCTCCACGCACATTTAGACAAAATTGGCATTGGTCTTATGTTGGAGTCTAGAGCATTAACAATTGACAAATGTTGCACAATGGAATTGAATGTATCTTATTAAATTGTTATTGGTCTTCATGGAGTTTGCTGGTTGTTTTGGGAGAATCCCGCACCTTTACGGCTAAAAATAATTCCCAACTTTCATCTCTCTCTTCTGCCAGCTGCGCTAAATTGAAAGTATTGTGGCCTGTTTTACATGTGCAGGAAACTGCTTTTCATAAAAAGAAAGAAGAAAAAAGCGTGAGTGCCTGTGCGAGGCCTGTATTTTCTATTACCAGGCGTCACGGCTCACTAAGAAAGTTCATCAGAAATGCTTTGAGTGCACACAGTGATTGTCACCACATAAAGCCATTTTTAAAAAAATCTTTTAGCCATTAAAGCGGCACAGATCGGTACAATCTTCTCACCTCATTACATTTAATGTGACTCTTTCTGTGTTCATAAAAAATTATACCTGTGCATTAGCCGAGTGACAAAGGAGCATATAGTTTAAAGCAAATCAGTTGTATATTTTTACTGATAATTTGCAGAACAAAAAAACTAGCAGTACAATTTGTGCAAGAATTTAATTTATCTAAAAGAATTCATGATGTATTTTACCATGAAAGTAAAGTCATAAAAATAAAGTGAAGTTTGATTTATACTTTTGAACTAATAGAAACGGTCGACCTATTATTTTTAAATGAGAAGGTCATGCATTTAATTTATTTTTGTAAATTTCTACAGTTGCAAAGAATTTTTCAGTCGAGTTCAGTGGAAGAAACAATAAATTAGAACATTGCTGTTGCATGTAAAATCGGAGATGTGTGTGCCGAGGACTCCTGGGGTTGAGGTGGAGTCTGTGTGCATTCAGAGAGCCGCAAATAGGCTCATTGGCCTGCGGTCTTCAAGGTCATCAGACATGTGACCCAAACACGAACCTTCAGCAGCCACAAAAAGGGCCAAACCGGGCTTGTCGAGGCAAACTCAACGTGTTCATTACAAAAGGGAAGCACACGGGCCAGCTGACAAATGACATGTTTGCAAAATGATGCAAAAAATACTTTCTGAAAGTTTTCGAAGGGGGGGGGAAGTGTAGTGTAATAAATTATGTGTGAGTCTGGCAAGCCTCGTCTAGCCCTGCAGTGGAAACTAGAGATCTACACAAAGTGGCGCGGACGCGGAGTCGTAGATTGATAACTTGATAAAGTTGCTCACCTGCTCGCTCTACATAGCATTTACCTGTAGCCAAGGGTTCAAGCTTTAGTGTTTAACCCTCCCGTGTTGCAGCATAAACAGTCCCTCCGTGTGACAGTGTCAACAGTCCTCCCCATGCAGGGGCTGATTTGACTTGGAAAGCACTCTTCCCCGCATCCAGTGGTCACGGACCGTTGCTCAGGGATCGTAGTGTTTCTTTGACCGTACGTGAACCACATCACAGGGGACGTGATGATCATACACTCGCTGTACCAAGCAGCCCTCACGGCCACCACTTTACCGTCCACCATCCATCACGGAACGGCAAATGATAGTTAGCTCTCTGAGTGGCATGAAAGAGTCGTTACATGCTCTGTTTTTTTTTTTTTTTTTACCTCAGCCTACACACAACAAGGCCAAACAACTTTTCCTTTCAACTAAGCTACATGAACTGCACACAGCCTTGTTAGTCTTGTCTGACTCATGCAACAAAATTAAAATGTGGTCGTCTTAATTGACACCAGTATTTTTTTTTTGAAAAAACAAAACAAAAACACTGTGTTCCCTAGACAGGAGGGGAGCTTCTCGAAAGTCTGATAACTCCTTCTCTTGTAGTCTTAATGTCAGTGTGCTTTATGGAAGCGAGGTCTTGAAGGCGTAGTTTTAAAAATAGGGGCAGACACGTGTTTACAATTAATTATGTTGAGTCTGACTTCAGTGTCATATGGTTATCTTTACTTCTCCACATGCAATCAGAAACAAGACAGCCATTTGCAGGAGTAACACAGAGCAGAGAGTGTATTGCTGAGTTTCTGCCCAATGAACATTTTTAAAAGAGCCTGACAACAGCCAGAATGTTTTCTTAATGTCTTAAAACAACAAGGCCGAGCAGACAGGTGAGTAAAAACTCAAGGAAAAGTCAGCTATGCTCGGAAAATCACTACATGTCTGGTCTTTGTGTGTGTTTGCATGGCTCACTGCGTTTTCACATGTAATGTAAATTGTGGACATTTTAATATGTATTAATCATTAACTGCACTCGGAGAGACAGGTAGAGCCGTGCCCGGATTGCACGGCTTGTCAAGAGTGGAGCCACCGAATTGAAATGTTACAGATGAAGATGAAGGGAAAACACACGGTCGAGGGTGTGAGGATTTATGATCGGCAGGGAATTCAGGTAAAAGGGTGGCTCCCGTTGCCTAGCAGTGCAGGTTACATGCTACAAACCGACGAGGCGAGTGCACATGCTCGGCGCTCCATTACGGAAAAAAAAAAGGACAGGTTAAGCGCTTACAATTCCATCAGTCTGCAAGCCACAGTTGTTAGTCTGTCACCACAGGCCCCTGGGCAAAAAACCAGGAGCCGTTCCATTTTGGCAGCGAGAAACTCCCACATTAAAGATGACTGTCAAATGCCAACGTGGCTCAGGATAAGCTACTACCAGATGAGGTTAAGATGAGTCTCTTAGAGCAGCCACTACGCCCAAGGCTGCGCAACAGGTGTGTGTGTTTGCATATTTGAGTAAGAGATAGACTGGCAGAGGGAGAAAATGTGTGCGGTAACCTCCACCTTCCCCCCCTCCCATCCTAAGTCCTGCAGCCACATTTGAATTTTCTTGAGCTTGTTGTTTTAGCTTGCACTAAAGCTATGTCCTGGCACCGGCTCCCCCAACCGCAGAAGAAGGGAAAAGGCTGACACTCGGTTGGCTAATGCAACTTCTTCAGCTGACAGGTTCTCAAACAACAAAGTGGATTCAGATTGTGTGTGGGGGAGGAAATGACAGAGAGGAGGGTGATGAAGTGGTAAACTGGAGGAAGGTGATACGCTTATATCCACGCCAAGCTGAAATGCTCCCAGTGAAGACAAAACATGCAACAACACAAACCTACTGTTACAGGACACAGTGTGTGGTGCGTAAACCCACCCCCAACACACACACAAGCATGTGCACACAGTGAAGAAACAAGGTGAGGTGGGTATTTTTTATTTGTCACCAATACATGCATGTAACTGTCCAAAACTGCTTATTTTTGAAGTGGAGATTTTAAAAAGTGAAATTAATACAATGTTTACTGAGAAAAGCTTCAAAGGTCAGGATATAAAACTCATGAAACATCAGTCAGACAAAAAGATATTCATTAAAAAAAGTTCTGCAAAAGGCCTCAACAACATCACTCGTAGAATTTCTATTAAAATCACTATTGCGGCTGCTTTGTTTGCTGTGAAAATTGGCACTATGGGTGAGATCACAGTTTTACATCTTGAATTCACGAATCGAGATGTACACGAACTACTGGTCGACTGATATGGCTGATGTATAATGCTGATGTCATGTTGTGCATTTATTAGCAGGAAAATGCGCTGCAGTAAGTGTACTTTGTGATTTATTGATGCCAACGCACTGTGATGCTATTACTAGATTTATCTTAGCTCATCTGATAACATTAAATCGATATTGATCAAAATGTAACATACTTTTGCTAATTTTTGACTTACTTAATATTATATTTCAGGTTTGCAGACATTTTTGGTTTACTAGCCTCATTGGTCCAAAGAAAATTACGTAAAAATGGCATTTAATGTTCATTTGGCTATTTGATTAACCTTCGGAACCCACAAACCAGCTAGCAGGATTGAGAGGCATTTTATCTTAAATAAAATAACATAAAATAGCCAAAATGACACCATTTAAACCACCATCATGAATCCCTTAACTGTGTTATGCTGTTCTGGGGAAAATTAACCAAATCTTGGCTTAAAATTGTGACATTTCATAAAAATGTATTTATTCGAAGTCTCATTTATAAATTCGCCAAAATGTAATAGTTTACTTTTACCATATCCTGTTCAAAACAAAAAAAACTCTGCACTCCTTGGCACAACAAAGAAGCCATCAGTGCCTCAGCTGTGACCAACAGTCACGTGACAAAACGTTTTCAGGTGAACTGTGTTGAACTGCAGGCTGTGTATACACAGAGCAGACAGGGGACAAGTATAGAAGCTAATTCAAAATATTAGTAAATTATCTACAGTATGTGGAGCACATTTTTCCGCCAATGCTGGTAACACCTGGGGGCACTTGGAAAAATGTTGTACATGTTAACTTTATTTAATTTTTAAAGTTTTTGTAAAATAAGTGATAAAAGAAATTCAACTTTTTAGGATTCTAGCATTATACTTTTGTCATTCTGTACAAAATATAGTTTTGACTTCTCTGTACCTCTAGCCATGGATTGTGGTGTTTCCACAGAGGTGCTGAACTTAATAGTGAAGTAAAAAATAAGTTCACAGTGAGGAAAAACGTGACAGGAACAAAAAAATTACCTATAAACTGGTTGGGGTTCGGAGGGTTAGTCGGTCCGTCACTAATCCGTACGGACATTATGTATGGTCCAAATACACACATGTGCATCACTTTACGGTGTGTGAGCTGCAGCTGATTTTATAGCAGCTTTTGCAAAGATGGAGTTTGGATGGATGATCCAGTGGATCTATGTTGGTCTACTTCGTGAGGCTTATCTTCATTTAGTGTGTTTTCAAGTATAGGCATAGATAGATAGACATAGCGATTGTCATGTAAACCTGCACTTCACTTCAGTCTTGGTGGTTTGTGTCACTTTAACCATCAAAGCATCTGAAAATTCCAGTTATATTTTCAATAGAAATGTAACATTAAGTATATATGTTGATATTTATGAAGCATTCAACCACTGGAATCTCAGTCTCCATCAGGATTATGTGGGTGAGGCTCGATAGAGATGTGACTTAAATCACTATCGGCAGCTCCAAATTTTAAATTTGTTGTCCTCTGATTGATGCACAAAAGTATGTGATAAAATGTTTTTTCCAGACGAGCACTGCCCACTTCAAACCAGCCAGAAGACCACACAGAAAAACCAACAAAAAAAAAAAAACACAACCCATAAACATCCCACGAGAGACAACCAAATGTTATAAATGTGAAAGATAATAGTGTTCATGTCGGACTTCACTGAAAGCAGCTCATTGAGACAATAGGACTTTAAGACTTATTGTAACCCTGTTTTCTATTAGGAAATGTATTTGTCACTCTTCACATATCGCAGCTGGTCTTAATTCCTGAGGAGATTACTTCGTCATGACGTTCTTCCTCCCTGCACTCTAAGAAATATTGTAATGCTGATTTGGTATTTTGCATTTTGGTCTGATGTGGTCAGTTAACAATACTGGCAATGAGGCACAACTCATAAGGCACTAATGTGGGTTTCCCTTTTTTTTCCCCCCTTTGTTACCAGTTTCTCTGCAGCCATCCAGACACATATTCATAGACCAACAGCATCACTGCTCCACCTGCAAAACAACATGAGACAGAAAAGGTCTTTAATGGTAGAAAAACACAGTGTGAGTCAATCAGCCAATAAAAGCTGTCGTTAGCATCATGTGATTTAATGAGTTAAGATTTCTGGAGAAAATATAACAGAATATATTATAGATTTGCATCAAAAGCTTGTAGCCACTGTCTGCTTACTAGCATTCCATTCAAATATTATATAATTATTGGAAAGTTTCATGTAAACACAGTTTTTTTGTATATCCAATACATCATGTGAAACATACAAATTAGGAAAAATAGAAGGAAATAGATCTAATTTCAGTGGAAATGCTCATGAAAAACTGTATTTAGATAACATGAGAGTATGTGGGCGTAAAAATGATAGATTTTAGTCTGCGTAGCAATCTGAAAAATCAAAGATTCAAACTAAAATAGACATTTTTTTCTATTGTCTGTGATGGAAAATGTGATCATGCTGATGATTTTAATATCAGTATGAAGAACTTCTTTTGTTACCTGGTCCAAGTCTCATTATCTTGGGAACCAACCCCTTGTACAGCGCCAAGTACCTGCAGGAAAAGATACGGGATGCATCATTGTTTTGCACCAAAATGCAAAATACTAGAATCCAGCATATGTAAATGATGTTTAGGTCACAGCTGAGTATTGGCTGTGTTTATGCAGTGGTGGAAAGTTACAGCAGATTTACTCAAGAAACAGTCTAAACTTTACACTTCAGCAGCACTTTTTACTCTACTCTATTTATTCAGTAAGTGCAGTTATTAGTTACTTTGCAGATTCAGATTATTAATACCAAATACAATCACAATATGAAGTTTAAGTTGAAATATGAACAATAAGGCTTTATAGATGCCACATTACATGTTTGACACGATGCACCATTATTTACCATAGGGAACCATTCTGCATCATATATACTTCCAGTTTTGTTGACTTTATTTTGATGCTTATATTTTAGTTTTTCTAATCTGAGTCCTTCTTCCATCACTGTATGTATACCTATAGTGCATGTGCTTGTGCTCTTGCTCCTGACTGTACAAAGGAGAGTGGATTTGAGAGTTTGCATGTCTGTCTGTCTGCCGGCCTGCCTGTCTGTCACTCCATCAGGCGTATATGTTTCTAACAGACCAGCGCCGGCGATACCTGCTCCTTAATGCATTCAAGGTGATCAGTGGCTGGCCGCCTCCGCCTCGTGCTCCCTGTCCCGCTCCCTGCCCCCGCCACTGATGGCGTTAATAAGGCTCGACCCACTTCCTCCCTGGCCCTCTGTCTGATTAGATTGACCCGTGGAGCGCCGCGCGGCTCGTTAGGGTCTGCTTAACGACGTCTCCCATAGGGACCACTAATTAGCTGGGACTGTGTTGTGTTAGAGAAGGGGACTGGATGTGGCGGCGGGGGCACCGTCCACGCACCCCTGCGACGACAGCGTTTGCAGTGCCGCTCTCTCGCTGCAACCCCCAACTGCAAACTAACAACATGCACTAACTACAAACATGTCGCTGGCCCTTGTCTCGCGGAGCCGCATGGGGGAAAGTGGAAAGCCCGGGGCCAGCTGCTAACATAACATACATCTTTCCTTGAAGCTTCCATTTGGAGCTGTCATTGTCTGAGGCTTGAAAATATGTTAACATTTACTATACAGCTGACAGACTGCAGAAATGTATGATCACACTCGCGAGGGAACACAGCCCACAGTCGAACATGACTCTTTGGTTTCCATTCATTGGATCGCAGCTCTGCATCAGGCTATTCGTGCACTTCCCCTGTACTTAGTTGAGGGAAACTCACACCAGGCAATCAAAGCCCTGCTAACTTGTAGCTGCAGCTGCTACATTTGTCTTCCCTGACAGTCAGCTTGGCAGGTAACCAACTATCAATTGCTAACAAAACAGACAACACACAGCTCATTAATTCTTGGATGCAACCGGTGACAGCGATTCAAGTTTTGCCCTGATGATCCCTCCCTACTTGTCCGTACCCCTCCTCACGGTACACCAGCGCCATGGTCTGGAAGCAGGTGCGGTACTTGATCTCTCCCGGCACCGGCTGAGGGCCTTGGATGCGGCTCTTGGCGACGTCGAAGGGAATGTTCACGCATGAGGAGATTGTCCCCGACACGAGGCCGATGGCAAACTTCCTCAGAAACTCGAGGGTGGGGTCCTGCAAAGAAGAAGAAGAAGAAGAAGAGGAGAGTATTTTACTGGAATCATTAGTGGCACGAAACCTGAATAACACACAAAACCCCTGCAGGGATTAAAAGAAAGCAGCGACAGTGAGTTGACAAAATCGGCAGTGAGACGTGATGTGTCTGTGAGCGAAAGTGAGGCAGAGCATGAGGGGACTTGTGCATATGATTGCAAAGCTGGCATGAAAGCCCTGATCATTTTATGGTAGCGGGGGGCAGATTAGTGCTTCCTGACTGTGGTGCGGCACTCTGATTGGCTGAGCAGAAGCACATGTTCTTCGGGGAGCCAAGACGGAGGATTTATAAACAGGGTTCATGCAGGCAGACTGGGGAGGCATATGGGGACAATTTGGGTAATTGGGCTGTGACTCGGCACAGGGGTATTACTGTACCAAAGAAGCCCAGACTCAGAGAGCTCTGACAGCTAATTGGCCAGGATATTTTTACAAATGACAGCAGCCTCTCTGGTCCAGGCCTTTCTCAAGCGGCTGGACACCCTGAGAGCCGTGGTAAATCAACAGCTAATCCCACTTCTTCTGTTTTTTTCAAGTGGGATGTGGGGAAAGGGGGTAACACAGCCGCGGCCTAAGTACACCCATCAACCTACTTCCTAACAGCCTTAAGCAAACATCTCCTCACACATTCGCTCGTGAATGATGGCAGTGTGCTATCTGCCTCTTCTGTGCTATTCAAATGGTCTCATGAGAGGAGCCTGGGCTCGGCAGGTCGAATTTGACTACGGACACGTTTGAGTTGCAAGCTCGTTGCTCATATTGCTATGGAAAAAAGCCACCGGCTCGGCCTGCGAGTTGTCACCGGTGACCATATTTATGCTTTGCTGCCTCAACAATGGCAACCGTGAGAGTCTTCCAAACAGGATCACTCCATCAATGTATACACCGACGGATCGCTCCCAAAAGGCCACGGCCACAATCTGAGAAGAGAGCTATTTGAGTCATCCAGCCACATAATTATCATTTACAGAAGATGACCACTTGGTTCTCTGTGTATCATGCGTCACTGGAAAAAATGTTGAAAATATAGCAGAGCCTGGCCTCCCACTGTAACCTCCTCTTGAGAATAGTACCGTTGTCTGCTTCCAATTAGTTCATTGGAGTTAATCTAATGCCCCAGTTTGTACATGTGGAACTGGCGTATGGTAACGTTTCCATTAAACAAAATTAACTTTTGTTTGGGCCATCAGAGCCCTGCCGGATGTGTAATCTGAAACTTTGAGGATGTTATGAAGAGCAAACAGACGAGGTATTAGCTGGGCTGATCTTACAAGCTCCTCTCTGATTTTTGCTTCCTCCTTTGCCATGGAAGTCAGACTGACTAATCATACTGTTAAACACTTGCTATTCCCCTCCAGCAAGGTGGCTGGGACACGTGCGGATCATGTCGCCTGAGGTTAGCAAAAACTTAAGAGTAGTCAATGTTAGCAACACCAGAACAAAGTGGCGTCTGGTTTGGGCAAAAACTGGTCAGATCATAGATTTTGGTTGGCATTTTTACCGGGTTGGTAGGAATAGCATCCTTGACGTTGAAGTAGAAGCCAAAGTAGATCATGTTGAAAACTCCGTGGCGTCCCAGTGTTGATGTTAATCCCTTGTTCAGGCCCTTCAGTCCGAACCCGTCTGACTTAATTATGCGTCTTGCTTGGGCGAAAGAGGAGGGTTGCTGTATCAGAGAAAAGGAATTCAGAAAAAAGAAGGACATGTCAACGGTTTTTCTTGAGAAACGCGCACATTACTAACACTTTACAAGTTAAGGCAGCATTTTATCCGAGTCAACCTCTTTGAAGGAATCTCTGTTGGCCTGGAGACTGACTTTCACCACTTCGAACGGGTTGACGACAACAGCTTCAGTCAAGCCTGCGCCGAGCCCTGCTGCAGACAGTGCCTGGAGGGGAGATGGACGTGATTTAGGACTGAGAATGTGGAGATAATATTTGGGTAGAGACACGACAGAATAGACAAACCGATGCAGTCAATGAGGCAAGAGTGTAATTTTGCAGGAGTCACTTTGTCTTGTGTGAATTAGATATTTGCTTTTGTTGACAAATGCTTGAAGCCGTGAAAGACATGTTGTTAGAATCTGACAAAATGTTACATGACAGATAGGAGAAAGTCCAAAAATGTAGAACAGTTTCCAACAAACAAAGTGCTTTAATTCACCTTGTCATCCGTCGCAGGAGAAAATCTAACAGAATTTGCGAAAAATGGTTGCAACACTGCATGTATTTGCACTGACTGGGTAGTATGAATGTGTGTGTGCGTGCTCAGAGAGAGGCGTAATGGGAACATGTCAAGAACGTGTCTATAGCTCATTACTCTTCCTGCCTCTTTATCCTGCTGTCAGGGCCCCGGGACCCATCCTCTCAGACATGCCTCGCGATGTTTACACAGCCAGCCCGCCACGTTTTAATTCCTTATTTGTATTATTACTGTGTGTGTCCTCATTAATCAGAGTGAAGGCATTCAGCTGTGCCACGCTGAATAGGAAAGAGAGGGAACCATTCAGTCTGCAATTCGCTCTCACTAATGATCTGATGTGATTACACTACTTGATATGCGAGGGCCTCTGGGGGGGGAAAAATGGGGTTAGAGGCACTTGAGGAAAGAAGGAAGGGCAGGAAGAAGATAGCGAGAAAGGAGGTGTGGGAGGACGGCATGATGGATGGGACAGGTAAACATTTCTCCACCGATGGCTGTAAAAACAAGTCGAGGACGTTCACCGTGCTGAGGCGGCTCCGATGCTGGGTTGCAGGTAAAAGCCATCGATCACAGCCGACACCTGGCTGCCACCTGAATAGGCGGTGTGTGGTGACCGCACCCCTGCAACACGAATCTGTCTAGCTTAAAAACTCTGACTCAGTATAACAGAAAAGTCGAGGAGGATGAAACCACTTTGTGTGTTCGCGGCCTGTGGTGGAACCAGTCGGGAGAAGTAACAACCGCCAAGTAAACACGCAGCCGGGTCCGTCTATAGGGACAGTGTTATGGTCTAGATTATTTTGGCTTCGCTCCAGGCACTGGGTTTGAAATGAAACAATGGCTATGAGGTCTTAGTGATTAAATCGGCTTTACAAGGCATTTTAGGCATCCTTATTGTAACGTATCACACCTTTACATCCTGGCAACTGTGAAAAACGGCAATAACTTTTACCTGATTTGTCTGATATGTGTAAACACAACCAAATTTAAACCAGGAAGACATTGGAAAGAGTAAGACTGATTAACCTATTTTAGTTCAGTTTTATTTACATAGCGCCAACTCACAACATATCTCATAGCACTTAGCATAGGAAGCTGAAGACTTTACATATTTAAACAGAGAAACCAACAATTTCTCTTTGGATTCCCTTTGAGGAAGCACCGTTTTTAGATTTATGACACATTTCTGCCAGATTAGTTGCTGTTTGAAATGTAGTTTGAGGAAGACTACCTGAATGATCAACACCCTCACTGTCAACTGAAAAGGATTTCTGGCATGTCAGAAATCTTGGTGGACTTTCTTGCAGTTTGACAGCAGTTTGCAGTTTCACGGTCTGATTTCCCACATGGCTGAGATCTTTAATAAAGTATAATGAGCTTATCTACTCAAGTAGCATTTTACATGTTGCTACAACTGTAGTCTTGACAAAAATTGCTGTTATAAACCTGGAGTACGCTCCTGTTCTTGCAAAACACTGCTGAAACTGTTGAACACTTTCTTTCTTAGACTATAATCCTTCCTTTGAATGCAGCTTCTGTATAACTGTTGCATCAGAAACGTATCTTGGATGCTTCGTGGGTTTTTCCACCATACTCTTTGTTAAGAGTTGACGGACAGAGCTGATATCAATATTGTGTATTTGGAATAAAAAAATCAAGATATGGAGCTGAAAATCTGGCCTAATTCAAAATTAAATGTTTGAAATACTTTTATTTACAAGAGAACTATTCATCATTTATCCGCCAGTGTTGCAAAGTTCTTATTATTTATGACTAAACCCATCAGACAGACAACGACAGACAGAGAGAGGCAGCTGCATCAAAGCCAAAGTAGAACAGTTTCAAACTAATTTATTTCACTGAGGATAGGTTAAAAGTTTTTTTTAAAAAATTATACTGAGAAAAACGCTGAATATCTAATCTTATATCCAGTCAGGCCAATAATCCGTTGAGCCTGTTACTTGTTGCTCTATCCTGATCCTTCACTATTGTTGCAGCTACTCCCCTTTTCAGGTCTGGCAAGCCAACCACCAATAGTTGACGTAAAACTTAAGCTACTGAGAGATTTACCTTCCACTGATACACTTAACCAGCATTGTGTGAACTTATTTGACACAAGCTTTAACGTAACTTCACTCAAAAGTCCTGTACTCCAGCTTTAAAACTAAACTTTGCAGCAGACAGCATAGAAATGCTCAAAGTAATGCTTCTTTTTTCTTTTTTTTTGTGTGCAATGAGTGACGAGAACAGTCATTTGTTTGAATAAGCTTCATTTGAATTGTTAATGGACCAAACCTGACTGGTGGATCCGCGATCACGTTCAGTTTACGCATCACTCTGTCATGAGCATTGAAGCTGCAGGTCGTTGATGCACAGAAAAGCTACACACAAAAATAATAAAATGCAGTATCTGCCCCGCTTTAAGTCTACTGTGTTTGTATTAACCAGATTAACCTGGAGTGTATCCTATGTACAGACAGTATTTTCTTTCCACCTACTTTTAAGTCAAAATGAAAAAGTTCTACATACAACCTCACACACTATGAGGCAATAAAATTTAACCAAAAAAATGCCTCTGTAATAAAAAATGGCTCCTGACAAGCTGCCAGTTACAGTGGATTAACTCAGAGCAGCGAGAACCAAACTTCTGTAAACTGCCCTGTTGACTGGAATGAAGCTCGTACGGAAATGTGAAGTCGGTAGTTTCACCAGCTGATTACCAGCTGAGTGCCAAAAACACACCCAACCACTGAACAAGAGTCCATGTCACCATTGTGCTTCTTACATTCCCGCAAACCCGATTCAGAAGCATATTGACAGTTGCACTGACACAAATTACTCGGCAGCGAGTTGATTTGTGGCATTACACACACTTGACAATTCTGTGTGTCATCAAAGTTGCTTTTATGTGAGCTTAATGTCGAACAATAATATTGTCACTATTTAATCCCTTTTTACGACTGTGTCTGTTCAATGTGAAATAGTTTAACGATTAGGCAGAAAAGCTGAGATTACAACAGTCATAATAATATTAAATAATAATAAGGATGCAATAATAAACTGTGTACGTTATTTTAGCCTTGCATTAGCAGAAACAATATGCAACCAAGATACAAAATGACCAACAATTTCCTTTCTTAATGTATTCATGAATTACATGCATTTGCACATGAAAACTTTACATTAGCAGCAAAATTATTCATTTAGCTCGAAAATTATTCTTGGCATCCACTCGTGTTTTGAAAACCTCGTGGCAGGGGAGTTAAAATGTCGACTTTTTTTTGACGCTGGGTGTGACATTTGCGCTGGTCCCTTTTTGAATGTGTTTATTTTTTCAAGCGAGAGTGTATTCAGGTGTTTCTGTGTGCGAGACTCACCACAGCCGGAGACAAAGGGGTCAGATTCAGCAGCTTCTTGTACTGCTCGAAGGTGAAAAACTGCAGAGGAAAGAGCAGACTGAATGAGTATCATAAAGTGACATCTCTGCACACATGCATGAAGATAGATACTTTAAAAGCACCCAAGAAGAACTTAGACAGGAAAATTGTGCAGTATTTTAAATGTTAGTCCTCTGGAAAGAAAAAAAGCCACAAAAGGAGACGGATCCACTGATTTGTTTATCTGAGCAAAGGGCAAAATGCCAACCTGGGCCACTTAATCGGAGCTTTAATTTGCTTTAATTCTTCGCTCCAGACGTTACTCGCCATCAGCTAGCTTTGTTCGCTGCGTGAGCGATTACCCCATCTTCTCAGTGTGAGTGCTTATTTTTGAAGTTCACACATCCAGCATCTCATTACTGAGCAGCTCCACGCCATGTGCCTCCTGCCACTCCATTACAGGAGAGAGATGCTAAGCCCTCCCTGCAAATCTACAAAGATGGCGCTGAGGGGATGAATGCTTGTAAGTCAATATTTGGCAGGCCGGCGGAGCAAACAGGAGTGGCTGAGGAGGCCGACATGGCGGAGGGCGTCATGGCTTTAATCAACACGTGTGTGCCATGTTAGAGCAACTGCGGTTTGAGTGTTTTCATATGGCAGCCGAGCAGCTCACAATGAAACCAGATCCAGAGCGTTGCAGCGCACACAGAGGAGAGGCTTTGCGAGCTTTCTGTGGACAAACATGCACATCCTTAACCTCACCTTGACTGCCCTCTTGGGCGTCTCTGCCAGAATCGGAGGCAAAATTCCCTTGTAGAAGCCGAAGACTCTGTAGAAAGAGAAAAAAGCAAAGTGTTGCTACAACTCCTTTAACTTTCTAGTCAAAAACTGGGCTCAGGTCATACCCCTAAGACATGAAAAATCAATTAGTAGACACAAGCTGCATCATTCATCACTCTGAACGTTAAAGTCGACTTTCATTTTAATCAAAGTTTTAAACTGAAGTTCCTCTTTGGTTGTTGATTGAACCCCTAACAACTCATTTCTGTGCACCAAAGTCACACATTTAGAAGTTTCTTCCATGAAAATCATCCCTTTCTATGTTAAAATGGCTCAGATGGAACTCTGCACTGTGACTCCTATACTCTGTACTACACTGTGGAATATTGGAGTAACACATGTTAGAACTGGAAACCGATTCTAACAAAGAAAAAGAAGAATACAGAAAGCCCCACTCTGCAAAGAGAAAGGATTGGTTCTTAAGGTTTGTTATGTATGAAACTCTGGAAGTCTGAATCCATGTTTGAGACATCCTCAGTGCACTGTAATTGTAAAATAAATTAAACATAACAGACAAACTATATAAAGTGCACATATATGTATACAATCTTTTGTTATATATATGTATTTATAACTAAAACTGATGGATTAAAACAACTTAAAGCACAAGATGAAAAAAATAAAAGCATGTAAAAGATAAAGTGCACAATAAAATGCAGACAAAAATGCATGCAGTTTAGAGCAAACTTTATAATAACACCAATTAACACTATGAGGTTTTGCTGTGGAGTCTTTTTAGGTACATTTAACTGCATTATCAAGCAAAGACAAGCTCAACCACAGTGATTCATTAACGGGTAGATTCAGTAAAATTGTATTTGAATAATGATGCATTATACTGATCGGTGCTTCTAATTTAATGCCAGTACAGTTTATGCCAGTGAAGAGGCACCTCTAAGTGTAATCCAATACAATTCAACAACCTTACGTCAGGTCAACACCTTAATAAAACAGATGCAGTGAAAAAGTGTTACCTTTAGAAAGGTGGACATAAAAAGACGTGATGGACAATATCACAATGGACTAAACAACTCAAAGAAGTGTCAAATACACAAATAAATGGAAGCCAATTATTTCCGATGGGGATGGTGGTTTACCCTGTCGTCCCACAGCAAGGAG
The DNA here is from genome assembly GCA_024666655.1 of Dascyllus trimaculatus. NCBI lineage: Eukaryota > Metazoa > Chordata > Actinopteri > Pomacentridae > Dascyllus > Dascyllus trimaculatus. The sequence continues at coordinate 21,781,476 of CM045462.1, read as the reverse complement.
GTTCTGGGTGTTTGAACCAGCCTGGGTGGCTTTTCTGGTTCTTTATCCCACAGTCCAGAGATATAAACATTAGGTCATCTGGTGGTTCTAACATGGATGTAGGTGATGTGAGAGTAGATAGTAAACTGGAATCGGTTCCGGCCACCACATCCTTACCCCGGCCCACTTTGCCACCCTCCACCAGATAAACGGGTCTAGCTGATAGATGGATGATCTGGAGTTGAAGGGTGAACTCTGGTAAAGAGGCGGTTTAGAACTCACTTCCATAAAGTTAAGGGAATTACAAGAACCAGATCAAAGAATAGAATGGTTAGAATTGATGTAGCATCCTTACATTTAATCTCTTTAAGTGACTGAGCCTCAAAAACATTAAGATGTTACATTTTCCATAATGCAACCAGTACCAGTTCTTCATATCTACCAAACTCAACACCTACATTTTAAAACACATACCTATGTTACAAAATTATACTCGCTGATAGCGTCATAAGAGTTCTCAGACTTGACAGACTCCTATTTATTAAGTTTGAGCCACAGAAAACATAAAACTTGTTCAGTTCCCATTCAAGGATTTAAAGCTACAGTACGCGTGATCTGATCATATAAACAGCAAGAGTAAGATAGATTTTGAAATTGCACAACTGAAGGGATCCGTCTGTAGGAGCATAAGTGCATTTAAGTTGATGTTTAAATTATTAGAATGCAAGTTCATGGTAAAACAATGATAATATACATTGATTTAGTGGGAATTAAAAGCCTCCATACATACACCGATCAGGCATAACATTATGACCACCTGCCTAATATTGTGTTGGTCCCCCTTCTGTGTTTAAAAATGCTCTGAACCATTGGACCAGAGGACCTCTCAGGGTGTCCTATGGAGTCTGGAACCAGGATGTTGGCACTGGATCCTTTGGGTACTCTGGCTTGTGCAGTGGGGCCTCTGTCAATCCACTTGATCACAATGGGGTGTAGGAAGTTTGGAGGTCAAATCAACATGTTGGGCCATTGTCATGTTCCTCAACATGTTCCTGATTGGTTGATGTTGTTTCCATGTGGTGGGGTGCATTTACCTATGGGGGTAGGTCAGTGACACTTGGGATTTCTGTTTGCATGAGGGAGTGTGCTTGCTTTAACAATTTAATTTAGTAACTTTGCAATATGCTGGAATAGTTTGCGATCATTGCTTTCCAGTAACGATGCACCTTTACCTGCTTTTTGATCTAGATGGAGGTGTGGTGAATTTTCTTTTTTTTTCTGGGTTTTTTTTTTTAAACTACTAGAAAAGAAGAATCATTTTTCTACCAAATATTTTAGTTGTGCCTGAGTTAAAGCCAACAGTTGAACTCTACCAAATGGTCCTGTGGATTTTTTCTTCTGTAACACAGACTGTCTGAGTATAAATGGAGGATTAATGCACGACAGAGACAAGCATCAAATCCACCTTGTGTCTAAAAACGGCATAAATAAGCTACATCACCACATGTGCAAAATGTCCCATTCAGAGCCAATATGGACTAACACAAGACAAATACCATCAAACAACACTTGCTCACAACGAGGCTACAACGCAGACGGGCGGTGAACACATACACAGACATGTGTAAACACACTGTAATGAAACTGGAGAAGGATGGACGCCACAAAGAGCACTGAAAGACATACAAACAGGAATGTATGCAATCGTCTGGCTTGTTCAGCAGTGCAAAATGTCATAGCTGGAGCTCTAACATGTGGTTTGTCTGCCTCAGATAACATTTGTTTTTCTTTTTGTTATCAGAACACTTGATTTATGCACAGATTTCCAACAAATATACTAAAACAATGCCTCTGGAACACAAGGCCTCCTCTGTCTTCAGGGTTTAAATTTGCAACCACCTCAGTATGGCACTTTCTCAAAGATACGCTTACAGCAGTCAGAGCTGTGACAATACCAGATATATAAACTTCAGGACCAGCTCGCGAAACAGAAACACACAGTATATTGCTGCTGTCTGGCAACATCACTGCTAAGATATATTTTCAAACCACAAACCCCTGGTAAACATGCGCTGCAGGAGCACGCCGAGGAAATGATTTAAGAGTGTTTCTCGGCATTTGATATGCTGGATATTTCAAAAGACGGTAGCTGTATAATTTTAGTCAATTTGGTAGTTTGCCTTTGCTCAATCATTCGTCCAGCCATGATTTAAAGCGTGTGTGGAAGCCAGGAAAAACAATAAAATGATACAGTGACTTATGCATATTGAGATGTATGTCTGCATATTACACAGGCTATATTTTGTACCAAATCACTTTTATGTCATGCATTTACAGACTGACTGCTAGATTTACACGTTTAAACACTAATTTTATGTTTTTAAATTGTACACAAAAATCCTACTAATAATCCTTTCAAAATAAAACACATTAAACTATGTAATTTATCTTTAAAAATATCACTTACCAATCAAAAACTGAAATATTTTACGGCTCTATTTAATTTTTTCGGTGTAAAGATGATGTATTTTCAACTTGTAACAAAAGATGGCATCATATATATGAGCACAAAGCATGAAACTAGGAAAAATAACAAAATAAGTCAGTGACTTATGCATATTGAGATGCATGTCTGCATAAACACAGGTTATATTTTGTGCAAAGTCACTTGTTTTTCATGCATTTACAGACTGACTGTTAGATGTACACATTCAAACACCAACTTGATGTTTTTAAATTGCACACAAACTTCTTAACAACAATCTTTTCAAAATAAAACACCTCACACTATGTAATTTACCTTAAAAACCCCTTGTTAACCAAAAGACTGAAATATTTTACAGCTTTATTTTATTTTTTATGTGTCAAGATGAGGCATATTTACTCATATAACCTAAGAGTACATCATATATATAGAAGATAGTAGTGTGTTTTGTTTTTGCAAAGAGAGCACAAAGCATGAACACAGGCTGTATTTTGTGGAAAAATCATGCATTTACAGAGTAAATGGACAGACTGTTAGATTTACACGTTTAAACACCAATTTGATGTTTTTAAATTGTACAGAAATATCTTAATAATAATCCTTTCAGAATAATACACCTTGAACTATGTAATTTACCTTAAAAAAAACCTTATGAACCACCATATTATCATATATATATATATATAATCCCACAGTCTTTGATGTATACACAGAAGAAAATAGTAGTGTGTTTTGTTTTGCAAAGAGAGCACAAAGTGTGTTTCGAATACCTTTAGAAGTGCACACACATGCACTTTCCACAGGCTTCATTTGAGTAAAAACATGGGCAGAATAGTTCATTTGTTTGAACTTCCGTATTTGACACCAGCAGAGCCAAACTGTCATGTCAGACCACTTGTCAATCAAAGAAAATTACACAGAAACAAGGTGGATTTCCAAACATTTCCTGTGTACGTGTCACACCTTAAGTTTCTCTTTCTATTTGCGTTTGTCACACCGTTCATTGCCTTAGACACACCTGAACCATCAGCTACCATCGAGTCATTAGTCTCTTGTGTTGATAACAAACTGTCACTGGCAACAGGTAACAACTTTCCTGCTGCTGTCATTCCTGGATGTTGTCTTAAGGGGACTGACTGCCTGAGAGTGAAACAGGTAAAACAGGTCCAAATCTGCAAACAAGAGAAACAGCGATGACAGCATCCTCGCACATTTTGAAACTAATACGTATGCTTAAGAGCATGTAGGGGTCAATTAAATAATTATCTCCACCCAATTCAACACATGGAACAGCTCGGGGCTTGTTAATACAAAGAAAAGGCGCCATACATCATATCTTCCTGACACATACTTTAATGGTGATGTAAATTATATTAATGAAACCCGTGTTTATTAAAAGAGTGTATGTTTTGAAGCGCCTATGAAGTTGAGGTCAGAAGGTGAAGCTGACAGAACAGAAACCCAACTGATGTCTAAACAGTCAACAAACCTGTTGCTGTAGAGGAATTACTCTACACACAAACTCTAAAAAGTTTCTTTGCGGTCACCAGTTGTCAAACAGTATTCAGATTTTCACACATCCTTGTTTATTTACAGATGGGATATTTTCCACAAGCGCGTACTCCATTCATGGAAAATGCAAAATATGCAGGAAGCTTCCTGGGTATTGTTCGAAATGCTTTTTAAAAATGTGTTTTGAATGCAAGATGATTGAACAACAGCATTTATGGTTTAACTGCACAATGGATTTGATGGAAGTGTTTTTAGGTCACCCATTTGTTTATTTTTTTTGACTGAATTTTTGCACACAAATCAGTCTGAACAGCAGACAATAATGTTAAAAAAATAAATGCAGTAGAACCTGAGATGTTGTCTTTTCCATGCTGCAATGTTTTGTGGTTGTCAGTCTGTCCGCTGTTAAGTGAATTTCATGAGTTTGGCACAAAATATTCTCTAAGATTCAACAATTAACTGATTAGAATTTGTAAATTTACACGTCTAATGTGAAAGAATACTAAAAATGTGTAACTTTCACAAATATGTTTTATTTATTCAATATAAGAAACTGTTGAATTCAGTTGAAACGTAGTAAATATGTTTCTAAAATTGTTGTTTCTGTTATTTTAAACAACTTGTTTGTGAAATGACAGTTATCCAGTATATGTCGGAAAATTCTCTCCGAAAATGTTGCATTAATGTATTTTGAGTGAATAGTAATAGAATAATCTGTTGTTGCTGTATCTATCCTATATACCTCATGTCATACTTTTTCAGTTAGAGTTTCTTCTTCTTCCTCTCCTCTTCTTGTTCTTCTTCAATTAATTCTAGTTAAACCATGGATTCTTCTTCATTGTCAAAACCTAGTACCTACAACACCTACAATTCAATTCAGGTATGCTCTGTTAGCAGAAGCTAATGTGGTGTCCAGCCTCTACAGCAGTCCAGGAAGCTCTTTTCTAACTCAGCACTCAGGGATTTTTTAAAAATCAGTTTCAAATTTGTATTCTTTCGTCTTCAACCAACCACAAAATTCATCAGACTTCACTCAGCTGCCCCCAGAGCAACAAAATTCTTTATACTGTTTCCGTCTTTACATATGACGTGCCACTCTGGAGGACCTGTAAACACGCTTTGATGTGGATAGGGCTGATGACGATTTACATTTTCTTTTTCTACACATTTGTTTTTGTCACCAAATCCCATAAAAGGCCCCTACAAAACATCAATGAACCCGTGGAAGTATTGTCTGTGTAACCAAAGCCTGGTCCGTGCTCCAAAAACGATTAAAAACACATCAGCGAGCCGCAGTGTTGCTGCACATGTTCCAGGGTCCTTCATTATAAAGAACATGGGGACTGTAGTTTACATTGGGTCTATTAAAAATACACAGTCCTGCTGCTGTAAATACTAAAGCTGGAGCACCAAATGTGTGTTAATCCACAGCTAAAAATAGTCCCCAGAAAATGCATCATTTACTCCTGATGGACAAAGCAGGTCACCAACCAGGTTTAAAAAGTACAGAATATATGCAGCTTTGTCTAACCAATTGAGAGCAAAGGTTTTAAGTTGACAATAAAGTCAAAAGCAAAAATCTAGAACTCATCTGTGAACGTGTACAGGATAAACTACATATCTTGCAGATGACAGTAAAACCAAAAGTATGCATATTAATACTGAACCTGGCACCACAGGGTTGCACGTGGTGCCAGTTTCCTTCATCATAATGAACATGGAGTCTCCGTTTTATTTTGGGTCTATTAAAAATACACAGTCCTGCTGCTGTAAATACTAAAGCTGGAGCACCAAATGTGTGTTAATCCACAGTTAAAAATAATCCCCAGAATATGCATCATTTACTCCTAATAATGCTGAAAAATTACAGCACCCAGCACTTTTAGGAAATTATTCAGCCTCTATGACCTGAATATCCACATTTTCACAACTAGAATAAACAGAGTTTGGAAAGCAAGTCACAAACCAGGCTGTGAAGTCAAAAAATACTGAAAAATGAACTAAAACATTGCTGGTTTTGGCCTTTTCAAGAAATCATTCACAATAAAAAAAATTATAGAATATGAGGAGACGATCATTAAAGTCATCTAACCAATGTAAAACAAGGTCTTGACTTCGACAACAAAGTCAGAAGCAAAAATCTAGAATTTATCTGTAAATGTGTACAAGATAAACTACATACCTTGCAGATGACAGTGAAAAAGATACTATAAGAGAGTGTATATTGTTACGAAACCTGGCACCATAATGGTGCACGTGATGATGTAAATATTCAAGCCAGAGCACCAAATGTGTGTTAATCCACAGCTAAAAATAGTCCACAGAAAATGCATCATTTACTCCTGATGGACTAATGTTTACTATAAACTACAACTACAACTGTGCCCAACTGTTGGAGGAAATATTTTGCCTTTTTTAGATAAAGATATTCTTATTTTCTCAACTCAGATAAACGAGATTGGGAAAGCGAGTCACCTACCAGGTTAGCAAGTCAAAAAATTATTGAGATTTAACTGAAATATTGCTGGTTTGGGCCTTTTTAACTGATTTATTCACAATAAAAAAAAAGAGTTTTTAGTTTTGACTTCAACAACAGAGTCAAAAGCAAAAATCTAGAATTCATGTGTAAATGTGCACGAGATAAACAACATATCTTGCAGATGACAGTGAAAGAGAAAGCATGCATATTAATACTGGCAGTGTTGCATGTGGTTCCTTCATTATAATGAACATGAGGACTAGTTTATTTTGAGTTACAGCACCAAATGTGTGTTAATCCACAGCTAAAAATAGTCCCCAGAGAATGCATCATTTACTCCTGATGGACTAATGTTTGCTAAAAAGCTGTTTTTTGAAAATTAATTAGCTTTCATTAAAGAACAATGAGAGGTTTGATTTGCGGCCTAAATATTTACATCTCCCCAAATAAAGGGATTTGAGAAAGCGAGTCACCAATCAGGTTGAAGAATATTGAAAAATGGAATAAAATACGGCTGCTTTTGGCCTTTCCGAAGGATTTATTCCCCTTAATAAATATGTATATGATAGTCTGGACCTTGAGAACAAAAATCTAGAACTTATCTGTGAATGTGCAGAAGATAAACTAAATATCTGGCAGATGACTGAAACAGAAAGTATAAGAAGGTGCATAGTGAAGCCGAACTCTTGTCTGTGCACAAAGAGGACAACATGGCGTGACCGACTGTATCCTGTGAACAGAAGCAGCAGCTCTGTTGTGGCAACATTCCCTACAAGTCAACAGAGATGATCTTGGCTGATTGAGTACAAGTGTAAATATGTTTGCTGCCGGCACACATTTCCAGCGAATATAACCTGAGAATGGCGGGTCATTACGCTGCACACAGAAGCGAGGCTGCCGTCCAAAAACAGCACTGAACCACAACTAATGATCAAAACATTTGTCATCAGGTGACAGGTCCGACCTGCTTCAGCAACACCTGAAGTTGCACAAGTGGCTCGTGGTAATGGAGCCCTCATGATAACGCAGGAGCAAGAAATCGCTGAGGAAAATCCCCCTGGAGGAGCCAAAAATGAATCCCTCGCATGGTTTGTGTAAACAAGTTATTTCAGGCGAACGGAAGGCCCTTCCCTCGGCTCTCTTTGTCCATGCAAATGGTGGCCACAGATTTCCCGGGTGTGGTCAGGCTGGGGAGCCACCAGGTGATGAAGGAAGAGTGAAATTTGTTACAGAACAAATATGGCCTCTAGTGAGTGGCCGTCATTTGAATCCTAATTTGATTGCCAATGTAAAGTACACACACTAAGTCCCTTTTTTGTCTTTTCCTAAACAAATGGCCTCCCGACGCAGAGCGAGGGAGCCTAATGGATGTGTGTGCCTCGCGGGGAGCCGTGTGTTCGTACGCACTGGTGTGTGTGATTTGGCTTTCATTTTCATAAACCTTTCCTTTTTTAACAGCCTCCACCCATCTGGAGACAAGCGCATCACTTACAGAACCACGCAGACAAGACAGATTAAATAAACCGGCCAATAAAACGTAAAGACAAACTGTAAAATGTGTGAATGCGCAAAGTAACAGGCCATTTACGTTTCTGGAGGGAAAAAAAGAAGACATTTTCTCTGCTTTGGGAATATCTGTGGGAAATACGAGCCCCCAGGGAACATTTCACCATGTAAACAACCACTATGCTTCATCTGCAAATATTTTCACTTTCCCAGTGTCTGCTGTAACCTTGACATTGTCACCAGCAGAGATAATACAGGAGAATCACCTGTAGCAAGGATTCACAGGATAGAAGGTACAAATAAGATGTTTCTCTTGTTTATGTATTGTCGAAACCACCGACACGGTCAAAAGGTTTAATAAGGTTAAACTGGGTATTTATTAGCTTGAATTAAATATTTATCAGGCAATCTCTCTGGTCTGATGTGTCACATGAAGCTATGTTCTGGAACATTTTGGTGAATTTTGTGCAGTCTGAAAGATGAAATTGTGAATTATATCTTATATTGTATTATATCTTCCATGCATCCATTGCTTTTTAATTGCTAATGTGTAAACAAATTGTCACTTAACTTAGAAAAGGAGACCTTATCTAACTTATAACAGCTGGCGGACTGATTCTTCTATAAAGACTCAGGATTTACCGGGAAAATCCAAAGGATGTGACATTTATGCTCGCTCTCGACTGCCTCGTCTCAAAGCCTGGCTGTCGTTCCACCACAGCTCTAACAGTGTGCAGCATTAGCACACACTGGTGTAGAAATAGAGTCTTCAAATGTGCAGAAATGACCAACTCCCAGGTCAAAACAGACTCCAACACGAATTCCCCATTAGCAAAAAAACAACATAAAAATACAAAGAATTTTTATCAAGTGAAGCTCATTGACTAGGGTCAACACTGGCAGGACATTTGATTATTGGGGGTAGCACTGTAACGACTAATCAGTTGATCAGTTAGTTGTCAAATATTAAAGTAATCCTCTCTGACAATAAACTGAACAATTTTGGGATTGTGGACAAAACAAGACATTTTAGGTTGTTGTTTTTCTTCTGGACTACTGATTGACATTTTTCACTTTTCAGACATCTCACACACCAAACAAAAAATTGATTTTTTGAGAAAATCAAGAGATAAATCATTAAACTATAGTCTTTCATAGCCAGAGCTTCACACATCTTCACCTTAGAGCGTCTTTGTACGGTGTTGTGCCACCCCATAATTCCACCACATCTTCAATGCATCTGGCACTGATTTTCCAAATTTCTAGAATTTTACTGGAGGGATAGAAGAACATTCTTTCAATATTCCCTGATTTGGTGTTTTGAAGATGGTGGTGGAGAATCTAGATAGAACATTAACTTAATATTTCCCATAGGTGTTCAACTAGGTCAAGATCATGGTCATAACATATGATGCACAACATTTTAATCCTCATATAACCATTTAGTGACCTTTCATGTCCTATGGATGGAAGAGACCACTGCCATCGCCATAGAAAAAAGGTGATAATTAAAAACAACAACAACTATGAATTGATTTGCAGTGACTCTTCGCTTTAAAAAGACCAGTGGAGCCAGACCATGCCAGCCAAATGATCTCTACAGCATAACAGAACCACCAGATTGATACACCAGATATAATTAGATCTCCACTAATTGTAGAGATCAAGGGTTTAGGATTTAGGTTTTTCCTTTAATTTGTCACCAGTCAGTAGTTTAAAGTAAACTACAACAACTTTAGTTATAGTGTAACTGTAGTTGGCTCATCTATCAACATGATGCCAGTCAGGCTTTATATCATGAGATTATCTCGACCGACGCCCAGGATGTTTGCTTGTAAACACAAAAACAACCGGAGCTACCTGCAGCTCATCTACTGATGTCATTAACAAGAATTTCTGAGTGTTACACAGAGAACCTTTGAAAAGCGTAATTTTCCCCAAATGTGGAAAGTTTAACTAGGTACTAAAGGTGAAGCAGCGGTTTGAACCTAAAAGCTATTCTTTGTAAAGCATTTAACCCAACACACAGGCTCTTTTATGATTTTTTTTAAAGGATAGCACATTATTAAACAAAGAAAACATGACTTTTTGGTATTGTGTTTATTTGCTTTCTTGCAGAGGGTTAATTAGAAGATTAGATTAATACCACTCTGCATGCAAATTATAAAGAAGCAGTCTGTCAGCTTAGCTTAGCATCCAAAATGGAAATAGTAGAAACAGCCAACTGGTTACAAATTGCAAACTTTCTGTTTACTTTCAGTATGAAGTACAGCTGCCTTCAAAGTATGGCAACCCAGTCTCCACAAAATTACATTTGTATACAAATAAACTGCTTTCTCAGTTACATTTCGGATTATGTTTCTCAGTATCTTTGCCATTTATTTAATTGGGACGGGGGCGGGACTTGTCACCCTGATAGCCCAGAAAATGGAGAAGAACCTTTAAACATGTAGAAAAAGGGTAATATTTTACGTCAAACCACGGTATTTTTCTTGCTCTAACCAAGTACTTTTGGTGCATAACCTTAACCAAACTTCTAACATGTAAGAGTGTCGACCAAAATGTGGATCTTTCAACTGGCTGCCTTTTCTACCACGTCACAGGTGACTAATTATTTTAAAACAAAACCTCCCCCAAAATATATTTCAGAATACAGTTTATCTGTATAGGAATGTAATTTTGAGAAGACAGGGATATTCATGCAGTATGGGCACAATTGTGGCATACTACATTTTTCAAAATAACGCACCTTTAACTTCAATCGTTCCTGTTTGTAGTGTCTTATTAGCTAAACCTATACTAGTGCAAGGCACCATGATATAAATGTGCAGAGGATTGTGGGTCAGAATGGTTAGAAAAGCATACTGGCTTACGCACTGCAAATGGATATCGTAGGACATCCAGGTATTTTTTGACAAACCACATCTGACATACTTTGTATAGCGGTACACTACTATATAGTGTGGTAGCACAGACACCGGAACCCAATTAAAATCTCATTACTGGCATTACTGACGCTCACTAATGAGTATGATTCTATCTTGTTTATTTAATCTGTAAATAACAAGGTATAAAGTCACACGATAAAGCGAATAAGAATATTTTACAAAATTTGAAACTGTATACTGAATACAAACCATGTCTGTAACAAAACATACGTAATCTGAAGGACACGCTTATCTGCACTTCTTCACACTTCCATGAATGTATATTTTTCATGGGTGGTCCCAGCTGGACTCAACTCCCCCCTGCTTTACGCTGCGATGTTAGTTCCAGGCATTAGTCACTGATCTACACAATTTCCAGCGTTCTGCCGTAACACGTGGACCCTTTTAATATTTCTGTGGCCGCGCTTTGGGTCCCGACCCAGTCTCTGGATACCACACTGGTAAAGAATGCTCGAGAATAGAGTCTTTTTGTTTGCCTCCAGACGGAAACACTTAACACATGCTCATGCTGCTGCACCCGCATGCAACAGAAAAAAGAGAGAGAGAGAGAGAGCGCGGCCTGTGAGGCAATACACAAGTGTTGGTGAGCATAGTTCACACTGTCACACACTTATGAGCAAAGCTACGGGATTTCATGCTACATTTTACACATTTTATAATGATGTAATGTTCAGTTTCGACTCACAGGATCTTCTCAGCTGCGAGTGTTCAGATGTATCTCCTTCTATGTGTACATTAAACACTATAGGTTCAGTTATTGTGCATGTCTTTCTTCAGTGTAATCACTGAGCTCGAGTTAAGAGCTCAGGTTTCCTCTGAGAGAGAGAAAAAGGGAGTGAGGCCTGGTGTTAGCTCAGTCCTGCCATGAGCTGACGGGAGATGTTTATTTTTAATAATAATTCTACAACAGTGGGGCCTAACACTATTTGTATAAATTATAACTAAGTGGTTTGGCCTGGAGGTAATCCGCAACGTGCTACTGGGGAGTGATTACAGACGCAGCAAAAATATACTGTTAATGATAATTGGGAGACAAAAAAATGTGAATCTTGTGTCTTTTGGGACTCGTACGCCGGCCTCGTTGCGTGAGTTCACATCCAAATAGCTCTCATAGTTTACGTTGATGGTGTGGATGCCATGTAGTTTGGCAACTGCTTTGTTGTGTCAGTGCATTCTCGGGAATTTCATACAGACCTACTCCCACAGGACACACCCAAAAAGCATGTAGGCACAAAGGCGTTAAGTGTCACACTGTAAGCATGTGTTCGGGGTGAAGAGGGCACAGCTACTGTGGCAGGATGGCTGCGTCTGCTGAACTGCAGCCTACTGAGGATTTCCAACTGTCACTAGCCAGCCTCTCGCCGAGCGCTCGCTCACACCTCGCAGCAGATCAACTTTATATCCGCAGTAAAGCTGTCGACTCGCCGTAAACAGAGCGAGTGGCAACCACTTTCTCCTACGCCTGCACTGTCTCACACAGACCTGTCACAAGGCAGGCAGAGGAGGAGGGAGCAGCAGCAGCAGCATGACTGTCTGTAGTTAGGCCACTCTTATCCAGTGTGAGCAGGAGGAATAATAAGGTATGTTCAGTGGTTTGCCACAGGATATTTGTGTAGGCTGACATACACATCAGCTGGTTTAAAGCAAACCAAACCTGCAACACTTTCAGCTCTGCAGCAACCAGACCAACAAACCACCATACCTTCAGTTATATCTAAATAAATCAGGAGCAGTGTCCCTAAAAACAAAGTTGACTGCATACTAGATGATATAGTAGTACTGTCAGTAGCTGTGTTAGTTTTAAATTATTAGGTGAATTTGAAGCAAACTTTTGAAATGTTGACCAAAAAACTAAATTAGACTTGTTTCTCTTCACTGCTAAAGCAAACAGACAGTGCAGTGTAATCAGATGGTAGCATTATAGGCTACATGGCTCTAGTAAACTAAACTAAACAAGAGCATTGGTTGCTAAAAAGTTGTACGTGCAGGTATGTTCAGTGGTTTGCAGCAGGATATTTCTGTAGGCTGACAGACACTTCGGCTGGTTTAAAGTAACCAAACCTGCCACCATTTCCAGATTTGCAGCCACCAGACCAATCTGCCAACATACTTTTAAATACACAGTTGACCATAGAGTAATATACTGTCAGCAGCTGTGTTTCTGTATAATTATCAAGTCAATCTCAAGCAAACTTTTGAAATGATGATCATAAAAGGGGAAATTTGGCTTGTTTCCATTAATTGCTAAAGAAAATAGGCTGCATAGCATCATCGCCTCGGCATGGCAACAGCAGAAGAAGACAGAAACAGAAACAGTTGTTTGCTCAAAAATCATGAAGAAGAGGAAAAAACAAACAAAACATTGGTCATCTATGAATGAAAAATGCAGAGAAGTATTTAGGAAATTGTTTTCAATCAGTGAAAGTTGTCATTATTCTTTCATGTCAGTTGGTATTGGACATGTTTCAATGGAAGTTTTAAATGTTCTTAGTTGGAAAAGGTGTTTCAATCTCCCATTATTCACATAACCTCTTTTTAAAAAGTCAAACGGCAACTTGGGCAAGCGTAAAAACTTATTTACAACATTTTTCAGTTTCCAAGAACTTTTGCAATTCCTCAAATTGTGCATTAAAACACATTATGGAAATAGGTCTATAGTGACAGCACCTTTTACTACAAAGGTTATTTGGGATGACTTTGGGGCAGCAGATATCCAAGGAAGCTACAACATAAGCCACACCACTTAAAATATGACTTGTTTGTTTGTGCATAACAGTAACACACTTAAGAATGCACTTTTAGCTTTTTGGCATGATGTCTCTTGATGTTAAACACTGTTAAAACATCACTGACCTTTATTAATTTATTCACAGGAATTCTTTGTTTCAGTGAGTATTTGAGTTTGCACATTCACTTGCCACAATTAAATAACCTTTTGAGGAACAAATAAATAATTCTGAATCAAAAGTTTCCAGAGGCAAATAATGCCACTTCAACACTTCCTGTTTCCTCTGCATAAAAAACAGACACTGACATCATTGTGCGCTTTGTAATGGTTTTTGTCCAGTAGTTGACAATAATTCTCACGAACAGCCTACCCTTCGCTGCGGATGATCGTCCGGAAGCAGTCGCCCAAGCTCTTGTAGCTGGTCGGGTCACTGGTTCCTCTTTGGATCTGGAACCTGCAATGACAAAGTTCTCATTAAAAGCTTCCATTATAACCAGCAGCTGGCCGTTTTTAAAAAAATCACAGTCATGTCTTTCCTTCCTTTATTTACCGTCCTCGTTTTCTGTGTAAGCTACACTGTGACCTGTGCATAAAATACACAGAACAAATTTGATCTTATCATTAATGAGCTCACTTCCCTCCTCATTTTCCTCCCTCTCCGCCTTTCATGTACCGTTTTTTTTTCCTCCTCTGCTAAGATGAGAGGCTCCTGCCACCAGGTCCCCTCAGCGCAGGGGAGAACTCAAACATTTATTTAACCCAACCGATCCAATTAGCCACCCAACACCCCAGGACCAGGTCCTGTGCAGCGGGCTTTTCGGCTACTAACATGCCAGTAAGCCAATTGTAACAGCTCTTCAGTTACGTGTAAATTTTTAATATGATGGAGCCAGTCGAGGGACTTTTTGTTGTATAGCAAACATGCAGGTACCTCCCTAATAAAGGCTGCTGAGCTGCGTGTAAATCTTTTACATGGGAGACCAGTTTGGGGTAGAAGAATGAATAGAAATCAGGCCTGTTAGTGGTAAAGAGCTTCAGGTACGGAGATGATGAGATATCTCGTTACATCCTGCTACACTGATTGAAGAAAGTAGAGTTTAACAGTGTGATAGATGATGGATTGAGGTATAATTTCCTACAAAGACAAAAGGACATCAGCAATTCTAAGGAAGAAACAAAAGTAAAGAGAGTAGGCGGTACCAGGACAAGAGAAAGATTCCCTCCTCATATGGCTTCAACTGCCAGGTCACAAGGTCAGCAGTAAGTCGTCCATGCGGGTGCCTGATGGGGCCATAAAGAGCCCCCGGGTTCCAGTGGAAGGGGGAGTTTAGTGGGGTGAGCGGCCTTTCATATCGCTAACAGATTAACATCTTAGAGGGGTGTCCCTCAAATCCTATTTGGTGGATTCCCAAATAGCTTGTAACTCGTTCCTGAAAACCAGTTAAAACAGCATAATAAATAGATGTCTGACACCATATTAAAGACAAGAAGAAAAGAAGGACTCAAGGTATGAGGGGATAGTGGAATAACGGGTACAGGGAGGGAGGGCAAAGACCCAGAAGATTTAAGACTACTGGGGCTTGTAAACAAATTCAAATCTGGCTTAATTAAAGTCATATGATGGCGGGGTCAAGGATGGAAGGCTCCCTGTCCCCAGTCTCCCCCGTCTCCTTTGCACTCCCTGCTTCTTCGACCCGAACCGGCCCTGAGAGAGTGGGGTTGGCAGGGCCGTGGTCCGGTTCCAGCCCCCTGACTCCACTCGTGACCCTGGGGTCACCTCATTTCCTCATGGCCCTCTCCTACCCTGCCATAAAAGCCAGGGACCAAACAGAAAAGGCCCAGGGAGTAGGAGATAATAGGGAGGACTAGAAGAACTCGTGGCAGCGGGGGAACTGTCAGGCCCCTGGCTAGGAAGCTGCTAATGTTGCCTTTTCACAGCGACCAACAGTGGAAAATAAGACTCAAACCTTTGGGTTATCCTGACTGGATGTCCTGTTTTGGGGGATTTGTGCAGACAAAAAGCTGCAGATGATGTTAATAAGGCCTCTGTGAATAGGAAGATATACTGGCTGGCTGAAGAAGAGCAGAAGATATCCTGTATGTTACTCTGGCAGATTCACTTGGCCTTGGAGTCGAACATGCAGGTCATAAACTTTGCAGGCAGAAGACCCAAAGAAAACCCCTGGGCTTCTTTAAAACACACAGCTCGGAGCATCTTCTTCAATCATCAGTGAAACCAGTGTAGATACTCAGAGGTGATGAGATCTGTGAGTTCATCAGGACCACCTCCTGTTCCTCCTTTACCCACATCTTACTCGCTCTGTATTTGTGCTTTACAGGCCCCGAGTTGCTCAGGTGAAGGTGAAGACGAGGGCAGAAGTAGGGCTTCTGCGAGCGAGACAAGGCACTCTGGGGTAAATAATCCTAAAGACCTCGTCCACCTGACCTCCAATGCCTATAAAAGTACAAATGCTGGGCGTCCACAAAGAAGTCAAAAAGGTAAATGAGGGTGGAGTGGCAGCCGACAGCCCCATTCTTTGTATTTTTATGGACAGCAGCGCCGTGTTTGAGGGCCTTCGGAGGCCGTGTCCGCTTCCAGACCTTGGTGGTAATGGGACCAACAAGACGGGCTGTCACCTCAGAGAAGCTGAGATGTTGAGGTGAGGCTCATTAATGATCGTGTTAAAAAAAAGTGCCTATGGGAAGGGGTGAGGTGGGTTATTAGGTTGATCAAAAGGCACAGGCTTGATGGGCCAACTTTTAAAGGGCCAGGCCACGCTTTTTAGGAGATCTCTTAAAAATATGCCCTATTAAACGAGGGGTATTCCCTCGGTGGCACTCGTAGCGAGGCAAGTTTGATGACTTGGTCTTTATTTAAAATTTAGGGTCTAATACGACTGATATGAAATCATTTTTATAGCCATTGAGACAGACTGACATATAAATTAACACCCTAGATTGAGAAGTAATGGCCTACTCTACAACAGGTAGTTATCTTTAGTTATCTGTTTATACCGCAACATTACAAATTGTACCATTTTAAATGCTGTGATTTATGTGTCTTGCTGTGTATTTGGTGCCGTTGCTACAATAAAAGCTTTGATCTATTCATGCCTTCCCTTTGCCAAGCGCTTTGACAAAAAAAGAAAAATGAGACAACCGAAACACATGATTGCACAAAAAAAGAAGAACTGAAGGAAGGAATGAAAGTCGTGGAATTTCTCATGTTAGATCTGAAGTGCATAAGACAATCCAGAAGGCAACATAAAGGGGAAATCTATTTTTTACAACCAGATAGTTAATTTTAATGAGCGGGATCATAAAGATGGTAAAAGTCCATGGCATTGGTACATGAGGTTAAGACCACTTTTCCGGCCTAAATGGTCCAACATGGCAAATGCCGCCAGTCGTGACTTTAGCCATTCAATCTTGCTTGAGGGTAAAAGAGCACAACCAAAAATAAAAGGATCCCATTTGGACGAAATAGCAGCTTGTTTTGACATCTGATGTGACTCTCACTGAGGAAAAAAAAAGTATACTTTATTCATGGAAGCAGCATAAAACAAGAAGTATGACACTTTATGTTTCAACTGACCTTCATCCTGTCCAATAACATAAGAAAAAGTGAGTGGAGGAAAACAAATACTGATGAATAGACTGAATCTATGACAAAACTGTTGAAGGAAAAATCGTCTGAGCATGACAGGAGGAGGCCCATAAATAGAGCGCTTTGGAGGAAGGAATAGGAAAATAAAGTCGAGGGGAAGAAGATGCGAGATGGGAGTAGAGGGGAAGTGATAAACCTTTGGCGCTTGTGACACGGCAGGCTGCCAGAGCTTGATCCGGACCAGGCCAGGTTGAGTTTCACCAGCACGTACCAGATCTGGGGGGAAACTAAAGTTGTGGAGCAGGGCTGCGGTGTGGACAAATCTAGAAAAAGTTAGTCTGGCTGTTAAAAGAGGCTACGACATCCTTCTGTCATTCTGGATTGTTTCTCTGGCCGATAAAACTGATTCCACTGATTCCCCCATGGTGATGCTGGGACCAGTTTGCTGGTCCAGATGTCTGCTCATATACTGTGACCCCTGTGACCCGAGATCAGGCTGTGTTACTGGAGAAGAGCAGGAAAAGAGCTGCATAAAACAGCACGAGGACGAGCTGGGCAGGGCCAGACTCAGATGTTTTGAGCATTGCAAACTTCTTTTTGACTGACAGATCGCTCTATATGTTAGTGCAGCACATTCAGCAAGCCACTAATGTATGAGCGGATCAGATAGGTGGAAAAAATGAGTCGTCTCACCAGCATTTCCAGTAAGTGGTTGCATAACAGAGAGGATTTCTTGGGTGTTTAATCCAGGGGGGGGGGCTTTTAACCTCTGCCAAATGCCATTAACTGAAATTATGGTGCTAATGTTTGAGAAATAGTTGTAATCACGACATGATATAACACACTAAATGTAAAAACAGTAAAATCTTTCACAGCAGTTTTGCAAGTACCTCTCAAGAACTACGTAAAATATGCATCTTAAGCCTAACTCCTCAATAACTCTTCTCACAATTTCATATAAGAAACTCTTGCAAATCCACAGTTGAACCAAACAAATGCTCTAACTGGTGAGCTCCGGCTAGACAAGCTTGGTCATGATAACCTGGTCATAGACTGGGACAGTAGCAGCCACTTTGATGTGAGGAAATGCTGCAGGATTTTTGGAGACTCCCCTGACAGCAGGTAACCACTGGCTATAACACAGTGCACTTCAGACACAAGACAACTGCCCTGCATGCTTTCAAAGAGAAATCCGAGAGTCGCTATTACAACACTGCGCTGCTCTGGCTCAGAACGCTGTTATAAGCGCCAACAGGCATCCCAGAAATGCTAAAAACAAACAACGTAGGCCTTTATTGTAGAGAGAATTTGAATCATGTCATATGCCTGTTATACTCTTAATTCTGTGTGAAATCTGACAGATTTAGACATTTAATATTGTTATGTAAAGGCAGTAAAGAAGCCATCACCCAGCCATAGATAAGTGGATAAGGAGAGCTCTAAGTGAAAGGCTGCCACTGCTGTTATCTTTCTCTCTGTCTTCTTTCTCCATAAAGCTTTCCTTTTATCATTTATCTGACCTATACTCTTAGTTCTCAGACAAATACTACTACTCTGTCCTCAACTGGTATTACTGTGTAAGAGATCTTGAGGCCAGTTTGAGCTGTAGCCACTTTTGGACGCCATCCAAATCCTGTACCTTATGTACAGCTATTTTAAGTGCAGCACAAGTGACATGAGGAATTATGGATTCAGTCAGTGATGCAGACCTGGTAACCGTGCAGGGGTTTCTCAGCAAGCCTGAAAAGCATAAACAGTGGGTTTCTCTTTATACTATGTTATTGTATGGCTTTCACTTTTTGTGTAGCTACTACTTTTAAAATTAATCTGAATTGAATTGGACTTTAAGGCAAAGTTACAGTTTTGGAAAAAGACACGACCTGCTGCAGGGTTCTTGTCTTTGCACTTTTTCAGAGCTCTTTCGGAGTGTAATTGCAGGACAAAACAGCCTCATCTGAGTGTATACATTTTAATTGCTGCTGAGAGTCTGCACACTGTGATGCACACTTTAGAGTAGACCATGTTAAAGCCTCAAGTCCTCCCAAAAATATATTCCTATACAACTAAAGGGCATTGGCAGTTACAATTACTTATTAAAGATTACTTGTTTGTGACATATCACAAATACATCTCTAATCAACATATCTTTGCCATCTTTTATTTTTATTACTTTGCTCCATTTCAGTCAATCAATCCTACATTAGATGGGGCTGAACTCATCACCCTGGTATTCCAGAAAATGATAGAGACGCTTTAAACATGCTGTAAAACTGCTGCATTTGAACACAAACTGTGTTATTTTCCAAACCCTAAACAAGTAGTTTTGACGCCTAAACTTACCAAGCTTTTAACAAGTAATCATTGTGAAAGTGTAAACCAAAGTGTGGTATATTTCTAAACCTAACCACATAGTCTTAACCATAAACCTAGACAAAGTACACATGGGATGCAAACCCCGGTCTGAAACTAGATGACTTTCCCGTTATGTTACAGTCCTACCTTTTGGGTAAAAGTTACATTTCTTTCAAAACATAAATGACAACACAATTTAGTTGTGTAGAAATGTAATTTTTGGTAGTCAGGATTGCGGTTTAATTACAGATTATTACAACTGCATCAGCAAAGGGGAAGAAGTTAGCTGCACTACTTTGGGCACCAGGTGAAAAAGCAAGCTCATGGTGACTTAAAGAGCGAAGACTTGTGTCATTGGAAACTGACAACCAACTGCGCCGCCACTACATCTTGGTCATGTATGAGGCCACTTCAAAAAGTTCTCAGCCTAAACATGAAACAAGGGGCATAACTCCCATCTTGAGGCATAACTGTATACTGTAAAGCCTTAAATCACTGTAAACAAAAACTCAAATATTTAAAGCAATCAAAGAAAAGAGTAGAGAAAAGCTTCAAGCTGGTTGCTGTTGCTCTAGGACAATGGTCTGTCCACACAGCACAGGAGGCAGAAACAACCAAATGTGGCTTTGAGCTGTTGTTCAATGAACCTTACCCGCCCAAACTCCACCATTTGACTTCTGTTTCCAAAAATAAAATCCAACTTTGGTAGATGCCATTTTCAGAGTGATGAAGAAGTAATGCATGCTGTTAAGTATTTGGAGGCTCAAGGTGTGAGCTTCGTCTGTGAAGGGATAGTGCAGCTTGAACATCAATGGACCAAGTGCATTGAAGTTAAAGGAGACTATGCACAAATCTTTCGCCTGGGACAGTCATCTGGTGAGGCCGAGAACTTTTTGGGTCAGTAAGGAGCATGGAGCAACAGTTTAAAGCCACATTTTGTTGCTTCTGCCCCCTGTGCTGTGTGGACAGACATATTGTCCCACGGTAACGATATGCCAGCTTGAAGTTTTCCTCTCCTTTGATTGGTTTGAGTTTTTGTGGACAGTGATTTAAGTCTTTATAGTGTACAGTTATGGCCTAAAATGAGAGTTATGCCCTTTATTTCCTGAATAAGACTCTTTACCTGCCCAATTTGCGTCATAGGTCTCCTCAAACCTTGATTATCACCTGATTCTCACCTCCTGTCATGAGCTGCATCACCACATTGTCTGTGATCATTTTTCTCAGGCTTTTGTTTACATTCAGATCCTGTACAATGTTAGTTATCAGTACATCTTGTAATTTGACCATTTAGGCCGACAGAATGGCTCCCACCAAACAGGTTAACAGAGCATCTTTTTAAAACTTCTATTGAGATTTCACACACTGACCATCTGATTCATGAGCTACAAGATATAACTGACCCATATGGCTTTTTGTTATATGCATAAATCATCAGTGCAGTTAATTAGTATGGTTTTGACTCTCTTAAATAATTACCATCATTATATTTTAGCTCCTACGATCACATATTTCAGCATGTCTGTTATGAAGATGGCCTGGTTGGACACAGACTTGATTATAATTTCCGACAGGTGGCTTCGCGAAAGAGGTTGGAAAAAGGGGTGCTATAGGTGGAATAAGGGATGCACAGACATGCATATGTGAGTTTCAAGGTGGGGCAACAGGAGGGCAGCACTGTGGTTGCAGCACAGTAAGGGTCTAGTGAAATCAAAGCACACAATGCTTCTCCTCTGTAATTAGTGTACAGGAATGTGAACCCCTTCACTGATAATGATTACAGGTGCTCCACTATAACATAACCACGCTGATGTGCACATCTGCTCTTTATGTGCACTTCTATCTATATCCAAAAAATGTCTGTGTCTATAATAACTCATTTTGTGACTGCTAGTTAGCTCCACTCATCCAACATCTGCGAGTAGCTGCTGCAACATCTGTCACAACATTAAAAGCAATGGGTTGGCGTTTTCAAAGTTTATTTACCTGGCATTTGCCTTTATTGGATAGTCGACAGTAAAAGGTGCAAATAATGGGAAAAGCAGTTACAGAGTGTGCATCATAAGCCCCTTTTGTAAATCTGACGGCAATTTAACATGATCACCTCCTGTCTAAGTTTCCGTTTAACAGCAGTTTTGCTTGATTGGACCTAATAACATTCCCGTATTGCATTTAACACAAAAGCCTTAATTAATGCAGTACCACTCATCTTTATGGATAGCATGTCTAAAAATAGTGACAGTCGAGCGAGTGAGGCATAAAAAGGGCCTAAAAAACCTCAGACATAATTTGGAAGTTGGATGTCAAGTTTGACCGCAATGAAGAACTGTTTTGAATTTGTTGGATGACAACACAGGCCTAAACACTTGGCAGAAAATGGCTGCAATTGGTTCAACGTTGAGATCAAGGAAGTGCTGTACTTTTGCACTGACGATGAGATAACAAGGTAGACCATCAGAATCATGCATTATACGTAACTTCCTGCACTGTCTAGCATTGCCCTATTTAGCAGAGCTCTTTGCATGTCAGAATAAACCAGTAAGAAAGGTTACCGTAAAAGTCACCCATGACAGAATGAAACAAAGCTGCAACTTTGATGACTTGACAAAGGATGTCTGAAAAGAGCCAAGTTTAAGACCTAATTTCACATTATTCCATAAACTATAACTACCAAATTGTCATGTCACTCTGATTATGGTATTTTTAAATAGTTTTATTTACACTTTATAGAAATATATTGCATAAATGTAAGGAGAGATTCCCTGCCTTCTAAACTCTTTTTGGACTTGTTGTTATATATCTTTTGGAAGAGGCAGAGCACTGCATAATATATACATATATACACACACACATATTTCATAAGAGCTGACAAATGTCTTTGACCATGGATTTGTGAACAAACACTGGAGCACTTTGAAACTTTACTGAAGACGTACATCTATAGACTGGCCTTTACCTCAGGTTGACCTGAGCATTTGTCCTCACTGATTTATTGTTTTGTGTTTGTTTTATTGTGGTTTATACAGTTTTACTGTATTTTAATTTTAATTGTTTCATTGCAGTTTTTATCATTACTGATATGATATTTGTATTTGGCTTGTACAGCACTTTGGGCAGCTTGAGTTGTTGTAAATGTGCTTTATAAATAAAATTGACCTTGACTTCTTTTTGTGCACCATGTCTTTTCCCAATTTGATGTTTTGTTTTCTTTTTTCAATTTTTGCATTTTACGGTTGTGCATAGATATGCACCAACATCTACATGTGGCATGTTATGAAAAAAAAAATGTGGTTAAGGCAAATAAAGATATGGGCTGGCTACATGAAACACACTGAGGGGTGGGAACACATGTTGGTAACAAAACTGCGAATGTATAATTGCAGATAAGAAATTAGACATTGGATATACTGGCCTATCCACCTCCCCAGAACATCACCCCTTACTTTCTGTTGCGCCAATTGTCTATTGCTACCCCTTTCTCCTTTTCAGGGAAGCAGATACTGTTGTACTGTATACTGTAAAGGCACTTACATCCAGGAGACACACACAAGGTGTTCTTTAGTGCTGGTGCTACCCATTTCTCCAGTATAGAAGAGTGGCATATGTAGTTTGGAGGGATGGGCGTGGTGTAAAATCACAGGACTTTTGCCATATTTGATCATCATTTTACTTTCACTCACTGTTTGATTAAGTTTAGGCACCAAAACTATTTGGTTAAGTTTAGGAAAAGATCATAAATACACCCTTTCACAACAACAAGCAAGGTTGACTTCTCATTACCTAAAAAGGAGCAACAGCCGCAACACCACCACAGAAATATTTGGCCACAGTCTGGTGACATCCATTTCTGACGTACAGCAACTTTTATAGGACTTTGGGACTAACCTGCATGCTGAAAAATGATGCCAAAGGGTGTGTTTAAATGTGACGCCAAGGGGGTTTGACAAAGGGGCAGTATGTGACGAGTTCAGGAGGAGAACGAGCTCCTGTTGCATATGGCTTCCTGCTTTGGACGTAAATGGTGATGTATGTATGATGGTGTGCATGTAATTCTGGATACTGGGTTACCGGGCTGGTGGGTATGTAGACTAGTCTGTCCACATTATTTCTAATTTTGATTCTGTTTTTGATTCGATTTGCTTGAGGAATCATCCAAGAGACTGGAATCCAAAAGCACCTTATTTAATCCTGCCAAATATGCTCAAGTGAAGTTGCTCTCTGCCTTTTGAAATGGACTCTCAGCTCGCTCACACACTGAAGAGATGCACCGACTCAGCTCCGTCCATCCTGCACACACTCGGCATGTGTCTGGCTTTACACCGCAAGTAAAGTCCTGCCCTGCAGCCTCACAGCGCCGGGGGGAATTAGGAGCTGGCTTGACTACTGCTGACCTGCCTGCTCCTTTACAAGGAAAGATCAGCTATCAGGCTGCTGCTGCTTTGTGCCCTGCTGTTTGAGGGTTGTGTCAGGGATTCCTCCTTAAGTGCACAGGGGTTCACTGAGCAGTTGGGGGCAAACAGAGGTGGAGGGAGAGGAGAGGGGGAGCGAAGCCTTCGGGCATCCTCGCCGCTGTCACACGTGCCCCCCACGCCCCCCCGAAAAAAAGACTGGACGTCATCTGTCAAAGCCCTCATCAAAGATCACTTTCAAGCCCCCCAAGTGGCTCACACTTTCATGCGTGCTGTGACCAAATGGAGGTAGTGTTGCCATGGATACCGCCGTGGGCAAGGGCCAGTACCAGGTTTTTCTAATCAGGCTTGAAGCAGGCTACTGGCAGGCTTAGCGGTTTGCAATGACAGCCATGTCATACAACACAATTTACAGAATTGCACAATTCAACACAGATTCTCTAAAACACATGTACAACAGGGGTTTGGGAGAAAACATTACATAAATCGCTCAAGGAACTACAAATTCAGAAGAAATGACGAAAGTTTAAACAACACGATCCCACATGATATCGATGAGGTAGTTATGTCATGAGGTTTATATTAACAAAGCTAGTGGCTGAATCAACAACAGGTTAGCTGAGAAGGTTGCTGAAAAACTGAAACCACACAAGAATGCAGAAACAAAAGTTCATATTTAGAGGGACAAGTTGAAACGCCGGGTGAAGAGAGGTTAGAGGGAAGAAAAAGAGCACAGGAAGAAAGGAATCAAAGAGGAGAGAGCACAAAAGAAGGCAACGATGAAAGAACGTGTCGGTGAAAAGAGCGAACAGAAGTGCAGAAGGAGTGGCTCAGTCACTAGTTACTGCACAAAATACATATTTTGGGGCTCATTACGTCGAACACGTCAGATCTCAGGAAGTTCACTGTGACACAAGAAGTGGCTCGGGCAGACGCAGACATGAGGAAGGTGTGGTTTCCCCTCTCTGGGCGGAAGCAAAGGGGTTGATGGGAAGCGGCTTTCAGATGTGTGCGAGTATGTTTGCGCATGCATGTTTATAAGGGTGGAGCTCCGTGTAACAGGATCTCGACATGAAGGGAAATGCGGGCTCAGTGCAACTCTCTAATGAGAGGGGGAACCTGATCAGAGTCAGATGGGGTGCCCCGAGCGCACAGCCCCCTGCAGAAAGTGCCGCCCGACACCCTTTGTTACCTCCAAGTGAGCTGAGACCAGCCCATGAACCATGTAACTAGGTGGTTTCCAGGTTAATGAAAAGCTGTAACTCCGGTCCCACTGTCTCTCTCTGCTAAACTGCTCTCCCTCCCCACACCGAACCACCACCACCACCACCATCCACCCACACCCCCATCCTCACCCCCACATTCCAGCCCCTTGCCCATGAAGGGGGGGTGTCAGGGTCAGGGGCAATTAACTGTTTACTTTGTGTGAAGCATGCTACATTTACATGTTGGGCTGATTATTATCCAGAATGACTCATGATGAGACAAATGTTTCGATTTCTGGATTCACTTTAATTTTTTCGGTATGGCATGTACTAAAAAGCACCAGACAGAACAGTCACAGATGCAGATGCAATGTGGTTGTTCTCAACTTTAAGTGGTTCATAAAAACAATCGTGGTACACAAGTTCTGAGACATACTGTTCTTTGTTCCCAAAAGGATTTCACCGATTTCACTGGTGGGTTTCTTTACAAAATCACTAAAATTACATAGAGTGCCATTGAACTAATATTTATATTTAATGAACATTAGACAGACATAACCCACAAAAGACAAAATGCAGTTTTTAAATAATGATTTATTAAAGATTTGGAAAAAGTAATTGCCCCCAAACCTAAAAACTGGTTGGACCACCCTTGGCAGAAACAACTGCAGTTAAATGTTTGTTACGGCTTGTGATCAGGCTTTTATCTTGCCATGGAGGAATTCTGGTCCACTTTTCTCTGCAGAATAGTTTTAATTCGGTCACATTAGATGGTTTTTAAGAACGAACTGCCCTTTCAAGGTCTTGTCATGGCATCTTAAGTATGGGCTTTGAGTCGGCCACTCCAAAACCTTCATTTTGTTCTTTTTGAGCCACTCAGAGGTGGACTTGTTTGTGTGCTTTGTGTCATTGTCATGCTGCGTAACTCATTTGTGCTTGAGCTTTTGGTCATGAACTGACCTAAAATTGGGTGAACTGGGTGGATATTCTCCAGGAGGATTTTCTGATAGAGAGCAGAATTCATGGCTCCATTAATTGTGACAAGTCGTCCAGGTCCTCAAGCCATCACACTGCCACCACCATGTTTCACTGTTGGTATCATGTTCTTCTTGTGGAATACCGTATTAGCTTTACGCCAGATGTAATGGGACCCATGTCTTCCAAAAAGCTCCACCTTTGACTCATCAGTCCACAGGATGTTATCCCAAAAGTCTCGGGGCTCATCTAGATATTTTTTGCAAATGCCAGACGAACCTTTATGTTCTTTTTGGTCAGGAGTGGTTTGTATCTTGCAACTCTTCTATGATGCCAATTTTCCCAGTATCTTCCTTATTGCGGAATCATGTAGACAGACTTTAACTGAGGCCAGTGAGGCCTGCAGATCTTTTGATGTTCATCTGCATTCTTTTGTGACCTCCTGGATTAGATATTGATGTGCTCTTGGAGAAATGTTGGTAGTCCAGCCACTCCTGGGAAGGTTCACCACTGTTCCATGTTTCTCCCTTTGTGAAGAATGTCTCTTACTGTGGTTCTCTGGAGTCCCAGATCCTTAACAATACCATTGTAACCCTTTCCAGACTGATACATGTCAATGACTTTGTTTCATAGCTGTTCATCTATTTAGAACATGGCATTATGTGCTGCTTCAGACCCTCTAGCTTCTTCACAATGCCAGACAGGTTCTATTTACATGATGATTAGATTCAACAAACCTGGCAGGAATCATATGTGGGTGTGGCTGGTGAAACTGAATCCATTTGCCAAATCAATCTGGTCATTTAATAGATTGGTAGTTAAGGGTGTAATTACTTTTTCACATAGGGCAAGATGGACTGGACAGCATTTTTCCATTTCCTCATCATCTGAAAACTGCATTTTGTGTTTTCTTGGGTTATCTTTATCTTACATTAAAATTAGTTTGATGATGTGAAATATTTAAGTGTGACAAATGCAAAAATAAAAGATTTCTGTCATACTTTTTTATGGCACTGTATTTTTCCAGCCAGAAACTGTAAAAACGAAATAAACTGTTGGATTTGCAACTTTCAAACTGTCATTGAACTACTCATCTGTTACCCACTTTTCAGCTGTAAAAAACACAGACAAAAAAACCGAACCATATCTAAGCTTAAAAATATGATAGTTTAAGAAATCACTTTGTTTTACATGTTTCATTTAAACATTTGCTGAAAATAAAGTGTTCGCCGTGACTACAATTTTGAGAAGAAAATACAGAATATCACCAGACATATTCTTTATATTATTACTCTGTACGACATTAACAAAAATAGAAAGAAGTGTGGTTGTTTAGGGCAAGGCTTTTATTTTGAAAGAGCCACAGACCAAGGTTTGTGCCCCATGTAAAGTCATCATTCTTAGACTTTAGTTTCATTTTTACTCACTGTTTACTTGTAGATTTCACTTTATGTTTGCTTATGTGGTTTGGTTTAGAATTATAGCATAGTTTGGCATAAAATTCGACCTTTCCACAATAAGTTTGAGGCCTCTGCTCCATCTTCTGGGTTACCAGTTCCAACCCATTTAATATGAGATTGGTTGGCTGATAGGAATGACAGTAAAAAATAAAGATATCCTGATTTGAAACACATTCGTGGTATATCACAAATATGTTTCTCTCAAAACGTAACTGAGATTTCAGTTCAGTCGTACAGGATTGTAATTTTTGGGAGACAAGGCTGAACCTGATATTCTCTGGTGTGCATCTCAGTGCGTGAATGTTCTCAATTAAAATTAGAAAAACTTTGAAGATGAATCAGAATTAGGATTTTCTGCTTTTCTTGGTTGCAAATTGGAAATCTTTGGGTACCGGGCTGTTATTTTTGGGCACAATTCACCATTCTCTTAAATTTTATTGAAATGAAAATAATCATTAGCAGCTACCTTTTACTAGCAGCTTTGTCGAAAAGAGCCAATTTATTGCTATTAATAGCCAATTTTTCCAGTACAAGGAGTCTTAAACAAGACGTGAAACCTCTACTAGCTCGTTCGTTGCACAACCCTCTCGTGCTTATCTCAGAACAGCCAATATTATTAATGTTCACCACTGTTCCAACGATGAAAGCGGCTGTAAGTCAAGCTGATGGAAGGTGGGCTCTGCAGGAGACCCTCAGATGTAAGATAGATGTACTTGTTAGCAAAGGTGAGTAACAGGGGTCATGACTTGACTGGTCAGCGAGCTCACCGCAGAGAGTAAAAGTGCAACAACAAAGGCATAAAGACACACTGTGAGACTTTTACGTCTCATTTCTGAACCAATGCTCAGCTGGTCAAATACCCGCCATCATTACCCAAAAGTGTTTTTCCCAATCATAGATATCCCGCGCTAATTAGTTTCCTTCTCTGCTTTAAAAATATCTCACACATCCACATTTGGTGCTATCAATCATGTTGGAAGTTATGTGTCACGCTTCCCCTCCCAAAAAAAATCTCTGGAACACAGCTATTCATTTATCTGCCAAAAAGGAATCGTCTTGGAGGATGAAACGGTATTTGTTTAAGGGGGAAAAGCTGCCAAACGGTCCTGACATTTTTGTGATTCATGACGGCAGTATTTGGCCACTGGTTGAGTAGCCAACTGCTCGCAGCTAATCCAAAATCTGCTCCATACCGATGAGAAAGCCGAGAAAGATAAACCCTCATTTGTAGGAAAAAAAAGAGGTAAACAACACTAGCTCCTAGGCAGGTAACGTACACATTTTTTCGTCAGATTTACCTTTCCAAGGAAAAAAAAAAAGAAAAGTGACGAGGGGAAAGAAAGAAAGAGGAAAAAAAAGAAAGCCTTTGATTCTGAGTTGGTGGAAAAAAGTAAATTTACTCCAGTTGCCGTTCAATTTGGACCGGTGGACATTAAAGCAGGAGCCAGTGCCTAATAAGAGCCATGCCTGAGAGAGAGAGAGGGAGAGAGAAACCCAGTGGAGGTGTGTCTGAGTCTCGGCTCCAAGGTTCCTGCTAATAGATTTCAGCTCCCTCAGTGTCCCAATTAGCTGGTATGTATGCTCGGTTTATGAATTCATGTGTGGACGCTAAGTGTGTGTACAGTATGCACGCAGATTTGCACATATCGCATGTTTTTGAGTGTGTGCTTTGTCCATTTAAGGTTAGCAGCAGCAGCCGTCTGTTGTCTCTTGACTTTGTCCTAATTAAAATAAACAGTCTTGCATTTAAAAAAGAGAAGAAGCCCCGAGCTGAGACCAAAAGGAATCAATTTACGCAAGACCTACAACCTATCAACATAAACACATGGCGACACAAACAGAAAACAAACAGATAAACCTGTCGAGTTTTAGAGCAGCTTTTACCGCTTTTTAAGGGAAGAGCATTACAAAGAAAATAGTGGGTGCACTTTTAACCCTGACCTCCGTGTGAGGACGGACAGGCCGGGCTTGAGACTTACCTGTAATAAACCCCCACCCGCTTCCACACGTGACCGTAAATCACACGGTGCTGCCTTCAAAGTATCAAATATCAACTAATACAACGCCGCTCACCCCTGGCTTTTATCCCTCTTGTGTTTCCTCTTCTCTCTCTGTGTTGTGGTGGTGGTGGCACTGCCTTTAAAGTGCAACCATCTCACTTTTTTAAAAGGCACGCCGGGCAATTTATTTACCAAGAAACTGCTGCCGTAAATGACAGAAAAAGCAGTACAATTTACTGACAAGTAGTGAATGGGGCAGGAGTCGGGTGGGGGGGGGGGGAAGGCTCAGAACGAAGCCAGAGGTCTTGGCTGGGCCTGTGAAAGACTATAAAGCTTTAGTAGTAGCCCACGACCTGTTTATGGCTGGCTGAGACACAGTGGTGTGAGGCTCCTGATCACTCTGCTGCTCATGACGGCTGCCGCTCATGCATAACGCGCAAAAAAACAGGAGATGGTAGCCGAAAAAGCATGCTATTAAATGCAGCAAGAAGTACATTTAGTGGCATCTGATTTATTCTGCAGGGGCGTTTCCAGAAAAGAAGGATTTTTTTTTTTCTTAAATTAAAAAAAGGAGCAATTTGAAAGCATAAAACTTCCTAACATTGTGTGAGGAATGAATGGGTAAATGATGCATTTCATTTTCCACAGAATGTCTCAGACTCTTGGCATCGGTGCCCGCTGGTGTGGAGAATGAGCTGGCCGGGGCCCGCTGAGCTGAGGGAATAAGGCCTGGTATGATTGGAACTCAGCTGCTCAGACTGGAATACCCACCAGGAGGATTCGAGGCAGATGTGGACTAAACTGGTTTTCTTGTAAGCGGCTTAAAAACTTTAGTTGACAAAGATGAGGCATGACTTTTTATGCGAAATGCGCGGCTTACCTTGTCTTCACCACGTCGAGGGGATGCATCAACAAGATCTCTACCAGACCTGAGGAGTAAAAACAGACAGAATGAGTCACATTTTCCTATCAGTATCTTTTGTGTAGCAGCTCTAGTGTGAAAACAAGTTAATCAGCCCAAAGTTGGTACATTATGGGTATTTAAAACTAAAGGGTGAGACTTTCGCATGTAAATAAACGTCCGTTATATTCGAACGTGTGCCAAACATCTTCACACAGTGCTAATTATCATTGCAGAGCCAGTTTAATCTCTTTGTTTGGCAGGAAACCAAAGATTTAAAGCTGGTGTCTGCAGTCACATTCCTGCACCACACACCAGTAGTGGTGCATTTTGCATCAACCACTAGTGACTTATTTGCCAAAACTGAATAGGGGAGCAACTGCAGAGACCCCTAGTAGACTAAATTTACTTGTCCGCAAAAACCGACAACCTTAATCAGCTATCTTCCCTCCATGACTGTTTAGCTGCAATTAAAGACTGGATGCCCCACAATTTCCTTCACCTTAACCCAAACAAAACAGAAATTCTCATAATCGGACCAGACACATTCTCCACTTCAGTCGATCAGTTTATTGGTTCCCTCCACTCAAACATCACACCGTGTTAAAAACCTTGAAATCATCTTTGGCCAACACCTGTCCTTCAGCCACCATGTCAAAAAGCTTGTCCAGTCCTGTTTTCTCCAACTCAGAAACATTGCCAAAATCAGACGCATCCTCTCCTCTTCTGACCTCGAACTCCTCATTCACACCTTCATCTTCTCCCGTCTAGATTACTGTAAGTCACTCTTCACCTGCCTCAGCCAATCTACCCTTAACCGCCTACAATTAGTTCAAAATTCAGCCGCCAGATTATCAACTCAAACCAGTCTCCAGTCCCACATCACACCAGTGTTCACATCTCTACATTGGCTTCCAATAAAATTCCACATTCATTTCAAAATACTTCTAATTATGTTTAAAGCCCTGCACAAATTCGCCCCCAGTTACATTTCTGACCTCCTAGTTCCATACTCAACCTCACGACCGCTCCGTTCATCAAATCTTAACCTCTTATCCATCCCCCGCTCCAACTTCTCAACAAAAGGTGACCGTGCCTTTGCTATCCTGGAATAGTCTCCCCCATTCAATCAGATTATCAGATTCCATAGACAGCTTCAAGCAGCTAAAAAAAACTCACTTATACAGACAAGCCTTTAGCGAAACCAGTAATGTGTAGTGTGTGTACGGTTGTCTATTTATGTCTATATTGTGTGTGAGGTGTTGGTTATGTGTCTGTCTAAGGGGTTGTTCTGATGTACATGTGTTGTGTGTGTGCCAATTGTGTGAGAAAGTTTTCTATCTGCATGTTGTAATTGGTTCCTTGTTTTTGTTGTCTACACTTATTTGTTTATAATTATTTTTTTTTGTGAAGCACTTTGTAACCACGTGTTTTAAAAAGCGCTATATAAATAAAGAGTATAACGGAGAATATGGCAAAAGTAAAGTTTCTGTTGCTGCAGATCATGAGTCGACTGATGTCTTTTGCAGAACCAATACTAGTTATTAGTAATCAAGGAGACTAATAACTGATATTTAAACCTGACATTTGCAGGACATATGAAAATTTTGGTGCTGAAATGAAGAACAGAAGCTCCGACACCAAATTACGTTGAAATGTCCACTTTTCTTTATGTTTGACATGTGTTGAGTTAAAAGAGGACTTCTCAACAGTAATCTTCGTGGTACATGCCCACAGAATCCGTCACTTCAATGCTTCCCATTCATGTCTATGTGAAACACTCTGCAATACATTGTGGTAGCATCACGTTATGTGTTTGGAGAGATGTGGCATCGCATTGCCTGCTCCTCATAAAGTTGAGGTGTTGGCTACTTTATGCAAATAAGGAGCATCGAAACTTTAGAAAAACTGATAATTGTTTATCTAACATGAGGACAGATTCAGCAACAGGCTCAAATGTTTTCAGAAACACATTTCACTGATTTTTGCAATAAAGAGCAAGTTTGCAAGTGAGCTGACATGTTGGTCCAGTTTGAAATCCTGCAAATAAAGTGTCGTCCAGTCAGGTGCAGGCGTAGGGGGATGAATCCTGTGTTGAATTCTGTCGATGAGCAGCTGTCAGTTGTCTATTTGAGTTCAACATCCATCACCACAATGCCTCATGTGTAAAAACATCCCTGTGGACACACACCATCAATGTTAACAGGCTATTACTTGCAATGAGTAACCAATCAAATGCTACTTTAGGTGACTAGAGACAGAGAGATCAGAGCCAAAGCCATGCATTTTTGATGTAATTATCAAGAACTGGGTAAAAAACAAACAAAAATGCAGATAATCTGAAAAATGCTAAATATAGGATCCGATAACTGGAAGAAATTCAACAATCAGACCTTCTCACTGCTTGGAGGGAAGACCAAAGTGTTGCACTTTACTGTAGATCATCTGTGAATCCTTTAAAATGTAACTACAAGTTCAGGTTACGGCAGCTGTGGAGACGCAACAAAAACTGCTTGTGTTTCTTCCAACAAGTTCCTTTTTCTGCATTAAGAAACTTTAAGAAAGATTCAGTGGCAACACAAAGATTTCTTAACAATGACTGTATTTCATAATAGATGAAAATTCAAAACAGTTGCTTTTGTCTGACTTTTTCTGGCTTATATCTGGTAAATTGAACACACTTGGCTTTTGAAAGATTGGTTGTGTCATACAAACAATATGATAATAGTTTTTAGACAATAAAACAGCGTATTTAAACAGATCAGTGGATTAGATGCACATAAGACTTCCTGCTTTACTTTTCACAGTATGCCAATCACACTGTTGCTCAGATCTTCCATATAAACTCAATGTGAACTTGTACATATCTGTTAAAGCCTGTAAGGATCAGATAGCGACATAAATCTGACGCTTTATGTCAAGTATGACAACTAACCTTCAAGAGATCTGATAAGAAGGTTGCCTAACTGGAGTAAAAGTCAGAGGATGTTTGTTCACTGGATGTTTTTCCAATAAAGTCACTTTGCACAGGCAGATCATCACCAAAAGCTCATCATCACTCATTTAAATGCCAGCTACTTCAGTAATTCCTGGTGTTTCATGCCACTTTTGCCAGAACACGAGTGATCCAACAAGACTTTTCTTTAAATCCCTATGAGTGACTGTAATTCCCGACATTTTGAACAGCTAAGCCACCGACCATGTCGTCCACGCAAACCCAGAACATCGGTAACGTGCCAGCAGCTGGAGAATCAGTGCAGTCGGCTGATCATGGAGAAACTCTGAGGTTTCACACACACGCTAACTATGTGCATCTGTGTTGAAAAGCCACTGCTTTGGCAAAGAGGCCTTCTGACTCAATCAGGTTTTTCTTTTTCTTTTTTTTTTAACTCGTGATTCGTCCCTTTACTGTTGCTCTGAGGGCTTCCCTTGCAGATTCCACTGTGTGTGTACACAGCTGCTGTGCAATATGGGTTCTTTCTAATTTGCTCAATTAAACATATTGTCTATAAAAGTGTGTGTCCTTCTGGGGTTTTTCCAGGGAAGTAATTATCAAGTGAAATACCACAGAGAAAAATGTCTTTGTTGACACTTGCATCTTAATGTACGAATGGGAGAACTGGGAACTATTGAACCAGGAGTTGAGCAAAAATTCCATCTGTCACGGCTCGGTTGGCCTGACTTTGGTTTGTTAATGATACCCGCGCTAAGAAGGTAAATATAAAACTGCGCTGGATGGATCGTTTTCTGCCTTTGCTATTAATAGCCCCGCAGTGAGGATGAGGCGCATCAAATCTTTCAGCAGGTAATCAGATTACACAATGAAACCAAAACCTTCCCACCTGCTCAATCAGCCAGAGCAAACACAAGGATGCTGGGAAGTGAACGAACATGTCCAAGATGATCGAGGGAAGAGCAGAGTTTGGGGGGAAAAAAACTTCTGCAAGACAGTTCAAATGCCAAGCTGGGACACTTACTAGGAAGACAGACAATGAGAAGATCTCCTAATCACCAAAAGTTCTCTGGAAATTGTGTGTGATGCAAGTGAAAATAAAGCAGAGGTCACATGGCACAGAAACAAAGCTCTCATACTTCAGATAACTTTGTCCCATGCAGGGTTCTTCTATGAAAGGCTAATTTGATGACAAATACCAATTTGAAAAAAAGAGAAACTCTGTTCTGATTAAACGTCCATAACTGTTTCCTTAAAGCTACTAAATGAACATTTTTAAAGACTCATGTCACAACTGAATTTAGAGGCTGATAGTTTGCCCAGAAAAGTATTTCAGTTTGGTCTTAATGTGATGTTGATTTATTCTATAGTTCTATTTAGGAACATTAACTTCTTCATCTGTCATCCAATTTCAAACATGACACAAGCACAGCCTTCAGTAATTGACAGCACTGAAGAAAGTCAGCTTTGGTCCAACCTGAACAACTTTTAACTTTAGGTTGGAACCCAACAGCATTGACAATGCTGCAGAGCAGATGCAGCATGTCTTAAAATAATGAAGGGGGAAATGCAAAATGTAAATTCCTAGAATAATGTGAAAATGGAATGTGTGTTTATTATTTTTTATTACTATTTTTGGCCTGGGCAATAAAAAAAGATAAGATAAGATACTCCTTTATTGATCCCCAGAGGGGAAATTCTGGTGTCGCAGTAGTACAGTCAGTGAAACAAACAGAAAATGAAAAATAGATAACACAGTAAAAGCAAAAATACAACACTACTATATACAAATAAAGTGTCCATATAAGTGTCCAGTAAAGTGAAAAAGCAGTGATATGTAACAACGACAGTCACTTTATGAACAGAAATGAGAAAACTTCCCAGTAGAATGTTAGATAACTTCACTGAAATGAATTGTAAGCCGCTATTAAAGCACATAATTAAAAAGATGCAAAGTTCAGTTGCATTACAAAAAACTCGAAGCATGCTCCCTCCTTGGATCATAGAAAGCCTATCATATCCTTTGATATGGAGTTCTTTGCCCTCCGTTTTTTCCCCTAATTGGCTTCCGTAGAAGCTTTCTGAAGTGCACTAGTAGTACATACATAGATGAACGTTGGTCCTGCAAATTTTGATTAAAAATAAGTCATGAAAATGATCAATAACTACCGATATCGACTGAAATGACACATTTTAGCATGCCATATTTTTCACCTATATTGTTAAGACTCTACTGTAACAAAGGGATGCAAATACACCGATCAGGCATAACATTATGACCACCTGCCTAATATTGTGTTGGTTCTCCTGATGTGGTCAAAAATGCTCTGAACCATTGGACATGGACAAGAGGACCTCTCAGGGGGTCCTATGGGGTCTGGAACCAGGACGTTGGCACTGGATCTTTTGGGTACTCTGGCTTGTGCAGTGGGGCCTCTGTCAGTCAAACTTCTTCCACTGCATCCTGTTGATGCTTGATCAGAATGGGGTGTAGGAAGTTTGGAGGTCAAATCAACATGTTGGGTCATTGTCATGTTCCTCAACTTGTTCCTGATTGTTTGATGTTTTTTCCATGTGGTGGGGTGCATTTTCCTGCAGGGGTAGGCCAGTGACATTTGGGATTTCCATTTCCATGAGCGAGTGTTCTTGTTGTGGAACAATGTTTATGTGGGTGTCTAAGTCTCATCAACATGGATGTTAAAATCCAAGGTTTTCCATCAGAACACCACATAGTACCAACATGATCAATGTTATTCTCTTCACCTGTCAGTGGTCAGAATGTTGTGGCTGATTGGTGTATGTGTCTCTCTCAGTTGTAGACTGAGGTAATAAGTGGGGTTGAGTCTGGAAATATATATTCCTTCATATATTCCTACTAAAGAACACAGAAAGGTAGGACTGGAAACAACAGAACAGAAAAACCCATTATTTACTGTGCAGATTTGCAAATGAACTAAACAATTTTAGACTGCTATGGAAGAAATTATGTTTCCAACACTGTCTAACCTGCAAAGATACATTTATTGGTGACATCTTGGAGCCAAACCTTCATCAGGTAAATGATAAAGAATTGACCGATGAAGGTTTGGCTCCAAGATGTCACTACTAAATGCATTTCTGCAAGTTAGTGTTGTTCTCCTACACACCTGCCTCATAAAATAGATGTGTGAAGAGGTCCTTTGTCTTAGAAGTTATACGTTTGCATTTCCATCACTAACAAATTGTAAAATATATGATATAAGACATTATTTCTAACCCAAAAAGCAAAAAGCTACAAATTATTTTCACATTAAACTGATCCGGAGTGTCTGTGCACATCTGGATACTCCTCTAAAGCTCTCAGATTACAGGATCTCTGAAGGATACGAGTTCACGTAGAAAGGTAACATTAGGTAACACTCTTGACAAATTGACAGATCAGCGTGCAAATCAGACGCAGCGCTTAACTGAGTGTGCTTAGGTGTGTGTGTTCACTTCTCAGGCTGTCAGTATTCAAATCTGAGTGCACTACGTGGAGCAGTGTCTTCAAACATCAGGCTAGTGTCAGTTAGCAATGCGTGTTGTGGTGCAGCTCCAGGATGACAGCTGTGGAAGGATGAAGTGATGACAGGTACAAATGCAAAACCCAGTTGTGTTTGTTTAACAACCGCTGCAGACAAGACACCTTAAGAACAGCTGATGGCAGATGAGACGACAGGCTGTGTGGCCTGAAAATGGGAGAAAGTGTACGGCCATAATCCTGAACTGACCTCTGAATAACATCTTAGTCTGCAGTTTACTGCTGTCCAGAAAATAAGGTTTCAGACTGCAAAAAAGGAGAAAAATCTATGAAAAAGCATTTGGTATTATTCTATAGCAACATATGTGAGTGTTACTGATAAAAGATCAGTTGAAGTTTTCGTACGTTTTTCAAGGAGGAGTCAAAACAGAACAACGCTGAGGTGTGTCCTGGTTCTCAAATACAAAGAAAATCGTGCAGAAGACGGCAATGACGGATCAACAAAAGATACAACCTGTTCCCAAAATCAATTAAAAACTATTTTTAGAGATGCAATTTATCATTGACATTTCAGAAAGCTTTTTTTTTCTTGCTCTGATTCTGCAGGAACAGTTTGATCTTATGTCAAGGTGTTATTTATAACGCTTTTTATTTGTTCAGGTCTGGTGGCGACATGTCATCAAACTATCTGCATGAGAGACACCAAGTGTGCAATTTCCTTGACAAGGCTTGTCACGATCATCTCAGAATCACCCGACTGCAATTATTTGACCTGATCTCGGCTGTTTCTACACGAACATGAGAACGGTCCCGATTCGCCTGCGTAAAAACAGCTGGATTGGAACGAACAGATGTCATATTTCAATCACTCGCACCAGCTGTTTATCTCGAGGCGTTTCGGTTTAGATTGCATTTTGATGAGCATCTATTGACATTAACATGGTGGATTTAGCTGAAAAACATTTTAATTTTAAGTAAACCCCAAAAGGTGGAGGTGATTTAGTGGATTTGTAAAGCAAAGAAGTGGTGGTCAAAAGGTGTTAATACCACAAGTAGAGGCAAAAAAAGACCAAAAAAGACATTTATGAGGAATTAAAGACTAAAATTTCATGATCCTGACAGCTTTTTTCCTTAGAGGCAGCTTCTTCCACCACTGTGTTTCCTGCTCCTCTACACCCAGCTGTCAGCACATACTACTGTTTAATCATAGAGTCCAGCAGTAGTGAACCCACACACTCTCGAGGACACTTCACACCCTTCCATAACCTCTGATGTAGCTGCACACTGAGGGGAGGATGCTACTGAGCTGTTTACTTCTCTAGTCCTTGAGTTTTCCTCCCACCTGGTGTACTATTACAGTGACCTATGATGTTTTTTTTCGGGTTAGGGTTAGCTGCTAACCCTAACCCTAACCCCATATAGGGAGATTCCATTATTTGAAGGCTCTTTTGTTTCTGCGCCACAATGGTACTGACAGGGCTTGTCAACCAGCACCTCTGCAGACACACAAAAAGGCACAAGTGCTAATGGCGAAGGAGTGTCTGGAGCGCTGCCACGCTTTTTAAATATAGTTGCATAAAAATGTGCCAAGACGCAATGTAAAGGCTAATTGTGGTGTGGAAACGAAAAAGAGCTGCAGGGAAATGGTGAGATATTAAGCTGATTTTGCACCCTGACAACATGCAGTCTGGATCCGAAGCCTGGTTTTGGTATTGCTCAGAGCTGACGTCATGTACAGGCAAGGGGGCTTTAGCAGCTGTAAAATTGGGCTTTTGTTCCTGGCTTTTGTTTGGAGGAGCACATAAGAGCGCCATATGGCAGAAACAATGAAGTCAGGTGTTAAAAAGCGCTGCATCATCCCTCGATGCAGGTTTACTGTAGCCTCACTGGTAGCACTAGCATTACTACTGGCACGAGCATTCCAGGTCGTCTGATAACTTGTTGTCCAAAGACAGGGGATCATACATCACGCTAGATGAGATGATTATCGGAGTTGGTTTTGGCCGTGGAATGCACCGCCGTTTTTTGCTCCCACGCAAAAGTGAGAAAGCAAAACAATAGCAGCACCAGGGAGCGATTGCTCAACGGGTGCAGGTGTCATCCATCATGCCGAAACACACACTGCATGACTGTAATTCCCAGCAGCCACGGGGAGGAGGTCACCGTCACAGGAAGCAGGACTCACCCGGTTAAATGGACAAATACATGAGAGACACACTGGCAGGTCATTTTCACATAGTTACATGACCCATAAATGCAACAGGCTCGAATGATGGCTAACAGGCTACTTCCTTAGTTATGCTAATGACAGTTTCTTTATTAGGAGATGATTAATGAGAACAAATTTTTTTTATTTATAACATGAATATTAATTCTTTCATTTACATGTTAACCATAAACAACAGGACAAAACGATAAAAAAAAAGATATTTTCCATTATTTGAAAGAAAAATTACATAGATCAAAAATTGGACAAAGGGTAAATCATGTTTTAACTTTTCTTTTACAGATATTCCCAGTTTTGTTAGATTACAAAAAAATATCAAATAAAAAAGTATTAATTTACAAGATTTTTCATTTAAAATATGACGTATTCACTGTTTCGCAATCAGAATTTTATGATCTGATGTATAAATTTACACTGTAAAAACTGGATTACAGTTTTAACTGCATTTTATGTTTTATAATTTACAGTTATTTTACTACTACAACCACAGAAAATAAGTATTAATTTACATGATAACCATAAAAAACAAGCCCAAACTGTGAAAAATATCCACAACAAAAATGGATATTTTCGCAAATGGTAACTTGTTTTTTTCTTTTTTTTAACATTTAATCATAAAATTACATTTTTAAAACTGTTTTTAGATATTTGCTGTTATTTAAAAGAGTAATTATGTCTGTTAGGGAATGACAATTCTTTAATTCTATTTTACAAAAAATCCCAGTTTTGCTAAATTACAGATAATGACTATTATAATCACAGAAAATAAGTAACAATTTACATGTTAACCATAGAAAACAGGCCAAAACTGTAAAAATCAAACATTTGACCATAAAATTACACTTTTTGTACTGAATTTAAACAAGCAAAGAATATTGTTATTTTACAGATATTTGCTGTTATTTAAAGGGGAAATTATGTCCGTTAAGGATTGATACTTTTTAAAAAGTTATTTTACAGATTTTCCCAGTTTTGCTAAATTACAGATGATATCTAGTAAAATCACAGAAAAAAGTATTAATTTACAAAAAATAACAACAGAAACTGTGCATGACAAATCTGTATTCTCATAAATAAGAATTCTCTGTTTTACAATGAGTGACTGTAAAATTACTTGTTGTTACTGTATAAATTCATGAGAGACACACTGGCTGGTCATTTTCACAAAGTTACTTGACCTATAAATGCAACAGCCTCAAATGATAGCTAACAGGCTACTTCCTCAATTATGTTATTGACAGTTTCTTTAGTAGTAGATTGAATGAGAATGAAGATTTCTCATTTATAACACAAGTTTTCATCGTTTCAAATAAATGGGGAAAATATGAATCATATGCACTTGGCTGTTTGTCCTTTGTTAGCAAAATAAACAACTTTTAAACACAAATAATGCTTAATGTGTTTGAGAAATAAAACCTACATTCGTAATCGTTTTACAAACACGATACTTTCCTTGGTTCATTGGGAGCCAAAGCAGAAAATCGCAGCTCGTCCTGCGGTTTCAAGGCGTGAGATGAGACACAAGAGTGTCATGATGACAGAGCTTCACCTCACAGGCCCGTTCTGGTTTTGACAGCAGCTCCTGACTGAACCTGCAGGCAATATCTCATGCCTGCATGTCCTCCATTAATACTTTTCAAAACACAGCGGATCTGGAATGCCAAACAAACCCCGCGAGGTGTTGTTCCCACCTTGCAATTCGTCAGCTGCAGCAACAAAGCCAACGTGATATCCATCAGCGGCAGGGCCGGGCGCCGGCTGATTTGGATACCCTGATTAATTTCAGGCTCTTTTAAAGCTCAGGGGTGAAAGAATGAAGAATGTCATGGTGATCAATGGAGCGATAAATCAAAAGATGCACAGGTGGAGATTAGAAACTCTGGGGAATTACCATTTAAACAAACACACAGAGAGAGAAGACTCAGAAATGGTTTACTTGTGTCTCTCTTATTCTAGTCCTACCTGCAGCCGCTCAAGCATCACACTAAGCAGTGTTGATTTTAGCCGTTTTACTTTTCATAACATGCAATTAAAGCCTACCTGACTACATTTTTCCGGGACATTTATTGCGTTATTTTATGCCAATATAAACCGACTGCGACAGGTGACGATAAATTCGCGCCGTATTTGTAAGAAAACAACTGTGGTCGTCATAAACACGGCAAATCGGAGGAAGTCGATGAAATAAATGTAACATAAAAGTACCCAAATAACACGGGGCCCTGGCTGCTTTGGTCAGGCCAATAAACCATAGTTACTACCAACCGAGGCGCACGACAGGACTGAAATACAGCCTCAGAGCCAAACCTGTTTTTAGAGAAAACAGCTGGTGTGACATTTCCAAACTGATCACATTAAAACTGGGACGGAGGATAAACCATTTTCATACGAGGATGGCACAAGCAATCTGTCAGGAGAAGCACCGCAGGGGAAGAGGGAGGAACGCCACTTCATAGGTTACATATGACCTAATTATAAAGCTACTAATCTAACTTTCCACTCGTGTTTTTAGCAAATAAGAGGAGAAAAATAACTAAAAACAGCAGGAAAAGAAGAGGAAAACACAAGATACAAGCATGCAGGAACTAATTATGCAGGAATTTACATATATTTAAAAAACTAAAACAGACGTTAGGATGGTTTCGGACATCTGGAAGAAGAAGAGAGAAGCAGCAGAGAGAGCTATTAATCACAGATATCACCAATCAGGCTTCCTGCTCTGGGAGTGCAGCAGCGTCCAGGTTAACTCCCCAAACTAATTCTGCACTTGAAAAAGCTCAAAGGGTGCTTAGAAAAACAAGCAGGGCCATCTCCAATGTCAGCGGGGGATTTTTTTTAAACTCAGAGCCCCTGACAAGAGGTGCTTCAGGCTTTCTGGCTGCTATATTATCACCTCCAAGAGCCCACTGTGGAGATTCACACTCTGAGTAGCTTAAAGTGAGACAGCAGATTAAAGTCATTAAAGCTAAAATAAAAGTGATATCTTAATGCACCTTATGTTTAATGTATTCTATGATCACTTAAATAAATGTACACTCTAAAGATTAATACCAGTTTTAACTTTAATTTTTGGAATAATTTACTATTGCTTTACAAATTTTTCATGTGTTGTTAAATAAGCAATAGGTAAACAATGTCAACATAACAAATCTGTACATTTAAAGATGCTACTTCATCCTTTTACAGTGTTTAACTGTTAAATTACTTATTTTCACTGTATTTAATTCAGCAAAAAATATTGCTATTTTACAGAAATTTGCTAAATTACAGATTGATGGCACTATGCAGTGGGTTACTTCACATAATGGTGTAAAATGGATCTTTGTGTTGCCAATAAATCTGTCAGGTTCAGGATGCTTGTAGTTCAGCATGGTGTGTTAGGAGTTTGTGGGTCTGATATGAAGGATGAAGACAGATATTTGTATGAAGGTGATAAATCATTTTGTGACCAAACATGGGTTAGCCCACTTGTGCATACTGCCATCCAGTTAAAGACTACTAAAGTGTTCATCTACATGGTAACTATATATATGTACACACACACACACACACACACACACACACACACACACACACACACACACACACACACATAATATCCACATTAAAATTCTATACTTTTATAAATAGTCATTAGTTCTTTTACAACATTTAACCATAAGACTACACTATTTTCTACTCGATTTGAAATATTTCTGTTTTACAGATGTTAGTCATTATTTGAAAGAAAAACCTATATATAATCAGGATTGATCATTTTCAATTGGAATTTTACAGATGTTCCTTGTTTTGCTAAATTGCAGATCACTTCTAGCAAAATTGAAGGAAAAAAAGTATTAATTTACACGCCGACTTTAGAAAAAACAGGCAAATCTGTACGTAATGTCCACATCAAAAAACTATGTTCTTACAATAAGTTATGCATTGTTTAAAAATGAGCGTACCGAAATCACGCTGTTTTGCTGTATTTAAATCAGTACAGATATTTGCAGTTATTTTCCACATCAAAATAACTATGTTCTTTTTAACATATTAAGTTTAGTTTTGCAGATTGCTTTTAAAAATGAGCATATCACTATTTGACAATTCTGACAGCTCAGTTTTTGCTGTTTTTAGTGTAGTAGTGGAAAATGGAAATATACTCAATAAATTTCAGAACCTGTGTGAATGTACTTAGTCACTTTCTCTACTAACTGCGGAAGCTTTTCATTGGGATCATTTTCACAGTTCAGACACAAACAGAATTGGACGTTAATCCTCCTTCATGCTGAACTGAAGAAGTTCCTGATAATAAGGGACAAATATCCTGCAGAGCCTCGGCGTGTCCCGTTTACAGATCAGCAGCCATCGATGCATGAGTTGAGATCAGTTTAGCAGAACAGTCTGACAACGCCCTCAAAAAAATCAAACGTCTCCTTCATTTCTTTATTTTCCACTGAAGGGTTAAAACAAACAAACAAGGACCCCATCAATCAGACCATGAGCTGACTTTTATATCGCGTTTGAAGGTGATATATTGATTTCTCGATGAGTGTGCTGTCTCAGGTTTAGATTTATGCTGGAAGCTGTTGCACATTTCCCCCAGTGGCTATGAGCAGAGAAAGCCTGTCTGTCAAACTGCAGATGAACTC
This sequence comes from Dascyllus trimaculatus, assembly GCA_024666655.1. Taxonomy (NCBI): domain Eukaryota; kingdom Metazoa; phylum Chordata; class Actinopteri; family Pomacentridae; genus Dascyllus; species Dascyllus trimaculatus. Next base: position 21,737,620 of record CM045462.1, on the reverse strand, counting down.
TGTGATGCTGATGGAAGTGAAGGTGTGTGTGCACCGACGACTGGGTCAGGCTGAGCTGCCGGGCCTGACGGACTAATGATAGATCTCAGTTGTCACATGTCAGGGCTGTCGGGGCCTCCATCCTCCATTACTGTCAGTGTCTTCTTGACACCTGTGGTGACACTTCTTTTTTTTGTTCCATACACGACTCTCTGATGCAAATAGCTGCACCAGGCGGGCGGAAGCGGGTGACAGGAGGAGAAGAAAAGGCTACAAAATGGATGCAAAACCTGGTGTAACTGATGTTTGAGAGGAAGTGCTCCGTGTCCTCTCGCTCTGATTTCTTTTATGAGGTTCGCTTTTTAAACAAATCGGCTCCAACTCCTGCAGGACACCTGTCACCATCTAAATAAACTGTGTAATCCTCCAACAAAGGTTAGAGGGTGTAAAATATGGCTTGACAAATATGAGCCCAACATGCAGCTATCAAGTCATCAGGTGTTTTGAGCTGCTGCTACAGTACTGGAAAGACAATGACAGGAAAGGTGCCAGAAAAAATAATGTAAAAAATGTGCAAAAACTATGAAAATAATGATAAATGTCTGTAAAATTCTGATGTTTTTAGCTCATTGAAATACAGTAAAACAGTGCGATTGTGTGTAATTACTATATTATTGATGTTGATTGCTGATGTGGACATTATTTACAGTTTTGGCCGTTTTATTATTTGTTTTTTGCTTTTGTTTTTACAGTCAACATGTACTTTTCTAGATATTGTCTATGATTTAACAAGACAGGGACTTCTTGTAAAATAACAGGTAAAAAGACTTACCAATTTTTCAACTGTGGATATAACATAATTTTTTCTTTCAAATAACGACAAATATCTATAAATTAGCAGCATTTTTTTAGATGATTTAAATACAGTGAAACGGTGTAATTATACAGTCACACAGTGTAAATGAACACATTACTATATTGTTGATGTTGATTACTGACATTATTTATAGTTTTGGTCCTTTTATTTTTTGTGTTTTGCTTTTGTTTTTACGGTCAAAATGTAAACTAACTTTTTTTAGAGGCAAATTTTTGATATATGGTCTATGATTTAACATGACGGGGACTGGTTGTAAGATAACAGGTATTTTTCTTTCAAATAATAGCAAATATCTGTAAAATAGCAACCTTTTTAGATGATTTAAATACAGTAAAACTGTGTAATTATACAGTCACACACACAAATTATAATTTGACAAAATAGACATTCTTGGTGTTGGCATTATATACAGTTTTGCCTCGTTTTTTTTTCTTTGTTTTTGTTTTTAGTTAATAGTCAACACGTAAATTAATTAATTTCGGTAGATGTTTTCTATAATTTAACAAAACGGAAAAATATCTCTGAATAACGGTCAATTTGGACCTGATTTTTTAGGGTAAACATGTAAAAGAAATATTTGTAATTTAACAAAACGGGGAAAATCTGTTTAAAAAATGAGTAAATATTCTTTACAAATAATAGTTAAAAATTTTTGTAAAGAGACAAAGCATTAATGGTAACACAACAGAGTAGCCACATTTTGGTAAATGTGCCACACAGCTTCTGTTTTTACAAAGTGACCTGACTCTTGTACAGTAAGACTTAAACGTAACTTAATAAAGCTCCATACTCTCACACGCCTGACTCTGCTTTTGTCTGACCCTCGTCAAAACCAGAGAGCTTATCTGTCGGTGTAGTTTTATCTGCAGCTCTGTGGACAAACTGAGCCGGCGATGCGGCACGTTTGACTAATCAAGAATCAATACAGGATTCTGACACGAATCAAGACACCAGGAATCACAAATGAATCAAAGTGTGACATCGCCAAACAGACCGCCATCCTGATCGTCGGTTAAAAAGATTAAACAGGCAGATTAAAAGATATGTTTGGTTAAAAAGCTGCTGACTCCTGCTTCACTGGCAGTAAGAGGGAACTAAAAATTATTCGGAGAATTTTACAATCAGCTTGAAAAAGTTCAACGTTTTGTTTACGACTCTTGATTCGTCTCCCTGACTTTCTTTTTCTCCACAGCATAGCATCATATTTACGCCAATATGATATACAAAACCAGATTTCATTAAACCTGTGTAGAATTTTTGTCTCCCCCTTCTGGCAGTGAGAGTAATTACACACACACACCTCTAAAAGCCACTGAATTCTTTTCCACACTGCAATATTTCCTCTGAATTTCAAGTATCTTTTCTTATCTGTAGCATCAGAAACATTTCTTGGAAGCCATTTAGGGTTTTCCGCCGTCTTCAGCTCTGGCAAACCGATCATTGTTGGTTGATGCATCACTGCTAGTGCGGGCGTGTTGCCACAGAAACTGATATTAAACGTTGGTAAACTGCGATATACAGAGATTCACCTGATGCTAACAGGCTTAATCAGCACTGCGTTGACTGGTCTGGTGAGAGTTTGGCTGTGACGAACGTTCCCACACTTTAAAACTGGTTGAAACATACACAGATCTGATCATTTCATTATCTGGAGATTCTTTAAGTAAAAATATAAGTTATAAGTCAATAAATGTACACCGTAAAAATGAATTACCTGTCATTTTTAAAAAATATTTTACTGTTATTCTACAGATGCTCAATGTCTCGTTAAATAACAGATAATAAGTATTAATCTACATGTTAACTATAAAAAGTATGGCCAACACTGGCCACATCAATCATCTGTACATTTATTCAATTCAATCCAATTAAAATAAACTTTCCCCTCAGGGTAATTCAAGGCATGTAGAGCAGTTGGATACAGAGCCTTAGCGACATCCGTAAAATAGTAGTAGCAGTCATATGGTACGATAAGTAAGATAGAATAAATAAAATAAAATTTGGTGTACATTATAAATGATTATTTGTTATTTTACAATTGGCTTTAAATTTACATTTACATCAGCCAAAAATACTGCTATTTTATAAATTGAAAGAAAAAATAAATATATTAAATGTCTCTCAGGAACTTGCTGTAACATAAAAGTTCATTTCATAAATGGTTGAAATCCATTGTTGTCCTATAAAGCGGATTAAAAAAGCAATATAACTTTGACCAAACCTACTGAAAAATCAACCAGATCCACCTGAAATATCATCAAAATAAAGAATCACGAGTTCAACAAATTTCAGTTTAAAATTAGCTCAAAGTAACACATGAAAACATGATTAAGTTGAGTTATTTGGACAAACTTGACAAGAAAAAAGGTTTCAAACTTTCGGTTTTGCTCTGATCTGAGCTTGGTTTGTAAAGGACACAGTAGTGCTGCGCAAAAAAACACCATGACACCCCCATACTTCAAAATAAAATCGGTTCTGGCCTTTGCTTCAAAGCTAAAAAAACGAGTATTTTTCTGAAACTGTGCAGGGCACAACAAATGGGCCATTATGGTGAGCCTTTATATGCTGCTGAGTGATGTGAAGCAGGATGGTAAATGGGTAGTAAGTGGACTTCCCACTATAGACACCACCATCATTAACTTCACCACCACGTCACCGCATCGCTATAACATCACCGCTGCTGCAAACACACCCACTGGGGCTATACCCTTCAGTCTTCAGCAGTTTCACCTTGTGTAAACAAAAAACTACACATCATCCCATCTCCAACCCCCAGAGGGGAGAGCTGTGTCATTACTGTCACCTAGTGGATGGAGGGGAGACGGAGATTGATTAATACACAACAAGAGGTGAGACGCAAAGAGATGGAAAGCACATGTGGGAGCCGCACAAAAGATGGCTTTCTGCCTGAGAGGGAAGGAAAGCAGCTGGAGGAGCATATTTCATTTAATGTAACAAGAAAAATAGATATGCAAATTATAAATCAGGGCAGAGTATCGCTTTAGCAGTTAGAAAACTGATTCTCTCAGCTTTGTGTTGTTTTTACACGAGGACAGAAGTGACCCGCTCGGCCAAAACAAGCAGAACTTTCTCCGGAAGCTCACCTGAGTCCATAAAAGCTGATAATAGAGCCAATAATTGGGAGGGAACAGCAATAATGGAGTTTTAGTGAGGCAGTAAATTCTTTAATTAGTTGTTAACACCCTGTGTCTATATGGATCGGCTCAAGTCCCCCCTCTGTTGCTACAGCAGGCTGGATGGACACTCCGGCAGAAGGCCAGTGAAGAACAGACCATCACTTTTACTGTTAACGGGCTGTCGAGCACCTGTGTGTCATAACAGCAAAAGCTCCTGGGAGACGTTTAAAGCTGCAAAAGCTGCCATATGCAAGTTACTTTACAGCTCAAGCTCGAAAATACAGTCGGGGGCTAGAGATCATCTGTGGGCTCAGGACCGGTGCCACCTGGAAGGAAACCTCAGTTGGCTGACATTTTGGGACGCATCACGGTGGGGACGTTCCCCAAACATACAATCTTTTTGCGGGTAAGAGAAACAAAAAAGGGCTGCAAGGTAGATAAATGCAAATGATGCAGGGACTGAAAAACCAGCGGACATTCCTGAGTGATACGATCTCTCTCAGCACAAACCGGGAGCGAAGCAGCAGAGGAGAGAGTGAATAAGCTCTCGGGGTGGTCTGTCCTTTTTCTGGGAGAGGAGCTGCGAGGCTGCCGTAGGAGGAGGAGGAGCTGGACGCGAGGCAGCAGTAGCAGAAAAAGGGAAGTACCCGCTCGGTTCCCTCTTGTCCTTAAGCCGGGAGAGTTAAAGGCAGGAAGCCATTACCAAAGTGTAAATGCACTCAGCCATCACTGCTTAAACACAGTCAAAATATGTTCCAGCGCTTGAAAAAAGAGAAAAGGAGTGGGAGGAGGTCGGTCTTGTTGAAACGAACAGGGCTCTCTTGTCCTCTTTTGAAACTTTCAGATGAGGCCCTGAACAATCCCTGCAGCTTCACACATACTGTCAGGAAAACTCACTATGTCTCTTTCCAAACATTGCATAACGCTGCTCCAGATGCACGCCGGCGGTTTGAGCCCTGATGAGAGGCTGTGATTATGTTACATACGGCGGTGGTTGGACGCAGTAATTAAGCAATCAGCAGCACAGCTTTGTGTTATGTCCATGATTTATCAACATTATTTGAATTGGGGGGTAATTAATTGTCACGGGGAGGCTTATTGGATCAGCGTGTGACAGGGCATCTCTGACTACTTTTGTTTTGGCAGATGGCCCCGTGCCACGTCGCTTGCTTAATCACAATGCAGGCCTTGCTCTCGGCCCGCTTTCGGAGTCGTATGCAAACAGAGCAGAGATGCAGGGATAGACGAACCGGTTCCCTCGTGTACTGTGTGAAGAACAAGTCAAAATAGGGGGAATCCGGCATAAACCAGAGCATATATGCCGTTTTTCCTGCAATCTGGGGCAGCTAAGTGAAGATTTCGAACACGATCAAATGTCACTTGTCGAGCTGCTCCATTGGCACTGAATGGCTTTCTGAACCGACTCTGCGTCCGAGGTGATGCTTCGAAAGGTCAAGCAAACATCCTTTGAGAGCATAAACCTCAGATTCATCGTCAATGGAGCGGATCCGCCTTCTTTTTGTCTCACGACGGCTTTAGATTATGGCCTCTGTTCTTCGGTTTCAGGCTTTGTGAGAAACTTGAAGAGAAGAAAATACCTTTATATGTAAACTAAAGGAGAACTTGTACTGCACATGCATGGAAATCTGTATCCAAAAAACGAGCTTGTACGCTCTAATTCAAAGCTGCAGTTAATTTCACATGTGTGGCTGCCAAATTGTTAATGAAATTCAGCAACACGCAAGGAGAAGGAATAGCTCCATCATCCTGCAATTGAGGGGTCAAGATCTCCTCGTTGGACAAACTCCAACTGAACCGTGCACGGATGTGGTGGTCGCTTTTATCCCGCTATTTTGTCCGACAAGCTGAAATAACTCCAAACTGTCAGCACGAGAATTATTAACAAGTGAGTTTTTTTGGAGAGAAAGTGACCGCACTTGTAAAAATCAAAAGGAGGTGTTTGAGGAGTTCCACAATGTCCCATACATCACTTACAAATTGATTATTAAAATGGAATAAATCGTGAAAAAAAAGAAAAATCAAAGCACGCCAGTTTATGGAGCATTTTTTTTTGAGGTTTCGAAGTAGTTAAAAGTTTAAAAAAAACAAGATGAAACATGATTATAAATTTCAGGGATCATTTTATTCTCGTGTCAAATGGAAACACATTATTTTCTTTTGGATTTGGATACGTAAAGGTTCATAAAACTAACAGATGACACCCTTTGGCTCGGACCCTGCCGCAATGTGTGAGGGCTCTAGTGTGGGGAGCCAGTTCGGGTCTTGGGACGGATCCTAACATGTCCTAAAAGGATCCGTCAGTTTGCTTATGTTTTGCCGTCGCTGAAGCCAGTTTGGCGACAGCAGTTGCGTGGCCTGTGTACATTTGAAGCAAGAGCGAGGCGCTGCGGTGTGAGAGCGGCGAAATGCTTTTTGGGCAGCGGCTTTGCTATGACAGATGCCGGCGATGAACTCTTGACACTGGCTCAACCGGTTTATGTTCAACATGTGTGTCTCTGTTACTGTCTCTGGTTTCCAGGAGGCTGGCTTCACTGTGGACGTAGGTATGTGTGCACATGTGAGAGATGAGAGGAGCAGCAGGATCCGCAGCTATCTGGGAGGTTGAGCGTAATGACACACCGGGGACAGATTAGGTTCCTGTCCATCAGGGTTCCATCAGGAAGACTCTGATTTACAGCCGTGCTGACCAGCCAGCTTGCCCTCCACCCAAAGCAAACACACACGGAAAACACCACTGCCTCTGTGTGGTGGCAGCTGGTGGGCTCGCACACATGTTGCATTTGGCTACATCGCACTCCGGTCAGTTTTTTGACTTTAACATCAGTGCAGATCTCACTGCTGGGGCCGCCTAAAAGCTAAAAAGACTTGCTTGAAATCACAATTAAGTCAGTTTTGATGTTAAATTCTTGGAGTGTGAGCATATGCATACATTGTCTGACTAGAATTCATAATGCCACGCATGCTACTTAGACCCGGCCTCCCCTAGAACAGTGAGAGAAGGGAGATGGACAGATCCATTAAACAAGATGTCACCCCCAAACACAACAATGATTAATCACACGCTGCAAATTATAAGCACCTGTATGTATGAACGGTGAAGCAAAGGTCTCTCCCACTGTCTGACTGCATGCTTTCACTCTCTCAGACAGCCAACCCACCACCTCTACATCCCCCCAGCCCCCTTTTCTCCTCGCTGACCCTCTGCCCCCCTTCACTAGTACCAAGAGGAAGTCTGCCTGAAAAGAAATAACTCACCACGTACACAAATGGCCTTTTTGACTTAAACTCTCCATGAAATGATCAGTTTTGATGTTTTATGCAGAGCCGACGTACGAGAGCTGTGACTGAAAGCTACATGCAAAGCAAAGTTTGAATGCAGTCTGATTTCTATATCGCGGAAATGAATTAAGGCAGTTTTTATAAAGCTAAACTGTTACTAAAACACACATTTCATTTGTTGGACTCTTACAGTGAAAACACTATACAGCACAACTATGTGCCTCTGTGGATGACAAAATACGTAAGAAGCTACTGTGTACACACTCAGTACAAAGAAAGGAACTATTGTATCTGTGGTGTTGGTATCTTAAAATGTCTTACTTCATATTAATCACTGGGTTTTGTGCTTTCAAACAGTGTATTTTTCAAATTAGTGCATAAAGTCCCGATGCCACTCAACCTGTACTTGGGACTTTAGGTGTTAATGGATTAACGTCTGAACTGGTCACATTTTTACTCACTGTGGGCTCATTTTTCATTGCAATATCAAGCCCTGCACCTCTATGGAAACAGCACAACCCTGGCTAGAAGTAGAGGGAACTTACAAATGTCCCTAATGGAGTATGGCACATTTATAACGCCACGAATCATAAAAGAGACAACAAAGGTTAATTGTTTATTTTTTGCGATAATTAAAAAATAACTAATCAACGTGTAGCATAAAGTGCCATGTGCTCACAGATGTAAAAAATATGGTGACTCTACATACTATAGATATCTTACTACCTATATTTATATTTTTGATTAGTTTCCATACTTGTCTCCTATCTGCGCTGTGTGAACACTGCCTGCAGTTCAGCCGAATAGTTCCCGAATTTTTGTGATGTGACTGTCACAGCTCGGCTAGTCTCGGTTGCACCAAGTGTTGCAGTTTTTTTTTTAACAGAAATTGGTGCAGATGGTTTATTTTTACATAAAATACATAATTTAAAGTGTATTTCATGAAATATTAAGGACCACTGGAAAGTTAAAAATCCAATAATTCTTTGTTTTTTTAACTTTCCGGTGGAATTTTGCCATTTTGTTTAAAGAAAACACGCCTTTTAAACCTGCTCTGGTTTCGGGGTTCAGAGGGTTAAAGAAGTTTGCTTACAAAAGGGCAAACTGAAAAAACAAACCAGAAGATTAAATGGAAATTCAGTTTTCAAACTCAATATAGCAGGAAAAACATTGTTGTTTTATTCATCTTCCAACACGCTGAATGTGCTTTGAGAAGACTGTGGCCCTCTGTGTAAAATCACCTGAATTCATTATGCTAACTAGCCGGCCGTGCTGATAGGCACACGGGCTGATGTGAGGAAATGTGAGTTTGATTAATGTGGGCAAAATTGAGCTGTGCAGACTGCTCCCCAGCCCCAGTTAAAGGAGTCGCCTGCCATCAGGCTCAAAAGGGCTGCAGGCTGCAGAGCGGCCCTCCGACCTGCAGCACCTCCCGACACTTCACAGCAAATCTGCAGCAGACCTTCCTTCTGCTGCCACACAAAGCATGAAGTGGCCCCTGAGTCTGAATCTAGCTGGCACACAGAGGCCCAAATGAAAACCATACTTCTGATAGCTTACACAATGAGGGAGATGTGCTTTGTGTTTTGTGCTCATGTATATACATATCAAGTAGACCTGGGCTGGCTTGTCTCTGGCTGTGATCTTCCAGTACTTTAAAACTAGCCAGACCCCAACAGTCAGGCAGGACCAGTTGAACCAATGAAGTTTTTGAAAGCTTGTCCCAGGAGATGGACCATCTGACAGACCCAGGCGATCAGCTTGATGCATCCAAAACCAGCTACTCTGGCAATCTGTATCCCTGAGGGGGGTAAAGGCCACCAAAGTGCATGAATAAGGGATAGAGCTGGAGAAGTAGAGGGGGAGAAGAGAGAGAAAAAGAGGGAGGGAGGTAAGGGGAAAAGCAAAACTGAGCAACACACAGAGCCCCCAGGTACCTGCCTGTACAGTCGCCTCTCTCCAAATGTTTACTTTGGACCAGACTGGCGGCCAACTGGTTGCAATTGACCCTCTACCAGGACGAGTTAGAGAGTGAACCTGAGACTTTTCCTTCTGGGAAAAAGATGGAGGGAAGCCACACACGCACACTCTGAGAGCACATACAAATGCATATCAGCAAAATAAAAGCTCAACAAATCCCTTTAATGGCACTAAAGAGCGCATGTAAAGGATTCCCTGTCATGGTCAGCTCAGTGCTTCACAAAGCGTCTTTGCTCTAAAATGAAAGTGCGGGCTATAATTTCATAAATGAGTTGGAAAGAGGCCAGAAGTCAAGAGCAAAACCACAGAAGTCCACCTGCCACAGGTGTTAAAGCTCAGGCCGGCTGATTCTCAGTCGGGTGGAAAACAGGATGGCTGGCACACGAAACTGGGCAAAGTCAGACACTGTCACCACCGAAAACACAGATTTAGAGTCCTCTGCTGCCATTGGTCATCTACCCAGCAGCAGGGAGAGGCTGGGGTGTGATGGAGGTGGGTTGCAGAGAGGAGGCCCACTGGCCCCATAGACTAAATAAAACCTCTTAATCCTCATAAACTACTCCATATGAGTATTACATCCCTTACTCTGCACAGGACTTCCAAGGGAATGGAACTCATTTTGCGGGTAAAACATTACCAGAATTCCTCCTGTTGCTGCCTGGCTTCCATAATAGGTTCCGTGTTCTGCTGAAGCCCGCTCCGACGCGAAACCCCCCAATTTCCCCCGCAAATATCGATGACAGAATGCGCTTATGATGAAAAATGCCCCGGAAAATGTAAATGAGGGGGGCTGGCTGGATACAATGATTACTGTCTGTGAGTGAGTATGTGTGTGCGGACAGGCAAAGCACGCCGGCTGACAAGGATACAAACTACATGCACCAGGCCTTTGGGGATTCGCCGCACCACAAGAAGAAGGAAAAAAAACAGCAGAGCTAACACGACGCCCACTTTCTAAACATGATCGTACAGGCCTGCAGAGTTGATATGATTCATCAATAAAAATCACATTCAAAACAAACATGTCCGTGTAATCATTTCCCTTGTCAGCTGGCCTATTCATGCTCAGCACGCAAGCCCTCTGAGCATACACCTGAGCAGTGTGAGCACGTCGGGCAGGAAACATGGAAAGGAGGGAGGTGGGGGGGGCAGGTAGGCATTTCACTCCAGGCCAGTCATTTGTCACAATTGTCACCGAATGCACAAACACAAATTACTGAATTATAACTGCGGATGTGTGTGTCCTGCCTTGGTTAAATCAAGACAAGCGCTGGGAGCTGTCATAACAGGGGGGCCGGTGTCTGGGCCACCATGGAGGTGGAGGTGGCCCCCGAGTCCGTTTACTTCTGTTATGGCTGTTAGGTGTTTATTGGGGTAAACACAATGTAAATGCACGGCTGACCGACACGGGGAGCGGGGCGGTAAATACAACATGTGAGGTAGGGAGAAATAAAGAAGGCATAATAGACGTCCTGATGCGTATAAAAAGGTGCTCCGGCTGAGCATTTTTAAAACACTAATGCATCACTGTCACTCCAACTCTGATATGTCAGCATAATTGCTGTAAACAAATCGTGGAAATGAGCAGGAGCTACACACAAACCTCCCTGCTTCCTGGCAAAAGCACAATTCTTTATGAAAGGTTTAACTGAAGGAGGATGAAAATGAGAGATGATTCAGACAGGAACAGTAATAGTAAGTACATTTTAAGGGAAATTACCAAATATCCAAATATCCAAACTCAAATTTACTGATTTAGACAAACCTTTTAAGTTGCAAACATTATTTTTAAGACTGTTGACATATTAAAGTTGCATCAACTTAATATTGGGTGTAATTTCAAGTCAAAATTCTGCATGAGTTGATTTAAGACCAAATTCAAGTTAAGGTAACTTCATGAAATTGGCTTGATGACTGCATGTTTCTTCCCCCTAAAGTCAGAATTTTAAGTATGTTTGATTTTTAAATTCCCAAAACAAGATATTTGCACATGAAACAGGAAAATGTTAAAGACCAGGGAGGCATGATATACTTTTTCAGCATTTACAGTCCGATGCATGACGTGAACTAAAGCAAATTAACTCAAACACACATGCTCCAGCTTTTCTTGCAGCTTGTTACAGAAAGAAACCTCGCACGGTTCTCGTTTTCCATGACTAATCTGCTAGAAAGTCCGTCTGATAGATCACAATTAACTCTGATTTAAGAGTTCTTGGGCACAGCGAGTGTTTTTTAACTTTATTTACAAGAGACGGAGTTTTGTTGACTTGCAGGCTCCACATGTGCACAGCGAAATTAGCGAGGAACACGAGAGAAGACGCCGAAAAGGAAGATTTGGTTGCAAAAAGGAATGTTTGGTGGAAATATTTCGGCTACAGAAGGGATGACGTTGACCAAAAACAGGCGCTTTGTCATCAGTGTCTTGTGATTGTTGCCGCCACACGAGGCAACGTGAAAAATTTGTTTGACCGTTTAAATCAGCGCCGCAAAGCTCTGTGTGATGAGTACAAAGCCAGATCTGAATGTCATCCAAAGCCAGAAACTATTTCTGATGTCTTGCCAGTGTTACACCGTATGAGAAAGGCTCCAATCGCCTGATTTCAGCTTGTTTTAAAGGTTATTTTCCATTTTCGATGCAGATGCACTCCCCTTTAAAATCACCCCAATCATTCTAGAGGAATGATGAATTCTTTACACACACAGTTATGAAAGTAATCCTGCATTTTTCACACTGCAATATACTGCAAAGTGAGATAGCTCAGTGTTAGTTCTTTCTCCCCAATATCATGCAACTTTATTTTAGACATTTTCACACATTTAAACTGAATTTTTATAGACAAAAAATTGGATGCGACATCTCTACTGGCTTCTAGTTTGTTCTCTAAAGCAACCCATCAAATTTGGCGCATAAAGTAGACACTAAGTACCATGTGAGGCAAAGTGCGATGTTTTGTGAGCATCCAAAAACTATTTCTGATGTCTTGCCAGTGTTACACCATATGAGATACACTCCAACTGCCTGCTTCCAACTTGTTTTAAAAGTTTTTTTAGGCACCATGAGAGGCAAAGTGCGATGTTTTGTAAGCACCCTAGAACTATTTGGATGTCTTGCCAGTGTTGCACAATGCAAGAAAAGTTCCAATTGTCTGATTTCAGCTTGTTTTAAAGGTTATTTTCCATTTTTGATGCAGATGCACTTCCCTATAAAACCAAACCAATCATTCTCGAGAGATGAATTCTTTTTAAATAGCATAATTAAAGTAATCCTGCATTTATATTGCAAAATATACGCAGAAAAACTAAATATCTCAATGCTAGTTTGTTCAATATCATGCAGCTTTATTGTGGATATTTTTCACACTTTTTAACTGAATTTTAATAGACCGAAATTGGATGTGACATTTCTGCTAGCTTTATATTTGTACTGTGAAGCAACTAATCAAATTTGATGTATAAAATAAACGCTAAGCACCTTGTGAGGCAAAGTGCGATGCAACCATACAAACCCTGTAGCCTGCTTATATTCTAAAGCAAACAGTTACTGATGAAATGCTCTCATGTATCTAAGCCATATTAGATATTAGTTCTGCACATGCAGGACAACATAGCCCAACCATCCGTACCCATAATGCTAAAACTAAACTCCCTGTGTTGCTAGAAGAGTCACTGCTTCGTGTCTGACTCGCTCTGTTGTGCAGCGAGTGTGTGTCGAGGTGAACCACACAGGTACGGTGGCCCAGACACAGGAAACGTATTAACGTGGACCACTGTTTACTCTCCTAACCGCACCGCGTCCCACAGGGGCATGGATGAAAAGCTCAAGCCAAAAGCCTCTTCACGTGCACACAGGCGCGCACACACAAACTAATCCAAACATATAAATTCAGATACAGCAGACAGCTACACAGGCAGACACGCATTAATTTTCAATATATACTGCAGAAATTGAGATATAAAACCCAGCAACACACACTTATAAACACAGAAATGCCTCATATGCAGAAAAATTCAGACGTAAATTTAAATATTTACTCATTTTAACATCCACAGATTAACACATGCGCACACACACATGCACACACACTCCTGAAACCTTCAGATACACTCAACACAGTTTTACACAGACAGTTACTGACAGAGAGAGGCACTGGTTTCTGCACCTTTGCATGTTAACACCTGTCCACATAGACATTCACACACTATCCATTAACACCTACATAAAACACCTACAGGCACCCGTATTCTATTAGAGGTCAGCGCCCAGCTCCTCAATTTCATGGCCCATGTATGAGGGCGGCAAAGGTGAATGTGATGACAGAAGGGCAATGCACGGCTGCAGATGGACTATCACTAATGCACACGTGCAAAGAACTGCCTCGTAAACTTGCAGAAACGTCTCTTTTATATCCGTTAGCGTTTTTAAAAAAGGACATTTAGGGAGTCTTTTGGTCTAAAAACTCAAATTTCTAGAAGATTCCTCAACCGTTTCTTCCTCTACACTGATTTATACATAGATATGTACATACAGTTTTATGCAGCTGGGTCTCTCAAAGGTATTGAGTTGTTCTCTTTGACTCCCCCACCTCTCTCTCCCCCTCCTCTCACTCAGGAACTATGTCTCTTCCATGGCTGGGAGGTTGTAATTTGTTACAGGCGGCTGGGCAGGCAGAGAGGTCTCCCTCTTATCTGGACAAGGGATCACCAGGAAAATCATATCAGAGCGAAGGCGTGTTTAAATATAGCCGTAATTGAGGCAATCATTTCTTGCTGTCTCTTCAAACCTCCCCCCGCCCCCACCTCCTGCTTTAAAAGACCCTCCCTCCTTTAACTTTCTTTCTCCCCATCAGGCCCCCACTGCTCCCAATTCCCTGACGTTTTTTTCCCCTGGCTTTTTCAGAACAACCTCCTGCTTCCACCAGCGTTTCCTCCTCTAGTATCCAGTTAATCCTGGCTCGTGGTGTGGGCTCGGGGGCTGACAGTTGCATGACAAGGAATGTTTCCCTTTGTAAGAGCCTACTTCCTTCTTGCGCAGTTTTAGCCTAATTGAAATGTTTCCTATTGAGCTCAATCAAGGGGGCAATTACCTAATTATTCGCTTATGCCTTACTCGACCCTGTAGAGAGAGGCTGCGAGTCGGGGGAGAGGGGATGGAAAGAGGAGGAGGAGGTGGAGGAGTAATGGGAATACCGAGATAAAGGCAGCTTGAAAAAAAAGTGGGGGGAAAGATAGAGAGGAAATGAAGGAAGCATTTTCCTGTGAGTTGATAGAATTGGTTAGAGGGGTTAAATTCTGCAGACTGAGCTATTTAATACGCAATTTGATGAATGCTAATGCAGAAAAATGCTAAATTTTATTCCAAAAAACATATTTCTCAATATAAAGTTGCATTATTTTTGAGAAAAGCCAGAGAAATCTGCCATGTTTCAAGATATTACTTCGAATTTGAGAAACTCCAAGTAAAATTTGTCGTTACAATCTTTTTGGATTTCCAGACTGAATGCACGGCCGCGCAAAGATGCCCGTTTTTTTGCAGTGCACAAGAGGAAAAAGGTGGTTCTCTGAGAAAGCGCCTGGGTTTATGGGCTCATAAGGAAAAGTATTATCAAAGAGAGGAGCGAGGGGGACGGGGGAGACGAGAGGGAGACATTAAAGGAGCTGGAATGTTTTGTCCCAGCTTAGCCAGCCTCCAACACATTTAATAATGAGACAGGTAATAAAACACACTGGCACACGCACCGTCAAATACACACACACACTCACACACACACACACATATATATCGCCGCAAATGGGAGGACGTGTTTTCATATGTTTTCTTCCAAGCTCTCCTGACATTAAAACAGATTGCCTATGTCATGTTCCGAAGCATAATAAACAAAATTTTATAGCTCATTTGAAAATGGAGTATGTTAAAAAGCAATCAGTACGTCGTTAAAAGTATCCATCTTGTGCAAAGTAAAGCTCTACTCCTGAATAATTTATCTCCGCTCTGTGAATAATGTCCTTGAGCCGCGCGATGGATGGCGTAAATATCACTACCTGTGTGTGTGAGAGAGAGGGAGGCTGTGTGTTTTCTGATCTGAATCCTGCCCTTCTTCTCTCTCATCTCCCATCGCCCACCCCCAAATCCGCAGCTTCAACAAGTGTTGGCTGGGCGACTCTTAAATCAATCATTTAAATATATGGATAAATCAGCGAGCCGTCTGGGTTTAAGCACACATGCCGTAGCTTAATTCACCCGAGCAAACGAGCACAGCAGCCATATTTCAGCCAACATGTGCACCACTGTTGTCTAAACAAGCGCTGCGAGGCAGGCCGCAGAGGAGGGTCCTGGCTGGAGGTCATGGAAAGCAGTTATAATGCACGCACACAAACACATATACACAGAGACACACACACACAAATATATATATACACACATACACACATGCAGGCCGTGAAGGGAGTGAAGGCCCTGGTTTGAGGTCATGGAAATCAGTTATAATGCCGCCTTTCACCAGGGAAAATGAGAGGAGCAGGGGATCACAGACAGAAGTTGCTTTCCTGTCACACACACGAGCATGTGTACACGCGCTGACGCACACACATGCTCTGTGGAACCTTAAAAACACACAAAAATAGGCAGGCAAACATATGACACACACACACACACACTCAGTCACACTGACCTCTGCGGTCCACAGAGAGAAGAAAAATGGAAGCCCACTCTCTCACAGGCTGGGTGGGCTGGTCAGCTGGACTTAACGGGGCAGTGCATCTGGGAATTCTGCTGAAACACTTTACACACACACGCAAATATTGTAGCGTCACTATTTTCAGAGTTTCGTAAAAACTCTGGAGTTTTGCTTCCTCCGCGTGATGAAAGCAAACCTGACAAAAGTGACAAAAAATCAGCACGAGCTTGGCCAAAAGGCAGAAGAAGAGGAAAGACGGGGCGAAGCACGGCAGATCTGCGGATCGTCCAGGTGGTCCTCACCCCTGGAGCCTTGCATGGGTACGGCACTGACGTGAAGGGTAAAACCTGAAACCCATGCAAATGTGATCACCAGAGCTGGCCTTGATTGGGACGGCCGCATATGATTAAATATAATTGCTAAGAACCTTTTCCAAATGCCTCGGTGGTTTTGCAGAAGTAGGAAGGAAGGATTTAAAAACCCAATTCCTAGCCTTTTTGGGCGAAAGGAAAAAATGAGGTGTGTGTGCACGCGGCCGCTTGTGAGAATTTTGCAAGACGGCAGGGAGATACCGAAGCGATCCTTCAAAACGGGGCTGGTTGTTACATGCACACACTGAGCAGGGAGGCTTTGCTGGCAGATAAAGTATGCTGAGGTTCAGGGGCAGAGCCGTCACACTCGGATGATTGATGGCTCAGACTGAATGCTTAAGTCAACAGAGCGTGAGCACGTCTCTGCAGCCCGGCCTAGGCCCTCCACTCAGCACCTATTTAAGGGTCAGGTGCTTCAGAACACACTCACTGTGCAACTGCTGCCATTATCTTTTCAAAGCACTGCACTGAGAAGTGAGGGAAAAAAAGGGGAAATCACCACTCAGGTTTGAAAAACTACGGCGCGCATGATATTTGTTCAAACTGGAACATTTGAGCTCCAGTGAAAACCACGAAATTTGTTGACTTTGATTTTTAGCCTAATGCTTTTGCCTTTTTAACTGGTCGCAGCCCCGTTTTTGTTGACAGCCCTGTCAATATCTGAAACCACACTTTGAGGAGCTTTAACCCAACATGAGAAAACATTTGTGTGTGCATGTAATAGCGCATTTGTGTCCCTTGTGTGACGAAGGATTTCCAGTTTTCTGGGTCACTTGCTCCAGGGGGCAGGTGTCCACGCCACTGATCTGTGGGCTGTTCCACTTCAACACCTTGTCACCCAGCCTCACCTCACCCTCTCCCCCAAACTCCCCACCCACCTTACTCCATCATGTCATAGAAGAATCCAGGTACGAGATCTAGAGGAAAGTGCTTCGACTCCCACGTCACGCCGGGTGTAATTAGAAAATGTGGATTTCCTCATCTACATCTGGGAGAGATGAACGTGTTTACAGTTCACCAGGAGGCCTCCCATTGTTTGAAGGAAAACCTGGGTCTTGTTTTCATACTTTTGGCCATCTTTTTTTATGTTTTATGATAACATTTTACTTACCAGACACACTTTACAACAGAGAAGTAAACTTCCTTTAAACCCTCTGAATGCTAAAAACCTGCTGGCGGGTTTGAAAGACAGAAAAAATGGTCAAAGTAATGCTAATCTTTTTGCCAGAAACCGTAGAAACGGAAAGAACCACCATATTTTCAGATAATCCTTGAACCAACTGTGTGCAATTTGCAGATTCATTGAGAAAATTAACCAAAACCAAGGTTAAAATCCTGATGCACTCCTTTCTACATGACCCATTTAAAAATTTAGAAAAAATAACTCTTTTGCTTTAACCAAATTTTGTAATAAATAAATAAATAAATTCAGCGTTCCTCTGTGCAACCAACAAACCATGGATTACAAGTGTGCACCGAACAGTCATTTAATAAAAATTCTGGGAATTTGCAGCTGAACTAGATTGAACTGCAGGCTGTGTTGACAGAGCACAGATTGGAGACAAGTATGGAAACAAATTAAAAATCTAAGGAGTTAAATATCTAATGCATGTCTATAGTGAGCCACTTCTATCTAGTATTGGTAACACCTATGGGCACTTGGAAAAATGCTGTATGTGTTAGTTTTTAGATTTTTTTTTTAAATAAATATTTTGGGAAATTCAACCTTAGCTTTTCCGTTTTTATGATTTATGGCATTATAACTGTGTCACACTGCACAAAAGACATTTCTCTGCTTGTAGCCATGTATTTACTGTTTCCATAGAGGTGCAGGACTTGATATTGCAGTGGAAAAATGAGCCCACAGTGACTAAAAATAAGACACAAGTTAAAAAAAAACGGACATATACAGCAATTTGTAGCTGAATTAGGCTGAACTGCAGGCTGTGTTAACACAGAGCAGATAGGAGACAAGTATAGAAACAAATAAAGATGTACATACCTAAATATCTGTAGCATGTCTATAGTGAGTCAGCTTTTTTTTCTTTCAGGGTTGGCATCATCTATAGGCACTTGGAAAAATGTTCAGCATCTTTATTCTAGGTTTTTTTGGTTTTAGTGAAATAAATAATTGAGGAAATTCAACATTAGTTTCTGTTTTTTTAAATTATTTATGGCAATAAAACAGTGTCACACAGAACAAAAGACATTTTAAAGTCTCTTCTCCTTTTAGCCATGGTTGTTTTGCTTCCGTAGAGGTGCAGGACTTAATATTGTAGTGAAAAATGAGCCCACAGTGAGTAAAGATAGGACAGGAGCAAAAGAAACACAAAGAAACAGCTTGGTGTTAATACGTTGTAGGGATTTAAATCGTGTTTTTGAATTATAACATGGCCTGCTGAGCTACAAGGCCACCCTGCGTGAACTTTAATGTACTGAATATAAAACCAGCAGCAGTTATCGATTCACTTTGGACAACAAATAGTCCCAGAAAGTCACAGATAAATACCTCACAGTCGCATCATGATCTTTACCCCTTTAGGTTTCCACATGTCAGATGTACAAAAATCAAACACAGATGCACCGCACATACACTCGCTTACATCTCGGTCCTCGCTGAGTGTGTTTAAACAAAGCAAAATTCAATTGTGGAGATGTAGCTGGGGTTTGAAATGTGGTCCATGTGCCGCGCAAACATATGTTTAAAATGCAGTAGATATGTACATATACAATGGAGTGAAAGTGCCTGTCTGCTACTTGTGTAACCCCCCAGAAAGAAAAGAAAGGAGGGAAGGAAGAAAGAGGCAGAAACAGAGTCAGGAAGTGAGGAGAAAGAGACAAATCCAGACAGAAATTGTGGTCTGAGTCATTTTCATCAGTGTGTTTGTCTTCTGCTCCAAATGAATGGCAGATGCTACAAGGTGGGCTACCAACAACAGCAATGCAGTCGCACACATCGCATTCATCCATGCACGGTGCAGATTTATCTCTGTGATGCACTGTTGCTGTTTGATTGAGTCACTGAAGGGCGAGCTGAGAGGAGATAAGGCTCCGAGGGGCGGAAGGACACACACAAACTGACACAGCTTTGTCGTGCTGGAGGTCCTGGCTGGAGCAGCGCCCAATAAATCGCCTGGATTTCAGCCTCTGTCATGGTTCCACCCAGTCCTGGATGTATATATATATATATGTGTATGTGTGTGTGTGTGTGTGTGTGTGTGTGTGTGTCTAAGCTGCCTCTTTGCAGATGTCTCCCCATCAGGCTTTGACAGAACCTGCATATGAGCAGTACTGTATGGTTGTGAGTTTTTTCAGTGTGTGTGTGTGTGTGTCTTCCTGTGGGGCCTGCAGCTGTGATGAGACCTACATCGCAACGCAAACATCAGGAAAACAGCTCAGGACACAATCACTGGATCGCACAAGATCAGATTCAGTGACTCAGCAGGGGCCTGGGGAGCACTAACGAAACAATCACATGTAGACAAAACACACACACACACACACACACACACACACACACACAACAGGAACAGCATTTAACCTTCACTCCATAGGGGGAGTCTAATCTCTGATTTCCCCCAATTTCCCTCCGCTGATTCGCTCCCTGTTGGAGCCAGATGAGGACAAGGATGGCACAACAAAGGCGGGCGCTCTTGATCTTCCTCGTGGTCATCAGTGTCCACATCGCCGTGCCGACCGACCAACCTCCCCCCGAATCACTCACTCGCCCACCCACCCACCCCTCGCCCCCATGGGTTGGGTGCCTCCCAGCTGCAGCCCGGCTCGTCCTGATTGCGCCTGATTTGGGTTAAGTGATTATTACCCTGCTGCGGTTTGGGTAGGGACTCTCCCACAGGCTGGAAACAGGCGAGGAGGGAGACCTTCTCAGACACACACACACATGCGTAGACACACTGTCTGTTTAGGTGAGTGAAGGACAGCAAAGAGAGAAACTGCCCGAGGGGAAAAGATGACTGTAAACACACATGACAAAGACACAGACATCAGAGAAAGCAGAGCGTATGTGTTAATTTCCAAACTCTGGCATCAAGAAAAACAGCTGGTGGCGCCAATTCTCTCGCTGGGTGAAGTTAAATCACTGCAGAAGAAGATGACACAATTAAAAGAGAGCCAAACCCTCCTACCTTGACGTTTAAATGTCTTTTTTTTGTTTGTAATAATGTTAAGAATGTTACTGTCTCCTTGTATTTTTGAAGTTTTCATCTGAGGAGCAGAAACTTGAGTGACGTCGAAGTTGCTTTTATCCAACTTTTCCACATGGGCAGAAAAACTTTAACAATATTTTAACTTTCTTGGCGTTTTTCGCCGGTTTTCGCTCAAATTGAAGGAGAGAGAAGACAGGAAGGCATCGCAGTAAACATACACACCGCAAAACAGTAAAACGTCTCGACAAACTATAGTCGCACACACTGAAGCCTCCATATAGCATAGTAACCGGGACGTCACAGGAGAAGCGCGGAGGGAGGGAAAAAGTGAAAATGTTCCAAACACATATTTACGACCCGGAGTTAAACTGTCTCTCACTCTGTAATTCTCTGAGCTTTTTACTGCAGGCTGGGGGTGAACAAAGTGCACGTTCTGTTATTCTACCGTCCGTCTCGTCTTACATCCACCCATCAGATTTAGAGCTGAGGTTTCAGGGCCGCCGCTATAGAGACTTAGGGCCGTCGCTGCATTAGGAACACCCTGAAAATTGGGTAGAGTTCAGGATGGGTTATGGGTTGCTATTCATACTCTCTTCCTTTCTGATTTGCTATTTCTGGACAGACAGTGCAGTTTCCACGGCCAATTTCTTTGCCTGAACTCGCGCTAAAACGTTATTTTCTGACAGATTTTTGGTTCAGATGACCCCGATTTTTGATTTGCGGCTCATGTAAGAATAATGACAAAAAAAATAAAAATTGTGACTTTGGTTTATTGTGCCTTCAAATGGTGGCCTGACCTTTCAAAGCCCCCCCAAAACACTAATGTTAAAGTACTCAGCTGGTTTTAAAGGAAATCTATAAACATCATGAATACTTTACCTGAAATGTTTTGATATTTCCTATTTTCCATTACTTTTCCAGGCCTGGAATAAAGCCTATGATAGCTAATAGTACACCTAGTATGTGTAGTCACAATGAGCCGCTACAGGTCTAACATAATAAGCAGCAGTAAGAAGCTTATCTGTTCATCTGTGTTTTTTTTAAGGATGTTATGTATTGCTACTTGTAGAATCCCAAAACACTTCCCTATCTCCTTTTTCAAATTAAAACCAGGCTTCCTTGTTAATTTACTCATCCTATCAGATGTTCCTGTCATTATGAATTCAAGGTGTGCCGAGTTCACACTGCAGACAATGAGTAAACAGCTGCAGTCCAGCTTTTTTGGCTCCTTGAACGCAGCCTGTTTCAGGGGCCGCACAGCTCCCAGCTAAGATCCTCGGCCCAGCAGCACACATGAAAAGAGAAATGGCAACGAGTTCAAAATGAATACACACACACACACACACACACAACCTCCTGACGGCGGGGGAGCCAAAAAACACACCGTAATGTAAAACATACCAATTTAATCATGGTGGGAAAGATTCAACAAGGCATGCACACCTGCTCGACGGAGGATTTCCACACGGGAGGGATATTTCACAAGTCCGGCGATGAATTTTAATCATGTGGCCGCATATGACAGCATGCAAAGCAACTGTCAGAGCCAACAAAAAAAAGACTGATTCATCCATGGAAATGTCTAGGAATTACAAAAATGATCCAAAAAGCAGCTGAGTGGCCTAACAGACGTGTTATTTAAATAAAAATCTCTGCAAGAAGTAACTGAATACAGCATGTTGGGTTTTATGCTCCTATGTTACACTTTTCATGCCACCACATTTCACTATAAAATGAAGAAGAGCTAACATTTATTGCTTCAATGCAAACTACCAAACTTTGACAGTGTCTAGGTGTTCATCAAAAGACCCAGTTTTAACAACACAAAGTGCAATAACCGTGACCTTCAATACAAGTCAGTGAAATTAAAGCCCTTCAACATGCTACGCTTGCAGCTTTGTTAATGTTGCATTTAAAGGACGCTCCCCAAAAATGTCTAACTCCAAACGTAATCACATTTCTCATCATGTATTCCATAAATATACAAACATCTGGAAGGTAAAGCATGCTGCTTTAGAGGAGAGCTGCAAAAACCTTTTAATTTTGATGGTTTGAACAAAACAAAATGTCGAGATAACATCTTTAGCTGTCAAACATGACATCATCAGGAACATAATCTCTCTGATATCACCCTATAACACGTTCCAAAGCAGTTTAAAAGGCAATGAATTGAATACTATCAGCAGTAAGATCATTATCGTACTAATGATGTCAACATTTGTTTAAAAATAGGATCATTGGCTCTCAAAATCTCCTTTTGCCATGATCAGATACCAAAAAAACAGGATTTATGTTTTTAATCTTTACCATCAAGTGTCTTTTACAAGTGAGGTCACATGGCAAGTGACTTAAATTTAATCATTATGAATAATTAACAATTTTCAGAAGCTAAAACTAGATATAAAGGCATGTAATTAAACCACACTATGTAAATACGTAGAGAGGCTGTCATAAAATGCAGAGACCTGATTGAAAGACAGGATGAAGATTAGTACTGATGCAATTAAGTCCCATCAGCATGATCCTCCTAATTTACTAGTCCAGCTAAACTCACACACAGTGATGTAAAGTACATGCACTCAACTGTTAAGCACACTTTTGAGGTAGTATTTCTATTTTGATGCTACTCTATACTTCCACTCCACTACATTTCAGAGGGAGATATTGTTCCTTCTCCTCCTCTACATTTATCCGACAAGCTTTAGCTACTTTCAAGATGAAGGTTTGACACAACGTAATAATATAACAAGCTTTAAAAATACAACACATTGTTATTCAACCAGTGGTTTTGAAACTTTTTGGCTTCCTACAAGAAGCAGTGTGTAGTCTGGGTCGCATTTCAGATGTCTATGAGACAGCTCTACCCAAAAGTGATTTTTTTTCTCTCTTAACTTTGTTATTTCAATAAACACTCCAATGGCCCAATGTCTCACCAAAAATCAAAGATTAGAGAAAAACCTCAAAAACTGAAAACTGATCTGTGCATCAGAACTTTGTTTTTTCGTCTTTGCTCTCACATTAGTCATCACCAGATAAACCCCTTGAGTTTATCTGGTGTTTTTGCATATAAAGCTGTATATAAAGTAGTTCAAACCTTCAACAGCCACAACAGTAACACACTGATGTTTCACTATTAACAACCTAATCATGTCATATATATAATAAAATATCAGTCAGAGGGACCAAACCAGCACTTTTAATACTTTAACCATATTTTTCTGCAAATTCTTATGTTCTTTTACTTGTAATGGAGTATTTTTACATTGCTGCATTGGTACTTTTACTTAAGAATCTGCTCGCATCTGCTTGCAATGCATATTCAAATACACCTCTCTATACTACTAAAGAAACCATCCGAGCCGCTTTTTAAATTACTACGCAGCAGTAATGCTTGCACACATGTGGGAAGATGCCCACAACAACATACCTTGAGACAGTACTAATGAGTGGCACAGGGATGCATGAATTCTCAGCCTTGCAGAGCAATCCCGAAGGCCCAACTACACAAAGCAAAAACACGGTGTTAAATTTTTGAGAAGCAAATTGGTCTGCTTTTAATTACGTAGAGAAGCGGTTGGACGTTGGGGCTGGAATGCTGGGTGTGAATAGATTCTTCAGCAGCAACTAATTTCAGATGTTCACCACGCATGAGCTGTTTTAAAAGTTGAAAATGGTGCACTAAAGTGGAAAACATAACACACTGAACATTAGTGTTTTTTGGACAGAGACAAGAAATGAATTATGTTTGACACCGATCGCATGGCACGTTGCTAAAAATACACAAGAATGCTTCTACTGTTTTGTAACACGCCGCTCTCTGTTAATGTGTGAAATTTTATTTGTCTCGCGAGCCTGTCCGGCCGGAATTATTGCAACCTGAAGAAGCACAGGAGTTGTATTTGCATAGACGTTCAGGTGGAAAAAAAGTGTGAACGTTGCCACATTAGAGTGTTTTCCTGACTTGAACCGCTTTATCAGTCGAAGCATTGTGAATATACAGTAGTGTGTTCTCAAGCAAAGCAAACTTGTAGTCTGGGCCACTGGGGCATCATACAACACTGTTGTCCAAACAAGGACAGAGGAGAGAGAAAACATCAACTCAGAAAGAGGGAGGGGGGGACCCCAGACCACCAGGGTTATCCCACCCCACTCCATATTTACTTAAACTTTCATGGCTTGGCTCGGGTCCTGCAGGGCCATCTTTCACCCCATGTTTTCCCCTCCTTCACACCCAGAAACAGCAGGCAGCGGAAGAGGTTTCCTGTCACAGTCGTCTGACTAGCATCGACATCCTAAACAGGCCGGTACATGCACAGAGAAAGACGGGAGATAAATCCCCCACTGGTCAGTTTGACCTGTGGATGAGGTCAAGCTAATGGGAACAGTTACCATCTAGGGTTTCATACAGCAAATCTGTCTCCTAAAAATAAGGTTCCTATACAACGAAACTGCATTCTCAGTTAAGTTTAGAAACAAATGCATGTCCCAAGTGGGGCCATTACTCAGTTTTCACTTTGTGTTTGGTTAGTTTACAAGGAAATATCATGCTTTGGTTGACACTTTTGCAATGATAACTACTCAATAGCAGCTTGGTTAGGTTTAAGCACCAGAACTATGTGTTTAGGTTTAGGAAAATAGCATGTCTTGAGTTAAAATACAACCCTTTCACAACATATCTGAAGCTTCTCCTGCATAATCTGGGTTGACAATGAGGCTAGTAGATGACTTGTTGACTTAAAAGGAGTGACAATAAAGCAATAAAATAAATGGTTGGATAAGATATGCTGATAGAAACCTAGCTGTGGCATATAAAAGTAATCCAGCAAATATATGTTTCCCTCAGAACATACTTTAAAAAACAGTTTAGTTGTATAGGGATGTAGTTTTTATGAGATCAGACTAGAAAAAGATGAGTTCAAGCTGCTTGACTTTACACTTTACTGAGTCTTGATGGTTTGTTTTAAGTAGATCTGTGGGTAGCATAGTTTAATATTGGATATAGTGTAAGAATTATTCAATAGCATCAATTTAGGGGACTAGTAAGTTAAATTCATGTTATTTTTTATAATTTAGGTGTATTTTTAAAGACTCTTGCAGTGAAAATCAAGTTCTGTACGGTATCTTTAATACACTAGAAGACATAAACTAAATGTGGCTGAGTATCTACACTTTAAAAACTGCAGTGCAACAAGAAATCAAGGATTTTTAACCAACATAAGGAACCAATGTTGTCAACTTGCAGGGTAAATTTTATCCTTCTTCACAACTGATGTCTAGTTCAAACATGCTAAACAGCTCAAATATTACGACAACATTGTGTAGGGTAGTTTTATAGTTGAGCAAAATTAAAGATAAGCTGGTGTGCTCGAGCCGCCATGAGTAGAGAGAAAGGAGCAGACTCTGTAGATTCCAGAGGAAGTAGTTACATCTAAGCCATTTTAGGGCAGAAAGGGATCATTTCTGTGGGAAAAAAAGTCTAAATATATAACTTTAAGGCATAAAGATGAGTTTTTGGGAGGTAAATCAACAACCGGATACAGCGTTGAAGCCTTTAACAAGTAGGTACCAAACTTCAGTCTGGTTTTTAAAAAGGGCAACAGCAAAGGCCATCTAATGTGTATGTAAAAACAGAGCTTCTGGAGGGCAGGAAGATGGACAGCCTCCCCGTCTGGATGGGTGAGGCTGCTCACGTCTGGGGGAGGAACACTGAGGGTTCCACTTTCCCAAGGGGATCCAAGACCAGGATGTCTGCTTGTTGTTCTACGTTCCCCCGAGATTCCCCTCAATGCCTATCACAGCAGCAAAACGACTAAAATCACAGAAAAATACTCAGATCCTGACATCACAAACCGCCAGTCTGTGTGTTTTCTTGCGGACGAGCCAGTGTCTCGACCTCCTCGTCAGAAAGTGTGTGCGCACATCTTCGTTCGTTACAGACTTCCCACAGAGGTCTTGTGCTTTGACAGGGAAGGTGAAGGAAGGAGGAGGAGGGGGGTGGACAAGTTTTTTTTCTGGCTGTGGAAAATAGAGGCAAGTTTTATGACCCATGTTCCCTGTCCTCCTGTAAAAATCACACCAGCCGTTTTCCAGCATTGCAGCATCATCGGCCGTGCAGCCAATGAAAACAATGGAGCGTGTGGAGAAGAAACAAGGCAAACAAAGAGGGAAAAAAACGGCCTCTCAGACGGAAATACCTGCAGGTCTACTTTATACATATACATCATCCTTTCCCTTCCCATCAGACTCGGAGGTAGACCCCTTACCTACTCACACACATGCAGAAATCTTTAAGGCTCCCGGCCTCAGAGAAGTTCTCATGGGTTTTCAGTGGCAATCCAAGCTGGCAATCTTCCAGAGCTCTCTGCAGGCACTTTGTTTTGCGGAGGGGGGTCTTTTGGGTCGAGCCCAACAAAGATGCATCACCGCATGGACCCACCGCATGTGGGTGGGTAAATGGGCACGGTTTTGTAATTCCATATTACCAAAGGAAAGCTGCCAGGCTACTCTGCCTTCGCCCTAATTGTGATTGTCAAACTTTCTATTGAATTATGCGCAGAACGAGGGAGTGCATGTCTCTGCTAAGCCTTGAAGATGAGAGAGCAGGAAACGCTAAAGTGGCTGTCCTGTGAGGTCCTGTCTGTAGAGGTCGGATGAAGACATGCATTGTGTGTATGATTCATGTGCCACTTTGTATTATCGTACAACAAGGGCTGAGAGGAGGCAGATTGGCTGAGAGCGCTGGAGGAGAGGGACAAGGTATTTGTATCCTCCTGCCCTCGTAATACATGGTAACAAGGGTGATTTGCACAGTTAAATCAAAACCAAGTGATGGTGACATTGAAGTCTAACGCATCTTAAGTTGATGAAGCTTTGCACCGGAGTCCACCGCGATCCGTTCACTTCTCAGGAGACTCAGTCACTCGAGGTAACATGAAGAGTTAGTTAACCTGTGAGAGCGTGCTTGAACTCTAATGCGCTGCAGATGTAGCCATCTTAGAAGTCACACGTTTTATTGAAAGCTTGCTGCACCGCTGCTCCTCTATCCCTTAAAGGAAAAATGTTTAGAAAATGAGAATTGTATGTATTTATCTGCAGGGGAATGATGATGCGACCGCTTTGATCAAGACACACACGTTTTGCGTTACAACAACACGCCTGTTGGGTTTAAGAAAGAACAGGCAGCGCTAATGCAGGTTAGGTGCAAGATAGATGCAAGATAGAGGACTTCTGTGAAGGCTTCCAATGGACATGCCTGCCAGGCAGCCACATTACTCATGTAGTTGGAAGGTTTATTATAAAATTGGCTATGCATTACAGAGACCTAATGCGGGTTCCTGGCAGTGGTGCACGCTGCCTGCGGTGAGGCTATCTAACACAGTCGGTGGGATTTATCTGCTGTTATGATCAGACCTGCCTAAACACAACTTATCTCCCCCCTGCATCCCAGATCACATCGAGCCCCGTGGAAAAAGAGAAAGCTCGGGACGTGCTAGCTGATCAGGAGCTAAAATCGTACAGGAAAAATAGAATCTACACATTAAAAGCTTATTCTTCATCAACCCCCAAATGCTCCTCCTCCTCCCTCGCTCCCCCCCTCACCGGCTCCATTGCTCCAGGAGATCCTATCATTTCTCCCGCAGACTAGATTTCTTGGGTGACTTCAAAGCTTGTTCACTAAGTGTTTAGAAGAATGCAATGGAAACAGGAAAATAATGTTCTGATTTCTGTAAACTTTATAACATCTGCTTTTGCTTAGTGCCGCTGCAGTGTGAAGCAGGAGGCTCCATACTGTGTTCAGTTTGGGACATTTCTTTTTTTTCCCACAGTTTAAACCGGCATCTTGCAAGATGGAGATGGGAAAGGTAAAGAGAAAAATGTCTTGAGCTTAAAGACCATAGTCTAAATGGCAACAAAAATGACATTAATGAAGCTTTAGGCAACAGCGAGAGCTTGTTTTTATGTGGGCCGGTTTAATTCACCGCCGTGTCACAGACCATTTGAAAAGCAGGTGAGGATGAATCCCACAAGAAAGGTAATAGCTTAACCCTCTAAGACCTAATTTCCATCACTGTTTGTGTAACCTTCATCTTCGGAGAATTCGGAGGATGCAGAGAGCACATTTCCACGGAGAGGGGAAAGGAACCAGGCGAGGCTTTGCTAGTGTCCCAAAAGGCCTGTGAGTAATGTTGCTGGCACCGTGCAAGCATACACACAGACTAACGCTACCTCCTTGTGTATACACAAGATGACAAGCCGTTTTTAGGGCCAAGCCAGATAACTCCATCACAATCTCCCCATGCTAACAGGGCAGCATGACAAGAGCGCCGAGTATACACACACTCAGCATCTGACTGGCAGCCTCGGGGCTCCTGTCTCCTTTCCCCCCTAACTCAATCATGCTCAAGTTTCACTCTCGCCCATCCGAGGCTAACTCGCTTCCTCTCTCTATCCCCTCATTCTACCCCCCATCCTTGAAATCCCTGAACCCACATCCCACCCATACAGTATCGCCTCCTCATCCATTGTACGTGCAACAGAAAAATCTTCAACAAAAAGCCTGTTTTGAAGATTCCTCTAAAAGAAATCGCTGAATCGCAATGTGCTCTTAAAAAGGAGGCGAGACAATACAGCTTTTGTTCAGGCTGATATTTTTAGCAGGAAAGGCCAACAAGGACACTGGTGTAGCTTCGCAGACAGCAGCTCTAAACATTTAATTCTCCATGAACACGGTTTAAGGAAAAAATCCTCCCTAAGTCACTCTGACACCACTGAACAAAAATAAGCGCTGGCAATGCACCTTGCACTTCTCCATTTCATTGTTTGGTTGTATATTTTCCATATTCCAGGGAAAGCGCCAGAATATCGAAAACATTAAGTCATTTCCACTGCAGATGCGAAGACGAGTTTGGCCAGTTTGCAGGGAAATGTTATTTAAAACTCTAAATGTCAGGTTTTCGGTGTCAGTCCCCTTGTCTTTCTCCAGGCCTTGACATGTGAGAAACCAACGAGGAGAAAGAGGAGGAGGAGATTCGGCCGTGTATCCACTGACAGAAGCCTCAATAAACCACAGTGCATCACACCCGCAAGATATAACGACGTGTCTCCTTAACAAGCCAAGAAAATGGGCTCCCTGTCCTGACAGCTCTGGCACACGTGCAGAAGGAAGTTTTCCTCTCGGAGAACAGAACTTTCATCAGCCCGTTTGGCCTTTTTATGGCCTATTGGTGACGGAGATTTTTGCTCTGTTTATTTAAAGCCCTGAAATTCTCACTCAACTGGAAAAAGACGCCATCTTTCTATGTGGAAGGCAAAATACTGTAAACATTTGGGTTTAGCTGATATCTTAATGCAACAAGCTGAGTCATGCGCTTTATGAGGAGCTGTCAAAAGGCGTTTTCAGAAGTGTGTTTAAATTACTAAATTATAGTTATATAATCATTATAATAACCTTTATTTCTATAGCACCTCTCAAAACTGGGGTTACCAAGTGCTTCACAGAGCATTATAATATATAAAACAATAGATAAAACAATAAGAGAACTGAAACATTAGTAAAAAAAATCTACCTGAGCAATGCTTGTCTGCAGAGGTGTGCTTTTAAAAGCCTTTTAACAGTAAAAGCACAACGGTCCTCCTTAGTTTTGAGTCTGGATTGTGGGATGTTTAGGGGCTGGGTTTCAGATCTCAGGGGTCGAGGTGCAGAATATGGTGATTAAAAGTTCTGATATACAGAGTGGGACCAAACTGTGTAGAGATTTAAAAGTGAGCAATATAACCTGCTGTTGTTTTTTCACTACAAAAGCCTGAAACTGAGTTTTTATCAGTATGGCATGAAAACTTTATCACAATAAATGTCAATTTTACAAAAATAAAAGATGCTATTTTCCAAATTTAAAAAAAAGTTGAATTTCGGACATTAAATGAATAGAAATTAAACGTATAGACTCCTAAAAATGACAAAATATGCATTAAAAATTAAAAGAAACCCTTAAGGTTTTGTATGTTACCTATAGTATTGAGACACATTGCATTGTGGCTCAGTGACTGGCACTTACGCTTGAATTAGTTGAGGTCTTTCTGTGTCCCTCATGTTCACACCCCTCTGGATGCTTGTATTTCCTTCCACAGTATAAAAACATGACGGTCAGGTGAAATAGAAACTCTAATCTGGCTATTGTGAATCTGTAGTTCTAGATGTATCTGATGCAGATAAGCCTGGTGTCCAGTGCATATTTGACCCCTGGGGAATGCAACAATGGACAAAAGCATGCAAATACACTCTCTTAAAAAGACCGATTCCCAGTTTGGTTGATTATTGGATCCAATATTGAACATTTTTTTTAATTGAAAGCAGACTCCCAATAAAGTAAGTTTGTTTAAAAACTTTGGCTCTGATGCAGCTGCCTCTCTTTATCTGTAGTTTCTAATCTGTGGCTTTAGGCAATGTCTGTTCCAAAGCACTATCTGATTTGTTAGGCCTCATGAGCTCGAGTCTATCAACAAAGTTTTGTGCCGGAGTTTGTGTTTTTCTAGACTTTTAAACCAAGATTTCAATTTTTTACTGCAAACACACATTTGCATTTGCAGTTCCAAATATCAGATCAGTATGGGCCTTGAAATAAAACTCATTTTTAGACCACTATAAAAAATAATATGCACGGGACAGACTGCTGGAGTCTCGGGGAAGAAGTTATACAGTAAATTTCAATAATTTATTCGCTTTCAAAGAGGAAAATTGGAGGTACTCTGGAGGTCAACCCAAGCTGAAGCAGGCCACATGCAGCAGAGGGCCAAATCCTTGTCAAAGCAGTGTGAAGCTGAACATGCGCCGCCTGCTCTGTTCTCTGTTAGCTTTACACATGTACTCGTAGGGGCTGTGACAATGCCATTCTGTTTACAGCATTGTTGTGCTGCAAGTGTTTAAGGGTTAATGACTTGCAGATGAAGTGTCAGATTTGTTTCTCGGAGGAGGAACTAGCAGGGAGAGGGTGTTGAACACTGGACATGTTGCGAGGGTCAAGTGTGGGGTATTGTCAGACTCGGTGCAACATGCCAGGCGCAAAATAAGAGGTCCAATCTGGGTTATACACATATGTTCACTTGCCTCTGATACAGTAAAGTGCTTGACGGTCGAAATATTCTCTGGGTGTGACATCAGGAGATGGAAGAAGCAAGTGTGTATATAATTGCGTTAGTTTTCGAGCCAAGAACACGTGTGACAGTGTTTCCGTGTTTTCAAAGGTTCCTCCAGGAGGAAAAACAGCAAATGAGAGAAAATAAACATGGAGGAGAAAGATGGACCTACA
Source organism: Dascyllus trimaculatus (assembly GCA_024666655.1). Classification (NCBI taxonomy): domain Eukaryota; kingdom Metazoa; phylum Chordata; class Actinopteri; family Pomacentridae; genus Dascyllus; species Dascyllus trimaculatus. Next base: position 21,705,830 of record CM045462.1, on the reverse strand, counting down.
GTAGGGAGCAACATGCAAACAAAACTCAGGCAGGAAACACATGGAGGGCAGTCGACACATACTGACCACCATCATGGTTAGTTTGTTTGCAGTATTATTAGATGATGATATGTAGAGTTACACAATGCTGGAAAACTGACAGTGCGATATTTCTGTTTTTCTGCAATTTAAATTGTCAAATGAAGGAATACACAGATTTTCACCAGATGACTTGAGTAACTCTATTCGGGAAGAATTAGTCATTCAAGAATGATTTTCTAGAGGAGCGCATCTGCGTAAAAATTAAAATATAATTTGAAAAAGGCTTTTTAAAAAGTCCCTTTGGACCCTTCATCACTGGCAAAGGCACCAAATATAGTTGTTTTTTTTGTGTGTTTTGGATGGCATTCAGATCCGGCTTTGCATTCATCACACAGAGCTTTGTGGTGCGGAGCTGAGCGGTCAAACAAATTGTCGTGTTGTCTTGGGTGGTGGAAACAACTGCAAAAACACTTCCGACACAGTGCCAGCCTTTGGTCAGCGTCATCCTCTCTGCAGTTGAAATATTTTCATTTAACTGATGTTGCGTTTCTTCTTGAAATCAAATGCTCCCTTTCAGTGTTTCTCTCATGTTCCTCGCTCATTTTGCCGTGCACATGTGGAACCTGCATGTCAACAAACTGTGTCTTGTGAATAAATTTTAAAAAATGAAGAACTCAATGAATCCAAGAACCCTTAAATCAGAATAAATGTGTTCTATCTGATACATTTCTCTTGTAGAAATGAGAACCATGTGAGTTTTCTTTTTCTGTCGAGCAGCAAAAAACAGTTTGCTCGAGTTAATTTGGTTTACTTCACACTGCAGTTCTTGCAGTGTGACTGTTGTGGATGCGAACATCACAGTCTCAGTGCTGAATCGATGTCCTATGCAGCCCTAATAACATCTTGCTTTCTTTGAACAACGGTCCAAATCCCAAATAAAATCACTTTACTAGAATGTAATGCCAAGAAAAGAAACAAGGCACTCTTGAGAATTTGCAAACTATAAACCTCAATTAAGGAATTACCAAAATAACCCAAATGATTGACTAATCGTTTAATCGACGGCCAATATGCAGATGATGCTTCTTAATCTGCTGATCCCTAGCCCCAGTGGGTTTCGAAGGCATGCTGTCTTTAAAAAAAAAATGCAGATAGTTACACTACTTACTAAAACCAGAAATGATCATATACAAAAGAATCTACAGATTTTACACTTCAGTTTTGTCTGGAAAATTAACCAACCTTAAAATTGTGATATTTCACTGAAATCAATGTATTCTACACGTCTGATTTAAAAGTTTGGGGAAAAAACTGTTTGCACTAAGCAGATTCTGTAAAAAAAATAAAAATTGTGTGCTCATCTGTGCAACAGAAAAGCCATCAGTGACTCAGCTATGACCACCAGTGACATTACAAGAATTAATTGACTTCTCGGCAAAACTGGGATGAACTGCAGGCAGTGTTTAGTCAGAGCAGACAGGAAAACATAAGGACACAAACTAAAAACGTCTATGCAGTGAACAACGTTTCTCACAGTATTGATAATCCCTGCAGGCACTTGGAAAATCATACATGTTGATTTTAGCTTTTATTCCAATTTCTGTAAAACATATTTTCAAATAAATTCATACTTTTGTTTTTTTTAAGTTTCATAGCATCATGGTGTCATTCTGCACAGAAGACATTTTTGAGTTCTCTTTCCTTCTAGCTATGGTTGCGCTGTTTCTGTAGAGTTGCAAGACGTTACACTGCAGTCAAAAACGAGGCCACGGTGAATAAAAATGTGACGGAAGCAAACAAAAAGCACTGCTTGAGGTTTAGAGAGAACTTCACCAAGACTTTAGGCCAGGGTAGCTTATCTTTATAAGTGCTAAAATTGCCTCCAAATGAAAATAATTTGCTTTAAGCTGACTTAAATTAACAGTATACAGTATGCTGCATATCTCGAAGGAAACTCAAAGGAAAAACGGATTTTACATCTTATAGCAAACTACTATTTCTTAGTTTTGGCACCAAATATCCACTGTTATGTTTAGGTCCATATTTAATTGCTGCACTTTCTATAAATTGAAAACTGTAGCATGAACTGTTGGAGACTGAGCATGACAGTTTCAAGGGTTAACCAGGCAGTGACATTCTCCCTAATGACCATCTTTTGCAGTTGACCGTGTCCGTCTGGAGGAAGGGGAGGAGTTTAGGACCCGCTAATCTTCTCTGGTCAGCACTCATTGAGTAAACATTAATTTCATGGCCAGTTGGACTCAGGTGGTGTCTCTCCTAATTGGACTGGAGAAAAAAAAAGAAAAGTGGCATCTTTTAACTCTCCAATGGCCTGCTCTGCTACCGTCACAGCCTTCTCCTCAGACTGCTCTGTCCAGGTCCAGCCGTTTGCTTCCGGCCCCTCGACGCCCACCGCCATGATGAATGGGCCCAAGCTCCATTCAATTACGGCCAAAGTGCGAAGATGCAGGAACAATGGAAACTGGCCTCGGCAGTGCAGCGGCAGACCCTCGGCATTCTTCGCAACAATTTAGTCTAATTAGCATCAACTCCTGCCCCATCCATCATAGTCCTCAAGAAACATAAACAAACTGTCAGCTCTAGCGTAACAAACAGATCGCCCAGCTACTTAGCACAAATTATTCTTACATGAAACGCAGCTTCTCAGGCGACCCCTCCCCCCCGTTTCTCCAGGCCATCTGGGGGAACGGAGAGCTATTAAAATTGAAGACATATGTTCCAGTCAAGTTCAACTCTCCAGTGTGCCACAGTGGACACGGTGACAGTTTCCCTGTGATGGGCCGGACTGGAGGACTGACTGAGTGGGGTGTGGTGAGCAGAATCAATGAGAGGGTGTGTACGGTATGTATATATGTATGTTTGTGCAGAATGTCACATTTGAGTGTATTTTTGTCCACTTTGTATAAGCAGTATAAGCATGTGGGTGCACGCAGCCTATATAAGCATTACAAAAACTTTACTTAGGCAAGTTGCAGGTTGAATTTTCCACAAAAATTACCCTGAAAACATCATTCTTTGAAAAGTTAATGCGTGAGTTCATATGTTTTGTGCAACAAAAGGGCAGAATTTCAGATGAAAAATTAGGCATCTGCTCTAAAACCTGCTTTTTTCATAAGAGGCAACATTATGTCACATAAGAGAGTCGTCTCCACCTCTAAACTCTGTGCTGTGATGGTAGTGAGTCGGAGCAGCTGTGATTTAGAAAACTGGTGTTTTTTGAGAATAACTTTGCATTTCACAGTCTGTGATAACGTTGAGTTACTGTGTATTCGTAAGTTGCACAAACTCCAGTCTATCAGGTGTGTTTCGTGCAGGTGAAGACACTTTACTGCTGCATCACTAGTGCAAAACACTGTCACGTGCATGTTAGACTGGAGGATTATGCTCCTAGAAATGAGGAGATGGAACACTGGATGGGAAATTTGGTTCATAATTCAGGACCATGGGAGCCTGAGACAGTGTTTGGTGGAAACATCCATGATTCCATCATCAGCTGCAACTTCTAGTACTGGTGCCAGTAGGAGAAATGGTCACAAATCAGTCAGAGATTGACAAAAACTGAGCACTGTAATTTCTGTGTTATGTATCAGCTCTCTCTCTTCAATGTGGGACCACAAGACAGTGTCCATTAGACGAGCAACATATGACTGATACCTGCTGATTATCATGAATTTCTGTTCCGTCCTATTATCATCACTCCTGCATTAAACAAACAATTCCAGCTGTGCCATATTCCATTATGTGATAGGAAACTTTACAAGACTGATCTGTCACAATAATACACCAACACATCTGATCTATTCTCCACTTGCCGTCCTCACGCCACAAATTAACTTCTTGCTAATCGCCAATATTTCTCCTAATCCTTGTCTTCCTTGTTCTCTCTGACATCCTGCAGGCTCATAATTATAAGGCTGTGGTCATATTTGTCCAAACATACACTCCTCAAGTGTCTTGTCTTGTTAAATTTGAGCTAACTGGGCTTCCTTCCCTTTTGTGACACCACAAATAAGTTGTCTTTTTTTAAGACGGGGCATAAAACTCTTCGAAAAACTCCGCTACATGCCATTGCTGTGCACATATAGTCGTATTTTATCAAAAAATCTAGTTGCAGCTTCATTTTCCTAGCACAACCTGCAAGTTGCATGTTTTTTGTCATGCGATAGACGATATTTTAACATAAGAATCCCCATAAACGTCATCTGCAAGATGCTGATATTTGAAAATAACAGGGTCCTCCATGGCTGCAACAGTCAACCAGCTGACATGTATCATAAATCTAAACTCTATGGCAGAATTGCTGTTTACCTACTTTCACATTAATTCATTGTCACATTTTCATCTTTCCAGCTTCCACATTACTGATCACAGCTGCTAAGGGGGAAAAAAACATCAACTCCGGCAAAGAACAACATCAGCAGCCCTTTAAACGCCAAACACAACACATGCAGAGGATTTTCCTGAGCAATCATAATGAAGAACCTAATAATGAGAATTGCCTGGCGCTCTTTGCAGGCACAGACTCCACAAATGAGACGTTTACACAATCAATACTTAACCAGACCGAACTCTTTTTTGATCACATTTAAGCCTTAGCGTTTGATTGTGTTTTAAGTACCTGTCTGGGCCATCCCGGAAACGCGGTAACCAAACTTAAAACATTCCTCCTGTGCAGAAATCCCATCGGAGGCGCGCTGTGGTTGCATTAAAACGCGATTTAGCGCATTCTTCTCACGCTTATCTCGGTGCTTATAATCAGTTATGAGGCCTCTATGATAAACAAGTGTAAATAAATTAGCTCTAATGAATTCAAAAATAAAAAAAAATGTCTCATAAGAGTGAAAACAGGGGCATTAAAAAAGCCACAGTGCTGCTGATTGGTGCGAATTAGTTCTGCAGTGTTTTAGAGTGACCATGTGCTGCATTGGAGCTCCACCAGAAAATAAAATATATAAAAAAAAGCTCCCACTCTGCATGGACCCGGGCTTAATTTGTCAATTTTCCATTTCCTTTTAGATGTTCTGCAGAGTGTGAAATGCTTCGCTAATTATCTAGGAAGCTTGGCAGGCGAGGCTTGTTGTTTTTAGAGAGCTGATGGCGAGCCTTCTGCAAAAAATAAAAAAAAAGAGGAACTGTGCAGACTCACCATGACAAATAAACCTCGAATGCTCTCTGTTAACAGCTAAAAATGTCCAACAAGGACGGGGCTAAACGTACTTGTTCCACATTAAACACACCGCAGCGTGGGGAGAGGAGAGGAGGGGAGGGGAGGGGGGAGAAGACTCAACCCAAAGAAACCGTATAGGAGCTGAGAGAAGCTTTGACAGCAGAGGACGCCTGGCCAAGGTGAGAGAGGAGGGTTATTCTAATCAAGCTAATTCCTTGCAAACCTCAAAATGATGTCATCCACTGTTTGCTCATTAGAGATTCTTGTCCCAACGCCAACACTAATTCTCATCCAGTCGTGAGTGCGACTTCTTTCTCCCCCTGCAGCTCTGATGAAGATGTACGCCGCATAAAGGCTACAGCAGGGAGGGGATGGGCTCCACTCGGATGACTAATGAATGGATTACATTTGTCGTTTTAGTCGGCTCAGTGTGCCTCAGCTTGATTCCCTTACATGCAAAAAAGACGCCCATTTCCCCCCTCCGCTTTCCCACAAAGCTCAATTTTTCATGTAGGATTTTTATGCAGAGCTTTCCGCCCCGTTTCTCCCCTGATGGGTATCACTCACAAGCCGTTAAGCTTCTGAACTGCTCTCTGGCCCGTACTGTCAGGACTGGGACTCAGCTCGCCGAGTGATCCTCAGATCCAGTGCGCCGCTGGATGTCAGGCCAGTGGGACAGTGCCAGTGCCGTCTTTGCGCTTTAATCCCCCCCCTCGTTGCCACTCCCAAGATCTGTGAGCTCTTGTTTTTTCATCTCGGCTGAGTTCGCCTTTATTGTGCTTGTTTTTTTTTTCGATGACCACATCAAGTTTGTCTGCGCTCTTTGTACCACTGCAGGCCACACACAGCACTGACGGACTAACAAGTTCAATCCAGTGCTTTTACCCCCCCTTAAAATCCAGTTTTCCATGCATGTCTGGGACATTAACAATCAGATAAACAACAATAAAACTACTATAATGTCCCTCAGAGCAAATTAGACATCTTAAAATGTCTTATTTTGGTTGACAAATAGAGCAAACCCCAAAAAGTTTCAGTTTTCTATCATAGGAAACACAGAAAATGAGCAAATATTGACGCTACTGGTGATGAATCAAGTGAATTTTAGGCTCTCAATTATCAGAATTGTTGCTGATTGATTTTTCATCTACCTGATTTATCAATTAACTGATCCAAATCATCATTTAAGCCCCTTTCTGAACTTCTGCTGGGTTTGACATCATGATCAAAACAGAGATTCCCTTTAGTAGTTATTATCTATTTGTCTGTTATCCTTTAAGGTTACCTTAGAAGCACAAAGCCCCACAACGGTGACTCCGTGTGATTATTAAAATGTATAAAACAGTTTTCATTTTGTGCTATTTTCAAAACCAACATGACGACCTGTTCTCCTTTAGATTCTGTTGTGTCAGGAATGGGAATAATCTTACCTTTATACTAGTAATAAGTAACCCAAAACATTCTAAAAAGAAGGTCACACTATAGAACAGGGCCACAACTAGTGATTATTTTATATTTTGATTAATCTGCAGATTATTTTCTCAATTTACTGACTGATTGTTTAATGTATGACAACATCAGTCCATAACCAACAGACACTCAGTTTGATAGAAGACAAAGAAAAACAACAGATTCTAATACTGGAGAAGCAAGGAGAACACGTAGTTGTTTCAGAGCAGTTATTTGTCATCAAGGAGACCACATAACTGATATTTAGACATGACATACTCATACATTTGCAATTAAAATGATAATCTTGGTGTCAGATTTTAGAATAGCACAAACTCCAATGCAAAATTTCATTCAGATGCCTTTGATGAAACACTTTAGTATTGATAGGATGTTACATATTAGACCCTCTAATTAGATAATGCAAAGGACAGAAAAAATGATGCAACACCACAGAGTGACTGCAAATAGAGGGAAAAAGCTACATCACAGCCAAAGCAGGGCATTTTATATGAATTCACTTTAAATATTGATACCAATAATCGGAAAAATGTTGAATATAGGAAACAAAAAAATCGGACAAACCAATAATCTGTCAACCCAGAGAAAAAAAGTGAAGAAGAAGAAGAAGAAGAAGAAGAAGAAGAAGAAGAAGAAGAAGAAGGCTGTATTGTCACAAATACATTTTTACAACATTGTGAAATGTTTTTGCATATTCCAGTTGGGGTCAGAGTGCAGGGTCAGCCATGGTACGGTGCCCCCGGAACAGGAAGGGTTAAGGGCCTTGCTCAAGAGCCCAACAATGGCTGCATTTGGGTTCAGTCCTCTGACTTTCTGATCAGTAGCCCTCAGACGTAACCGTTGCACCACCACTGTAATCAAGTTATTCATTTTCAAAGCAACTAAACATATAATGTTGCCTTGCCAGCTGGACTGAGGGATCATCAAGGACAACACTGAAAGAAGTGTTGGACCTAAATGTGCAATTCTTATCAACTTTTGTAGTTGTGTGTGATTTCTCTCCTTGTAATGCCAAAATAATCCATACTAAATAATTGTGATATTTCTCTTCTCCTTGAGTAAGAGACAAGAATGTAGCATTTAATGGGAACTGATTGCAAAATTGATGATGAATTAGAGTTCAGATTAAAGATTCAAGTCACAGGAGCTGCATGTCTTCCTCTCAGTTTGCTGCAGGTTTATTTGTTTTCTCTGCATCCTGCCAGCATATTGCATACAGTGCAATAAGCAGACAACATAATGTGGGCTGAGCGTGTTTATAGATCCACACAAACATTTTCAAGCCTCCCTCAAGAAGCTGCAGAGAGAACCAGCTCCCTCCCTGACCCTCGCAACGTGATGGAGCTGACTAAAGGATTTCATGCGGGCGGGCGGGCAGCTCTGATACAGTAAATCACTCCCTCTGCTGACGGTGCTGGGAGAGCTGCTGCGTTTCAGGTGCACTTCATCTGGCAGAGGTTTCAGAGGCCTGCCTCCGGAGAAAGAAAACAAACCCTGATCTGCTTCCCCGCGAACCAGCTCCCAGCGAGCCCAGCCAGCGGCCTCCAGGAGGCTGTCCAGCCGCTCCGGCCCCTCGGACCAGGATGTTTGGGTTAGAAAATGACTTTGCTACTCCCTCAGCCCCTTCCTCTAATTGCCCCAAGGGTAATTACCTTGTCTCCTTTCCACTTAAGGAAAAAAAAAACCAAGAGCCATGGTGTTATTGTATCGAGTAAAGTTTGCAAAAAAAATTAGTACGAGCAATATTTTTACAATCATTATTACAGTTAGAACAATAAATGTATGAAATGTGAAGGTCCGGGTGATGCAAATATCAATGGACTATTCAAATAAAGTGAACTGACAACTGGTGGACTAATAACAGATCTACTTACATTCTCCTGTTTATACTACAATGAAGGAACCCTGCAGAAAAGATTTTACTAACACAACATTTCCCCAAGTAATCACAATAAAAACAAAATCTGCAAAACCACACATGCCTGCGTACGATCAGTGGAGACGTTTCCCTCAACGGTGGGGGGGGGGAAAAGCCTCCATTTAAAGCCAGTTCTGGATATGATGGGGTTTATAATCGCAGTGTCATTCTGCCTTCCTCAGACTCGGGGACTGATAGATTGGTGCGGAGCGCAGCGTCTCCCTCGGGTGCGATACATCAGGCCTGGAACGCTCCAAGTACCATTATGAAACACACCCGAGAGTACCGCAATTCAGGAAAAGACCAGAACACCAATGGAGCTCTCAAAAGAGTTCTTCTTGTGCGGTATAGGGGGGGGGAACTTTGTGACTAATTCCACGTGCAAACCTGGGGGGAAAAAAACGCAAAGAATCACCTGCTTCACCAGACCAGAGGAGGACTTGTGCTGCGTCTCTGCTACAGTTATTGTTGGATCCTGCTTTTGAAGACATCAGTGCCTCGCTATGGAAACAGCTGTGCGTCTGTGTGTTCCTCCAAAAAGCTTCTGGGGGGGATTCGTATCGAGAAAGCATCTGTCAGAGCCTCTCATTGCAGAGCCGCCCAGCTGATAACTTCACCTCCTCTCCGTCCAGTCCAGCGCTTTCCTCCCGCTCCTGGACGCGCTTCAGACGTCGCCCTGTGAGGTCCCCAAACGCATCTCAGTGTGAACCCTTGTTATAGCCTATATATATATAAAAAAAACACTCGCACAGGCCACAGAAAACACAATCTGAGTCACGATTTTTTGGGATTCTCGGCGTGGGGTGAGACTATTTCAAGGGATCAAGCGTGGCGCTGAATGGAAGCCCGGAGGCCTTTTCAGAATAAATGTCTGCTTTGTGAGCCGCACTGGTGGTGATATTAACATTTTCCCAATTATACCTGCGGCAAACTGAACACAGATGTGAGGGGGGATAATGTCATATTTTAAGAGTTGCATGTCTTGGTTAAGTGGAAGTATTTGCTCATACATGCGAAAGGATCAGCACAGTTATCCATCTTCATATTACCTTAAAAATCCACCAGGTTTTAAAAAGAGCAACCAAGAACGGCTCTCTTCTGCCCTCTAGTCCCTCTAACGGAGTCATTATATCCCTGAAATATCTGGATCAGATTCTCCTCTGAGGGCAAAACATTTTAATCCTCATTAAATAGCTGTGCAGCAAATTATGGCCAACGTTTGAAAGGCTTCTCTCTCTCTCTCTGTCTCTCTCTCTGTGCTTTTTTATACATCAGAAATCAAAACCAGATCAATTTAAAGCACAGCTCTTCATCCTCAGGGGGGCTCCCCAGCAGATGAACATTAACACACTAACACACTGCTCCTCTAAATAAACCTCTCGCCCTCCTTTCAGAGCTGGTGCATACCTCTCATAAACTCTTTCCAGACTGTGACATTTGCTTTGATTCCGACCTCTTTGATTTCGAAAATTGATAATGAAATGGTAAACAAATTCCTGACGTGACCTTTCATTCGGTTTTTTTTTGTTTCTCATTATCAAATTTTTCCTCGTCCCCTGCCAGCCTCCTCTTCTTTTCTTTTTTTTCTTCTCCCCCTCATGTCATCCTCCGAAGCGCTCAGGATCAGAAATAATACCAAGTGTCCATAAATTTGAGCTGCTCTAATTAAAGCCTTGCCGCGGGGCTCGCATGGCCACCAGGCACGGGACGGATGGATCCTCTGAAAGGACGCAAATGGGCCCTGTAGAGCACAACAAATTACATTATGATTACTGCGCTGGCCCTGTTCATCTTGATAGAGTTAACCCAAAAGTCTGTCTCCACAACTGCAGAGCTAAAAAAAAAAAAAAAAAAAGAAGGGGAGAATGAATTACAGTTGTTGGCCGGGGCTTACTGTAAATAAAAAAGGAAAAACCTGGTGCTGTAAATTTCCAGCTCATCCAGAGGATCACAGGGCAGACAATGCGCACATGGATAAACGCACACATGAATGCACAGCTAGCCATGTAATTCAGGGGTTTTTTAGTTTGTCCGGTTTTTGTTTTTTTGTTTTTTTGACAGTACTTATTATGTTTATTTATATTTCAGTGCTTACAGCAGGAGCACGGCGGGCTTTGTAATTACTGTATCTGAACTCTTGTATCAGCTTCAGTTGAAATAACATGAGGGTTTTCTTTGCTGTGGCCTTGATTTTTTCTATTTTTTTGTTGTTTTCCCCACCCCGAAGATTTTCCTGTAACAAAACAAAAAACTATTAAACAAGAGAGATCCGAAAAGCAGTGAGCCTGAAAAATCAGGCATTAGGAATCCATCCAGTGGTTACCTCCCTCCCTCCACCGCAGTGGAAAAGGCCCTTGTGTCTGACCTGCTACCAACTGCGGCTATGAGCTCCAGGGGCAGGAGGTTAAATGCCCAATTCGAGACTTTTCAACACACGTCAGTGCTCATGAGGAGCAAGGTGGTGGAGGATAAACAGAGGGCATGTTGTGGCTTCAAGTGGCTGAAATATGGGGAAAAATGAGCTTTTGCTATTGTTCCTGCAGCATCCTATCAAACATGGGGATGGAGGGATGACAGGCAGGAAGAGCTTGCCCCTGCTGGGACTTAATTACCAGGTTGAAGACGCAAAAATACACACACAAAAGCACATAATCCTCACGCACGCACTTAAATATATCTATTTCCTCTGATGCATGCGCACGCATGTCTCACACGAGCAAATTATATCCAGTTTCCCGGCACAAATTTCTCACTCGGGTGCACACACACACGCGAAAACAAACAAACAAACACTCACTTTCGACCGTTCCGTGGCGGCCCAGGCGCACACATGTGGCCACTTCCTTCGCACGAATACATAATCCAGACGCACGCACGCACGCAGTCCATTCTCACAACTGTACGGTCTGATTTTCTAACAGGGTCACTCTCTCTCTGCCCCTTCACTACTTAGTCTAAGTGCTCAATTAAGCATAGCTTGTTGAGCTGATTTCCCTCCCAGTTTTATTATTGTTGCCATGTGCTGCACTATGTATGCCTTCACTTTTCACTTTTCGACTGCCACGGAATTTGTGAGTGATCTCAGTGCTCCTTCCTTGCATCTGCCGGGCCTGCTGCTGTGTTGTGCTCGCCGCTCATAATGATTTGCACTCCTGGAATGCCGAATGGCGAAGTGTCATGTGGCGAGAGGTGCGGAGGATCTTTTGTGCGATCATCCCGTTTGCGGTATGAAATCATGCGATGATGCGATGAAACACTCTGTGCACCGCAGCAGAACATCAGGGCCGCTGAGCTTCCTGCAGCGCCTTGTCCTGGTTTTAATAATCGGTACCTCTAAATAGGATTCAATGATCCAGAGAACAGCCTCCCATGTTGAGCAATCATAATTATCCTGCTGAATCCACTCTTACCATAACAGTATAATTATTATTATTATTCTAGGAACTCCTATGTAAGATAAATGTCCCGTGTGTTGCCTGATCGTGAGATTAATAAGAGACTGTTATGAAAATTAGAGCAGGTTCTGAGGTCTGACTCACTGAGACAGATGCACATTAACAGTGCTCCGCCTATATGATGCTCCAGGCAATATTATTATCACCATCGAGACTCAACACAACTGGTTGTAGTCTTCTTGTTGCCACATCCCAACTCACTGCTCCTGAATCAGTTCCAAATAAAAGATTAATCAACCCTAGTAGATTGGTAACTTTCCATTTACCAAATTTACGATTCATTTGTGTGATTGGACCAATAAATAATCACTTGAAACCTGAACTACTGGAATTATATCATAATGTAACTCAATTTGTGCAGTTTGAGGACCATTAGTCCAGCAAAATATCCCATACTGGAGTTATGATTGAGGATTTTTTCCACAGTCATGTTTTTAAAGTGCAGCATTGAAGTAGGTGTTGGATGATCACAATGGCTGAAGCCACTGTTTGCTTAGTGGAAAATAATATTTTCCTATTACTTGGCCCAATTATTATCAATTAAAATCAAAGATTTATTGTACATTTGTAAGCCTGTTAGCCCTTTTTAAGGACTGTAAGTGTAATGTGGCTGCAATGGTGTGACATTATGTCATTAATGATGCAGTAGTATGTCACTCATGGCGTAGCTGGGCCTGGACACCCAAGGCTAAAGTCCCAAATAACAGATTTCTTTTTTATATAAAAGCAAAAATAACGGGGGAATAAAACAGCTCTGGATCTATTCATCTGTCATTCTGGTTATGCATACAGCCCTAGAAAATGATATGATACAGTTGATCAAAAACGCTGAGGTATAATTTTACTTTTTGTACAAGTCAGATCATTTAAAACTCAAGTTTTGTTAATTCTTCTGTCACATTGAATGTTTTATGACAAAGATTTTTCCATTTCACGGCCTCACAGCTGGAATATCTGCAGCAGTGACATGATTGTGTGTCTGGATGCTTCCCCATAACCACATGACCTCTGCAGTCAATAAATTAACCACCGAAACACGGTAACAGGTAGCCGAGCAGCCATGAAAACTCATTTTTATCATTTGATTGTAAGTTGCTGTGGTTAGATAATCTATCACTGGGTTATGGACAGTGTCTTTAGTTAGTGTTTTTTGTCTGCTACTTGTGCAGCAGATTTGCTCTGAATATTATATATTTGAGGTACTGTATTATGGATAAACATTTTCTCCTCACTAACTTCTGCATCTCTTCTCCTGTAGGAGTGCTGGACTATTTTAAGGGCTAGTCAGGCAAAATACTGCCTTTACATGTGATTACACCCATGCAAATCTCACTGATATTAATGTAAAACAAGGGCTACCAGCACAAAATGAAAGTGGAATGACCTTACTTTGCCTATATATTCATTTTATTTTGGCACAACTTGAAAATGCTTTAAGAATCTGGTTAAAATATAAAGACTTCTTCGCTGGTGTCGACTTTCTGGCTGACAACAGCTGATTCAGGAACCACTGCAGTGCGCGCGGCCTGTCTTGGCTCTGCTGCTGAAGTTTAGGCCGTGCGCATGCCCGTGGACACGAGCCCGAGCAACTAGTCCAGTCCTGTAATTGCGCGTTGCGTCTTGGCTGGACTCATTTCACACACGCGAGGCCGTCTCTGCGGTAACAGCAGACGGACGAGTCTCCCTCTCCAAAACGCTTTGTCCCTCCCCGGAAAAAAAATCTGCGTCAGTGAACCGTTTTCACAAATCATGTCATTAAGATAACGTCGGGAACGCGGCTGAAGCTCATACATCACATCACATTACATCCTTTCACCGGACTGGGACACACGTTTCCACTTGTGTCCTGCTTTCCAGTGCGTAAACGTACCCAAATCACGGTTCTCTTATTATTACGCACGGCCTTTGTGCCAGCTGATAGATTCACGTCCAAAAAAAATTCCATCCAGGGATAAAATCTGCTCTATTTTGCTTTTTACAGAACATTTCAAAAAGCCAAGTAGTGACTGTCTGCTCACTTCAGTTTGCCTTTTAAGTGTTCTACATTTTACGCACGGAATATCTCGGCTTATGCGTCTCACTGCTGAAGATCCAGTTCCCTGTCTTTGGTTTGACGGAGACAGATCTCAGTCCGAGGCAGATAATTTAACTGATGATTGATGGCTCTTGTCAAAATAACGATGATTCACATGCAGCCTAAAGCCTTCGAGAGGCTTCACTGGAAAGACACGACTTAAAATGAAATGTAAGATTGTGCTGCTGGCACTAGGCTACATAAACAAAACTCCAGATTTAATAGAGAAATCAAGGAAGTTATTTCCATGATCAGACACTCTGAAAACTAATTAAGTGGACCAGTTGGCACCACTTAATTAAATGCATGGTGGCAAGGTTTTTTTTTGTTTAAAAAAATCAACTGTGTTGATTGAGATAAAACATTTAAGTTGCAAACGCTATTTTGATGGGTTGTGTTAATACAGTACTCTTTTTTTGCAGTGATTGATTAAAACAGATTTAAAGTTGAAGTAAATCAAATAAAGTGGTTTGATAACTTCATTTTTGTGCACCTTGAGTTCAAGATTTTAAGTCTTTAAACCCTTAAAAACTTGTGTTTGTGTTCAAATAAAAAGAAATAAAGAATGCAAGAAGGGGTTAATTCCCTTCATTCAGTATAGTTAGTTGGTTTAACCTAATTCCATTAGAAGTTGTCTGAACTCAAAAAGACTGATGCAAACTGTTGAGTTAATTTGTTTTTGTTGAGCTTAAATATTTGTTCTGGAGTGCAATGCCTTCTTGGGGTCTCCTGGAATCTTGCATTTTAAAAAAAATCGACAAAATGTGCGGGGTTTTTTGTTTGTTTGTTTAGTTTCTCAAGTCCTCTTAAATATCCAGATACATGCTTAGTGCTGTCAAACTGCAGCCATTAGTCGCTGATTGTATATATATTAGTCAGACAGCCAAATGGCGCAAGACAGCCTGCAGCGTCTCCTAAAGCAGACGCATGAACTGAGGTTACCAACTTGAAAAATGCCCACGTTCTCCCCTGAGGTTAATGTGCGTTTTGCGCACATGTCAATATTTGGCTCCGGAAATATTACAGCTCGAGGACATATGTGCAAGAAATTGATCATAATGGTATTTTTGTACATGCTTCAATTAAATGTTTCACATCATAATTAATAATTCAGGCCTGATCATTTATATGTCACAGATTCAAAAACATCTCAACAAAAGAAACAGAAATTGAAACACAAAACTCGGTCATTAATTCATCGTTAACATTTTAACTATCTATTTTGGGATTTGCAGTGCATTAATTACATCTAATGCCTGTTCACGTTCAGCTAATTTCTTATGACATTGCGATCACTCACATCTACCGAGGAAGGTAATTAGTCGACGGAGATAATTAATCTTTGGTGTTTGCTTTAGGATTGTGTTGTAATTCCTCCATATTAAATGAGGGGTTACTTTAATTACGCGCCGCGCACCCTGCAGCGGGCAATCTATTCCTGGAGAAACACGAGGAGAGATTTCACTCAAATGAACGTCTGACATCCTTTTCGATGGGGAAACTGATGAACCTATCAGGAAAGGAAGAAACAGATTCAGAGGAGGAGATGCTGAATTTTCTGGCCCCTGATGGGAGACAGACAAGAGAACAAAAAGACACATGTGTCCGGTTAAGTCCTTCATCACTATCATGGCTCATTTTAACCAAACCATCCACGATTCCATTGCGTGGACATGCGTCTGTCAAAGGATGGAACAAGAAGAAGAAAAAAAGCGGTTTAAAAGGAGCCAAAGCACATATTAAATATGAGGGACGTGATTTTTCTCATGCACCAGACTGAGACACTCAAAAAACCCAGAAAAAGATGGGAGCTGATTTGGAGGCCAAGACGCAGCCCATCCAGAATCAACATTACTTCAAACATGAGGTCATCTAAACATCTGTCTACAACATGTCCGCCGGGAGTTCAATCAAAGCCCAGCTCGAACATGTACAATTGTTTCTGGAAATAAATATTAGGCCTAATTCGGCTGTGATTGGTGCAGCCGCTCGGGAATCGCGGAGAGAAAACACTCACTGTCAATGGATAACCCCCCACTCCCCCCCTTCCCAATTACGCACACACGTATCCAAAGCGGTGCGCCCGGGTTCTTTTGTTTGACTTTATTTATTTGATTCCCCCCTCGCTCTCCTCGTTCCTTCCTTTCCTTCACTCAGCCTAAGTGGCTTTATTTGTACTGATTTCAGGTTCACTGTTTGAAACCAATTAGAGGCGCAGAGCCGCGGTGCGCTCAGACCGAAGGCTCTGACAGTCCGGAGGCCGAGCAGCACTAATCACACGCGGGCGTCTGTCTCATGTCGTCACAGTCCATTTGCTGGAGACGGATCGATTTACTCATGGAGTTTTAAAAAAGCATCTACCGAGGAAATAACAAAGGACTTAGAGAAAACATTACAGCACAGCGCATGTAACTGGAGAGATTTTCTATTTTGAAATTTGGTCCAACCTGTGTTTAATCAGGATGACTGTATTATTTTAATATTTTTTGCTTCCACTTTCATTTTTTATTGACTTTTATAAATTAAAAACACACTAATTATATGTTTTTTCCCCCCAAATCAGAGCATAAATACCTGTAAGCTGCCTGTGTGATGCAGAGTTCTCATGCATCACAATGTGCCTGCAACCAAAGGTAATGACTGAAGAGTTGCAGCATTCTTTTATCATGAAAACACAAAGAGCAGGCAGATAGCGCCCCCTTGTGGACAAAATATGAATGGATGTTGGAACGTGAACTGCAAAGAGAGTCCAGAAGATGAAAGTTTTACTAATTATTGTTCAACTGTGTCAAAGTTCAGTTTAATTATCATTGCAGATGTGAAGCCCCTTTATGCTTCTAACAGTGAAACAGGAATAATTTAAAAGGATAAATAATCAAGTAATAAAAATGCAAACACTGTTTATGGTGTAAAATTAATTCAGGTAACTAAATAATTTAAATGTAATTTTAAAATAATAAAAATTTATTGTTGTTTTATAGATTTTTTTCCTGTTTTGTTACATCACAAATAATAACTAGTAAAATCACAGAAAAAAGATGACTTTACATGAAAACAGGCCCAAACTGTAAATAATGTCCACATCAAAAAGATAGTAATTCATTCTTTCAGAATGTTTGACTGTAAAATCACACTATTTTTCAATGTATTTAAATCTGCAGGAAATTTTTTTTTAACATTTATTTGCCATTATTTGAAAGAAAAGAATTTGTACATTAAGGATTGAAAATGATAAATATTTTTTAAACTTATTTTGAATTTTTCCCCGTTTTGTTAAATTACACAAAATTTCATGTAAATCACTGAAAAGGTTTTTTTGTGTTAACTGTAAAAAAAAAATGTCCACACCAAAAATCTTAAACAGTAAAATTACACAGTGCCACTGAATTCAAATAAGCTGCAAATATATTTTTTTACACATATTTGTCTTTTTTAAGTGTTTTTGCCATTTTTGAAAGTTAAAGTATTCTACTTTTTTCATAAATATATTTTTTCTTTCACTCTTGCTACTACATTTTAACAGTTTATTACATTTTTAAATTTTTTATAGGTCAGTGATTTTGGCCTCAGTCATCTCCTCAATTTAGTCATTATCGAGGGATATAAAACATCAGTAAATGGTGAAAATGACTACTACAATCCCCTAAATCATGTGATTATCAGATTCATTACAAAGTGTCGTCGAAATTCTTGTTTGTTTTTGCCAAAACTAAAGATATTCAATTTTACATCACATGAAATAAGGCTACCCAACCTTTGATTTCAAGTGATACAAGTTCACACCAACTTCTTCTGTTTTTTCATTTTAATACATTTTTGAGGGGCCAAAGAAGTGAAAAAGGAGCAAAGACTGGAAATAGGACTGAATATTTGCATAGCAGAATAGTGCTTTTCAGATTTCTGTATGTTATTGCATTGTAAGGGATTATTTAATTGGGGTTTCTGTTTTCTGTTCCTCCTTACAATGTTTAGTGCGATGTGATGACGTATGTTGTAAATATGCACTACCTAAACAAAACTGAATTGAATTGAATCACTGATAAGACAAAGAAAAGCAAATCGTCACAATTCCAAGACTGGAACGAGACAAAGTTTGACGTTTTTGTTGAAAAAAAGATTACAATAGTTGATTATTTTAACAAACAGCAAGTAACACATACAGATTAATGCATAAGCTCAAAATGAACACATCATAGAAGAGGCACACTAACTGTCTGCTCATCACAGGTAAAGAAAACACTGAACAGCACGTCCATGCAAAGAAGCAGAGCTCAGTCAGAGCAGCGACCTCTGAAAAAGGTCAGGAATAGCTGCTCACACTGCAGAAAGTCAAACTATCAGGTTTCCTTACAGGGCAGAAAATGTAGCTTTCTGCACCTAAATCACATCTAACCTAAACCCTGTGACCAGGTTGTACATAAATTATCACCAGTCTCTCTCCATCCTTGTTAACAGTGAATCAGGGTGAAAAAATAAAAGCTCTGTTGGGTAGAAACACTGAGGTCATTCTGCTCAGGTATAAACCTCCCATCATCCCCGGCGAGGACAGATGAGCCTCTCAGCCTGGAGATGGAGGTTCGGGACAGCAGGTTGTCAGACTCTGGGGGCTCGTGAGGCTTCAGCAGGGACGGACGGGCAGATGTAATATATATGACACCCGACTGCTCATAAAACCATCAAATGAGATGACTCCTGCCCTGAATGCTCCGTAATGAGTCAACTCCGGGTGCAGAAGTCAGATTTTCAGCCGATTATCTCCTTTATTTCTGTCTGTGCGGCTACAAACAGCCAAAGTTTTCAGCTTAATGTTCTCGAAAAATCTCAAAACCAGCTTGTAAGTGAGCAAAGTGTTGGAGAGAATGAGGTAAATGTTGAACGTCTGGAAGAAACATAACTTTGTACAACACCCAGAATAAACCGCATGAATTCTTGAGAGAAACTATTGACAGTGTACTATTGTTTTTAGCTGTAAAAGATTAAAACACCAACTTTAATGGCATAAGAGAGACCATCAGTTATTTCCAATGACTGGTTAATCTGTCAGTTATTTTCTTGATTAATCAATTAGTTATTTCATTTATAAAATGTCAGAAAATGGCACAAAAAAAATGCTGATTAGTGTTTCCAAAAGCCCAACATCACCTCCTAAAATGTCTTGTTTTGTCTGCAACCTAAAGATATTCAGTTTACTGTCATAAAGGAGGAAAGAAACCATAAAATATTCAAATTTAAAAAGCTGAAATTTAAGGATTTTGACTTTTTTTTAAAAAATTGCTCAAGCCAATTAATCGATTGCCAGAATAGTTGGTGATTAATTTAAAAGTTGACGACTCATTGATTAATTTCAACTAATGAGAGAAGACTGGATTTATTCTGCTTGCAATGTGAATTATACTGTAAGTAAATATTGACAAATTTAGTAAATATGTGACCTGTTCATTCAGCTAATAGAAGGCCTCCACCCACTTTTATAAGTAGTCATGGCAACATCTGGCAAACACCTTTAACCCCTGCAACTCATAGAAACAGACATCTCCACCAAAGAGACAAGCAAGTAAACTACCACAACTAAAGATCCAATAGAAATGGAGAGCAGGGAAATTAAAAGAAATAGCGCTGAACAATTTGGGGGACATGCATGTGAGAGATAAGGAGATTTAAATTGTGATAAAATCAAACTCCGCTGATTTAAAACACATTGATGGAGCAAGATCACAAGACACGCCATCGAAAATGTGACTGCCACTCAAAGAGGATGGCGTGAACTTCTAAAACCAGTGACGCATAAGTTTAAACTTTGTATTAGACGTGCAAAATATTCAAAATATAGAAGGTGTGGCTAATAAATAATGAGACTAGGCATACGTCAGTCGAACCACAGTGTGCATAACTGAACTACACAGTGGACAATGATTAGTGTGTAAGAATGAACCGCCCACTGAAAGTTTCACTCTGCTCAGATTAAATAAAACTGAATCCCGGCATTTGTGTCACTGCTTAGCAGCCACACCTTGCATATCCTTAACTGCAGCCTTTGAAATCTGCTAACTGCATTGGTTTCAACTTGAGTCATTTGTGCTTCACTCTCAGCACTAACAGACAATCTTTGGGTTGAGGGAGGATGGCATAGTGTGATGGAGTGTTGTTAGCCTTTTAATTTGTAAAGGAGCTCCAGCTTCCTCCCACAGTCCAAAAACATGCTGAGGTTAACTGATTATTCTAAATTGTCCGTAGGTGTGAATGAGAGTGTGCTTGGTTGTCTGTCTCCATGTGTAGCCCTGTGATAGGCTGGCGACCTGTCCAGGGTGTCCCCTGCCTTCGCCCAAGATGGCTGGGATTAACTCCAGCACCCCTGCGAGCCTACAGAGGATTGATTGGTGTATAGATAATGGATGGATGGATATTTGTAAAGGAATCTCTGCTACCACTGCTCTGGACAGTGGACCAAAAGGCCGCTCTGACTCCACCGAAGGCCTTATATACAATATAGACAAACAAGAGAGATAAACACTTCTTCCTGATGTTCTGCAGTCGGGGTCTTGGTGGAGCCTTTGAGCTTCTGTGTTTAGTCTAAAGAATAACCTTAGTTGGTCCCGGGAGCAGGAACACAAACCTGACAAGGATACCGTTAACGTGAATCATCTCCGATTATTCTCGATCAAGTGTTTAATCAGTTCCCACTTCCTTTGTCTTTTTTGGCGCAAGTCAGTTTCATCGACAAGGCCTTTCATCACAGTTTAGTCGAATTCAAACACATTGAATCTAAATATTTCAATGCAAACGCACAAAATTTACAAAAAAGTACATATTTTGGCATCTCTTAAGAAACACTTTGTAAGCATAATTTCTAAATGTGTAAGAAATCTGTCTCTAAAGCTGGAAGACTGAGCTGCAGGCTTCATGTGGGCTGGAGGATAAATAACACCCTTCAGCATGGATCAGCTTGCACATGAACAACAGCCGACATTAAAACATGAGGAAAGAGTTTTGTGGTTCTTATTGTATACAGATGTTGGCTTGTTCGCCTGAACAAAAAACTGACGGCTTGTCGACAAAGTCTGCACTTGTTCTCGATAATCCCTCGACAAAAGCATGAAAAGGAGATCAGATTTGCAGCAAACTTTCTGTATATTTTGTGAGTAACTGCAAAAGCTGACACTTTAGTCCACAGACAGCAGCTAAGTGAGCAGACAGATGAAGAGTACAGCATGGTAGATCGTCAAATGTGAAACACAGCTAACACCTTGGCAGCAAGAAGCTTTTATAAACCAGAAACATACAAGGAATAACTTCTACTAGAGTGGCTGTAGAAGATTACACAACAGCTCTCCAATAAAAGGCTTTTACTGAGCAGCCACGTTTCTTCTCAGCCATTTTCTCGCATCCCTTTCATTCCACAAAAGCCCCAAAACAACCACAAGCTCGAGCTGCAGGACAGCGAGCTGCACATCCAGATTTTTTTTGGAGGACTCAAGCTAAAATTTCACAGTCACTGTTTTTAAAGGGCAAATGATTACTCAATGCAATGACTAATCATATAAAAACCCAAACCAATAACATTCCAGCAGCTGCAGAGTCTCTGACAACAACAGAAAGACTTCAAATGACTTACGAAGCTGGCTATTGGTCCTGAAACCGATAACACCAGGTTTTATATATGCACTTCTTACAACAATACACCAGAGTAACCACTTGTTTTTTGCACAAACTTGCTCAAATATTTTAAAAAAATGAAATTGTTAACTCCAAACTGTGGCTTTGGTCTCTACATTGAAGTGTGTGGCAAACATTTCTTCTACTTTTGGCAGTGGATGCACATTTTCTAATATGCTGTAACTGAGCATTGTTATATATTATATGGAACAAAGTGTACAAAGTGCAGCAGCTGATGGAGCAATGCAGTGTTTTGCACATTCACTCCACTGGCACTCTGTAGTAGGGCTGCGGCTAATGATTATACTAACCCTTATTTGATCAGTTGTTTGACCTACATATCAGCATTTCCAAAGTTTTAAGATAAGATTAGATAAGTTAAGATAAGACGAGATAAGACTTTATTCATCTCGAAGCAAATTCTTTTGCCAGATATTACTAGAAAAGATAAAATAAAACTACACAACATGAGAAATACAGTGCCTAGTAGAAAAGCAATAACATATGAGTGTCTCATTTTGTCCACAACCAAAAAATATTCAGTTTAGGGTCACAGAAGAGCAAAGAAACCAGAAAATATTCACATTTAAGAAGCTGGAATCAAATAACTATCTTTTTTTCCCCCAAGACATTACTCAAAATAATTACTCAGTTATCAAAATAGCAGTTATTCTAATATTTGCCTATTATTTCCTCAATTAATCTATTAGTTGGGTTGGTCTATAAAATAAGAGATAATAGAGAAACCAGAAAATATTGGAATCAAAGAATTGTAACTTTTCTCCCCCTAAAAACTTTCTCAAACTAATTATTTGACTATAAAAAATAGAGAATAACTTACGAGTTGACAACTATCCGGTTAATTGTTGCAGCTCTACTTTGTAATAAGACGCTACTGTATGTTTTAACTCTGTCTACTGGGTCCATTCATTTTGCAAAGATGTTGATTAAGCTCCGTGATCAACCTGTAAGATGCAGTTTCTAGTGCTGTTGGAACAGATCTTATACTGACTGAATGTGCCTATAATTTTGTCTTTTTCATACCAATGAGGGTAAATAACAACACACCACGAACTACATCATCTGAATTGATCATGAAGTTGAATGAGTCTGCAGGGCTCTGAAGTAAACTACCAGCTGCTGTCTGTCTATCTGTCTGTCTGTCTGTCCTTTACTGCGCTCACTCAGCAAACACGTGGTGGAAACATGTCTGTCCAGTTGTGCAATGTTACCTGTCTGCCCACAGTGGGAAAGCAAGCTGTGGAGTTTTCTGTGGAGGTTTAATTAGTAAAGTAGAGCAAAGAGTCAAGAGGGCTCACTGCTGCTCACTTCCTGGTTAGGCTCAGCACTAACCAGGAAGTGCTGAGCCTAACCAGCCTCTGCACAGTTTTGTTGTACAGAGGCTGTAATGTCAGTACTCTATGTCTTGAAGTCACTCTGGATGCCCCAGTTTGACTCCAGTCTAACCACTGTTTTGCACTACAAATTTTTTCAAGCAGTTTTTTCCCCCAACACTGTTGTGCTCTTGATATCTGATCACGTAGTTCTCTTCACACCAAACAGGAGGCTAAAAATGTGCATCAGGTGCACTGAACACAGTTCTAGCATACTGTTTAGTTGTGTTTTGTTGCCTACTTGTATGTTGGTGCCCATTTTAGCAAATTATGAAAACAAAGCCTGAAATGAACTGAACATAAAATAAAAAGAAATAATGAAAAAGTGAATTAATGCTCCATTTGTCAAATCTTTGAAGGAAATCATTTTCCTGCGTCAACTCTTTCAAAGCATTCAAACGTTTGAACATAACTACAATGACAATTACTGCCGTGTCCAACACTGATCACTCATCCATCACATACACGCAGAGAGCAGGCCCTCTCTGCACAAACAAATCATAACTATAGTACACTCACTGTTCCAAGACGTATTTCAAATATTCACACACATGTATTTCATGAGACAGGTGCGTAAAAGAGGGAGGAGCATTTCCAAAAGCATGAAACAGACTCCTGCAAACTGTTAAACTGGCAAAGTACATTTGTTTGTGACATTACAGCGTGAGACGCCCAACAAGCAACAGCATTTGCACCAAAACGTGGCAAATAAATTTATTTTTGCAAATTAGGCAATGTGTGGGAGTCTTGATGCGACGGTTTGCATCAACCTTTCTGAGTTACGAAAATTTCAAATGAAGTTATGTTCAACAAACAAACTACAATGAGTTGGGTCAATTAGCTTTTTTATCTAAATTACCGGTCTGGACCATCTGATGTTGACCAGGTGGATTTAGACAGAGGAGGGCACTTGAAATCCTGAACTTAAGGGGAAGAAAAATTAAGTTACCCAGCTGACTTTATGTTAAACTAAGGTTATGCTACATAAGTTTACTGTAGCATTAGCTAATTACCTAACTAGCTGACTTTATGTTAAAATAAGATTATGCTGCAGAAGTTTACCGTAGCATTAGCTAATTACCTAACTAGCTGACTTTATGTTAAATTATGGTTATGCTACATTAGCTTACTGTGGCATTAGCTAATTAGCTAACTAGCTGAGATTATGTTCAACTAAGGTTATACCATATCAGTTTGCTGTAGCACTAGCTAACTAGCGTAAATTCTTTGCTACTGTTGACTAAACACCCCTGTTGATTCAGCATTTTTTAATGTAATTAATTTAACAATCAGGGATAAAGTAAGGTTAGAAGTTTGTCCTACAAGTTTATTGCAATAATAATAAAATTAATTAATTTGCTCATTCATTTCTTTTTAAAGGAAAATAGACATTTCCACTTCATTTCCAGATTTGGGTTCCTTGATTAAGTGCAATAACAGAAATAAGCACAATTGTACACACCATGTATCTATTTGTACATATCCACATGTAAATTCACCATGCCACTGTTGTGCATCTGAAAGTCTTTATTATATCTGTATTTTAAGCCTTATTGTAGTTCTCCATTTTTTGTCATGTTAACCGCCATGCCTCATTTGTATCTATCTGCTGTAACACGTACATTTCCCCAGTGAGGTTCAATAAAGTTTATCTTACCAACAATAATAATAATAATAGGCACTGGCCCTTAATAATAGGCACTGGCCCTGAAATTCCTGATAAAAATAAATGACCAGGTAAAACAGGAACCCTCCAGTGTCTCAGGATGACATCTCGGCTTAGTCTTGCCCTCTTCTGCGCATGTGCGTCACTGACTTCCTGACTGTTGTTGAGGAAGTGCAGCCTGTTTCTAGGGTTTGAACCATCTTGTTAAGCCTTTGACTGGCTGCTCCTTGGATCATCCTCCGAACGACTAATTATTTCTCGGCTGTCACGCATGTGCGACTCCGACCCGAAACATTTTGTACCGTTCTGTGGGAAACCGAGCTCGGAGGACGGAACACTGTTTCTGGGTAACATGAGGCTAAAGCTACACTCGGCTAGCAGCTGTTGCGCAATCTGAATCTGCGTTTTGAAAAGCAGAAGAAGTGAAATAAAGTAGGACTTACCAGCGGAGCCACCGGCGATGATCTGATGGGACGCCTCCCGGAGCATGCTGCGAGGTTTCGGGGTTGTCATTTTCACCGTTTGGTCGTCCTGACAAACCACAAACCAACAAAGTGACACTAGTTCTGCGCACCTGATCAGCTAGAAACGAGGTTAAGCAGAGTAACGGCGTTTTTTAGCGTTAGATCCCGTTTAACTGACCTGTCTGGCTCCTGCTCTGCTCCGTGTCTCTGTTTGTGCGGCTCCAGCTGGAGTAAAGCGCAGCGCTGATATCTCTCCGAGTGCTCGCAGGCTAGGCTAAGCTAAGCTAATGTGGATTCAATTAGCAGCGCCAAAAAAAAAACCTCACTCACCCTCCCTCCTATCCTCCTATCCCTTCACAGTCATCAAGTATGTGAATATTTGAAATTAAAGCCTGGCCTCCCTCCCGTCACTAATCAATGCCAGACAAACAGTCCCAGAATGAGCACAAAGGTCAGGTTATTATCAGAAATATCCATTTCCAAGGATGACACTCATTATTAAAGCCTTCTAAACTATATTTAGTGTTTTATTTACTACTATTATATTGACATTGAAGAAGCTGGAATCAAAGAATTTTTCCTGTTTTTCTTTAAAAATTACTCAAAGTAAATTACATTACCTTATTAATCGATTATCAAAATAGCGATTAATTGAATAATCGGTCTATTTTTTCTTAATTAATTGATGAAAGTTGATCAAGTGTTTTCCAAAGCCCAGTTTCAAGTGTGTTGTTTTGTCCACAACCAAAAAATGTTAAAGAAATCAGAAAATACTCACATTTAAGAAGCTGGAATCAGATAATTTTGTATTTTTTCTAAAAAATGAGTCAAAGTAATCAATAAATTATTGAAATGAAAACTATTGGAGCAATGTGTCTGTTATTTTCACCATGAATCGATTAGTTGTTTTGTTTATAAATTGGGGGAAAATTATGAAAAACTTTGATCAGTGTTTTCTTAAGCCCAATTTCACATGTATTGTCTACAGTTAAAAAGTTAAAAGTTAAGAAACCAGAAAATACTCACAATTAAGAAGCTGGAATCAAATTATTTTGACCTTTTTTTCCCAGGACATTACTCAAAACAATTACTCAGTTATCAAAATAGCACTTATTCTAATATTTGCCTATTATTTCCTCAATTAATCAATTAGTTGAGTTGGTCTACAAAATATGAGATAATAAAGAAACCAGAAAGTATTCACATTTAGGAAGATGGAATCAAAGAATTTTGACTCTTTTTTTCCCTATGAAGGGGCGGCTGTGGCTCAGGTGGTAGAGCGGGTTGTCCACTGACTGCAAGGTTGACAGTTCGATCCCCGGCCCCTCTGCATGCCATAGTGTCCTTGGGCTAGACACCGAACCCCAAGTTGCTCCCAAGCGCCTTTCATGGCAGCTCTGTCTCCATTGGTGTGTGAATGGGCGAAAGCGAAACACGTTGTAAAGCGCTTTGGATACCACTAAGGTAGAAAAAGGCGCCATATAAGTGCAGACCATTTACCATTTTTATAAAGTACTCAAACTAATTATTTGATGATCAAATTACTTACTACTTACTTATAGGTAATAATGTATAGCACCTTTTGACAACAAAGTTACAAAGTGCTTTACAATAAAACAAATTCTAATGAATAAATAAGGTCTTAAGCACGCAATATAACAAAAAATAGTATGTTTATTTACACTTTTCTTATAGAACACACTGAAGACAACACATGTTGCATCAAAGTTCCCTCCAGTAAAAAGGATTATGGTTGGTGCTACAAAAGTGTAAATATTAGATTCCCTAAAGATAAAGACTGTTCTCTGTAAATAAGAGTAGTGTTATACAGGATGGATATTTGACAAACGTCTGTCCCAAGTTGATCACAAGCATTTAGAGTAACAAACTGATATTTGCCCTTGGACATGTTAAAACGGCCTGCAGGTCGCCAGGTTTGCATAACACACATACAGTATACAAGGCCACTGTCCCCCCTTTAACTGTGACTTATGTGAAGCAGATTTTATTGTAAAACAAACTCTGAACCCTGTCACTGATCAATATAAGGCAAACAATCACATAATGAGAACAAAGGTCGTTTCATTTTTATAAATTTATGTGACCACATAGACTGTATGTCCACAAAGAGGATGATTATTATATATATAACACGAGTAATAAAGACATTTTATATGCTATGTTTAGTGTTTCGGCTAGCTCATCAAATAAATGCACTATTTCTTATTTTAAAGGAAATATACATCATCAAAAGTCTGTCTTTTGAGAATCTGAATTGTAGAAATGATTAAAATCTGCTAGTAACAGCATACAGTTGATCAAATAATGATGCAAAATGATTGCATTTTTTATACCAAATGTCTAAAACTGTGAATGATCCCAAGCATTTTGAGTAACATGCTTTTCATGAACTCATACTTGCCCTTGAGCAAACAGTCTACAAACTGGTCGGCAGGTTTGCACAATAAACATACAGAATGCGAGGCCCCTTACATAAACCATAGAGGGCCATTGTCCTCTCCTTTAACTGCAGCTTATGTAATGCAAATGTCATGTTTTAAAGGCTTTTATGAGTGTCTCTTCTCCTTTCTGCATTTACTATAAAGTCATTTCACACAGATGGCATCCTGATTTCACAGGTCATTGTGTTGGATTCCCACTGCTTTAACACTTAAAGGTTGCATTAGATCACACAGGTATAATTAATTAATCAAACTTTGATAAATAGCACCTTTTAAAGAAATCAAAAGCAATTCAAAGTACTTTACAAGCACAACTGAAAGATGTTAAAAATGCACGTAGAGTCTAATCCTGGCAATAATTCTATCCTTTCCTGATGCGGTCACAGTTTGTTCACAGTATTTGATGGTTTTTGAAGCTGCACTTGAGGAAATAAAACTTCCTGAAACCTTCTGATTGATCTTCATAGTTTAAAGTAATGTTGGTGTTACGCCCAGCCTAGGGGTTACTGTGGCGCAACATGAATGCCATCCTTCATTCGAGAGTCACCCACATGAAACTGTTTAAACTCAAAGAGATCGCTTTTTTTATTTGACAAAAGAAAGATAAAAAGCGTGATAACAAAAAGCGACTGATTGAAAAACAGATCAGCGATTAGGTGTCTAAAATATTAAGAGTGAGCAAAGGCCAAAAATAACAAACAAAACTCCAACTAAACTCTGGGTTTTTAAACTTCCCTTCCAAACAAAGTAACGAAACCAAAAAACAGAGTCTTACCTCCCTACCTACTTAAAAACAAGAGAAAACGTAGTTAACCAAAACTGGCAGCTCACTCCTGCCCTCCTACTCCAAACTAACAATGCGTGCCGTCTGCTGTCTACTCTCTCTCTCTCTGGGCTTTCCAATCGAATGAGGGGTGGCGTTTCCGCGTCTCTCTCTGGCCCTCCTCCCGGCGATGCACCCTTTCCGTCTTTTAATGCCGGTTCCGGGTTAGGGGACCAATCGCGTATCGACCCGTCAGTTTCATCGGCCAATCCTGGTTCTGGATCCTCGTCAAGTGGCCGTCATCCGGCCAGACCGCCGTCACCTGGAGACAACTCACAAAGCGCCAAAAATACACAAACACAATACACACATACGGCCGCAAAATACACACTCAATATACATATACGACCGCAGTCGTAACACCCTCCACCCCAAGAATTAAACACTCCCCTACAGTGTTTAATTCAAATGGGAGCGAGACAAAGCATCGGCCAACACATTTTCAGAACCTTTCTTGTGACAAATTTGTATATTATAATCCTGCAGAAGAAGGGACCAACGCATAAGCCTCTGGTTTGCATTTCTCATTTGATGGAGAAATACCAGAGGGTTATGGTCGGTGAAGACCTTTACCGGCTGCACACTAGAACCTACGTACACTTCAAAGTTCTGCAGGGCGAGCAGTAGGGCTAGCGCTTCCTTTTCGATGGTGCTATAATGCACCTGGTGTTTGTTAAACTTTTTCGAAAAGTAGCATACTGGATGATCAATAGCCTGCTCGTCTTCCTGCAAAAGAACAGCACCTGCGCCCCACACACTGGCATCCACCTCCAGTTTAAATGGACGCGTAACGTCAGGCGCAGCCAAAACGGGCGCGCTACACAGCAGCGCTTTTGCGGACTCAAAGGCAGCCTGACAAGAGGGGGTCCACGCAAAACTCTTCAGCGGACTCACAAGGGCAGTAAGAGGAGCGACAACATCTGAGAAATTCCTACAGAATCCTCTGTAATATCCACACATTCCGAGAAAACGGCGCAGCGCTCGTTTTGACTGAGGCACGGGGAAATCCACAACAGCCTGCACCTTCGCTGCGACCGGGCGGACCTGACCCTGACCACCTGTTTCCCTAGATAAGTGACCGTTCCCTTACCAAACTCACATTTAGCGAGGTTCAGTGTGAGAGACGCCTCGCTTAAACGGCAAAATATATCTGACAGTGTGTTCAGATGATCGGCCCATGTAGAGGAATAGGCGACTACGTCATCAAGATATGCTTCGCAGTTTTTCACTCCAGCCAGAACTTGGTGCATGAGGCGCTGGAATGTAGCGGGAGCATTTCGTAGTCCAAATGGCATAACTTTATACTGGAGGAACGCGTCTGGTGTCACAAAAGCGGAAATTTCTGACGCACGCGGGGTTAACGGAACCTGCCAGTAGCCTTTTAAAAGGTCTAGTTTTGTGACGTATCTGGCAGAACCAACCCGATCAATGCAGTCCTCCATCCGTGGTAGCGGATAGGAATCAGGCTTGGTGACTGCGTTTACCTTTCGGTAATCGTTGCAGAAACGAGGGGTAGTGTCAGGTTTCGGAACTAGCACACAGGGGGAACTCCACGCACTGAGGCTCGGGACCGCTAAGCCATGTTCAACCAGGTAACTCACTTCTTGCTGCAGTAGGGCCCTTTTTGTCGGGTTGACCCTGTAAGCATGCTGCTTAATAGGCGGATGACCTTGTACATCAATGTCATGGCATAATACGGAAGTTTGTCGAGGATGATCAGAGAATAGAAGCAAGTTACTCTCAATTAACTGAATAATGTCAGCTCTGGCAGACTCTGACAAATAACCCAAAAATGATTCTAAATCACTCAGCACCTCTGAATTTCGCAAACGAGCAACTGGCAGTGATCCACTTTTTTCCTCTAAACCATCGTCAGCAGGACTGTATAGTGGCGGAGCTTCACACAGAACAACCACAGGATCAGCAGAAGGTGACACAGGGGACTTATCTCGGGAGAAATACCGCTTTAGCATGTTAACGTGACACACTCGGGACTTTCTTTTGCGATCGGGGGTTTTAACTACATAGTCTGTGTCACTTATTTTCCGTTCCACCACATATGGACCAGTGAACCGACACTGTAAACTGGAGCCGGGCAGCGGCAACAGCACCAACACCTGGTCACCTGGCTGGAAAACCCTCAGCACAGACTTTCTATCAAAGTGGCGTTTCATCTTGATTTGAGCCTGCGCCAGGTTTTCTTGAGCCAGTCGACACACATGGTGGAGACGTTCCCGGAAAGAACTAACATAGTCCAGTACATTATGTTCAACCCGAGGGGAATCCGACAGCCACTTTTCCTTTAGGAGATGTAAAGGACCACGTACAGTGTGACCAAACACCAGGTCACATGGACTGAATCCTAAGGATTCCTGTGGAGTTTCACGGACAGCAAACATGAGCAGTGGTAGACCCTCATCCCACTCTCTCTTGGACTCTAAACAGAACTTACGAAGCATGGATTTAAGTGTTTGGTGGAACCTTTCCAACGCACCCTGAGACTCCGGATGGTAAGCACTTGATTTATGATGTTTGATGTTTAACTCTTTTGTAACCTGTGCAAACAACTTGGACATGAAATTAGTTCCTTGGTCTGTTTGGATATGTTTCGGTAAGCCAAATGTGGAAAAGAACTTAACAAGTGCTTTTACAACAGGTTTAGTTCTGAGGTTGCGTAATGGAATTGCTTCGGGATATCTCGTGGCAGCACACATGACAGTTAGGATATACTGGTGTCCAGATTTGGTTTTCGGTAACGGGCCTACACAGTCTAGCACTACTCGTTCAAACGGCTCCCCAAGCACCGGTATTGGATGCAAGGGTGCCGGTGGAATAGGCTGGTTTGGCTTTCCTGCTAGCTGACAAGTGTGACACGAACGGCAATATTTTGCCACATCGGTTTTCAAACCGGGCCAAAAGAAATTACGCAGTACTCGTTGATATGTCTTTCTAATACCAAGATGTCCTGCTAAACAGGAATCATGTGCCAGGCTAAGAACTTGTGCTCTGTATTCTCTTGGCACCACTACCTGCTTTACAGCATACAAGTCACTAGCAGCCGGGCTCCACCTTCTCATTAGCACACCATTTTCTATAAAGAATGCAGGTGATGTGCTGTCAGCATCTCCTGCAGAAGTCAAACACACAGTCAGGGATGGGTCATTCTTCTGAGCGGCCATCAACATATCACGGGTCACGTTCAAACTTAACTCTGCATCAGTAGGGAAAAATTTGCTTTCATTTTTACATTTCTCCGTATTTGCAGTTTTTACAACATTTTCAACAGAACACGACATCTCATTCTCCTCTAAGGAGTTCATGAATGAATCCGACAAATTCACAATTTCACCCATTTTGCGAGCCTGTGCGCGTGTAACAGCGCACACAGGGAACAGAGTAGGCAGAGAGAGATCAGTGGGAGGAGCGGACGCGGACGAGACGGGGACCGGAACGTCGGTAACCACGGGGGGAGGAAAAACGTTTCCTCCGGCTAAATCGTTGCCTAAAATGAATGAAACACCACTGATTGGCAACCTCGAACACACAGCAACCTTCACCTGCCCTGTCACCAGCGGCGACTGCAAGTACACCACATGCAGCGGTGCTCTCAGCACAGTCATCCCAATGCCCCACACTAACACATCAGAGTCGCACGATGTGTCACTGGACAGTGGCAGGACATCGCTTAGCATCATCGAATGATACGCAGCCGTATCACGGAGGATTTTTATTGGTACTTGACCTTTGTCATTACCAGTCACAGAAACAAAGCCTTGGCTAACGAATGGCTTAAAACGGACGTCAACTTCAGTCAATTTAGGCTCCGGCACAGAACGCACGTCAGATGAGGTTACAGTTTTTATTAGGCACACGCCCGCGGGCGGTTTATTGGGTCCCGATTGCCTTTTGTTTTTCAACGCCGGGCAGACCGCAATCAAATGACCTGGCTCATGACAGTAGAAACACTCACGCTTCTCACCGGCAGCTGCTGCACCGTTTCTCCGCGCAAGCTTCGGTGATCGGTTTTTGCGTTCAGCCGCAAAATGTGGATTACGCGGGGCCTGTTGAGAGAACACACTCTTGTGAGTCAAAATGAATTCATCAGCTAAGACCGCAGCTTTGGTGACAGAAGCGACTTTTTGCTCATTCAAATATACTACGATGCGATCCGGTAAACATTTTTTAAACTCCTCTAGCAGGATTAACTCCCTCATTTCCTCTAATGATTTCACATTGCACGACTGGCACCACTTGTCAAACAATACGGTTTTCTCGCGCACAAACTCTACATAGGTCTGGTTGGTGTGTTTTTCACGGGTCCTAAATTTTTGCCGGTATGCCTCCGGAACGAGCTCATATGCCTGCAGAACAGCTTTCTTTAAAGTATTATAATCTAAACTCTGCTCGATTGACAGGCTGGCACAAACCTCTTGCGCTTTCCCAACAAGTTTGCACTGCAGCAGCAGAGACCAGAATTCTTTGGGCCATTTTAAAGCAGCCGCTATGCGCTCAAAAGCGCCGAAATATGAATCGACCTCTGATTCACGAAACGGGGGAACTAATGCAATGTGCTTGCCCATATCAAACCCACCCGACGAAGCAGATGCAGCGCTTTGGGAACTGGACATTGAAGTGGGACTGGCGGGCTGCCCCCGCTCAAGTTCCAGGGCTCTGATGCGGAGATGCATCGCCCTCACTTCCAGCTCTCTGTTTCTTACCTCAGCCTCCTTGATCGCTAGAGTTAGGCGGAGATCCTCGGTAGCCAAGCCTACCAGGGGATCAGCAGCGGGTTTACGCTCCACACCAGCAGGGACAGCAGCGGGAGCGCCAGCTCCCTCCGCATCTACCTGCGGCGCGGCCTCCGCCAACTCACTCACACCACCTCTAGCAGGAAGCACACCTGTGTCCACTAGCTGTTTTCCTACAACAGACTGCATCTCGGCTTTTCGGGCGCTATATGTCACGCCGATATTAAAATGACCAGCGATAATTAACAAATCAGCTTTTCTGCAGCTGTCAAATTTCTCCCACGAGGGATTATCAGCAAAATCATCAATTGAAAATTCTGCCATGATCAATACTAAATTTCCCCCACACACAAGAGAAAAAACACCAACCAGAACAATAATCACACTTACCGAACCGAATTAATCGCGAAACGAAGCGAGAAAACAATGGACGAGCCCCCAATTCATGTTACGCCCAGCCTAGGGGTTACTGTGGCGCAACATGAATGCCATCCTTCATTCGAGAGTCACCCACATGAAACTGTTTAAACTCAAAGAGATCGCTTTTTTTATTTGACAAAAGAAAGATAAAAAGCGTGATAACAAAAAGCGACTGATTGAAAAACAGATCAGCGATTAGGTGTCTAAAATATTAAGAGTGAGCAAAGGCCAAAAATAACAAACAAAACTCCAACTAAACTCTGGGTTTTTAAACTTCCCTTCCAAACAAAGTAACGAAACCAAAAAACAGAGTCTTACCTCCCTACCTACTTAAAAACAAGAGAAAACGTAGTTAACCAAAACTGGCAGCTCACTCCTGCCCTCCTACTCCAAACTAACAATGCGTGCCGTCTGCTGTCTACCATAGACATATATACGTAGACGCCGCATTGACTGCTGCTGCCGATAGGAGCCAACGTGCCTACGCGGCGGCCATCTTGGTGCAGTACCACTCGCCCCTACAGTGCATTACGTCTATAGAGGAATGACATGTCTGCACTATAAAAGTGATCATAAATCGATCAGTTGTCAACATATATTGTTTGCTACAAACGTCAGACATGGAGGACGGACAGGCAGACATAGATAGAACAAAATCAAGCCTGAAAATGTTTAGATCTTTATTCAGAGAATTGCTTGTAGGTATATATTGCATTTTATTATTATTATTGTTGTTGTTGTTGCTATTATAAGTATATTATTAGATCACTAATATTATAATGTTGCTATTATCATTATAATTTTATTATTAGATCACTATTATTATAATTAATATTATTTCATGATCATTTTGTTATTATCACCATTATAATTATTATTGCTACTATCATAATCATGTTATTATTATTATCAATATTATTATAATTCTTATTGCTATTATCATTGTCATTTTATTATTATATCACTATTTTAATAATTAATATTGCTATTATCTTTGTCGTTTTATCATTATACTATAATAATAATATTAGCATTTTATTCTTATCATTTAATTATAATTAATATTTCTATTATTACCATCATTTAATTATCATTATTGTTATAATTAGTATGGCTATTATCATTATCATTTTATTATTATCGCTATTATTGTGATTAATATTGCTATTATCATTTTATTATTTGAGTTGGGGGATTGTATTGCACTTGTTTTTTTATGGCCATGGCATCCAGCATCAGTGTCCCCCATCCATATTTAGTCTGGTCTTCCTTGCATCTTCTTCCCATCAACCGAAGTCAGCCACCTTTGTAAAAATTTAAAAAAGAGTAATTTAACCACTTTAACCCTAATAGAAGAAACTAAAGAGAGAAAATAGCATATCTGAAAGCACAACATGTTTCAGAATGCGTTATATGATGTGATGATTGATGTGAGCTTTTAGATTGGTCATTTTCACTGTCACAAACATTCTCTGCAGGACTAACGTGGTTAATGTATTTAACAATTAGGCAACATGAAGAATACCGTTGCAGTGGATGGGGATGCAGGAGAGGAAGATGTTTAAACTCTCTCCTTCACATTAAGGTTAAAGACACAATACATGTACATATTAAATACATCCAATATCTATCATTAATCTTCTAACTGGTCAATCACTGCAGTCTAAGGTCTGTTTTTTCCAGACCAGGGACAGTTTATAGATGGAATAACATTGCATTTTAACCAAAATAAGGTCTCAAATTAGTTCTTTCACTAGTGAGCAGCTGTGCAATATGTGAGATAACGTAAAGTGAGCTGGTTATATTATGGGAGTGGAGAGATTCAGTCCGTCCTGTCGGGGTTTATTTCACTATTTAACAACCTGCTCACTTAGTATTACTTCTTACGTACACCTTACCTGTGAAAAGTGATTCCACGGGATCTGGTTTGTGTGTTCTGCTCATTTGAACACCCATAAGCGACACAAAAGTCCGGCATATTTTCCAGTTATGCCGGAAAATATGCCGGCAGTTATGCCGGCATATTTTCATAGTTCTTCTGACATATCTTGTTGATATTTTTGACGCCTGGCGTCGGCATCACACTGATCGCCAGGTCTCTGTCACTGCGGTGACAGTTGTTAGTCAGGTTGTTTATTGTCTCTCCTTCAACTACAGTTTCTACTGACATAGGTCTATGTCAGAAGATTGTCTGCTGACAACGTTAAGTAGAATTTATATTTGGGTAGTAAAACCGGCATTTCTAAAACATCAAAGCATCCTGTGTCAAAGCTACATGTGTGCCGTTTGTAACAAATCAAAGCGTTTGGAAATCGGTCAAAAATTCAGTGAATAATTCTACTTTAAGATTGTGGAGTACCTCTTACCTCCATAGACTTACATTCACTCCCCCCTCTGCTAGTCCTGCACCAAGATGGCGGAGCTTTAGGCACGTCCCTCCACAGTCAATGCGGCGTCTACGTATATATGTCTATGCTGTCTACTCTCTCTCTCTCTGGGCTTTCCAATCGAATGAGGGGTGGCGTTTCCGCGTCTCTCTCTGGCCCTCCTCCCGGCGATGCACCCTTTCCGTCTTTTAATGCCGGTTCCGGGTTAGGGGACCAATCGCGTATCGACCCGTCAGTTTCATCGGCCAATCCTGGTTCTGGATCCTCGTCAAGTGGCCGTCATCCGGCCAGACCGCCGTCACCTGGAGACAACTCACAAAGCGCCAAAAATACACAAACACAATACACACATACGGCCGCAAAATACACACTCAATATACATATACGACCGCAGTCGTAACAGTTGGACTGTTGTCTCTCTGTTTTCAGTTAAGCAGTTATTGCCATAATATCGATCACTAGAGCTGTTGAATAAGGCTTTTTGCTGCATAGAAACACAACCTAAACACAAAATAACTGATATTTCACCAGTTTACCTTTGGAGTTAAAGTCAAAGCTGACCTGTGAATGGAAAACCAGTCCCGGTATCTGTGAGGTTCCTCAAAAACGACCTTCTGTTCACCACGTAAACACAGATTTAATGGCAGAAATAGAACATAACAATCATGACGTGATTTATATTTTGGTTTTCTTTAGTGTCTAGCCACCCAAAAATGGGAATCACAGTGTTTTTGTTACTTTAAAATGAATCATTCATATCTACAGAAGGAACAGATTGTCTTTCAAGGAGGATTCCATGTTTCTACGGTGGCCCAGAAGGAACAAACCACACACTGGCTCTATGGAAGGCCTTTCAAGTTTTTAGAGGCCAACGTGGCCTCTCTTATTCACTTATTCTCTACTATGAGAAGGTTGGGTGTCTATCAGTCACCAATCAAAGGGAACAGCACTTTTAAAACATAGAAATATCCATTCCATACCTGCTGACAAGACTGGATTTCCTTGGAGATCCCATTCATCGGCACAGAGTCAGGAGAAACTGCTTTTCACTGCAATACTCTTCAGAAGTGGAACAAATTTCAGGACTTTCTTAGGCTAGACACAGTTTTAACCTTAAAAAAGTTGAAGCTTCTGTTAAATTATGTTTTATATCATGAAAACTCTTCTCTTTCTTCATGTTTTTCATAATTCATCTACTTCATAGCTGTGTATTTTACATGTTGAATGTTGATTCTACATTTATTATACTTGCACAATCATATTTATTAAGTATTTTCAAGGCACTGTTCTGAATTAGAGTCCAATTGTGTTTTTTCTCCTAATTAATCAAATTGCAGTATTCAATCTCACCACTAGAGGCTGCTAAAAAGAAAAAAACTTCAATAAGTTGGCGTGTCCATACTTTTAACTGGTAGACAAAATATCCTTAAATATATATATATTTTAATAGGCTAAAAACTGCCTAACAGTTTCTAGAATAGTTAAAATTGACTCCACATCACCCTAATACCAAACTAAAATGTAGATTACATGTTATTGCCCATGTAATAATGATCCAATAATGTAATATATCCTATAAGACACTTTGCAAAACTGATATTTTCACTTTGGATGCTTTTGTACTTACTTACTTACAGTACATCGGCACTGTGGTATTTAAACTGTATTGTTCCATCACTGCTTTTGTGCTTTCTATGACAGTAAACCGAATATATTTGCATCATGCTGTGAGTTGGATGATGGTCAAACAATTAAAAGCCGTCAAACTGTGTCTGAAAACACTGTAACAAGCATTATTTTTTTAATTTTTCTTTAATATCTAAGGTGAATTATCAATGAAAAGACAGAATAATCCTGTGGTTAAATGAAAATCATACAGCCAAATAATGAAATGTGATAAATCTCACAAATGAAAGATGCTTTTGATGTTTTTACTTGATGGAGAAGGAACACAAGGCTTTTTATGTTTCATAATAAAGCCTGCACACACATTATTCTATTCTAGGCTCTTTCATAATTCATACGAAGTACATAATGACACAGTAAAGGGTTTACTGTGAGGGTAACAAAATGTTCATCTGTACCACAACACTGGAATCTCTGACTTTAAATTCAGTTTGATTTAAGCTCTTATAAAGCGTGAGGCCTGAGCCGTGTTGCGCTGCGGAAAAATCGGAGAAGTTATTTTCTTTTTTGATGGGAAACGAAGGCACGCAGAAATTCAGCAGCGAGGCCCGTAACGAGTGTTTGAGAGCAGCTATGGAACAACAAGAGCTTCAGACAAGCCATAAAAATCTGGGATTTACAGCGTATATTTGGCAGGAGAACGCCATTACCACTCTGACCCCCTCGGATAAGAAAAAGCAGAGCGGCTTCCACCCCTGCAACCTACACTCCAGTAAAACATGCATACTGGGAAGGCTGTGTACAAGCAGCACACAGGGTAACTATGTGGT
Organism: Dascyllus trimaculatus; assembly: GCA_024666655.1. Taxonomy (NCBI): domain Eukaryota; kingdom Metazoa; phylum Chordata; class Actinopteri; family Pomacentridae; genus Dascyllus; species Dascyllus trimaculatus. The sequence continues at coordinate 21,667,231 of CM045462.1, read as the reverse complement.
TTATAGACAGAATGAATGAGAGAAGAAGTGTTTTAGTGACATAGTGTGTAAAAACACTGTTCTTTTTTTTTTCTTAAAGTGGCTTAAATGTGAATTTTGCTGCTATTGCATGAAGCTTCCTGAATATATTATAAAGTGCTTGCTGGCAGGAGTGTTTTGTAAGGAGATGGCCAATGGAGGGTTTGTTCCAGCAGAAGGACGTGGGCCAAGAAAATGAGTGATGCGTTCAAGAACAGACGTTAAAAACGTTCCATAAAAATGCTGCAACATTTTTTGTAATGACTTAGATGCACACTCATAAAAAAAAATGTATGTACGATTCAATGCATAGGCAAGAAATTTGTGGTGGAAAAAGTATTCAGCTTCAAGTTAAAGTACTAAAGTGTCTGTAAATGTACTTAACTATCGCAAATAATAGAGTTCATAAAGCGAAATACCAGAAATGTTTGGATCTGCAAAAATATTATGCTATCACCACAACCTCATTACACAGGACATAGATTAATTTATGGTTTTGTATTGATTTGCAGTATGGTGACATACAGACCGGTGACAAATTAAAGGAAAAAAGCAACATAAAGTGTCTTAGTAAGGTGTTAGGCCACCAGAATAAGAGTTTCAGTGAACCTTGGCATTGATTCTCCAACTTTCTAGAACTCTGCTGGAGGTATGAACATTTTTCTTCCTCTAAAACAATATTCTTTTACTTGGTGTTTTGATGTTGGTGGTGGAGAGCGCTGTTCTTTCAATGTAGGGGTCCAAAGACAGGGTTTTTCCTTTAATTTGTCACCTGTTTGATACTGATAAAAATCATGTTTCAAATATTACAGAGCCCTTCTAATGTATTAATATCCTAGCAGCATTTTAACCATTTAAGGTTGAACTGCAGTATGATTTATGTTCCTAAACTTAACATTTAAATTAGTAAGGAAAATGTGGATAATAAACAACATTCCTCAGGTAACTTTACATAATAAATACTACTGTAGGGTCTTTAACTTTATATTTAAATAAGTGAGATGAATTTGTAATCTTAATTTTTTATTGGAAAGCATTTTTGGTCAATGTCTGCTGAGTTAAATGTACAATACTGTACAATACTGTGATTTGACTTAATTGAACAAATCAGATTATAAAAGCAGATATATGTCTAACAATTGAGTCTGAAAAGAAACTGGCTGTCAGATAATTGGAGTGGAGTAAAAAGTATTGTTTTTCCCTCTTAAATGGAGAAAAGTACTTCAAATAAGCACATATCTCTGGTAAATGTACTTACTTTCCCAAACTGTTGGTTCCCTGTTTGTCTCAAGTGTTAAGTAGTCTGCATTAAACAACATACATTAAATTAGGGTTAAAAAAAAAACACAGACTCAGCAGAGGATTGGACCATTTATTTTATTACCACACGCATACAGGCGACACAAAGACACCACCTCTGAAACACATTCTAGTACAGAAGCCAAACATACTCTGCTCTTAAATTACTCAGCTAACACAAAGGAAACTGGAAGTTCTCGCACACAAACGTGACCACTGTGGAAAACACAAAAACAAAAACAACATTTCCTTTTTTAGGCCCCAAAAAAATGTTAAAAAGAGAAAATAAATAACTAATACGAACACGAGCAAAAGACAGTGGTTTATCCAAAACAGTTCAAGTCATTAAAATATTTTGGTAGCTCCGTTTTTGTTTTTAAATCCTTTTGTTAGTCTGTTGATTATTAAAACACTGAGTGGTGGGATTAGTCATATACTGCAAAGTCTTGTGGGTTTTAGAGTAATATGGAATGACAGGATGACCAGAGAATGAGAAATCTCACAGATGGTTTATCTACACAGTATATTTTCTTTTTAGAACCAGTTTTATTTTTGTGTAACGTTACATTAGTCTCTTCTTTTGACCTGCTTCATGCTAAATGAGTTGAACTACATATTGACTGAAAAAAACAACACAACAAAAGAACAGATCCTTAAATTTGTTAATTTCATATGAAAATCAGCCCATTTTTTTTACAAGAGCAGAAACACTTATTTATTAAATCAACGGAAAATTAATCATAGACTATTTTGATGCTCATTTTAAGCAAAAATACCACAAAGTCACTAATTCCAGCGACTCAAATATGAATGTTTATTTATTCCAATTTTATTATGAAGTTAAATTCAACATATTTGGGCGTTTTAATGCTGTTTGAATAAATCAGAATACAACATGTCAACTTACAGAAGTCTGGAAACCTGTGAGAGACATTGCTAATATTTTCATTAAGGTTAATCTATGGTAAAAAATAACTGTTAGTCGCAGCCCTAAATTAGATTAATATCGGGATTATGTTGAATTAAGACACTAAAATCTATGAATGTGTCCTCTCACATGTAACATCAGCTCCTTTCCAATTAGCCGGTACCTCTTTAATGAATTTAAACTCTAGTTTACTGTCCTTTGGGTGTGATAATTCGTGTTGATGTGACGAGAAGCGGCCATTTCTCGGATCATCGAAACATTTCGAACAGAATTCTGACGTCCGATTTCAACAACAAACTCAAAAGTGACCCTAAGAAAAGCAGAGTTAAAACACCTCTGTTAAAATAAATACTCTAAGAAGGCTGATCCTGACGATTCTAAATCTAAATCTTCATATAAAAAAAAAAAGTTGAAAAAATGATCTCAGAGTACCTGTTTGTGTAAGAAAAACCAGGAAATGCAACCCAGTGCACTCCGGGTGAATGTGAAGAGTCTCCCTGTATGTTAAACAGTCCTTGTGGTGCTTCACAGTAGCGTCGGGCCCTTGGTGGTGTAGTTCATGGCGGGGAAGTGTCTGCTGTCGACGTCCCAGTGGCCCAGGGGCTGCTGGGAGGCCGCGGGGAGGCTGGGGTTCCAGTGGTTAATGTAGCTGGCGATGAGCAGAGTCAGCTCCAGGATCTGAAAGCAGGCCAGATGAATGGGTTTAACACAATGATCCCAACGTGTTTCATTTGATTCTGGGGAGCCGAGGAGCCGCAGAAAATGCAAAAACCCGAGAAACTGTGCGATCGAGAGCGACGCTAGCCAGATCAGCATCGACTGCAGCAGTAACACAACACTGTGTTAAAGCTCTGTCGAGAAACAAGCTGCTTTCTTCATTACCTCGTGAAAAAAAAGATGAATATGGATAAATCAGGGGATTAGTTTCACTTTTATAGAACGTCAACACCTTCAACGCTCAGTCTCGACTAAACTTTCTGTGGGTGTCAGTTTAAACTAGAAACCTTTTTTTAAAGACCTCACTGAAGTTGGCTTCTTAACATGATATTTTTCACACAGTTGTTCCAGAGAGTGAATTACCACGCTTTCCAAAATGCTCCTTTAATACCGTACAACAGCAGAATCCAGCCTTTTTCAATTCATGTTTTAAGGGTGATTTCAACTGCTTGAATGCAAAAAATTAAAAATGCAATAAATAATAGAAAATCTGCAAACAGAAGTTCAGTTTTTCGGTCAACAATAAAATTCTTTTGCCACATCATTAATGCCCACGCTGTAAGATATGGTAGTACATTTAACAGCTAAATGATAACCAGATTGATAAAATGTCTTTAGGTTGAAATAAAAATCAATAAATGAATAAATAAAAAAGGTTACAAGGATAGTTAGTATAGTTTTTTATGTAACTGAACATCTGTTTAAATTTTGTCACAGTGAGCTCTACATCTGTACTACTAGCAGCAGAGTCCAGATATTTCAGCCATTACTGTTTATACATTTTCCCATTCACTACTTTTAGCTGTCTTTATTTCAGTTCAGCTCTGTCTTTGTTAAGATCCTGCATTTGCAATTTCATGGCAACATAACAGCCAGACAAAAAAACCTGCAACAAACCATGGCAACAACACATAGCTATACAATTTCGGAGCAGATAAGAGATTAAATATATACAATAAATACATCCATTGAAAAACACTGAGAGCTTAAATGCTTAGATGATGGGAAAATAATTCAAATGGCTCTTTTTTTTGACAAATTAATAATCTAATTACACTGGGAAAAAACAGGTATTTTTAGCGATTATCCCTGATTTTTAGTGGTCAGTAGCTTGTAATCAGAGCAGTGAACTCTGGGTAAAATATCTAAGAGCACAGTTTGAGTTTGACATAGAGAGCTGGAGTGTGTTTTTATATTTCACACTGAGATTACCAAACCAGAAAGACATCTTCCACTGAATGGATGATTTATAGAACAATTCCATTTGAGTCCCATCGACATTAAATGATCTAAGTTGTCAAAAACTATGTAAGTGCTGCTGTTCCTTTCTGTTACCAGTACTTGTTTCCCTATATTTATGAATAGAATAGAATAGAATAGAATAGAAATACTTTATTGATCCTCAAGGGGAAATTCAGTTAAATCTGTAAATATTCACACACTCCACTCTATGCTCCACTTATTTTTACTATTAAACTACTGACATGCTCTTGGTTGCAACATATAGTGCTCTTTTGATACAGCCGACTAAAAATTATAATATATTTTTAAATGTTTTTCTATTTTTTAAAAATATTTTCCCAATAGTTACATGCGACAGATAAAGTTCTCTCTTTTTGTCTTTTTTTTAAGTTGCTTTAGATCATCTAACAAAATGTCAGCTGTGGTTATTAATATCATTTAATCAGTCAGATTGAACGTTCGTGCCGATGTACACAGGATTCGTACCTTTGGTTTCGCCATCGCAAAGACCAGCTTCTCCACGCTCTTCTTCCCGACTCCTGGCTCCCTCTGCTGACTCGTGACCACCATGAAATCGTCACGACAGCCACCGAAGGTAATCACAGACTGGTAGGAGTATGTGACCAGTGTGTGCTGAGAAACCAAAGCGTTGCCAGTGTGAAACGTGCAGCGAAACGGATATAAACAAAGAGCATGCATGGATTTTTACTGCCGATCCCAATATAGAGCGTGGAATTCAGCTGAGGAGATCGTTTTGGTTTCAGCTTTTTTGAGGGTTAAATTGAGTGTGAACAAGTGTGACATAATTTCCAGAAACTTCGTCTGACTTTCGCTTTGTTTTTCCCCTCTTGCTTTCAGAAAGCGCATGAGCAGCGCCGCATGCCAGACCAAGAATGAGACAGATCAACATGGGGCTGCTGAAAATTACAGAGCTCACGTTAACATAGTTTACATGTTGGAAGTGCAGTCTGTCAGGGTCAAGTATGTCAAATCAGAGGCTGGCCGTTTTTATTTTCCTTTGGATTTCTGGTGTTTGAAACACCACAGAATAAAAATCATTCCAGACCAGTGGGTCAGGAAAGCTGTGCAGCTGTGGCCAAACCAGCTGAACACTGCAGTTGTTAAAAGCAGTCCAAGCTTTTTGAACTTGAAATGTCTGAAGAACACATTTCTGAATTCTAAAATGTGTTAAATAAAAGAGATTTTGTGTATTTATTTGCATAATGGAGGTGTTTCCTCTGCACAAACTGAAACTCACCATTGTATAATCCAGCACACACAGTCCGTCCTCATTGACTGCCAGCCACACCTGGCTCTGCTCAACAGGAGAGGGAGGGACCGGCTGTGGACAGGGGCGACAAAGAAAGCTTAGTTTATACATGTAGCTATCCTAGGAAACATTACAGGTTCCTCTTTAGGTCTTTAAGCCAAATAAATTAACCCTATGAGGCTGTTTTCAGGGTAGTTTATTTACTTTTAAGCTTATTGTAAGGGCCAGCCACACATGTTGTCTAGGCTATGGAGACTGAGATGATACTTATAGATTTTTCATTAAAGTCTTTATATCCAGGAAAAAAATAGCAAGTTAGCATGACAGTTTGGATCATGCAATAAGGCAGGTTGCTTGGTTATTTCAGTGAACGGTTGTAAAGATCTACAAACAATATGACAAGAGCATCTGATGTTTAACAGGGACTTTCTTGCACCACCAGTTTGCTCACTGGCTCAAGTAAAAGTCTAATTTTTCGAGCATGTCCCACCAAAACAAGCTCCCTACCAAGACTATTTTGCAGGAGCTGCATCCAGGGCTTAGTGCCACCCAAGAAAACAGTGATTGGTGAAAGGAAATGTGAACAAGTCGACAGCAGAACGATAATAATGGGTGCAGCCATAACATTCTCCAGAAGATAAGTCAGTAAGAGATCAGGAAACAACAAAGGAGTGAGAACTTATTTTTTTACCTTTGCACTGAAGAGCTTGGCTCCAAACAGGGGCCATTTCCGAGCCACAGTCAGATATATTCTCACGCACTCGGATGCACTGCACCCACGTAGCATCGACCACTTAGTGGCCAGACGCTCAGAAAGATCTCTGAAAGGAGAAAAAACAAGAACAGTGGTGGGTTAAATGGTTGCATTTTAAAAAAATAAATAAATTTTTAATATAACAACCTGCTGCATCTGTGGCTGATCTGGTCTAGTGAGATGACAAAGTGCAATGATGCTATCAAGTCAAGTCACTGTTAAATATGATCAGCGTTATGAATTAAACTAACAGATTTAAATATCGGGGTTCAGACTTAGACCAACACAGTGTTATTTATGGTGTGAATTTACCTAAGTAATTTGCATATTAAGTATAAATAAATAAATAAAACTTATATAAACCAATAAAAACTTATAAAAAATACAGTTTTACCTGGCTAATTTAAATATCAAGGCTAAGACATCCTACAGTAGAATTAATTAAAGGGATTAAAAAGACAAATTATTAACTTAAGTTATGACCCTATAAAAATACACACGAAAACCCAACAAATGCAATGATTGTGTCAAACTCCAAAAGGCAAACTTTGTTAATATTCTTATTTCATGTGCATTATTTTGTGTGTTTTGTTTGTTTGTGTGCTTGTTTTGTTTTATATTATTTACATTTAAGTATAGTCGATTTATGTATTTTTAACTCTTTTCCCTATTTTCCTCATTTACATTTGCAACAATTCAAGAGAAGAAGAACAACTCTCTCCAGCAGAACCAGGCTCAGGGAGAGCAGCCATCTGCCTCGACCAGTTTGGCTGAGGTTTAAGGGGAGAAACAAGAGGATAGCAGACAAAAACAAACACCAAACATAAACATTTGAACAATAGATGGGGCTGTTTTTGTTTGTGTCTTTGTTTTTGTTGCAAGACACGATTGCAAAACACCATAAACAAATCTGTATGTGGGGAGCGTGGAGAGACGTATTTATTTGAACAACAGTGGTGTTTAGTCATTTACCTGAGCTGCTCTGAGCTGCAGTCCTGTTTGTAGCGTTTGGGGTAGAAGCGTTCTAATGCTTGCAGGAGAATCAGCTGAGATTTAGGCTGAGGAGAGCCGGTGGGAGAGGAGGCACCTGGTCGCTCCAAGTCACCATGTTCAACCTGGGGGGAAGAAAAGGAAAGAAATACAGGATTAGAAAGAGAAAGACGGTTTTAAAGCTCAACAAATCAGCTGTTTTCATTCCAAGAAGTTTAATTTCTTGACATAACATTTGCAGACCTGTGCCATGAGTGCAGCCACCTCCAGAGCCAGCTCTTTGTTCACAGGGAAGTGGCCTTGCTGAACTTCGTCATTCACCTGGTACGCCAGCAGGAGGCGCTCTCGCTCCGTCTCTCCTTTTACCTGGGATCTGAAACACAGCCTGCACGTGCACACAAGAAGAAAATGCTGCAGTGAAATCTACTTTCCTGGGATTATCCACAGTGCACTTCATTTCAAATGTTTATGATGGCCAGATAAAAGATGCTGCTGACCATGATTGAGTCTTGCACAGAAATCGTACCTGCTCTTGTACGTCAGCCGGACAATCCGTGTGCCCTCGTTTTTCCCAGGATGGAGCTCCTTTAGCGCCTGCTCCCACTTGGAAATGACATCACAGATCTGGCAAAAAGAGACAAAACTCATTTTCTAAAGTTGGCTTTTAGTTTTCACACATCACATATCTGGAACAAACTCCCATATAACTACAAATTATTTTAAATTAAGGCTAAAAACTTGTCTGTTTGCTTTTTATTAAACCAAATCTGAGGCTTCTGAATAGCTTAAATGGAACTTTGAGTCTTTTATTTGTGTTCAAATTTCATATTTGTATTGCTTCCTGTTCCTTTTACACTTTGCCTAATGCTTTTTATGTTTTATGTAAAGCATTTTGAATTTCCTTGTTGAAATGTGCTATACAGACATACATTTTTTTTTAAACTTATTTGTGTTTCAGTCAGCAGGTGGCAGTATCTACATTTAGAGACACTGATCTGTTCAAAAACTGCCACATGGAGCTACAGACCTTTCTTCTGTGGGGTAAACATGATGGAGCAATTTCAGCAACCATAGTGAAACTGAAGTGGAAACTTTAAACATGATTGAATGGAATTAAATTACAGAGGAAGGCTATGATATGCTTCACTGTGACTTCATCTGTAAATCAAAATCCCAAAGTGTTTGAACGGCCGAAATTGGCCAGAAATAATCCCAAACGATTCACAGCTGATCTTCTAAATCATTAGATAATATGAGTTTAATGTATCAGCTGATGCACCACAGTAAGTCTGCAGCTCCAGTGGTGTTCAGTGGAGTTTATTCCATCCACATTTGCTCAGTGTCTCTCAGTTCTACCTTGGCAGTCGGCTGCAGGCAGTGCTCCAGGTCTTTGCCAGATGGATCATCAGTGAAAAGGGCGAAGCCAGTCAGCTGTGGCTTCCTCATGGCAATCCTCTGATTTAGTGTGTTCAGGAACTCCTCCACTGTGGTGGAGCCATCGAAACCCACCACCTACAGGAGAAAACAAAGGACACGTCTCGTTCTCATTAACCAGAAGAAACTCAGCTACTATGATTTGGTGGCCGTATCATCAAACTGTGTCTCCTTTTAACAGTTAAAAAAACAGCATCAGCAGCTTAGAGCTGTAGATTTACTGTACACAGATCCAGCATAACATTATGACCACCTGCCCAACATTGTGTTGGTCCCTCTTATGTACTCAAAAATGCTCTGAACCATTGGGCATGGACAAGAGGACCTCTCAGGGTGTCCTATGGGGTCTGGAACCAGGACGTTGGCAATGGATCCTTTGGGTACTCTGGCTTGTGCAGTGGGGCCTCTGTCAATCAAACTTGTTCCACTGCATCCTGTTGATGCTTGATCACAATGGGGTGTTGGAAGTTTGGAGGTCAAATCAGCATGTTGGACCATTGTCATGTTCCTCAACATGTTCCTGATTGTTTGATGTTTTTTCCATGTGGTGGGGTGCATTTTCCTGCAGGGGTAGACCAGTGACATTTGGTGACAGAGTGTGCTTGTTGTGGGACAATGTTTATTTGGGTGTCTAAGTCTCATCAACACAGATGTCAAAATCCAAGGTTTTTCAGCATAACAGCACATAGTACCAATATGATCAATGTTATTCACTTCACCTGACAGTGGTCATAATGCTGTGGCTAATCGGTATATTGCAGCTACAAGAGGAAGCTAAGACTGAAAATAACCCTGAATTATAAACTGATGCTGCTTTCTTTCTCTATGGCAAGTGCAGGTTAAAAGGTGTGTAACTGGACTGAGATACATGCAACTTTAAAGATGATTCTGGTGTATTTTAACCTTGCTTTATCCCATTAATTGTGGCTCTGTCATGCCAATTTTGCCCCTCCATTGTAGAGATTTGGAAAAAATTAGAAATTAGCCACCTGAACACTCCTCTTGCTAACTGCATTTGGAGATGTTTGCCGGCTAACTTAATCACATGCACATTTATCTGCACATGCTGGTTTGTTTACATGTGTGAGTCGGAGTTTCATTGTAGAAATGGAGGAAGAAAGACAGCAGGACGTTGAAAAGCTGTTCCTGTGCACACTGCTCTGCTGCCGAATGAGGAGGAAAAATTTCTCCGCAAAGAGTGGGACAGACTTGGAAAATCTCCATGTGTCCACGGATGAGAGGAATCCCAGCTGTGGAACTACAACTAATGAATCTGCAGCCTGGAGATTGACTTTTCCAAAATCAGCTGGAAGGAAAGACTGGCGGGACTCAGCTCTCCATATAGTAAGTTCAAGTCTGTTCCAGGCAGCTAATTTCTTTGTTTAATTTTAGTCAGACTTGAAAACAAACACTTAAATAGACTGACATGAAACCACAGACAATAGCCACATTAAACAGAAAATATGCTAGAATTGTTCTTTACCTAACCTAAAGGGAAATATGTGCCTTTAAGACATTAAGATAAAATGATCAGGTAGATGCAGATTATGTTTGCTGTACTTTTCTGCCTCTGTGTTACCTGGTAGGTGTTGTTCATGAAGTGAACTGGGATGCTGAAAGGCAGTGAGTGGTGGTACGGGTTCCTCAGCAGGATGGAAACTATCTCCATACGTGAAGGTTTAGCCTCCCGCTCTCCGTTCTGCAGAGTTCGTTCCAGAGATCTCTGACAGTAAACGGCATACTTCCCCACCTCACTCCTGTGTAGGGAGGAAAACGGATGCACGAGAGAACGTCGTATTTTGGGGTTTTTCTGCAGTATTTTCAAGAATCAGGAATCAGGCTGAGTTAGCTCACCTTGGGTCAGCATTGTGTTGCAGGTACTGTCTCAGGTACCAGAGGAAATGTTGTTGAGGAAGGAACAAAGCCACACACAGAGACAACAGCTGCCAACACTATGAAAAGAGACAGAAAAAGGAGAAAACCTTCAATTTTATTAATTTAACCTCACAATCTGCTGGCAGGTTTAAAAGGCATGTTATCTTTATATTTAAAAATCACCAAAACTACACCATTTATCAGTGCCAGAATCTGTAAAAACAGAAAGAATCATAAGGCTTTCAACTCTCAGACGGTGCTTGAACTACTCATTTGTGAAGCACCATGTAATTCGGAGAACTCAACAAAACTGAGCTTAAAATTGTAATATTTCATCAATGTCACTTTATTCTACGGGTCTCATTTAAATAATTATCAAACATAAACTGTTTGCACTAACTAGATTCTATAGGAAACAAAAAATCCAGAAAAAAAATCACTTTACCGCTCATCTGTATTATGAGGCTCTACCAGAACACTTAAACAAATCATATCTCATCAAAATCCCATTATTCTCATTTAAAAAACATCGCCAAACATAAACAATTTGCATTAACAAGATCCTTTTTTTTTTTTAAATTCTGTGATCCTTGTTGCAACCTTGAAGCCATTAGTGACTACGCTGCACCCAACAGTCACGGGACAAAAATTCAGCATTTGTTTGGCTGAATTAGGCTGAACTGCAGGCTGTGTTTTCGCAGACCAGATAAGAGACTAGTATGGAAACAAATTAAAAATGTAAGAAGCAAACTTTTTTCCTGTAACACCACTTGGAGGATTAACGAACAGGAAGATCTCTTTTAAGTCATGCATGTTTTTCTATGATGTATTTAGTTTCTGTTTAACAGTGCAAATAACACGAAAATAATGTAAGTTTCTGCTGCCCCAGCTCTGAGACATTTCTGCTGGGTCTTTACTGTGACTTTCCCGCTGACCTGTGTGAGAGAGTAGTTGTGTGGAGTCCGCCGGTTGGTCTGTTTGATGAGCTGACAGTACATCTCATTCTGCAGCTCCGGGTGGGTCAGGCATACTTGCAAAGCATTCTGGGCCAGCGAGGTGTGGTAATCGACAGACGGAGACTCAACCAGGACATTGATGAAGAGCTGACAGGACTGCAGAAAAGCAAAGGCGTTGTGGATGTTTAGCTACCAGCAGGTGGAGGCAAACACACACTAGATGTCTAAATATATTCTGGAATACAGTCCTAAAACTGCTAAAGAAATACAGCGCGAGGGCATGATGTTATTCATGAAAACAACAAAAATATCCAAATGTCATCAGGTCAGTAAGAGCGTCATTGTGAGGAAAGAAACTTCATTATTTTGTTCTCATTCACCACTGAAGAGAAAGAGTCCATTTAACAGTTTATCAGTCTTGTCAGATTCATTAATACTTCAAAGACACGGAGCAGAGCATGGACTTGAAAGGCACGTCACCTCCATTCACTCCGTTTCATTGTGCGTGTTCGGGACAGTTTTTAAGGCTGGCTGGTCAAAGAAAGAGCCGACCCATTCAGCCTTCAATCCTGCGGCCCTACTGTAGCTGGTGGGGCCTGTGAAGCATGAACCGGGGCAGGGAGGGGGCTTCTGGGTGGGCACACTGAGGGCTATAGGGTTGAAAAGAGAGGAAAAGGACCTGCCATCTTCCTATATCTGCTCTGATCCCGTTTCTTCCCTGCCTATTCTGCGGCTTCCATATCCATTGCTGCCACTTTGTGAAGCCCCTGACCTCCCATGTCTGCTCCAAAAAGAAGGGCTGCTTTCACACTGGCTGTAAACCACAGGAACGGTTAGCCTCAATCAGAGCAGATAATCAAGGCCATTATCTCTCTTCTACACTTTTGATGAGCTGGGCCCCTCAGCCTTGAGCCTTTGATCTGGTTTAGAGGCAGGAGGGGAAAGAAATAGAAAAAAAAAGAGGGAGCACATCCAGGAGGAGGGTAAAAGAGGGGACAAACAGGAGCTGGAGGATGGATGATGCCTTGAACAGACCCTCACAGTGAGAGAGGAAAACAGATAAAAGGGAAAAGGAGAATCAAAAGCAAGTGGGCTGGAACAAAAGAAACGGACGGTGAGAGGTGGAGAGGCCGACCTTGAAAAGCTTGAGAGCCTCCGTCTGCAGAGCTTCAGAGGGCAGAGTGGTGAGAGGCGAGCGCAGACCCTCCTTACAGAAGCTCAAGGCCTCGCTCTTCCACAACACAGAGTCTGGGAAAAGAAAAAGAGAAGGACACACACACACACACACACAGTATATATTAACCCACGCAAACACACACACAGACGAGCAAAGATTGAGTTTCAAAGCTGTAATGACCTAACAGCTGACAAAAATTCACACACTGTGCTCCAGTCGTAAACAGTGTCTGCAGAGTGGATTAAGGCTGTCAGACGATGAGGATCAAAATAACACGAAGCTGCTACTGTGGAAATTTATATTCCCTTATAGAGAGACCCCACATGTTACGTCCTTCAGTCGATGCTTTTACTGTATTTGTCCAAATGTTACATGTGTTTTTTCAGCATTCTCTACAAAGAATATAATTCTCAGATTGGTCGTTTTTAATGTTTTTCTGCTTCTGCGTATAAAAATAGGTTTGATTACTTCTTTAAAATGAAATGCATGTGATGGAAGAACCAATGCCACTTGCAGAAAACATTTTGCTGCTGAAGAAAACACACTCCAACTATACTGTGTGTTAAATGACATTTAGAAAGTAAAATAATGTGTATTGCACTGACTTAAATTTTAACTAACAGAACCTCAAAAGTCTTATTCAATAAACTGACTGTAATATAACTAGTTACTTCCAGTTTTCTGAAAGGTGCTGCATTCAAAACCACTGGATGTCAACACAGAGCACCAGCATCAAAACAAACGGGGCATGTCAGCCACATTCTCCTTTACTTTCACTTACAACCAAAAAGACTGTATGCACAATAGCCAACATATAATAATCAGGCCACAGCTATTAACCCACAGTAGCGCTGTAAAATACATTTAATGGCCTTAATAAGTTGTTAACAAGTCCAGTTATGCTATTTTCTCGTCACCCATCTCTCATGTCTACGTTAAATCTGTTGCAATTCAGTCCATATGTGTCTGTTTCACTGTCCGTGACACCACATTAGATAAATGGCATAAATAAAACACTTTTTGCTTTGCTTTGTTTTGAAATTCTTTGCTTTATAGGGCCACTAGCTGAATGCTGGACTGCACTTTCACTTTTTAATGTGGTGTCGGAGGTTGTTCTTTTTGTATCTTTAGAAATGCAGGGAAGGCAAGCAGTTTCAAAGGGAGGGACTCATATGCGCTCACATACACTAACAAGCACGTACAGCCAGACCAGTTATCAGAACATAGAACAGAGAAACCGACATTACACAAGCCATGTTCCATTTAATTGTCACGCAAGTAAAACATTTTAAAAAAAGAAAACGTAAAAGACGCTGCTTAGTTTGTTTAGAGGGCGGCGGTATGCGCCATGACATACAAGACTGTAATACAGATAGAGTAGGAAATGCTGGAGACAGAAAACAAGTTTTTTAGCACCAGCTAAAAAAAACAAAATCAGAGAAAAAATAACATTCTTTTAGGAATTGCTTTTAATTGGGAGAGTTACAATTATTCTTTAATGTCAGCTGGTATCGGCCATATTTCATGCAGTCCGGAGATGAAAACAAAAACGAGGTGGAAACAGCTGATCAGCCATGTGACGTCCATGTCGAGGTGTTTCTATCTCCCATTAAACACATTAAGTCTGTTTTGATAAAGTCAAAAACCACCTGAAGCGAGTGGAAATTTCCATTTCTGTTTTTTTCTTATCCAATCCTCTAAAAGGCCCATAAAAATGCATTGGAATGTGACTTTATTCTCTGCTAAGAACACAACTGATCCTCTGTATCTTTGCATAGCAGTTGCTTTGTGTTTACATTAACAGTTGTTTGCTGTTAAACTGTATAAAAGCTATATTATCCTCAACATCTTGCATATTTGGACATTTAGAAGTAATCAACTTTCTCCATTTTAATGCTTCACACGAAAGACAGTTTGGGAATACTGCAAACTAAATTCAAAGTGAAATGCATCTCCAGTGTCTTCTAATAAACCTGGCTTGTCATATTCACTCACATAGAAAACTCACACACTGGTTTACTGGTTCAAGAAAGCTGTAACACAATATCCATACTTTTTCAGACAGAGCTGAAGCTTCGTCATTGTAAAATAGTTTCTTACCAGGGTCTCCCTCTGCATCAAGGAGTTTGCCGATGAGCTGCTCGTACTCTGTGCCTACTTTGAAGATTGCACTGCTACCAGCCGCCACAGTCAGGTGATACAACCATGTATCCTGTGTTAAAAAAAACATACCATAGGTTTGAGTCCAGGTGCTTTGGATGAATTAAACATTTGTTAAGACATTTCGCTACCTTCTCCTGCTTGGTGCCGATGAGCAGGTACGTGGGACTCTGGTCTCGGGGTTGGACCACTAAGGTGCAGTGGGAGGAGAGAAAACCTCGACTTCCTGCTTCGTAGTCTTCGTCTGAATCACAGGAACGATCCACCTCCTGCACCGACGCCTCCCTCATCTGTAGCTGACCCAGAGGCAGCTGGAACAGAAAGACGTTGCGTAAACAAAAGGATCAAACAAAAGATGGAAACCTATCAATTAAGACTAATTAAGACAAACTATCAATTAAGCATCAAGTTTGTTGAATTAAAGAAAGCACATTAAATAGGCGTAATTACAGACACAGCTGCAAACGCTTACTTTCTAAAGAGCCAGTTTTACACTCTTTTCTCAAATGTTCACTTTATCTTTCAGAAGCATCTCAACTGTACAGATTCAGACAGCTGCTAAGGGGCATGTTTTCGCAAAACCTTGTTAAGATGAGTCTTAATCCTCTGAACTCTGGGCATTTTTGGCTCCTGTCACATTTTAACTCAGCTGCAGTTTGAAGTCCTGCATCTCTGTGAAACACATAGAGACCCACAACCATGGCTAGAAACAGAGAGAGCTCAGAAATGTCTTCTATGCAGTATGACACAGTTATAATGTCATAAATCATAAAAATGAAAGTTGTATACTTTGCAAAAATGGAAAAAATGTCCACAGGTGGTACCAGTACTAGAAAAACTAATAAATTTACATACTATAGATATATTATTGTTTAGATTTTCAATTTGTTTTCTTGCATGTCTCCTATCTGTTCGATGAAAGCACTGCCTGCAGTTCAGGTGAAAAATCCCTGAATATAATAGAAGAAGCCATAGATTGTATATTGTGCTGCAAAGTGCAGATTTCTTTTTCCTTTTAATAGTTTATTATTGTCAAATTTAGAGAAAATATCACGACACAAAAAGTCTTAAAAAACGGCACATAATTAGTTCAAGAACCACTGGAAAGATGTAAATCCAGTGATTTTCTTTTCTTTGTTTGTCCAATTTCTAGCTCAGATGAATAGTGTGATCATGGCTTTCAAACCTGCTGGTGGGTTTTGGGGTTCAGAGGATTAATAAATTCTAACAAAAGAAAAATTCAGTGCAGGTAAGGGAAGAGTTGGGAGAAGAGAGGGACTTGTGTTATGAACCTTGTCCTCCTGGTTGCGATAGTAGTAGAAGACTTTTCCAACCAAAGAACACCACACCAGCTTAGAGTGTCCATGTTTGACCTGAAACAGAGAGACGACAGCACAGGCCACATGAGAAAAGTTTCAGGACAAGACTCTTTGGCAGTAGAAATATGACATTTCATATATTTGTATTTTTTTAATCTCAAATCTAGAGTTTGGCGTGCAAACCACTTGAGATCATGTATTTGTGTCGAAAGCAAAGAGACAACTAATTCCTGCCAAATGAAAGCAGTCAATCCGCACTTATCAGCTTTGTTTTAACCAGGGATGCAGCTGGAGGTGATAATTACACTTTCTGACTTCTTCCAGAGACTTTCAGAAATCTGGATGATGTCACTGGAGGATGCCTTCCAGACAAAGACAGCTGTGCATCCCTCAGCAGGGGTCACAGAGGTTAACGGCGCTCTGAGAGGCCGAGCGTCTCCCCCCCCAGTCTGTCTGAACCATGGTCATGTTGTAACTAGAACATCAAAGCCGACTCGCAGGAAGGGATTCGGGGGGAAGGCTGGTGAAAGGACGCGAGCTCCATCATCTCAGCTTGAGGCTGTCAGTCATCTGCCAGAGACTCATCACACGCAGACATCAGATGTTAAAAGTGTCTAAAGTTTACCAACAGACAGGCCTCAGCAAAGGAAAGGGAAGAAGACACTGGAAGGGAAGGGGGGAAGAGCCTTTTAACATTCCAGCAGCTCTGGTCTTGTGTCCATGTCCAAATCTGAAAGAGGTTTTTAAGAATCTGCCAGATTTTCAGAGCTTCGTCCACCTCAGTGGCAAACACACCATCACCCTGCGTCTGCTAATCTACACCTCTCACAATTATACAGTGGAAATGATGGAAAATGAAGAAAGTAAGGAGTTTCACCGATGACAAGCCTTAAAAAAACTAATAAAATTAACTATATCATGTCATTAAAGGCAAGCAAGTACACATGGAAACTTGAGCGGAAACATTAACATCACATTGGTGACAAAAACACGGATAATCAATTTATCACTTCTGCAATTTTCAAGTAAAAGTCAGCTGCTACTTGCTTCTCAAATGTGAACACTGGCATATATTTCTCAGTTTTCAAAGATGCAAAACCAAGCGTCAGTTTCCTGGCAAGACACAGTCTAACACAAAACCCCAGATAAAATGCAACGTATTGTTATTACACCATAACATGTTGATTATTGAGCTTTAGAAGCGGCACATTTTCTTTTACCTTTGAGAGTCTGTTGCCAGTTTTTATCCTAACAATCCCTCCACCGTCAGAACCCAGAGGCAGTTTGTCTTGTTTTTTATGCTCACTATTACTCACTGCAGTACATTTTCACGGCAATATAAAGTCCTGCACATCTATGGAAGCAGCGCAACAATAACTAGAAGTAGCTGTAGTCTTGCTCAGTGTAAACACAGCCTGCAGTTCAACCGAAGAGTCATTGAATTTTTGCTAGGGGGCTGTTGGATGCAGCTGAAACACTAATGGCTTCTCAGTAGTGCAAAGGAGTGCAGACTTTTTTTGTTTCTTAAAAAATGTATTTAGTGACAAATGGTCTATTTTTCATATTTTCTTAAGCGAAACATGGAGAATAATGTGATTTTGGTAAAATAACCCAATTATAAGCTTAGATCTTGTAGTTTCTGTTTTTACAGTTTCTGGTTCTAATAAATGGTGTAATTTTGGTGATTTAAAAAGAAAATTAAACACGCCTTTCAAACCTGCCAGCTCGTTTTGGGGTTCAGACAGTTCAAAGATAAATCTTGACCTCTCACCTTTGTAAGCCAACCTCTCACTGTGGGCTTCGCGGCTGTCTCCACGGTAACCGGGCTGCTGGCCTGGACTTTGAGGATGTTCTGCAGAACCCTGATCCACTCCTCCAGGATGTTGGGTGAATCCGCGGTCAGATAGAAGGTCTTCTTCTCCGTAATCAACTGATGAGACAAAACGGGAAGAAATATGGGAAAAATGCTAAGCCGGGTCTACTGAGATAGCATCGTCATGTCAGAGGAGATCAGAATCAGCTTCCGAAGAGCCAGGAAAACATTCCAGTCCAACGCTACACCTGATGTCATCTTAAGCTGCTTCTCTGGTATGCAGCAGTAAAGCTCCACTGTGATGCAGGGCTATATCAAGCGTGTTGAATGTGTGAGTGAAGATCTGTCTTTTTACATTTTTCTGTTTTTTGTTCGATGCCATGTCTTTAAGCAGTGGATCTTCACCATGTTTGCTCTACTTTAAACACACAGCAGCAGAAAGTTGTTACAGATGCACTCACTTGAAATGTCTGTGCTCCTTCTCCACGAACTATACAGCAGGATGAGTTCAGCTCAATCTGACCTTGAGGCTTCCTGATCACGTCGCTCTGAAAACACACACAAAAAAAAAATCACATTTCTGTCCAACATCTTAAAAGACTTCCAACAGAAGAGACCTTAAACAAATCCATGTTCATTCCTGTTTAGTCGCAGAAGGTGTAAAGGTCATACTTGTGCCTTTTACTGCAGCCATTTTGCAAAAGAAGCACACAGCATTTAGAAATATTCCTGCAATGTTTTCTGTGCAGACGGCAAAACCTTAGAAGGAAGCAGACAGGCATGCAGGAATCGAGACGCACTCACAGGAGATTTGTAGTAGAGGATCTCTCCATTCCTCAGGATGAACCAGCGACGCTTCCAGGCTTTCACCTGGCTGCCCATCTTCAGCAGGTATCCGGACTTCTCCAGCATCTCCTACAGACATGGGCATGTTTTCATTTGTAGATTTATGCTGATTCATAATAGTTTGTCATCTTTACTGTAATGTAACATAGTGAAGGTGACAGCCAAAGGGTTTCAAAATGTAAATTGATGTTCTACTTACAGGCCCAGCGCTCTCACAGGAGTAGGAGGAGGTCCGCTGGACTTTGTGTTCCGGTTCAGAGTAGTCGCTGTCCAGGGAGTAGGCGTCAGGAGGGATGGCGTAATCACTCTCTGAGCTGATGGAGGACATGGACACACCTGAGGCACAGAAAAATCACAAGGAAACAAGGCAGGGCATATAAGCAAGGTAATACAAGAAAATTTTTGACAAACAAGAAGCAGCTGTGGTAAGGGAATACAGCAATTTCATCTCATTCTTAGCAGCAGAGCAATGAATATTGCCAATTTTTTATGATTCAATTCTGTGTTCCTGGTGAATTTTAAAGCAAAATGGCCAAAAAAAACCTTCAGAAAATATCCATTAAAGACAAAATAGTCTGCTGTAAATCTTCTATAAAGCTGTTATTGTTTTGTGGTGAGAAAGCGTTCGATTTTGCTTCTTTAAAGGCAATTTTAGTTAAATTTCAGAAAACGTTGCTAATACACATCAACAACAATGCATCTGCATGTTGGTTTATATGTACAACATAAACTGTAATACCTACTAGAGTCCAACCAATGTATTGGTCAGTCAGCATTGGTCTACCACATATATAACAGAATCAGCATCTATGTTGACCAACCTATTTATTTTTTTAAACAAAATATGGAAATTTAATAAAGTGATTTAGAAACAGTGTCACCAACCAGAGTAGCCCTAACTCCATGTTTACAACACTCACAACAAACACCACATGCAGCAAAGTCAAGCGGTGTCTTTATAATGAGACAGTAACTAGTTTATGAAAAACCCTGCTGCATAGTTAATAAACAACGACCCCATCATTTTCACTTATACATATAAATCTAACATATACATGCAGGTGTAGGAAGTTTGGAGGTCAAATCAACATGTTGGACCATTGTCATGTTCCTCAACATGTTCCTGATTGTTTGATGTTTTTTCCATGTGGTGGGGTGCATTTTCCTGTGGGGGTAGACCAGTGAAATTTGGGTTTCCCATTTGCATGAGGGAGTGTGTTTGTTGTGGGACAATGTTAATTTGGGTGTCTAAGTCTCATCAACACTGATGGCAAAATCCAAGGTTTTCCAGCAAAACAGCACATAGTACCAATATGATCAATGTTATTCACTTCACCTGTCAGTGGTCAGAATGTTGGGGCTGATCAGTGTATACATCAAGAACATCGGGCAATATATTGATCAACATTAGACCAATAAATCCAGTATCGGTCAGGCTCATCTGTTTACAGTATGATCTTCCGTCCTAACCTCTCTTTACAGCCCGTGGGCTTCCAGGGACGCTGCTCTTCCTGTCCGGACTCAGGATGGAGGTCCGTAAACTGGCCAGAGAGCTGCTGTCGTCCTCTGAGCCGGAGTCATCGTCCGGCAGAGGTACACTGCTGATCTGAGTGGCTTTCTAAAACATAAACAGTGAATAAGACACAGATTAACGCTGGGCTCATGCAGACGTTTTCTGTAGAGCAGAGTTTATCTTCACTGAAACACTGGAAGTGACACACAGATGAAGCTACACATTTAACATTTCACTCACCCCTTTCAGTGTGGTATAAACTGGTATGTTGATATTCTTGTAGATCAGCTGGGTGAATGGACCTGCCGCGGGATACTGGGGTAAGCTGGACCCTGCAACGTACACATGTTTTTTATAACCACGTTACAGACAAAAACACAGCCTGATACAAAACACAGCATTTGCAGCTTAAAGTCAGACCATGTAACTTTTGTTAAACAGCAGCCACAGCGGCCACAAGTAGTAATCATGGATAGATGACGTATGTTAAAAACACGGTGTAACAGTCGACTGACGGGACAAAATCATAAACTCAGCTCACAGGTTCTGCAGTGTTTGTTACATAGCAGTATAATCACAGTTATGTACATCACAGTGACATATCCTGAGCTAAGTGTGGCCTTAACATGTCAATACACAATAAGAGAGCACAAAACACAAAATACAAATAAAATACTTGAAAAGCTTTGAAAGCACTCAGTTATTAATGTCAATGGGATGTTTTATAAGCAAAATTTTCATGCACAATTTTAAGACTTTGCCATATTTTGCTACTGTAACATGTCTTCTTTCAGAGTAATGGAAAGAAAAAAATCCAAAATAAACATTTAGCTGTTCATTTTATTACACTTTATCTGAAAATACATATCTTTAAAGGCTGTTTTCTCCATATGAGTTTTGAGGCACTTCAGTAGCGCTTAAAAACATCAAACTTTTCAGTTTTATTCCTGACTATATTAGAGATTTGCTCATATATCGTCGCCTGATTTGTGTGATAATTTATTCCAAAAATAGTGGCAAAAATTAATTATTTTCTGATTTATGGAGGGATTGAAGAAAAACCTTCAAGCTTAACATTTCAACAAAAGAGCTTTGAAGCTGGCTTTACCCAATGTCTCTGTTCTGGAATTTGCACTAAATGTAATTTTGGGGCTAAATATTACCTAATTTATAAATCCACACATACATTTTCAGAAAAGCATTGTTTTCTTGTGACCAATCAAGTAGGGAAGTTTCTATCCGTTAAAAAGAAGCCATATTTACCTGTAGTGTCTCCCCTTAAAAACTGTTTCAGTTCAAGTTTCAACATGATGCAAAACAGATCAAAAAAAGACTGCTGTGCACTGTTTAAGCCCCTTCTATTAATTAGTAGGATAAGAAAATGGCAGTTTCTAAATATAAGAATAGTCGTACATAATGGTGAATGTATGTACATAAAACATCCCATAAGAGTTTGTATATTAGCAAAGGGAAAAAAGCCATCTCAGTGCTGAGACAGGTGCTACAGCAATACCCTTAACACCCTATGTCTCCGTATAGAGCAGGATAAGATAAGAGAAATCCACTTTAATTTCACATTTTTGTTTGCAGCTGGACTCTTTAAGGATTCACTGATAAAAACATATAAAATAATTCAGAGGCAAAACCATAATAAAACTTTCAGAAACCACAACTGTCCAAAAGAGAAGCAACTTAAGCTGAAACATGGCAGGAAGACGAATAAGTTGAACAAACTAATCCACAGCCATGATTTTGCAGTCGGCTGCAGTCAGAAAATTCAATCGACAAGATGCTGTCAAAACTCGCTGTCTGCATCCTGCCTAAAATGGATGCTGGGACAGAAAAGATAGCAGTAATTACAGCCAGACGAAGTCCTTTCATCGCAGCTGATTAAAAAGCAGCTTCTCCCCGCGCTCCTCTTCTCCTCCCCCCTCCCATTATCTGCAGCAGCTCTTTAAAAAGAAGGGAGGGGGAGGCCTGAAGAAGAGTCCGCACCTGCACAGGTGTGTGGAGCCTCAGGCCCGAGGAAGTGACATCAAAAACGGCAGTGACAGATCCCAACAGACCACACTCACCCCCCACAGCAGCTTAAGTATCAGCTGAATGACATGTCTCTTCACAGCACTGACTCATTTCCCAAACCGCAACCGACACCACCCAGGCTCACGACACACACACAGCTTAACAATACAAAGAAAAGATTTCTGCTGGCTTCCTCTCGACACACAATATAACTGTAATTCTTTAATGGAGCATAAACTTTAATGTGGAGGACTCACCTCGTCCAGGGCCCCTGGCTCCAGGACAGGCCTCCGATACTCTCATTCCTGACTTGGCCACAGCGTAGATCCGACTCTCCTGCAGAGAGCAACACAGTCAGACATGTTATATTTTACTTATCTTTTTTAAAAAATATTTTTGTGGGGAGATTTTCCAGTTTTTTATTGGTAGAGAGAGAGACAGGGTGAAAGGGGGTAGAGAGGAGAGGGAGACATGCAGCAAAGGGTTGTGAGCCGGACTTAAACTCACAACCGCTGCTGGCAACCTGCGCCCACATGGTAACGCCTTAACTCAGTGAGCTATACGGCGGCCCAGCACATTACTTAGTCTCTTAATCCTTTGAGCCCCAGAATCCACTATTATTTTATTACTATTATATTATTATACTCGTCTGTTAAAAACAAAAATTATCTTTTAAAAAAATGTCCAAATTAAACAATTTATCAGAATCAGAAACGGTAGAAAAAGAAAGGAAGAAATAAAGAAAGAATCACTAAAATTTTCAACTTTCTGACAATCGTTAAACTAGTTATGACGTCTGGTTGCGTTAGGAAAAAAAACAGACAAATTCCAGCTTAAAATCACAACATTTCATCAAAATTTATTCTACTTGTCTCATTTCAAAATCCATCTGAAATAAATTGTTTGAGTCAGCTGTGACTAACAGTCATGTGACCAAATTTCAGGGACTTTTCAGCTGAACTGGGTTGAACTGCAGGCTGTGTATATAAAGAACAGATAGGATGGAAATCTATACTATATAGAGTCACCATTTTTTTGCAGTGTTGGTAAAAACGTTTTCAGGATTTTTTTATTTTTGTAAAATAAATACTAAAAGAAATGCAACTTTAATTTTCAAATTTATGGCCTTTTTCATAATTCATGGCATTATAACTGTGTCATATTAAACACAGGACATCTTTTTAGTTCTCTCTACTTCCAGCCATCTTTGTGCTGTTTCCATAGAGGTGCAGGACTTTATATTGCATGGAAAAAAATCAGTCCACAGTGAATAAAATTTTTTACCAGAAACTGCTTAGGGTTCAGAGGGTTGATAAACCTTTCAAGGAATGGTCTTTAAAATATTCTCATTTGCTTGTTTTCTAGACATAAAGCTACTCAGCTTCACGTAAAAGTAGCAAAATATATCTACTAGCACTTCTAGATATCTTGTTTTTCTTAATCTGGGTAAATAAGTTAGTGGTAATCCAACATGTTGTTATTTTACTATTCTTGGCTGAGACCAGTAACGTTTTCACCGGCTGCCTGGCAACTGATTTAAGAAATAATCCAACATCTAACCCATTCTAAATCGCTTTGGATTTTGTACAGACTACCGCTGATGCTTGCAAAGAAACAACACTGCTTTCCTACCCATGAAGGGAAGCGATGCAGAGGAGGAGTTGGTGGCTTAAGAACCTCTGGATCCAACCTTTCCAGCTCTTCTGCGAGTCCCACAAAGGAGACCCCATCATGGGGTAGCTCCTCTGATCCTGAGCCCTCCACCACTCCGTCCATGCTGTCTGGGAGCCCATCATCAATATCTGTTTCTTCTATGACCTGAGAGAAAGGCGAGGTGGTAGTGCCAGTGCTCTTCAGCGTGGAGGAGGTGGAGGAAGGCGTCATGATGTCTATGTTGACGTTGAGGTGGTGGAGTCGGTCCAGGCTGGGCTGCGGCTGGCTGTAGTGCTTCTTCACCAGCTGGATGCTGTCTCTGGGGGTGAGCGGAGTCCGGACCTTGGGTAACGTCATGCTGGTGCCCGACTGATGCTGGGGAGGGTTGGGGAAGGGGTTGTTGGTTGAGGGGGAACGAGACAGGAGGGGGCTTTTGGGCGTTATTCTCATGGGCGACTCTGGGGAGCTCGGTCCGTGGGCCATCTCATAAGCAGAGGATGAAGATGAAGAGGACGAAGACGAGTGAAGGCACTGAGAACGAAACTTGCTGTTTAGCTCATCGGAGGAGTTGTCCCTGTCAGAGCATCCTGCCTGACCCTCTGAGCCCACTGGGAGCTCCGGTCCCCCGAGGTTTGGACCCTCCCTGCTCCGACCCTGAGAGAAAGCATCGTGGGCTGCGAGGTCTCCGAAGCAAATCCCTTTACTGACCTGTTCAGGAGTCCTCTTCACATCTGAGGAGACAGAACATGGTTTGATTACATCTGAGCAAGACGGCACGTAGAGTAGGGAATGGAAATAAATCATGCTACACTTTGACCATGTGAGGGTGCAACACAGAAGTGCTCTATTAATGATGTTGTAAAAAGAATTTGGAGCATTTGATGCAGTGGTTTGAAAATATGTTTAACTAAATTGTGGCAGGAACGTGGATACGAGCTTTAACCCTCTGGTGAGTTTGAAAGGCATGCTACGTTTAAAAAAATGCCTAAATTACCCCATTTATCATAACTAGAAACTATAAAAACAGAAGAAAATGTTGTATTTTTAAATTTCTGACAGTCCTTGAACTACTCATCTGTGACATGCTGTTCAATCAGGAAAATTAACCAAATCTAAGATTAAATTCGTCATGTCATTAAAATTACTTTATTCTTTATGTCTAATTCAAAGATTCGCCCAAGTAATAAAATAAAATAAAATTCTCTTCTGTGCAAAAGTGAAGCCATTACTGACTCGGCTGCAGCCAACAGGCACAGGACAAAACTTGTAGGACTGTTCGGTTGAACTGCAGGATGTGTTCACACAGAGCAGACATGACAAGTATGGAAACTAATTAAGATTGTAAATGCAACAACATCTGTAGTATGTAGAGCTACATTATTTTTTTAGTATTACTGGCACCTGTGAGCATTTGGAAAAATGTTCCAGGTTTTTTCAAATTTTGTAAAGCAAATAAAAGAAATTCTACTTCATTTTCTCACAGTAAAAATGTTATAGAAGCAAAAAAAAATGCACAGAAACTGGCTGCGGTTTAGAAGGTTCAGTGGTAAACATCTGATACTTAAAAAGCTAGATTTTTTTAACATTCCTTTACAAAGCGATTGCTTATCAAAAAGTGTCAAATAATAAGAACAAGTAACTGAAACAGATGTTACCAACCACTAACCACAAATGAGTGGAACAACATTCTGGAAATACCTATTAGACTGTCAAAGCCACAACCATCATCTATTGTTACTGGTTGTGTCTGTTCGTGTGATCAGCCCAGCTTGAACTGCATCCTGCTACACACCTCAAGATAATACAAATTAAGGGCAGCACACCTGTTGTTGGGGTCTTGATATTAGAGGCCCCACGCGGACCTGCCTGTCTCCAGCTGTCATCTTGGGCAGGTGGCGTGTCGGGGCAGCTGGGAGGAAACAGTGGGCTGCTGGGCACCAGGTGGGTGTCCATTACAGGGGAAGTGGCTGGAGATCCAGGAGATGCAGGCTTCTCTAGGAGGACTTAAAGAAAGACAACACCGGTAACTCGAACTCTTTTGAACTTCAGTTCTGGGAATAATAACACATCAACTCTGTGCTTGTATACATGACCTATAAATGCCAATGTTTCCTGTAGTACAAGCAAGAAATAATGTAAGTACTAATGTAAATAAGGTATACAATGTAGGATACTAAAACCTAAGGCAAACAGTTAAAGGAATAGTTTATGTGCCTATTAGTTTTCTTCCAAAGATCAAAATCCACTTACGGAACATCTCACATCATGAAAACGTTCTGCTAAACCATCTCCAAGTTACCTGAAATTTTAATACTATAAAATATGGATATTTACAAAGATGCTTGCAAAATTTTAGCTTGACATAACAAACGCTTTTCAGGATAAATAAAAAAAAAGAAACTGTATGTCAACTCACTTCCAGCATGTTTTTTCACGCGTTGAAATTTGACACTATTTAAAACCACAATATCTCAGGAACTATTACAGATATACAGATAAAAGCCTGAATTTTCTACTGGTATTTCTCATCATGTCATTGATTCAGAAACTGCAATACTGGACAAATGGATCAAATGATCAAATTAGACAATTTAAATTAGATGTTTTGTGCGTTAAAAATGTGCTGAAAGTGGGTCATGGGCATAAAAAAATCTCAGGAAACACTTGAGATATCACTCTGTAATTTCTCAAATACCATTTTAAATATCCATAGTTCAGGATTAAAAAGTTCCAAACAAATCCAAGATGGTCAAATAAAACACCCCTGATGATTTGAAATGGAACAACCCTTATTTCACTTAAAATTGTCTTCTAATGTTGCTTTCTAAACACCCACAGCACTACTCACTTTGTAGTTTGTCTTGCAGCAACATTATCTGTTCTGTCTGCTTCAGGTTGGCCATTTTCAGCTGCTGGTTCTCCTGCTCCATCTGCAACCATATATGCACAGATGCAACATGAAACACAAGTCGACATACTTGGTAGCATCTGTATACACCAGTTATTGTGTAAACTGTGAAATGATGTAACTTTGGAATACTTTGTTTTGGCCTCATTTGAGAACTAATATCATGAGCAAAAGGCTTTAACAGTCTAATTTCAGTTGTCATTTAGAAATAAACAATCATCACTTCCCCAACTGTTGCAGTATACAAACATCCATCCATCCATCCATCCATAACAGACTTTTCATCATAAACATCTCTTGTTCCCACAGATAGTATCTCTCACCAGGATGAGGGTTGTATCTATACATGTCTAAGCTTACCTCTCTGAGCTTAAAGGTGACCCAGTCTTTAATCTTGGCAGCCTTCTCCTCAATAATTTTTGCCTCCTGGGCTCTGACTAAGATCTGCAGCGAGAGAAAAAACAGGTTTTGTGGAATTCTTCAACGTACAATTTATGAACATAAATGGACATTTCTTTATCCGGTGGCTCCATCCATACCTGTTTTTCCAGCTGCGTCTCTAATCTCTTTATTACAGCATCTTTTTCCTGAACCTGATTGGTCAGGTCCTGATACTTTCTGCACAACGAGCTCTCCGACTCGCTGGTTTGTATGTTTGCAGACTTCAGCTTTTCTTCCATGACATGGATCTGAAATGCATGATTGGAGGAGTGAGCGCACGGCCACGCTTCGCTTAGTTCTGACGGGCACCAGACAAAGGCGAGAACAAAACACTGACAATACTTTTTCTAAGCCCTTAGGTATTTCTTGTTTTTAAAGAAAAGGCACCATTAAATTACCACCTATAGAAAACACCTGGAACAGCCAGTAATGACAGCAAATTGGTGATTAAATCCGACAGCAAGAGACAGTGAGTGTGTGTGATGGGTATGAGGTTTCTAATCCTCAAACCACACGGTCCTTTTGTTGAGACCCATCAAAGCATGGCTCTTAGCGGTTTAGACCAGTAAAAAAAAAGAAGAAGAAATCCAACTGAATGTGTGTGTGGGATTTTATAGATCCCATATTTGGGATTTCCTCATACATCATTGTGTGCTGAGGATTCTTACTGACCTTTAAATACTACTCATTTTACCATGGCCTTTAAGGATGTTACAGTGATGGGATTCCAGCAGTTTTCTACATTTTTGTTGTGATAGCATCAAAGTAATTGCAGGAATATGACATTGACACTACAGCAAAGTTTAATAGAACATCATTATAAACAAAGCAGCCACTTTTAACAGGTAGAAACAAGAGGAGGCATATTGAAAGTGTTGGAAATCTATAATTGTGTGGCAAAACTGTGCAAAATCAGTGTCTGAGTGGGAATAATTAGAACAGTAAGTCGATGCCAAATGAGAAAATCTGATTGTAGTTGTGTAACAGGGCGGTCCTCTCTTATCATCTGCCTTCATTTTCCCCTCTAAATAAAATTAGGCTAACTTGCTATTTGAGGACAGCCAGATCATCTGACTGCTTGTGTTATTTGTTCTCTGTAATTGATGTTAGTGAGTACAATATTATGACCGTTTAAAGTCCCTCTCTGGTTGTTGATTAAAACCCTAAAAACAACATCTTTGTGAACCAAAAATGACATATTTAGAAGTTTTTTCATGAAAACAATCCCTTTATTCCATAAAGTGGCTTATATGTGACTCTCCATGTAACTCCCAGACTCCCTCACGACTCACCCTTCCACTACTTGTTGCAGCTCGAGCACACCCACTCATCTATAACTCTGCTCAGACAACGTAAAACTGTAAGCTGTAATATTAGAGTATTTCAGACATACATGTTAAAAACAGAAAGTGATGCTAAAGGAGAAGAATAAAGCCCCAAGCTAAGAGTCGACTTGGTTTCTTGGGTTTGTTATGTATACAACCCCAGAAGTTTGAATCTATGTTTTCGACACTGTCATCAGAACACTGCAATTTTAAGATGAAAAAGCTCAGCCATGGTATAAACTGCTTAAATCATAATATAAAAAACACCAAATGGACTTATTAACAAGTTTAAAAATGTGATTTTCACAGGAAGGGGTCTTTACGCTAAGCTAAGCTAAACTAAGCTAAGATTCCATAAGATAAGCTAAGATTAGATAAACTAAAATAAGCTAAGATCAGATAAGATAAACTAAGATTAGATGAACTAAGTTTAGATAAACTAAGATTAGATAAACTAAAATAAGATAAACAATAAGATAAGATCAACTTTTTAGATCTCTCACCAAGGAAATTCACACTATACAACAGCTGGACACAAATGAAGTAAGAAACAAGGCAAGAAATTAGAAAAGTAGAATAAAGATAATATTTAAAGATACAATAAAGACTATGTACATCTTTCACATATCACTGTACAGATATGGCATCATTCACATGCCTATCCAAATTGTAGAACATACAGGGTCACATCACATGAGTAACAGAGCTGGATTGTTGTTATTGCATTTGAAATTTTGTAGAGAGAAGAACCAGTTTCACATCGTGTTATTTCACTTTCAGAGCTATAAAGAGAACAGTGTTACATTATGAGACCTAGGTTGAAAAAAAGCAGATTTTCTTTGTAATCCGAGGTCAAAAGGATGAAATGTTCCCCTCTACCTGTTTCTCAGCACTCTCCGCCCGCTGGTCAGCCTCCGTCACCCTCTGCTCCAGCTCCTGCATCTGGAAACAGAGACAAAAGAGGTTAAAATGGTTTCCAACACGGGTCAGCCATCTCTGTATAGGACGCCTGGGGAGCGGGTAGAAGGTCAGGGGTGGTCACGGGAAAATCCTGAGCTCTCATTGAGTTAGAGGTGGACTCCCTACCTCTCCATAATAATTACATTAATTCAAAGGAAAAAAAACATCCATGGTTCAAAACGACAGGTTCTGTCAACACACATCCTGGAAGCTGACAGACGGACCACCAAGCCAGACGTCTGCCTACACAAACACACACCTACAGATGCATGCAGACACGCTTAATCCTTCATAGTCACTGCTGCCAATGGGAAGACATTCATAAGATTAATGTAGCAGTAAACTTTACTGGACAAACTGCATTAGGAAAGTTTCTGAATCAACAAAAGCGGTTGAGAAAGTAAAGTGAGAGGAAATCAGCAAGGAGGAGGAACAATACTCTATAAAATCACATCATTTAGAGTTTAACAAGGAGCTGCACCTTCAGCAGAAGGACATAGATGAGCTGTAGAAATAGCAGAGAGGCCCTAAGAGGAGGCTGGACATCTTTCACGCTGCTACTGCTGGTCAAACAGCAGAGCACTAGAAGAATGCTAGTGTGTATGTGCACAAGCTTGCGTCACCTTTTGTGCAAGCATGCATGCTCCTGCTTTCAAAGGCAAACACCGTCGAAATTGCACACATCTACCTCACTCTCGGCAAGCCGCACACACACACACACACACACACACATAAGAGTGTCTATACAAAATACTCCCAAATGCTTGCACACGCACAAGCTCAACACAGGACGCCCTTTTCTTCTGAGTTCAGTGACCCGGCTGAAAGGAGAACAAACATACTAATGGATTCACTCTGCTTGAGGGATGCTTTTGAATTCCGCTCGTCATTTTTGCTCCCCTTCCCTTTGTCTCCGCCTGCCTTCTCATCACCTCCACAAAAAGGCCCCCTGATTCCCAGAATCCACCACTCACAGCATTTGAATGCTTCCCCGCAGCCAGATTAACACTTGCTAAAGCCAGAGTGCATCTGCAAGGGGGAGGCGTGGGAGGACACCGATGGTTAGCGGTTGGATGACTCCTCACCTCAAGGTCAAAAGACTTCATCGTGAGTCAAAGGCTGCGCTGAGCAAACAGTGTTTTGTCCTCCGTTCGTGAAACGAGAAAAAGGAGAGGTAAAGCGAGCACTTCAGGTGAAGGTAAAGTACTTCATAGGTCACAGCGTGGGACAGATGTAGGAGGCTCAAATCAAGGGAAGTCATTAGGAAGCCTGAACAGCTGCCACATCCTGTTTAGAGGACAGGTCAGAGGTCAGAAAGTAGTGTTGGATCTGGAGTTATGAAGGCTGTATAGACAGGATGTATACACAAGGAGGCAAGGTTGTAAATTAACTTGATTAAAGCAAAATAAAGTAACTCTGCTAAAGACACAACAACAATCCACATTGAATTCAGAGGACTGCGGTAATATCAGGTCTCTTGAAGCATTGTCCCATCTTCTCAGAACTGGTAAGCGGCTTCCTTTACAACATTATCTGGCAGCTGTGTAAAAAGAGAAGAGCGAAACACATTTATACGTGTGAGCGTTTCATGGCCTATTTGTGAGATGTAACCCCACCGCCTTATCAGATGAACTCAAGTACTCCCTCATCAACATCACCTGTCATGTCTGAACTGATTAAATGCTGCTTTACCGCAAAAACGCCCTGTCAAATTTAAAGCCAACCTTCCAGAAGTAAGTAAAACAAGCTAATTTAGCTGCCAGCTGCAGTAAATGAATTTGACTCAAAGTGAGACTGTTCGACTGTTATTATAGGGCCTACACTCCGGAAACAAGATCTAAACGATGATTTTCAGTCAATTTATTTAAGTCTAGTTAATGCAAAGACGTATATAGATAGATTTGTGCCTTGTATCTAATTCAAAAGCACTCGAATAAAGTCATAGTTGCTTATCAAGAGAATACATTGCTGTATTTAAGTCAAAGGATCTTGTTAGAAAGCACTAGATAATCCCTTTATAATGAAAACAAAACCTGCAAGACCAAGAATATTACACTTGGTTCAATCTGCAGGTGTTGCAGTGATGTAAAATTCACATTATTTACACCATTAAAAGTGTTTTCTGTGCAGCTGTTTAATATCTCACAAGGCGGCAATTTTAAAAATCATCTGTGAGAACTCAGACTGATTTGATTACTCAGTCCGAGCAACCAAATGCCTGAACTGATGGCAACAAACCGGCTTCCATAACCTCTAAGTCTATCAGAGATGGATGCATATGGTGTAAGCTGTCATTTAATCTCTATGTCTCTCTCTGTCAGAGTCCAACTGTTAAAGCCCGAGTTGCTGAGCAGGCGTGAGACAACTATGTCGGCTATCCAGCATCTGTCAGGCCACAGTGCAACACTCCAGCTTCTGCTGCTCAGAATGCTTAAAATGGATGAGATGGGGGTCATGTTTCGCCG
Source organism: Dascyllus trimaculatus (assembly GCA_024666655.1). Taxonomy (NCBI): domain Eukaryota; kingdom Metazoa; phylum Chordata; class Actinopteri; family Pomacentridae; genus Dascyllus; species Dascyllus trimaculatus. The sequence goes on along the minus strand of CM045462.1, from coordinate 21,635,146 downwards.
CTGCATACCAGCAGTTTGAGTGGTTACCTTTTCAGATAAACAGTGATGTATCCGATGAAACTAACAATGAACTGATCTAACAAGCAATATCTATGTAGCTAAATACGGACGTAGGTTATTCCTCAATGCAACAAGCCTCCACTGTGTCCATAAATGAACCTCACTGTTGCACTGGTAACGTGTTGCTTCATACAATGAACACGGCACTGTGGTTTATTTGGAGGCAGTTCCCCTATACATGTCCTGCTGCCGTAAATACTCATGGTGTACTAAATCCATGACTGAAAATAGTCCCCAACCAGTGCAACTCCTCCTGTTTGAGTAACTTTTGCTAAAAGCCCAGCAACCAGCTGTTTTACAACATTATTTAACTTGTGTTTTTTCATTTTAAAGGGATGTCCTGACTTGATGCTGCGAGCCACAAACATTCTGGTGAAGACAGAAAGTAAGATTTGTTTCCAAACTTACCGCAAATATGTGAAAACACTGTCAACTATGCAGTACTGAACTGTAGAGCTAGAGCATTTTCGTCATTTTTGTGTTCATGATTATTTGGTCAGGCCAGAAATCATGGCTCGATGAGGCACTGTAGTCACACTTTGCATGACCCCTCTCTCTAACATTATATCTGTTTAAAACCAGAGTGAATTAGCATCAGTGGCTCTCCTCGATCCGAGTTCCTACACTAACTACAGCCAACAGATTGCCAGCTAGCTATACAAATGCATCTTCCTGATTCGCTGTTACTGGAGAAATGAACTACCGGCCTCTCTGGCTTTGGTTGAACACTTTTTATGAAATTCGTTGACAACAAAACTGCATATAAAAGATGGACGTAGTAAAAAGTGAAGCGCGGTAATCCTTTACAATTGCATTCTTTCTAACAGCCAGTAGGGGGCGACTCATTTGTTTACAAAAAAAAATCTAATAGTGTAAAAGTCTATGAGAAAATTAACCTACTTCACAACTGATTTGTTACCTCAATAAACACATTTCTATTGAGTTTATGGTCTCAATCGCTAGTTTCAAACCTTTTTATATACAGCATGATTTTTGTTATGTAAATTACAGTTTTATATAGAGTAAAATAGATGATAAAGCTGAGTATCTTTTAAAGCAGGGCAATCTTGTGATACACAAGTTGCAATTGTATCGCCGTGCATAGTGAAAACTTTTATACACAATCCATTGTTGACAATGATATTTCCCGATTCATCCTTCTATGGGTAGAACATTTTAACTGAAAATAAAATATTAATTCAGTCTTTTTGCTCTACATATAGTCTTGCAGGTTAAGCTGTAGGGAGGCAGAGTTCTGTCCCTCTCTGCTAATGTGAATTCCAGGGAAGCTGATAGTACCCAGAGAGGTGGAGATAAGATGAGACACAGCAGATCATCTGTTTCCCAGACAGCTAACAGATCTGTCACAGTTAAATATCTGTTTGCTCTTACTGCCAGAAACAAGCTGACATGGATCTGATCCTACACTCTGTATTCAAGCCTGGTGGTACGTTTATCTAGATCAGATGTGTTGTTTTGCACTTTTCCACTGTTTTTCTTTACACTCTTTATGTGATTAGGATCTGAAAAAGCTTTGGCTACTATCAGCAGAGAAGTTTTATAAAGTAAGAGTCATCTAAACTTGGTTTACATATTAAATCTTTGTCTACTGAGGCATTCCAAATGCCTCTCCAAGTAACCAACACTGTCCTAATGACTGTGCCTCAGTGATTTATCCATTCTAAACCATTAAATATACCTGGATATAAGGGGGATGATTAATAACTGAGACTGATGATAAAACCTCACAAGAAGACCAAAACTTCTGTCGTTCAATTAAACACAAAAAATGTGATGCAGCCATGACATTAAAAACACACTTCTGCAGCTGAACTCCACAAAGGAGCTGATCCAAACAAGTCTCCTCATGAAAATAAATGTTTATAGGCGCTGATGTAAACCCAGTGACCTTTCTGCAGTCCTCCTCGCTGACTGACATCACTGGTCTGAGCCAAATAACAGTGTTTTGCTCATCGAGGCACGTGAGGCTTATGGAAGAGATTAATCTAATTTGCGCAGTATCTGATTAGCCAAGTAATGACAGGAAAGCTTGAAGTGGGAAAACCACCCAATTTAAAAATTCCTCTGGATGAGGTAGTCCTATATGCTGGCCCTGGCTAGTAAATACATGTAAACTCTGTGGATTTATTTTTCTTTCTACTTAAAATTCAGACAAAAGTTAAGTTGCTATATTTGGCCTTGACCACATGAGAAACATAGGATCCAACCATACAGTTACTGTAGATGGCACTGACTCCATCTACAGTGTGAGGAACCTTGGAGTTCCTTTTGACCAGAATATGTCTACAGGACTTGCTTTTACCTGCCCAGTATTGTCAAAATTAAGAGCACTGTGTATCAAAATGATGCTGAAAAACTAGTCTATGCATTTTAGACTTGTATCCTGACCTACTGTTATTCCTTATTATCAGGATGTCCCAATAACTCTCTGAAAAACCTCCAGTTGATCTAAAATTCTGCAACAACAGACCAGCAACAGATGTCGTATTTCTTCCATATCTGCTTCTCTTCATTGGCTCCCTGTAAAATCCAGAATAGAATTTAAAATCCTTCCCCTCGCATACAAAGCCCTTAATCACCAAGCTCAATTGCATTTTAAAGACGTCATAGTACCATATTATCCCAATAGAAATCTTCACTGTCAGAGTGCAAGCTTGGTTTTGGGAGTTTCCAAAAGTAGAATGGGAGGTTGAGATTTTTGCTATCAGGCACCTCTGCTGTGGAATCAGCTCCCAGTTTGGGTTTAGGATGCAGACACCTTATCTACTTTTTAGTTTATGTTTAAAGCTTTCATAAAGCTTATAGTTGGGACTATCTTAGGTGACCCTTAGTAACACTGCTATTTGCTGAGGCTGAGACCTCCCATGATGCACTGACTCCCTCTGTTCTATTGTCTATGCAATCAATTATGCATGTCTGCATCTGCAAGGGAGTATAATCAAGACTAGAAATAACGACAACAAATATCAGTCTGTTAATCCAGTACTTTGACCAGAAACTACAGGAAATACTGCAATAGAATCTTCATTGATGGTGCCCAGAGGATTATTCATAATGAATTCTCTGACTTTTCTCCTAACATAACCAGTCAGTTGACATTTGTGAGTTTGACTGACCTAAATTTGGTAAACACATCCATGTTTGCTCGTAGACTGAAATGTAATTACCTTTGGTTATCCCAAAACTTGTATTTGTGATGTCAAAGGATGTGAAATCTCTTCAAAGAAGAACTGGGCAGGTTTAGCCAATCTTTATGTTTACAAGTTGCTGTTTTGTATTGTTGCGCTACTTCCACACCAGTCATTTTTCAGATCTCTTCTTCAGCTGTTTGAGCACAGGGAAGTTTCAGCTTTTACAGGCTAACTGCTGACTACCACAGATTACACAGTAAATTCTTAAATGGAGTAATCGTCCTGTTACACTCCTCACAAGGCAAACGGGGCATCTCTTCTCTCTCTCTCTTCTCTCTCTCACTTACAGTCAGCCTCTGGAGATAAATGCCATGTCACAGGCAACCACGTCAACTTCTTTTTTTTCATGTTTTTCCATACCAAAGTGGGTCAATGCGTAAAACACTCCTAACTTGGCAAGAGTGGAGATGAAGAGCGTGAAGCAGTCTTTCCTAACAGTAATAACATGACGGAATGGTAGTCACTCAGCACCCTCCCCCTTAAAGAAACTCAGCACGGGCCTCCACTTAAACCCCGTGTGTGTTTGCGAGCGTCAGACTGTACAGTATGTGTGTGTTAATATGAGGAGTGAAAGAAAAAGCAGGAGATTAATCGGCCTTTTCACAAAAACACTAATGTTTTTGGCAACATGGCCAAAAAGAACACTTAACAATAAATGAGTGTATGTTTTTACAAGGCACCGAAAGAAAAGGAGAGTAATTAGCTCATTTTTAAAAAGTTTAAACTCCCCTTGTGTTCTTGGCATCATGGTTGAAATGAAAATGTACTAAATGAGACACTAACTGTGCACATTTGGTGCGCCTGTACAAGTGTGTTAATACATACGCTGATTTTTAAATGAGGCACAGCAAGTTGTAACTAATAGCTTTATTAGCAGTTAAGGGAAAACACTAGCACTATTCTATATTCATCTTACTGTCAAAAAATACCATGAAATCAAAAATCAACAATGCGTTAATAATCAACCCGCCTGACTTCCAATCCCTGTCAGTCTGCAGAACATTTTGGCCTAATGAAGATGTAGATCAGGGGTGGACAACCCTGGTCATCGAGAGCCACAATCCAGCATGTTTTAGATGTTCCAACACACCTGATTCAAATGATCAGCTCATCATCAAGAAGCCTGATAATGATCCTGATCATTTAAATCAGGTGTTGGAAGAGGGAAACATCTAAAACATGCTGGATTGTGGCTCTTGAGGACCAGGGTTGTCCACCCCTGATGTAGATCTTTCGGTAGTAGTAGCTTTCAGTAGAAGTTATACAAAAATAACTTCCACCATTAAAAAGGTGTAGAGTTTTCGGGTTCCATTTACTGTTGCGGACAAGTATGTTGGTTGATCCATTAGCTTGATAAATAGGATTATTTCAGACATGTACTCCCTTCTGTCAATCTGACAGCATCTGAATGTGCCAACTTCATTTCTGAATGAGTATCCTGGTGATTCTTCTATAAAAGTCACAACAGCAGTCTTTAAAGGTTGGACCTAGTAGCGACAATAAACAAGAAACGTGATGTTGTAGTTACTATAATGGTTAACGAGGTCACATTCAATATATAGATATAGGAACACATCCATGAGTACAGGAATCAGTCTATATCCTGCTGTGAAACTGAAAAGACTGACTAAAAACAGTAACAATTTGACATGGCAGTAAAATACTTTGGCTTTAACAAACATATCAGACTTACAGTAGCCTAAAATAGGATCCTGACAAATGTGATGGAGCTCAGGTTTCCATATGAGAACCACCGCTGTCTATCAAACAATTTAAAGAGCCCATATTATGCTTTTTTGGGGTTTTCTTTAGTGAGCTGTAGCTTTTTTGTGCATGTAAAGGTCTGCAGTCTTTCGAGGTTTACATCAGTTATTCTCTCACAGTGCGCCTTATCTTCCTGAAATGCCTTGTTTGCAGTCCAGGCTTTTCTTTTGTTATTAATTTACGTCATCATGGAACACATTTGCATAACTTGGGCCTGGAAGTTACTCTTTCACACCCTTAAACAAAGGCTGAGCAGCTGTCTTGCAGTCCACCATTGTGTCCTAATTAGAGAAGCTTATTCTAAAGCTATGAGTCTTGACACAGAAATTTGGGGTTATAGTACCTAATCAATATTGCCTTTGCTTTCAGTGTGCCGGCTAACCAATCGGAGGAGACTGAGCTTTCGGGAAGAGGGCCTTAAAGAGACACGAGCTAAAATGGAGTGTTTCAGACAAACGATGAGAGGAGAGGCAGCAGCATGTGAAAAATGATGTGTTTTCTGAACATTTAAGCATGTAAACATATTCAGGTAGATCCCCAAAATAGAATTACAGACCTGTAAATGAGCATAATATGCGTTCTTTAAATTAGCTCACCTGTCTGACAAAAAGAAAAGTACACAGTGGAACTTGCCGATAGATAAATAAGCTTGCTATTACACAGATCAGCCAAAACAATATGTCCACTGACAGGCGAAGTGAATAACATTGATCATATTGGTACTATGTGCTGTTCTGCTGGAAAACCTTGGATTTTGACATCCGTGTTGATGAGACTTAAACACCCAAATAAACATTGTCCCACAACAAGAACACCCCCTCATACAAATGGAAATCCCAAATGTCACTGGCCTACCCCTGCAGGAAAATGCACCCCACCACATGGAAAAAACATCAAACAATCAGGAACATGTAGACGAACATGACATTGGCCCAACATGTTGATTTGACCTCCAAACTTCCTACACCCCATTGTGATCAAGCATCAACAGGATGCAGTGGAACAAGTTTGATTGACAGAGGCCCCACTGCACAAGCCAGAGTACCCAAAGGATCCAGTGCCAACGTCCTGGTTCCAGACCCCATAGGACACCCTGAGAGGTCCTAATGTTATGCCTGATTGGTATAGATTTAGTCTTTTGTTTATTAGTTGCATTATGAATCTGGATGTACTAACCAATTTCACGTATGTGGCAAATATTGTGCACGTAACACTGGACTATGTCTGCATTACAGAATGCTGTCACTTTAACAGATCGATGAAGGCAACAATGTTACGAATCCCATGTCTGAAAAGGGCGTCTGACTGAATGGCCCCTTTATTTTCCTTTATTCAGTCAGTCAGTCCAACATCATCTACTAATTAATCAACAATGACTTTCTCCATATATTGTTTTCAGTTTCACTGGCAGCAGCTACTGCACAGCGAGGGCAGTTGGCCAACAACTATTCACAGAAGGATTCTGTTTGTTTCCTTTACAGTCTCAGCTGCTTTCTGGCAATTTTTGTAGGCATTTAGTCGCTATTTTATGTCACTATTTTACAAGGACTTTGGTAGGTCCTTTATTCTTAATTTTGCCTGCGAAGGTCAGTTTTATCACTTGCTTCCTGAAGCTGTGGTGAGAAAAAAAACAGCACTATTTATTTGATTAGTTGAAGAAATCAGGGATCTGGAATGTGGCTGAATATTATGATAATACATGAACGTGGCATCCATTGTAATTTTGTTTATCATTGATTTGAAGAGGTTTTAATAGTTGCTGTACAATAGTGGAGGTCTACACCACAGAGAAATGAGACATAGAAACTTTTGGCTGCTTGGTTGCTGTTAGTTTGTTGGCAACGTAATCAGTAGTAAGCTGATGGATGTTGCCAGGTTGGCCTGTGTATATCCTTCTCTGAATGACTTTCTCTCACTTTCTAAATGTTACTGTCTGTGTTCGTGAGCTGCATGGGAGCTGAAAGAGGAGCTGGAGGTCTGACAGAACCTGACAGAGGACACAGCAGGGAGTCGTCCTGCTCTTATCAGTCGTGGGGTTATGTTTTGACTGTAAACATCTTGCTGACTGACTGAATGAACAACTCTACAGCTCAGGAATCACACATGATAGAGAAAGCGAATCACCGTGGCAAACAAAAGCAGCCCTCGGCTACTTGGACCTAAAATACTAGCCCTTGTAAATCAACCAAAAACAGTAGAAAAGTCAAGAAAGCAAAAAAGATTCCTGCTACTAAAATCACTTGTTCCTCCAACCCAAACACTTCCACTCTTCTACCGACAAATCTTCAGAGCCAAGCTGAATCTCCTGATGACAGCTGATTACTTTCCAAAGTGTCTGGTAGTCGGGCTTTACAAGAGCAGCAGTTTTACAAGCATTTGGCCGGCGGCTGGCGGTTCTTTCCCCCAACTTGAAGGGAAGCACCAGAAGTGATGAGTTAAATGTTAAATATTCCTTTTGGCTGAAACTGTAGCCAACCTCCGATGACACACGATGAGCGGGCCGAGTGTTTACCAAATAAGCTGGGTAATCTCATCTGTCTCTACTCACACACATAAACACACAGTCATCCACACCTGTATTTCTAGCTGATTCCACATGCCTTAATTGTTTCCACATGCATAAAAACACTTGAAAACGCTGCCGGATCAAAAGAGGACGACAATGAGGCAGGGGGATCTGCACAGCGTCTGTTCAGAATGTCTAACGGCATGTCTTATTTTAGAAGATGAAAGTGGCGTGACAAGTTTAAACTTCCACAGTAGGAGTATTGTCCGAGCAGCCACAGATCCAGATCACACTCAGCCATTTGTATCACATCGCTGCCATGTCAAATCACTTCAAACATGTGATGCATCCAGTAGCTTTAGCTGATTTAAATCACACTCAAAGTTGACTCTTATACTTGCATACATTCTGTTAAACCCTCAGCTCTTACTAAAATGGCTCTGAAGCTTAGAACCCATTATTTAGTTTTATGACAAAGCTGCCAGTTTCTCTGTCACAAATTGCTTGCTGGCATTTTATGTGTAACAGTTATGGTCAGACTATGGCAAAATACCGGCCAGTGTTTGTTCTGACTCTCGGCTGCAGGCAAAGTCTCAGCGAAGGATGAGAACTTAACCCTCTGTATCCCAAGCAGTTTCACATTTTTTACTCAGTGTGGGCTCATTTTTCTCTGTAACATAAACTCCTGCACCTCTGTGGAAACGGCACAACCATGGCTAGACGTAGAGAGAACTCAAAAACATAATTTGTGCACATAAACAAAGTTAGAATCCTAGAAATCGTGAAAAAGTTCAAATGAAAGTTCAATTTCTTTAATTATTCATTTAAAAAAAACAAAAAGATGTGCAAATTAAGTGTCCACAAGTGTCACGTATACTAGAAATAATGGTGGCTCTACATACTATAGTTATTTTACTACTTACATTTTTAATTTGTTTCCATACTTATCTTCTATCTGCTCTGAGTAAGCACTGCCTGCAGTTCAGCCGAAAAGTTCCTGTATTTTTGTCGTATGACGGTTGGTTGCAGTCGAGTCACTCATGGCTTAAAAGCTGTAATTTTTACGTTAACAGTTATGTTTACATAAAATAAATCTGTTATGTTAACAGAATCTGGTTCTTGCAAAATCTTTATTTTTGCAGAATTTGTAAATGAGCGTAGAATTCAATATTTTTGAAGAAGTATCATGATATTAAGTGTAGACTTTCATACTTTTTCCAATGAAATGACACAACATGGATGAGTAGTTCATTAGGAGACTTCGTCCTGTTTTTACAGTTTCTATCTATAATGAATGATGCAATTTTGGTGATTTTTAAAAAGATAACCTGCCTTTCAAACCTGTTGGCGGATTATGGAGTTCAGAGAGTTAAACAAGTCTCTGGTTTTTGTTCATGGTGCCTGGCTTCGGATTTTTAAGAAGCTCAAAAAAAGAAACTGTTCCCATCAAACATTTCCCATCTGGTTCGGGTATGTTCAGGAATCCCCCAGGATCCTCCATGTGTGTTTCAGCTTTTGGTAGTATGAAGTTTAGAATACAGTGGAACACATATTTTACTGTGCATAAGAAGTAGCTGGTGTAGTGCAACCTGATGTGTGAGTCTCTACTTAGTAAAAACTTAACTAGACCAAGTTTGAAATTGTAAAAAAAAGCCAAGGCTGCTGTCTCATTTGCCCACTCTGATTTTACTTAAGTATGTGAATCCTGAGTGTGAGCTTTTCACACACAAGGATGCAAATTGTGTTTATGGTATGTAAACTGTGTTCCATGCTAAGACTGTGCAACTCTACACCTGTAAGAGTTGATGCAAAATCACAATAATGACTACTAAGCATCCAAACTCATAAATTCCCGCTCACTGCTGTAAGCAAACTCGAACCCAGCTTCCGTGTGCAACCCCTGCTCATTATGTTACCCATAATGCTTTTCCGCCTCACCTTTTCTGCCAGCAGCTCTCGGATTTTGCCCGCCTGAAGCCGGAACCTCAGCAGCTGCATCTCCAGAGCGACGCAGCGTTTCTGCCAATCCACGCTGGCCGCCCCGACGGCTCCGGCCCCGCTGCTCTCCAACACGTCAGCCATGGCGAGGATTCGGGACTCGAACTGGACTGAAAGACAGAAAAATCTCCTTATGACTTCCTGTCCGTATGGTTTGAGGCAGCAAATGACACGTATTATCCTGAGCAGGAGGAACAAATCAATTCTGCGATGGCATTTCCTTGAGCAGTTCTGTTTTCATTTACAGCTGAAAAACGAATAAAAAGCGATTTAACCTCTAAAAATGCTCCTTTCTGACCACATTTCCTATGATTCACTGAAGAGATGTGAGTAACACAAACACTAATGATGACTATACAGTGACATGAGTTTAATGAAAGCTTCCTCTCACTTTCTGTTATTGCTTTGTGACGCAAAAACCAAAGGAGAAACGTGCTCTGTAAACAGAAACAAACACACGTCTTAAAGAGATCACCTCAGTGTTTCTTTCCCTATCCGTCTCTCCACATGCCCACACACACTGAACAAAACCCCAGCAGGGAGGCCGAGTGTCGGTGGGGAAGCTGGTTCATGCGTGCCGGCTTCCCAGGCCTGCCAGCCACAAAGCAGGTCAGCACTCTGCTTTTTAGCCAAATTACCTACTAACCCAATCTCCTGCTCTCTCTCTCTCTCTCTCCCCCCACCTTCCCCATGCAATCCCTTCTTAATTACAAGGAAGGAGCGAAACGGGATCCTGCACGGCACAATAGTGTCTTTCTGCATGACAGTCCCATCACAGCTAGAGGTGGGGGGGGGGAGCCGTCAGCTCGCCTCAGCAAAAGAAAGGAGGAAAGAATGTGTGACAATGAATGGGCCCAGTGCTGAATGTGGGAAACTGGGGCGCTGAAGTTATTTTTACCTGAAGAGGACCGACTAGTGGCTATTTTTCTCCTCATTCACAAAGGTTAAAGCCCAACTGTGTGAACTCAATAAAAGTGTAATCATCTTGGCATTAAAGTAGCCATGACAGGTCTGACTTTACAACTTATAGAAGCCCAGGGATGATGTTGGGATGTGAGCAATTTTTAGAGAATGCTTGCAAATCAAAATGAAACCAAACGAGGTTCAAGGAAGTTAGAAGCGCTTAGTGTTCAGACAGAAAGACCGACAGACTCAGAGAGCAGCCAGACACCGTCAGCAGAACAGCAGACGTTCAAAGTCCAGCAACTATAACTGCACCATGGCGCTCCCTACAATTAGCATGCTCATAAATACAGGCCTAGCAAACAAATTACAGAAGTCATGCATGTGGAGGTTTCGCCAGCCAACCGCTGTACCCAGGCTGGACAGCCAAGGTCCATCCACCAACGTCTCCTTCTCTCTCTCCGGGGGAAACTCGGGAGTATGAAGGTCAAGTAAACCCGGACGCCAGTGTGGGGAAGTGGTGGGATCAGCCAGCTTGAAAAAAGCCCGTCTGGGTCACACTGCAGCAGGTCAGGACAGACGAGACCAGGCCTTCCTGCAGGAGCTACAACAGCTGGGTGTAAACACACCATTTGCTGGTTAAACACACTCAGCACTGCCACGCTAATTCCCTTTCCTTTAGCTCTCCCTGCTTCTTGGACACAGGGGGGTTGTTACGGCTCATGGCAGCCTGTCCCAGGAACCCAATTGATTAATCAGCAAGTGTGAAGTTAAACTTTCTACCGAGCAGACTGAGGGAAGAAGGCAACCAAACGTTACAGAAGGTCACAACTCCTCTCTGCTCACTGCCTCTGGGTGCATACGGATAAAATCAACCCCACAACACCAGCCTGTCAAGAATGAGATCATTTTAACAGTGTGTGTGGGAGTAATACAGCAAATTAAACTGCAGCCATTTTCTCTTTTAGCATCAGTATAAACCTCCATCGTGGGACGGGTAACATAAATGCAGCTTTCCACTGTTATATATGATCTGATAAATACCATTCTCTTCTGCACTATCTCCTCTAGTGTGTGCCAGAGCTGGAAACGTTCAGGTGGTGTGGGAAGAAAAAAAAGCCAAGACAACAAAAACAAGCTTTCCAGGATCTGCACGGTAGATCCATGTTTGGTAACACTTGGGCCACCCAGAGCGGACAGGCGGGGAGGTGCCTGGGAGAATCACAGCCCAGAATGGCGAGTCCTCTCCTGGCTGCAGACAAACACGAAGGTCCCTGGGAGCTTCTCTACTTCCATCTAGCTGCAAGAGCTCGCACACGGGCCTGGCCAGAGCAAACAGTGGGAAAGACGACTGAATGGAAACGCCACCGCAACGAGCCCAGCAGGATTGTTTCTACGGCTGCCACTGCAGACGACGGCTTTCCACTGACAGTATACAGCATTGCTGCTCAAACTGAGTGAGAGTTTATACCCAGCAAGGAGAGTTTTTATTCAAAGCCTGAAAGCTATCACAGATCGTAATAAAACAGCTTGAATGGGACAGCGTGTGATGTTCTTTCTGGGTCACTGAATGCATCCTCAGACAGAAAAAGGCCGAGGCGTGTGTGCTGCTTTATTGAGGACATGTACAAGTCTCCAGTCAGTCCTTCCGTTGACTAGAACCTCCTTAATCACCGCATATTCAAACACACACTCGGCCAGCAGTCGTAACTCTTTGGCGCTTGCTTACCAGTGCTCAGACAGACACAGATGGAGATGCACAGAGATTGGAAACAGACACGTGCACTCACACACTCTGACACACTGCTGAGCACGCAGCTGTGGTGATGTAAGTGATTAGGTGGTTCAGTGATATCATCCCCACCAGACATTTTCAAATCCCCACTGTTGTTGTCTCTCTCTGCTGAGGTCCAACTTGGCTTCCCCTACATTTTGGCATCTCCTCCCTCAGAATGAAAAAGACTCCCATCAGACAGCACAGGAGCCTGCACGTAAATCTGGGTCAGCCGCTGCCGATTCGTGTCAGCGTGGCAGATCTCTAAAAAGGTGACAAATTATCTGAGTGCACGAGGAGTCAAGTGTGGGGGTGTTAAATATTGCCTTATCTCCTCCTCCGCGGCCCCATATGTTTAACAAAGGGGGGACCTCTGTCGACTCCCATCCGGTCAAGTAGGCCTCACACTTTTGTTTAAATTAGGGCCTCACTATTTTGGTCCCATTTTACGGCTACAGCTGGGACATATTCCCGCAAATAAAAGGGGGAAAATCTCCAGTGCAGGTTCGCATTTCTTAACCTCTGACCCCACTCACGGAGAGGTTTAAGTCATCAGTTGCGAAACGTTTTAAAACATTATAAATAACAGCATTCGCCTTAGCTTTTGTAGTTATCCTGCAATAATTCAGACTCAAAGGGCAATTTCAACTGAGCAGTTATTCAAATCAGACATTTAAAACACTGCAGAGGCCAATGCAAGTCTTCAGAGCACTTTTAGAATCACGGACATGCCTCATCTTTATTCTCCCCGCCGTTTATCTTCTTATCTGTCTTCCTCCTCTTCTTTCACTCACTTTCCATCACCCTACACTCCTTCCCTCTTCTCCTGCAGCACCTTTCCCACCCTCCTCCTCCTCCTCCTCCACATCCTCTCCTCCTCTTACCGTTTTTTGCCAACGAGCAAACCTGCAGCAGGTTAATGACAGGCCTCAGCAAACTGACCACACTCATTATCAGTCTCAGCTTTAAACACAGGCCCTGACATTCCTCTGCACTGAGGTGTAAACATCTACCTCTGCAGCTCTCCTGCACTGTGTGCACACTTTTTTTAGCCTTGGCTTTCTGGTTGCACTGCAGGACATGGAGAGAAGTGCATGAGTTATTGGCAAAAGACACCCTTAACCATACAGTGTGCTGCAGAATGTGTCCATATATCAGCCTGAGAATGTGTTAAATCACAGCTGCTGGGATTTCTCCACATGCGTAAAAACTGGCTATTACGCTCACAAAATGTTGCTTTAAAGTCATGCAAATGCAATGCAACTTGTGTTTTTTTTTCATTATTATTATTATTTCTCATGCACATTTCATGTTGCTTTAATACATGTTGTTTGAGCTACTCCAAGAGCGCGCAATGGCCAAGATTTTGGACCAAAAAAAGGCCACAAGCAACAGGTGTGCGCACCGCTTTAGCAGAACAGCAGCAACCATAAACCGTCGGTCAGCAAAAAAAAAAAAAAAGTTCAGCTAGGCATCTCTCAAAATACACAGCTGCACCGGCTTCTTTTGTCCCTAAACAGCCTCCTGAGATAAATTTATCCTGCGGTGCGTCCAGTTAAAAACCAACGAGAAGCTGCGCAAAACCAAGATAGGAATCTAAGAGATCAATCGGAACAGTTTGGTTCCACTCCGGAGCCCTTCACTGTTACTTTACCTTGTGACTTTGTTGTGTCTCCCCCTCCTCCTCCTCCTCCCCTGTCGGTGTTTCTCCGTTCACCTTCCCCGGTAATTCGTCGCGATCATAACTTCTCCTCCGCCGCTTCGACTTTCACTCCTCCTCGCTCATTCATTTCTTTTCGTGTGTTTTCATGTCCCTGTGTTTGGCCCGTCCCCTGCTGCTGCCGCCGCTGTCCTTCGCTTCCCTTTTGAGCGCAGACTTCAGTGAAACTCACTCACGGCTCCATTCAACAGACTCATCCCATTTTCCTTTAAAGGGCCGAATGCGGGATCAAATTTCTCCAGGAGTCAGGCCTCCCCCCACCTCCTCTCCTTGTGCGCAGGAGCTGCTCAGGATATTGCATTAAGGGCTGCCTTGGGTTTTCCCTGCGAGATGTAAACACAGTCTGGTGAGGTTTTCTTTGAGCTGAAGGGAAAAGCCTGTTGCACCTTTAGCTTTATGCAATAACAGAACCAGAGTTTATTTAATGCACCTGGGAGATTAAAGATCCAGTCGAGCTTTAAAGGTCCCATATTGTGCCTTTTTTCAGCAAATGAATCAAAGTCTCACATCTCCCCATAGTGTGCCTTTTTGATTTTTATTGCAAAAAAATGGTTCATTTCATCATAAATGTGTTTTAAAAGGGTCGTTTTGCGATGAAAACCAATGAGCAGCTGCTGTTCCCACCCCCTTCAGGAAGAAAACACTACCTGGAGCTGCATTCCAATATGTGTTGTCTACCAGATAAATATTTAGCATGCCCCAATACATCGTATATGAAATATAGAATGACAAAAATACCAGTTTATTTTATGCACCTGAGAGATTAAAGATCCCCTTCAGTCGAGCTTTAAAGGTCCCATATTGTGCCTTTTTTCAGCAAATTTTGCATGTCATCATAATGGGGGTTTTTTGCGTTATTTTTTAGCTCAAAATACTTTAATTTCTTTTTCGCATGATTGTTAAACCACTGAAAACTAATGAGCTGCTGCTGTTCCCGCTTCCTTCAGGAAGAAAACACTGCCTTGGGCTGCATTCTAATATCCATACTTCCATTACATAGTATGCCAGAAAAAGACTTAGCATGCCCAATACATAGCACGTTAAATGTAGTATGCCAAAAATACGAGGATGCCCTACTACACCTGGTTGGATTTTCAGTTTGCAAACTAGCATCCTTTTTGTGGTCATTTGGACCCACAATCCTGACCGAAGATCAACCATGCTTCACATACACTGCGTTGTTGCACACCAGCATGACAGCCCATTTCACACAGCAGACTGCGACGGTCAAAGTATAAAGCACATTATCATGACAAAGTATTACATCCCATTGTTACGATATGATACAATAAGATAAACCTTTGTTAATCCCACAGTGGGGAAGTTTGCATTGTTAGAGCAGCAAAAGGTAACAGCGCAAATATTTAAGAAATATCAGTAGAAAAATAAAAATAAACAAATAAGATACATATAGGTCATCTAAAACAGGATATCCAGATTGTCCAGATTCCTCTGGAAGCAACAATATTGCACATATCAATGATATTAACTTATACATACTGCATGAAAAGTACTTTGGGAGAGAGGCTGTGGTACTTAAAGTGAAAACAATCAGCATGCAATTCGGACGCAGCCACACTTTGAGCTGGACGTCTGTTGGTTAGTTAGGTGTTACACAGCATCTGGGTTGAATTCTTACTCTCGTATAAAGCTAAGAGGTTAACTAGATGTGGTGGTCCAGATGTAAATGTCTGCATACCTTCACAGCTTTTTTTTTATTTTTTATAACACCTCCAAGTATATAACAACCACAAAACACAATAAAAATGGAGTTTCACCATATAGGACCTTTAAGACCACAGATGTCTGCCGTTGGATGTGACTCCAGAAAATTTTATGGCAACATTAAAGTTCTTCATTAGACAAAAAAAATTATATTTTTTAAGATTTTCAGTCCGGACCACAGTGTTTGAAAGCATACTCAAAGTATGAGTGAAGGGAGGCGGAGTAAGACTATTGTGTATTATTAACATAACAAAATTTTTTTTTTTTTTTTTTTAAAGACCCTCTATGATAAAAATCAATTTTTTTACATTTTCAATTTGCCCCTGGAGTGTTTCTTCTTTTTTTTTTTTTTAGCAGTGCACTGATGACAGTCCCAAAAACAGAGATTCTAACTTCTGGGTTTTCATACGTAATAACACTGAGGAACCAATCCTGTCCACTTGCAGGGTTGGGCTTTGTGTATCATTAGTCTTCTTCAAAATCAGTTTGTGGCTTCAGCATGTATGGATGAATTACTAAAACATTACAGCTCATCATTGAGTAGTGAAGAGCAGGTGAGAACATTTTCTAGAGGAGGCAAAGTGCATAGTTACATTTCAGGCATTTTAAAGAAGGAATGGATAAATCTTCTAAATATGTAACTTTGATACAGAAAAATAGATTTTTAGGGTTTAATCAATGACCAGAGAGCGATAGTTATTGTCAATCATAGTTATAGTTATCATAGTTAGTCAAGACCAATTTATCACAATACTCCTGCTTCAGACCTATTTGTAATGTTGCAGAGTCATGCTTTTCCAGCAGATGAGTGTGAAAACAGACTTTCAGAGCACATATTCTGGACAGTAAGACTAAAACAGCCAAGTTAAGTAACAACTGAGCAAAGCATTTTTGTAGAGTGGTACTGTAAGTAATTCAAAATAGTCTGTATATTACCTTTTGATTAAAAATCAAGAATTTAAAGACCACCATGTGAGTGCTGAAAAGTCCAGCTTTCAGGTTTAGAGTAGCCTAATTACAGTATGTTTGTTTATTGGGTGTCACGCCCTCCACCTCTGCTGCCTGAGTGGCAGTCTCCTTTCCCCTTTTCCCTCTTCCCCTCCCTCTCTCTCTTGCAGGTGGGCGTGAGCAAGGTGTGGGCAGCGAGGAGCACGGCAGGTGCAGCCACTTCCAATCAGCGGAGGAGGCACGCGTGTGATTGGATGATCAGCTCTCACTCTCCCGGTTATAACCACGCTCCACATGCTCCTCGATGCCAGACCGTCGTTTTTGCCTCAGTCAGTTGCCAACCTCTGCTCTCGTTCTGTCTGCTCCGTTTGCTCTGCACCTTCGCTTTTGCTAACGCTATTCCCTCTCCGCTTCCAGTTGGTTCCCCGTCTGCCATCCACGTGTGCCTCCTCCGGTTCAGCTTACCACTGCCTCCACTCCGCCAGTAACCCAGCCACCGCCAGGATTCCAGTCGTGGATCGCCACCCCCACTCCCGGACCTCAGCTCACCATCCAGCCTGCCTGCCTGCCTGCCTGCCTTCGCTCCCACCTGCTCCGCTCACCTGCCCCGTCGTGCCCCCCTCTCCGTTCAGGTTCAGTAGCATTAGCATTAGCATTAGCGTTAGCCCGTCTGGCTCAGTTTCCCAGTGTCTTGGTTACTATCAGCTCGTTGGTTTTCGTAGCTCGCTTTCTGTTATTTGTTTGTTTTTCAGCTCGCCTTTTGCAGTTCGCTTTCTGTTGTTACTTTTAGTTAGTTTTCAGCATTCGCTCGCTTTTAGTTTCAGTTTTTGTTTATTAGTCTAGTTTCCTGCTGTGCAGTGATTTTCTGTTTTCCGTTGTTGCTAATAAACATTGTTATTTCGTATACCTGTGTGCCGTGTTTCTTTGCCTGCGCCTGAGTCTCTGCACCGTTCGTAACAGTACGGTCTGGCCAACATGAGCTCAGCAGGCAATGAGACCGGCACTAGTCCTGCCCTTAGTGAGGTAGACCTGCAGCAAGCCATAGCTCACCAGGGCGTAGTGATAGGGCAGCACGGCTCTTTGCTACAGAGTCTTGTGGAGAGTAACCGCGCGCTGATAGATCAGGTCTCCCAGCTCACGGGGAGGATTAGCACGCTAGCTGCCCATTCGGTTCCTGCTGCCGTTACGTCTATGGCCGCACCCGTTAGCAGTGATCCAGCTAATGCTAGTTTCGCGGCCAGCTATTCTACTCGTGAACCGCATGTGCCCGTTCCCGAGCGCTATGACGGCGACATTGGTTCCTGCCAGTCTTTTTTGACTCAGGTTTCGTTAGTCTTTGACTTACAGCCTCACTCTTACGCCGCAGATAGGGCCAGAGTAGCTTTCCTAGTTAGCCTCTTGTCAGGCCGAGCGAGAGAGTGGGGTACTGCGGTGTGGGAACGCCAGGAGGCGATCTGCGGCTCCTATACCGCTTTCACCGCCGAGATGAAGAAAGTGTTCAACCACCCGGTGCAGGGAAGAGATGCCAGTCACCGTCTTCTGTCCATGCGTCAGGGGAACCGGAGTGTGGCGGACTTCTCCATCGAGTTTCGCACTACAGCGGCGGGGAGCGGATGGAACGATGCAGCTCTGCGAGGAGCATTCTACGCAGCTCTGCAGGACGGCCTCAAGGATGAGCTGGCTACCCGAGATGACGTGCGCAGTCTGGATCAGCTCATTGACCTGGCCATCCGGATCGACAACCGAATCCGCGAGCGGCGGAGGGAAAGGACCCTCCGCTCGGAGTCTCCACGGGCCCGTCCGTCGACCTGCCAGAGCCCTCCACCTTCTTCCCGAATCGTTCCTGACCCTGAGTCCATGCAGCTGGGACGCAACCAGCTGTCCGCACAGGAGAGGCAACGCAGGCGAGACGCCGATACCTGCTTATACTGTGGGAAGACTGGTCACTACCTCGCTGCCTGTCCCCAGCGTACAGTAAAAGCACGGGCTCACCAGTAACTGGGGAGATACAGGTGAGCCATCTATCGTCGTCTTCCCCAAATCGGCTGCAGCTCGCCGCCTCCCTCTGCTGGCAATCCCAGTCTGTTCCTGTACAAGCCTTCATCGACTCTGGTGCCGAGGAGAACTTCCTGGACCTTCAGCTCGCCCGTCAGATGTGCATTCCTTTGGAGTCCCTGGAGCCCCCCCTGGAGGTCCGAGCCTTGAATGGACTCCACCTAGCCAAGGTACAGCAGAAAACTGTTCCTATCACGTTGTTTCTGGCCGGCAATCATCGGGAGAAGACGACCTTTTTCGTTATAGATCACTCCAGTCCCCCCATGGTCCTGGGTTATTCCTGGCTTCGGGCGCACAACCCCCACATCGACTGGAGGAAAGAGGAAGTGGTATCCTGGGATCCCCGGTGCCATGAGACCTGTCTGCACTCAGCCTTGACCCCTGCTGACGCCACCAGCCCTGTTCCGGACGCCCCGGTAAAGTTGGACTCCGTTCCTCCCGAGTACCATGACCTCGCTCCGGTGTTCAGCAAGGAGAAAGCCTTGTCGTTGCCCCCTCATCGTCCCTACGACTGTGCCATTGAGCTCGTTCCCGGAGCCACCTTACCCACCAGTCGGTTGTATAACCTCTCCAAACCGGAACAAGCGGCCATGGAGACCTACATCCGGGACTCCCTCGCTGCTGGCATCATCCGCCCGTCTTCGTCGCCTGTGGGAGCAGGATTCTTCTTCGTGGACAAGAAGGACAAGACCCTTCGGCCGTGCATCGACTTCCGTGGTCTCAACGACATCACCATCAAAAACACTTACCCCTTGCCACTCATCAACTCCGCCTTCACCTCCCTGCACGGAGCGTCCGTGTTCACCAAGCTGGACCTCCGCAACGCCTACCACCTCATCCGCATCCGCGAGGGGGACGAGTGGAAGACGGCATTCAACACGCCGCTGGGGCACTTCGAGTACCTGGTCATGCCCTTTGGACTCACGAATGCACCCGCCGTCTTCCAAAACCTCATCAACGATGTGCTCCGGGACATGATCAACCGGTTCGTATTCGTTTATCTAGATGACATCCTCATCTACTCGAGAGACGCCCAGGAACACACCCGCCATGTCCGCAAGGTCCTCGAGAGGCTACTGCAGAACCGACTCTTCGTGAAGGCCGAGAAATGTGAGTTCGGAGTACCTACCGTTTCCTTCTTGGGTTACATAATCTCGGCGGGTGAAGTGAGAATGGACCCTCTGAAGCTGTCCGCTGTCAGGGACTGGCCCATTCCGGAGAATCGGAAGCAGCTGCAGCGTTTCCTTGGCTTCGCCAACTTCTACCGTCGCTTCATCCGGGACTACAGCAAAGTGGCAGCCCCGCTCACCTCCCTCACTTCGGTTAAGCGGACCTTCTCCTGGACCCCTGAAGCAGACCAGGCCTTCCACTCCCTGAAACGACGCTTCACCTCCGCACCCATCCTGACGCAACCTGATCCCCATTTGCAGTTCGTAGTGGAGGTGGATGCTTCGGACATTGGGGTGGGGGCGGTGCTGTCTCAACGTTCCCCCGCCGACAACAAGTTGCACCCCTGTGCCTTTTTCTCTCGGCGGCTGTCCCCTGCCGAGAGGAATTATGACGTAGGCAACCGAGAACTGCTAGCAGTGAAGCTAGCTCTGGAGGAATGGCGTCACTGGCTGGAGGGGGCGGAGCAGCCGTTCATCGTTTGGACCGACCACCGGAACCTAGAGTACATCCGATCGGCCAAGCGACTGAACGCCCGGCAGGCCCGCTGGACGCTTTTCTTCGGCCGCTTCAGTTTCACCATCACATATCGGCCGGGGTCCAGAAACGTCAAGCCAGACGCTTTGTCCCGCCAGTTTTCCTCCCAAGAGACCCCCGGCGAACCTGAACCCATTCTGCCTGGAACTTGTGTGGTGGCTTCCCTCACCTGGGAGATCGAGTCCGTGGTTCGCCGGGCCCAGGAACAGCACCCCGACCCAGGTAACGGTCCTACTAACCGCTTGTTTGTTCCTGATCCAGTTCGCTCTCAGGTCCTGAGCTGGGCGCACTCCTCACGGTTGACCTGCCATCCTGGGACTGCACGCACCGTGGAGGTCCTGCGGCAGAAATTCTGGTGGCCTACTTTGGAGAGGGATGCTAAGGAGTTCGTGGCCGCATGTTCCATCTGTGCCGTCAACAAGACCTCCAATCGGCCGAGTTCGGGGCTCCTCCAACCGCTGCCTATCCCTCATCGACCCTGGTCCCACATCGCAGTGGATTTTGTCACTGGGCTTCCCCCATCCCAAGGTAAAACTGCCATCCTAACCATTGTCGACCGGTTCTCCAAAGCCGCCCATTTTGTCCCCTTAGAAAAGTTGCCCTCTGCCAGGGAGACGGCAGATCATCTGGTGAACCACGTTTTCCGACTCCATGGGATACCTGCCGACATAGTGTCCGACCGGGGACCACAATTCACGTCGGAGGTTTGGAGAAATTTCTGTTCTGCGTTGGGGGCCACAGTCAGTTTAACCTCTGGTTTTCACCCGCAGTCCAATGGTCAGACGGAGCGAACCAACCAGTCACTGGAGACCTTCCTGCGATGTATGACCTCGGAGAACCCTTCCGCCTGGAGCAGCCTCCTCCCATGGGTCGAGTACGCGCACAACTCCTTGTCTAATGCTTCTACCGGGCTGTCTCCGTTTCAGTGTTCCTTGGGATACCAGCCGCCCATGTTCCCCTCCCAGGAACGGGAGATCTCCACCCCATCTCTCCAGACCTTTCTCAGGAGGTGTGAACGGGTCTGGAGGCGCTCGAGGGCCTCCCTGATAAGGGCTTCGGAGAGAATGGAGGGGCAAGCCAACCGTCACCGTTCTCCTGCCCCTGTCTACTCCCCGGGCCAAAGGGTTTGGCTCCGGGCTAAGGACTTACCTCTCCGGGTGGAATCTAAGAAGATGGCGCCCCGGTTCGTGGGGCCTTTTGTTATTGAGCGCATCATTAATCCCAGTGCGGTCCGCCTGAAGTTGCCCTCCTCCATGAGGATCCACCCCACATTTCATGTCTCCCAAGTTAAACCTGTGAAGGAGAGCGCTCTGGCCCCCCCTGTCCGTCCCCCTCCACCACCCAGGATGGTGGACAATGCCCCAGCGTACACCGTGCGCCGCCTGCTGGATGTTCGTCGTCGGGGACGTGGTCTCCAATATCTTGTGGACTGGGAGGGATACGGTCCAGAGGAGCGCTCCTGGATACCCAGACGCCAGATCCTGGACCCTGCCCTAATCCGGGAGTTTAACCGGAGGAGACCGGACCGGAGGATTCGTGCACCTGGAGGTGCACGTAGAGGGGGGGGTACTGTCACGCCCTCCACCTCTGCTGCCTGAGTGGCAGTCTCCTTTCCCCTTTTCCCTCTTCCCCTCCCTCTCTCTCTTGCAGGTGGGCGTGAGCAAGGTGTGGGCAGCGAGGAGCACGGCAGGTGCAGCCACTTCCAATCAGCGGAGGAGGCACGCGTGTGATTGGATGATCAGCTCTCACTCTCCCGGTTATAACCACGCTCCACATGCTCCTCGATGCCAGACCGTCGTTTTGCCTCAGTCAGTTGCTAACCTCTGCTCTCGTTCTGTCTGCTCCGTTTGCTCTGCACCCTCGCTATTGCTAACGCTATTCCCTCTCCGCTTCCAGTTGGTTCCCCGTCTGCCATCCACGTGTGCCTCCTCCGGTTCAGCTCACCACTGCCTCCACTCCGCCAGTAACCCAGCCACCGCCAGGATTCCAGTCGTGGATCGCCACCCCCACTCCCGGACCTCAGCTCACCATCCAGCCTGCCTGCCTGCCTGCCTGCCTTCGCTCCCACCTGCTCCGCTCACCTGCCCCGTCGTGCCCCCCTCTCCGTTCAGGTTCAGTAGCATTAGCATTAGCATTAGCGTTAGCCCGTCTGGCTCAGTTTCCCAGTGTCTTGGTTACTATCAGCTCGTTGGTTTTCGTAGCTCGCTTTCTGTTATTTGTTTGTTTTTCAGCTCGCCTTTTGCAGTTCGCTTTCTGTTGTTACTTTTAGTTAGTTTTCAGCATTCGCTCGCTTTTAGTTTCAGTTTTTGTTTATTAGTCTAGTTTCCTGCTGTGCAGTGATTTTCTGTTTTCCGTTGTTGCTAATAAACATTGTTATTTCGTATACCTGTGTGCCGTGTTTCTTTGCCTGCGCCTGAGTCTCTGCACCGTTCGTAACATTGGGAGGCTTGCATGCCGAGCTTTACTGGAATCAAAAGTTGTTAAACCACCGTGTGGAGCTTTGCAACTGTAATGAATCATTATCTGGGTAGTAAAAGAATTGTGAGGGGATAATTTGGGAATGTCTGAGGCCTCACCAACAAAATACAAGTGTGTTGCATCCCCCCTCAGAGTCCCGGCCTCCGTTTCTCAAACCTCACCAGGATTCCCTTGAATGTCAGAAATAGTTCAGAGTCAAGCAGCTTTAATCAGCTGTGTAGTTTGGAAACAAATGCGGCCTAATCAGACAGACAGACTGGTGGCCCTGGTGGGAAGATCGGT
The DNA here is from genome assembly GCA_024666655.1 of Dascyllus trimaculatus. NCBI lineage: Eukaryota > Metazoa > Chordata > Actinopteri > Pomacentridae > Dascyllus > Dascyllus trimaculatus. Next base: position 21,612,017 of record CM045462.1, on the reverse strand, counting down.
TTCCTCTCAACAGTCTTCACACATCTCCATCTGGAACATTTTATAATGTCTGTCTGAGCGTTTCGAATCCTCGCATGTTACACCCAGATACATTCTCGTTATTCACACAGCATCTGATACTAAACCATGCTGCAGCAGTTCAAGAGTTTCAAGTCTCCCAGTATAATAAAAACAAAAATGTAATTATAATATGGCCTGAAATGGAACCGTGGCATTTTTTTTTTTATAAGTTTGCGTGTTAATGTCAGAAGCATGCAGTGGTGTGACACGCCCTGCTGCGTCCGCTGACTGAGGGCATGCATGAAGACATAATCAGACAGAGACAGAGAATGCACACAAATAACCACAAGGACTCCTCAGCTGCTGGTCTGTGCAAAGAGTGGACGCCGATGTGAGACGCTGTGTGACATGGAAGTCAGATCACATGTTCATATAAAAGAGCTTTAGTAACACAAATACTCTGCTAGACCTGCTTCACAGGGCATCAGTGTATTACTATGTGCATATATAGCACTTTTAATGCCTGCTAATTGCTGCTCTTATATCTATTGGCAATGGATGTTAGTTACAGTAGTTCAATTTTTATCATGTCTGGATGCCAAAAGCAAGTCTGCAGCCATATAATAGCAGCTCTGTAAGGCTGCACTTAAGCATAATGGTGCTTTGAGTTAAGATAAGATAAGATAAGACAGAAATTTGCAGTGTTACAGCAGCAAAGGGGACAGCGCAAACATCTAGGAAACATCAGTAGAAAAAAAATAAACAAGAAACATAGATTACTGCTGTTGATATTGTACAGATCCTTCCATATGTAGAAATACAGCTCCCTCTGGATGTGGAAATAACAATATTGCACATGTCTATATATTGAAAAACAATGATATTGCTCAGATCCTTCCATGAGTAGAACTACTGTTCTAAGAAATATTGATATTACACAGATTCCTGTATATGTGGAACAAAGTCGCACTCTAGCCATTCATGTAACCCCTGAAAACTCAGCTCAGTCTATCAAAGATGCATATGTATTCACCAATCAGGCATAACATTATGACCACCTGCCTAATATTGTGTTGGTCCCCCTTATGTGCTCAAAAATGCTCTGAACCATTGGGCATGGACAAGTGGACCTCTCAGGGTGTCCTATGGGGTCTGGAACCAGGATGTTGGCACTGGATCCTTTGGGTACTCTGGCTTGTGCAGTGGGGCCTCTGTCAATCAAACTTGTTTCACTGCATCCTGTTGATGCTTGATCAGAATGGAGTGTAGGAAGTTTGGAGGTCAAATCAACATGTTGGGCCATTGTCATGTTCTTCAACATGTTCCTGATTGTTTGGTGTTTTTTTCCATGTGGTGGGGTGCATTTTCCTGCAAGGGTAGGCCAGTGACGTTTGGGATTTCTATTTGCATGAGGGAGTGTGTTTGTTGTGAGACAATGTTTATTTGGGTGTCTAAGTCTGATCAAGTTTTTCCATCAGAACACCACATAGTACCAATAAGATCAATGTTATTCACTTCACCCGTCAGTGGTCAGAATGTTGTGGCTAATCGGTGTTTTTCTGCATGAAAATAATCAGTGTCTGCTTTAAAATGGCTTAATTATAACTCTGCGCTGTTGCCCCCATCTCTTTCCACCCACCCCTCCTTACTTGCTGCAATTTGAGCACTCCAGCTCACCTACGACTCGGCTCAAACACTGTAAAACTGCTCCACACTACTTCAACTACGACACATTGGCAAGCTGGAATATTGAAGTCATTCAGTCATACATGTTCAAACTGGAGACTGATTCTAAAGAAGGATAATGATGTAGAAAGTCCCGCCCTGCAAGCTGACACAATTCATTCCTTAGATTTGTTATGTATGAAACCTTGAGGTCTGGATCTCTGTTTTTGAGGTTATCATTAGCACAGTTTCAAGGGTAAAATACTCAGTTATGACATGAGACAATATGCCCTTTAGCATATAAAAAACACCAGGACATGTTGAAACTTAGTCAGCACAGCAACATGCTCACAATGACGTTGCTAACATTCTAATATTTAGAACGTACACGTACTAATTAGCAGTAAATACAAGGTTACAATCTGACCTGCTGGTGTCTTTGTAATAAAGCCTAAGGGATCACTAATGTTATTGCATGATTAATGGGGTGTCATGAATTTTGAATTTTTTTTAAAAATCATGGAAATCCATCAAACAGCTCTTTGGTGGACCAGTAGAAAAGCACTGACATCCCTGGAGTCATGATGCTGTTGTGAATGAAAGCCTATGTTGTTGTTTCAGCGACATCTGGTTCAAACTGTATTTGAAAACCTTTCATTGCAGCTGCTCAGACGTACACGAGGTGACATTTAGTTCTGACAACATGATGCCAAGTGGATTTAAGTGGAAATTTGTTAGTCCATCAGTATTGATACGACTCCAGATGCCTGTTTAAAATTCTAAGAAGTACTGAAGTGACTTTATTGGGTGTGGATTTCTCAAGAACCCTGTGAAATTTTGAGAAACAGACTCCACTGTGTGACTCAACACTTTCTGATATGATTAACTGCACCTTTCTGGGGAAAATGTTTCCCAACTCCGTCCTGGAAGAGATTGGTTCTGAACTGGGCGGGTGACTTTACAGCAGGGCGTTATAGCTGGCCGGGCTGAAGGCTCTGAATGTGTTGCACAATAAGTCAGTGCCTCAGTGCTCTCAGTCAAAACAACTGGTGTCAGGCCTACATGGTTTACATGCCTCTTCTCGGGCACAGCTGCCAGTGCAGCAGGGGGAGGCAGGACAGCAGAGAGGGGAGCTTAAGGCCAGTTTCATCAAGTGTTCACAGATTAATGTGTGTTCTTACAGCTATTTAACCTCCAGAGCTATGTGATGACCCAGACAGTGACCGGGTGACTGAGCAGAGCTGGGAGATCCAAGCAACCCATCGCATACGAGCATCTGAGCTGAGAGGACGAGCACCAACGGAAAGCCTTGTACTCATTACAGCAGACATTAGAGAGAAGAAAGGCAATGATGATGGTTTGATGACTGAAACTGTTCCGCAGAATCGACTACATCTGGGGATATTTGATATTTTTCTTGAGGAAAAAAAACTCATGAAAAGACCAAACCTAACAAACAACTGATCCAGCAAGTACTTTCAATGTGGCCAAAGTCTGATGTAGCTTGTTTCTCTTTGTGTGCTGCACTGTTCCTTCATTACAGGCTCTGTAGCTGATTTTGAGTCAGTCCAACATGACCTGCACAGACAGCCTGCTGTAAATATGTGTTAGCACGCCAACCAAGAAGCAAACACTGTCATAGTCCACGCAACATAACTGTATGTACAGCACAGTGTGAAAAGACTGTACAGAGTTTAACAGAATAAAGCTTTGGGTACACTGTAAAAAGAGAAAAAGTTATGTACAGTTGTGTAGAGTTTTGGCCTGTTTTTATTCTACAGTTAACATGTAAATTCTTACCTTTTTTTCTGAGTTTAATAGTTATTATCTGTAATTTCACAAAACAGGGAAAATCTGTAAAATAACAGTAAACTGCTTTTTAAAACTACTGGAAGAAACTGTTAAAAAGTACTATTATTTTTTACAGTGCACTATGTGAATTTCTATTTTTTTCTGTGTTACTAGATACTATTTTTTAACAAGATAAAGAAAACCTGTGAGATAACAATACTTTATTTTTATTTTATTTTACCATTTCCAGTACTTATACATACATTTTCTTAATAAAATTTGGCAAAGATTTGTAAAAAAACAGCATTTTAGCTTGTAAATTCAGTAAAAACAGTGCAGTTTTACAGCCAAACTTTTTCTAGCTGATTTTTATAATAGAACAAATTACTATCTGTGAAAATACCGACTTTGGATATGGACAGTTTTGGCCTGTTTCTCTTTTACTCGACTCTTTTTCTCTTTTCTGTGATATTATATTATCTGTAATTTCACAAAACAGGGAAGCATTTTAAAATAGCGGTAAATTGTTTAAAAAATTGAGTTAAATATGTTTTTTTTTATTATTTTAATTTTTTACAGTGCAAGTTTTTTTTTATCCTAAAAGAGAGAAAAAATATTACAATATACAGTATTACAAATGACAACAGCTATAGTCTTTTTCATTGGACTGGTTGCCATGAACAAAAATGTAGCTCACTATTTGCAGCTTTGTCCTTAAATTGCTCCTCGTCATTTCTTTGAGTATTATTTGACAATATATATTTAATGATCTGAAAAGCGAAAGTTCAATTGTGGAATGTAGAATGAGACCCTGTACTTAGAATAAACCGATGGCCAGTTTCACAAAAGTCTTCATCACTGAGAGGACAGAGGGTTTGCTGACACAGATGTGTCAGGATAGTTTAGTTTTTCAGGTTCCATAAACCACAATAAAACACAGAAAATCTGCTGTCAGTTTTCATTCACATCCAAATGGAGCAGACTGCAGGGAAAAACTCACTGTACACTCAGTCATTCCACTCCTGTAGTTTAAAGCCATAATTTGAGCAAACACAAGTAGAAAGCAGTTGTTTTTATGATGACTCTGCTTGAATTTCTTTTTATAAAACCAAAGCTGCTTCAGTTTGAGTTTTTCTTTTTGAATGCATGCATTTTATTTTCTTGGTTTTTTACATATTTTAGGGAGTATAACTGAGTTTTAATTGCCCTTGTACATGAAAAGAACAACATAAATTGAATCAGTGAGTTTGGATGGCTGACTGAGCGCTGACCATCCTCCACACAGACTCTCACAGCAGTTAGAAACTTCTCATCGGCTGTTGTTTAGCCACTTGTCTTGGCCTTCACTCCGGCACTTGAGCTCCTTTTTTTCTCATATGTTGACTGGCTTTTTAACTACTGGGGATTTTGTTAGGCTAACAAATAGGTCTCCTTTTCCCTCTCTGATGTCCTTTGAGCATTTTATTGCCATTTGGCCAGCCGTGCTGGAACCACAGAGGGAGTGGAGCATGATGGAAACTCCATATAAAAAGAAAATAAACCAAACTCACTTTAACAGCAACATTGTGAGAGAGAGGACAGCGCCGTGGACGAGGGATGCAAAGGATAACACGTTTGACACTGAGGGGAGGCGGCGAACATACATTATGAGTTTTTATGGCGGAAAAAACTACTCACCATTTCATTTTTCCCCCCTCTGTGATAACAAGACCGTTAACTCCTCTCCCCTTTGCCTCTTTCTCCTGTTTCTTTTGCCGTCTCTTTGGGTTTTGGTGCGCTTCCTCTCGCTCCGTGTGTGGTCTGCTTGATGAGCAGCAGTGTGGCTTCAAGTTGACAAAGGATAGTGTTGCAGGTAGGGGTCATCTCCCTTTTGGCCACAGCTGTGAAAGGAAACTGTAGAAACCCGCTTCCACTTTTACACAAGGCCACTCTCTAAAAGTCACTGTCAGAACTGTTCAAGAGTAGATCAGCTTTGATAGTGACCGGATCAATACAGTACTGTCACAATAACTGGAGTAACTTCATCTATGAGTAGAAGACTATCCAAGAAAATGGGTTGTTTTGATGTAGTGTCAGGGTCATTAAAATCAAAAAATGTTTAGAGTTGCCCTGAACAGTCACACTGAAATATAGAGTAAGAAGCCATCACAGATAAAGGTAAGCTACAATACAATTTAAAGATAAAGAAAATGGAACATGTCCTTAAATAGTCATTTTTGGAAGACAATCAAATAGTTAAACTTGTTTGGTTACATGAAAAGTGAAGGAAATAGTTGTTTAGCAGGTGGAAAAATACAACAAAGTTCGAGCTCTGGCCGATCATGACATCAAATGAGTATGAATATGTGACTGTCACTTTCAACAGCGCCTCAAAACAGCCACTTTAATTCAATTTTAAGCTCTTTCATCATATAGCCAGCACTTCTGATGTACTACACTGACTCATTTAGTGAACTTTCTTTACTATATAATAATGGTACAAACATGAATTTACTCTCATACTTCTAAAACTTACTAGTGACTATAAGTTTCTATTCAACTTCAGTGCAAATTTTGCACAAATTTTCAAAAATCTGCAAAAGAAAATGCAGAATGACGCTTGTTTCAGTCCTCTACTACCAATAATAGGATAATAGTAATAACAGGAACTAGGTGAGAGTCAGTGGTGCAGACTTTCAGAGAGCAATGAGATGTGATTAAAAAAGCACCCGTCCAACGTGAAACAAACAAAAAAAACTGTGAAAAACGTGAAGGTATAATAGCGTTTTGTTATGTATAGCATGTGTAGGATCTCTGACATAACCATGTACCAAGTCAAGAAGCGTTGAAGTGTTCCACCTCCACACAGATCTGATATTTTCATTTGCCAAAGTTTTCTCTGCTTAAAATGGGAGGTTTCAGTGGGTAAAAGGCTTTGGCTGCATCATGATTTATCTGCAAGTCTTGTTTGTACCTATTTCCAAAAAGATTTTCTAAAAACAGCATCATATTTTGTAATATTTTGACATGTTCAATATGCACGCCTCTACGTTTTGAGTGAAAAACTGAAAACACAACTTTTTTAATGTCAACAGTATGAGTTACAGCTACATACAGTAAGTGTTTAAAAGTACTATAACTGATGTTTTGGCCACTTTAAGGAAGCAGAAACAAGTTGTGGAAACTATTTTGACATACTATTAGTTTTTAAGTTGATTTGGAAAACTTCTTGCCTGTTCTAAAGTGCTTATGTACACATCCAGCAGTTGTGGAGCGACAATATTATTCATTTGGAGTCATGTTTCTGGCTTTCTAGCAAATGCAAAGTCCAACTTCGGTGTGCACACTCTGACTTAATACTTGGACATGTGTAATAGACATTAAAACAGAGGTTTGGGCTGGAGTTGTGCATACCGTCAACATCATCAGCACTGAGGAGCTGTTGGAAAATACGTCTGGTGAGTGAGATGTAGTGCAGTGAGCACAGTGACAGTGGCTTTGGAGGCAGACAGTGTGAGTGTGGTCAGACAGTGATCCTTAAATCACAGGTCCAGGGAGTGATGACTGTTTAGCCACTTCACAATAACACTCATTTCACCAGGCTGCACGTGGGACTGCAAGCATGTGCGTGACCCACATATGCGAGTGCGTAAGGACTTAAGTGAGCATACGTTCTCCATACAGTGAGCATGTGTGTTTAACGCCTGTCTGCATGCAGGACGAAGCCTTGTAAAGATCTAAATTACAATGCAGGATCCCGTGGTCATGCTTCTGCAGCGATTTACCATAGGTGATCCAGCCAGAGTGTTTACAATTGGTCGGAGTGCAAATCGTAGCCAAATCCACAAACCACCAGGCCACAATTGTTGAATATAGTTTTCCACCCGGACTAAAGCCGTGAAACTAGCCACGTTCACATCCTGCGGTCGAAAATTCACAACTACAGTCAGAAGAGATTTCGCTCTGACAAGCCCCCGCTGTCATATCGGATACTTTCAGAGCTCCATCCTCTTATTGGATTATGCAATTGGGAATTTAAGAATGTGTGCACCAAAGAGGAAGAGTTCAGTGGCTTTCCTGAGAGATATCTCGATGAAGGAGGGAGGCTTTTAACCTTGCAGCTATGGGGTGGTCTCATTTAGCATCAGGCTTTTCCTCGAAAGACGTTGTGCAGCTGTTCTTTGCAGCATGTTTGATATTTCGGGAAATGTAATTATTAGTATTCCGGATGAGAATCGGATGAGGAAATTGAGTCCACTCACACGTCGATAAATGCTAAATGCGATGCTATAGCTACTAGCCAGTTAGCTTAGCATAAAGATGAAAACTGACAGGCTTTGTTCAGTCAGATATTAGCAAAAATCCATCTACCAGCACTTCTGCATCTCACTTTATTTCCCTGTCCCCGGTTATTATGCTAAACAAAGCTAGCATACAGCAGACATAAGAGTGTACTTAATCTCAAATCAAACAGGGATTATTTGACCTTTGACACACATTTTAGCACCTTTTCCAACTATTCACTGAACTAAAAGAAGGGTTGGCCTCCACACACCGAACTAAACACCATTGTTTTTCTCAGACTGTCAACACACAGCAAGAGAGACTGAGCAGAAAGGTCCACTTGCACACATCACAGGCATCGAAGGGATCTCAATCCATCATGGTGATTCCCACAGACAAAACAGTCAACACCGAGGAAAGACAAGATCTGTCCGGGCACAATGCGCTCTCTGTTTACTCTGGGGGAAACGGGGAATCGAGTGAGAGACAAAGAACGATGGAGTGAGCGATAGAATTAGAGCGTACTGCCAGATAGCGTGAATATGTGTTGAGAAAATTAGAAAGACAGAAAAAACACAGTAAAGCAGGGCGGAGGCTGAAAAAAGCTGGGCGTTTTGCAAACAGAGGATGAGGCAATGTCACATGATCTTTTGAAAGCCCTACGGATGGGGAGCCGTGAAAGCTCGAGGACAATGGAGAGTATGAGAGCATAAAATGGAGAAAACCCAGCATTGTAAACTGTGACTCTCCAAGCCTGAAAGCTTCGCTCCTCTGGGGAGAGTTTGGCTGCCGTCCTGCCCTGCTTCAGGCCGAGTGTCAGTGGATACAGAGTGTTTTGCGTGCAGAGATGATAAGATCCAGCTTTGATAAGCGCTTTGTTTGACACAGGCTGAGAGGATGTGAGGTTTGGGTGCCATGGCTTTATAGAAACAAGAAGGCAAAGGGTGTGAATAATAGGGAAAGGTCCTTAATTCATTCAGAGTTCTATATAAGTACAAGTATCCTCAGCAAATGCTATACTGACAATCACAGTAATTGCGACTGATGTACTGTTGATACCACTGCATCAATGTAAAAATGTCAAATGTTGTTGTGGTTGCAGTGAAGGTAATTTGTACTTTATTAACTTCATCTACTGAGAGAGTTCAATTTGGTGGTTTCTGCAAGGAATGACAGATATAACAGAAGGATTGGTCAGTGATTAATGGGAGAGGAAGGAGCGAAGTTCTGCAAAACAAACTACAATATTCTCCTTCCAGACATGCAGACCAGCATTTCTGTTAATTTGACAGCATCTAAACATGTTTGGCTTCATTGCAGAATAAACAGCTTCTTCACTTTTCCATGAATGCTGCGATGGCCATCTTACTAGTGCGGACTAGGTAACATTTCTGTATCCCTTTCAAAATGGCAAAAGTTTGAACTGCATGCCGTCATATTAGTGGTTGGGCACACAAAGTATGGCACACACTTTGTGTTGTGCGAAGTAATTTGGAAAAGGCCTTTTTCACATTTCAGCACCAATACTGGTCCAAAAACATCACACTTGTCTGCCAAAATCAAAAAACGCCTTTCTCATACACTTTGATCTAATTCACATCCATTACAAACTGAAATGTCCATGAAAATAAAACTTCACTGTGAAGGCTGGTGAACTAATCCTGTCACATGTGGTTCCATCTGTAAACTAAACCAAATGTAAGCTTAAAGTCTTGATCAGAATCACCTTATTTCTTATATTACATTATTGTATTACATTAAATATGACTAATTCAAAAAATAGGCACAAATAAACTACCTTCAGTAATCACATTTTGTAAAAACAAACCTGAACCAGGCTTTAGATGAGAAAACTAAAATCTCTCTTACATATCTGTTCTCAATATCTTACCACCAGTAGGCAGTTAGCTTAGCTTAGCGCAGAGATGAGAAACAGGGCAACCAACAACTCACTGAACAGCCAGTATCTCTAAATTGTATTTCAGCAGCACAATATCATCACATGAGTCTAGCAAAGGAAACCATTCTCCCTTTTATGTGTCTTGTATTTTTCCCCATCTCTGCTTCCTCCTGCTGCTCCGCTAGGGGAGTTTCTATGAATGTGTGAATACATCTGTTGTTGGTGTTGGAGGTGAGCAGAGAGAAGGTGTGAAGGCCACACAGATCTTCATACAAGCTCAACCTGGTATATTCCACATGTTGAAAGCTTGATGTCCTTGCACCCCAGAAGAAGAGACACAAGAGTGTGAATGCCCCATAATGGGATTAACACCAACACAGCCTTGCTTTTCAAGAGGAACCAAGCATACCACACACACGTTAACACCGTTGATGATTTGATCCGACAAGAAAACATCACATATGCAAACTTGTTTAGCAGAAAAGCATTAGAAAGAACATTTAGAGACCGTAATCTTCGCCACACATTCCCAGATGCTGCAGACTGGTCATCATCAGTGGCTGTTTAACGTGTTGACAGAGCAGACAACAGCCCAACGTGACCTCCTGAAGGGAAACTGTTAACCATATCCCCAAACCAGACATTTATGAAGCCATAAATTCCCCCGGTCAGTCAGCGCCGAGAGGTGTTTGTTATCTGTGAGCCAGCTTCTGCAGCTTTGTGTAAACACATACCAAAGTGGCTTTTGTTGTTAAAGGGATCCACTGGATGGTCCATTTGGGACTTCAAGGGACGAGGAACTGGATGGAGAGAGCTGTGAAGAGCCTTGTAAACCTAACGCCACCACACACATTGATCTCTACACATGCAACAGAATCAGACATGATGGTGTTCTCGGTTATACACACTGGAGGTTTTATAAAATCCCTGAAACACATAATTAATTGAGCATCCTGTATTATCACAACACATCCAGAGGCATGCACTAGAGCGAACATTATCTCATGTGGGCTACTGTTGGTGGTCCGTAAAGGTCAAGGAGATTTTTCTCAAGAATGTTCTGACTGAGAGAAAATAAGTAATTTCACATTAGCCGTTTCAAATTAGAAAACAGCTGCACAGTCTAAACTGATTCAAAAGTAATGAATAGAAATGTTATGATTTCAAAATAAACTAGAAATTTACATCTATGTTAGGAGTATTGTGAAGTTTTTTTTCTTGGAAATAGTGGTGCTTTCAGTTAATTTCCTCACTAACATGCTGATGAAGGTGTGGAGTTTCTTAGTTTATCTTAGTTTACGTGGTGGCCAAGGTGGAAGACGTTATTTAAAAGTAAAAATACTCCATTGCAAGTAGAACTCTTGGACCAAAAATCACACTCAAGTAAAACTACAGAAGCATTAGCAGCAAAATGTGGTTCAAGAAATAAAGTGAAAGTACTGGTTTGGTAACTCTGCCTGATATGTTATTATAAATACACCAGTCAGTCACAACATTCTGACCACTGACAGGTGAAGTGAATAACATTGATCATATTGGTACTATGTGCTGTTCTGATGGAAAACCTTGGATTTTGACATCCGTGTTGATGAGACTTAGACACCCAAATAAACATTGTCCCACAACAAACACACTCCCTCATGTAAATGGAAAACCCAAATGTCACTGGCCTACCCCTGCAGGAAAATGAACCCCACCACATGGAAACAACATCAAACAATCAGGAACATGTTGAGGAACATGACAATGGCCCAGCATTTTGATTTGACCTCCAAACTTCCTACACCCCATTCTGATCAAGCATCAAAAGGATGCAGTGGAACAAGTTTGATTGACAGAGGCCCCACTGCACAAGCCAGAGTACCCAAAGGATCCAGTGCCAACATCCTGGTTCCAGACCCCATAGGACACCCTGAGAGGTCCTCTTGTCCATGCCCAATGGTTCAGAGCATTTCTGAGCACATAAGGGGGACCAACACAATATTAGGTAGGTGGTCTTAATGTTATGCCTGATTGATGTATGTGTCATTAGATTATTAATACTGAAGCATCAGTGTGTCATCAGCATGTTACTGTTGTAACTCCTGCAGATTTGGACTATTCCTTGAAGAGTTTTACATACAGGGACTTCCGATAAATATGTGCGGACATCAGATGATTAATAGGAAAGGAAAGAAGATCAAACAAAGTTTTGATACACAAATCTGTTTTCAGTTTTTTGGACTTTTTCTCTAGTCTTTGATCTTTTGTGGTGAATTATTGGATCATTTGATTACAGAAAATGTTCATGAAAAGTGAAACCATGTGAGACATTCAGAGGGAAAAGTCCCTTATGGTGGAGCTGTTAACAACTGTTAATGTTTTTTTCTATAAGACTGTAGGTTTAATCTTTAAAAGTAACTAAGCAACTGACTGCATGTAGTGGAGTAGAAAGTACAATATTTGCAAAGTTGTTAAGTGGAGGTATGAAGTAGCATACAACTGAAAAACACAAGTGTAAGCACCTTAAAATTGCACTTAAGTACAGTACTTGAGTAAGCATACTTAGTTACTTTCCACTACTGGCAAACATTTGCACAAAGTAAAGACTTGTGACTAGATTAGGATCACCACAGTTAATAAGTGACAGTTAATCCTATGGAGACCATGAATATCTGCATCAAACTCCACAGCCATCCATCAAGAAGTTCAGTTTGACCTCAAAATGCCAAATTACAGCATGTGATTTGGAAAAGGCTTCCTTCATAGATCTCTAAAAGGGTCCAGATGCCTTTAAATCAGATCAAAATCCAATGTTCTCATGACAGAAATAAGATTGGACTTTAACTCCGACCACACACCATTTAATAGCTCTGTAAAATTGTGACACATAGAGCAGCGAATAACAACTAAAAAACAGTAAGTGTATGAATTAATAAAAAATAATGACGTTGTGATGGGAAGTCAAGAACAGCTGACATAAAAGCCGTCCTGACGGAGTTGCATCTTGTCCTGCAGCAAAAAGAGAATGCAGAAATTTGAGAAACATGAATTAGAGATGCTGAAAAGAGCCAAAGCAAGACGCATTTTCCTTCTCCCTCGGAGCTTTTTTGTTCTCTTCCAAACAGATCAGATGTCAGATGCTTTCATCTCAGTGAGTGGGGAGCTGATGTCATCCCCATGTAGTCAATGACTCTGACAGCATTCGGTCACAGAAGGGGAAGGGAAAGATAGATTTGGAGGTGAAGAATGGACAGAGAAAGGGTGGAGGATGAGGAATGACAGAGGAAGAAGAGTTGGGGTAAGAAAGCAACAAAAAGGTGGATGAGGAGGGAGAAGGGTGAGGAGACAAGTCGAGGAAAGTAGAGGGAAAACAGGGGGCTAGAGGGGGCAGAGTGATGGCTTTACCAGACTCAAGCAGAGCAGACAGCAGTATAGAGAGGAGAAGAAAAACAGCTCTACTGCACACGTCAAGAAGCAGACCATAGTATGGTTTTGCTGCTTGTGTGGTATTGGATGTCTGTGTGCAGCTTGAGCAAAGTTGACAGTGACAGAGGAAAGAGAAAGCCTGAAGGAGGTAGAAAGAAAATCAAAGTGACTGAATAGATTTTTTAAAAAACAGAAAAGGGAGGGAAGTTGAAAAAAGAAAAGAAGGAGAGGAAAAAGGGGGGGAGAAAGTGAGTTTAATGTATGAAGTGCACTTTGCTGTCTTATTTGAGAATTTCAAGTCATGCTGTTAATTCTAGAGACATGCTGTCCTCTGCTGGATGAATACTGCACTGTCCTTCTTTTTTCATTTTCACCACAAGAGACCGCCAGAGCTGCAAAGTATAAAAACCTCAGGACAAACCAAAGATGACATAAATCTGAAATACACTTTCATAGAGACAAGCAGTGATTGACTCTACATGTTTTGTTTTTCAAAATATGTTGATCGTTTTCTGGCAGGAGACTCATTCTGTGTAAGTGGAAGGAACAGTTGACTGTATTAAACACCAATCAGCCCCAACATTATGACCACTGACAGGTGAAGTGAATAACATTGATCATATTGCTACTATGTGCTGTTCTGCTGGAAAACCTTGGATTTTGACATCCGTGTTGATGAGACTTAGACACCCAAATAAACATTGTCCCACAACAAACACACTCCCTCATGCAAATGGAAATCCTAAATGTCACTGGTCTACCCCCACAGGAAAATGCACCCCACCACATGGAAAAAACATCAAACAATCAGGAACATGTTGAGGAACATGACAATGGCCCAACATGTTGATTTGACCTCCAAATTGTCCAAACTTCCTACACCCCATTCTGATCAAGCATCAACAGGATGCAGTGGAACAAGTTTGATTGACAGAGGCCCCACTGCACAAGGCAGAGCACCCAAAGGATCCAGTGCCAATGTCCTGGTTCCAGACCCCATAGGAAACCCTGTGGGGGTCCTCTTGTCCATGCCCAATGGTTCAGAGCATTTTAGACCACATAAGGGGGACCAACACAATATTAGGTAGGTGGTCATAATGTTATGCCGGATCTGATGTATGTATGTTCTATTTTACTTCAGCAAAAGCTCTATTAACACACTGTAAAATGTAAAAGTCCTGTATTTAAATAGTGTCTTATGTAAATTTATGAAGGCACTATCAGGGAAAAAAGTACTTAAAAGCAACAAAAATTTTAGTTCATTGAGGTGGAGCTCATTTTGAAATAATTAATAATTTGTATAACTTTGCAATTAATGATTATTCTAATTCTGGATTAATCTGCTTATTATTTTCTCTCTTAGTTGATTAACTGTTTGATTTGCAAAAATTCTGAAAATAGTGAGAAACACTGTTGCAATTACCCAAAAAGCATAAAGTCCCATCCTCACAATGCTTGTTTAGTTCATCCAGCGGTTCAAACCAGAGGTGCATGGTGTTGCATTTTTGCCAGTATCCAACTCATTGTTAGCTGACTGCTAATATATGCACACACTTTTTCCAACTAGTTGCAGAGAACAAGAGGTTTCTCCTGCAGTGGAATTAACATATTATTATTCCTACTCTTATTGTGATGGTCCGTCTGCAGGCACAGACATTAAATAAAAGCTTTTCAAATGAACACATTCACCAGGCAACATAAGAAAACTATTTCAAACTACACATAAAACATGCCATATTTATCTTTGTGTATCATTTTCAAAGAATTTACTAACTTTTAAACTGACAGATGTTGTTTGTTTGTCAGTGTTCATTTTGGGTCGATATTAATATTTTATTTTAATGCCTTTATTGGCCCTTTTGATACTGATGGCGTGACAATGTCATACTATATACTTAGTCCAAACATTAGAAATGTTAAAATAATTTAAAGGAAAAATGTGATGGATAAAATGGTTCAGCACAAACAGTAACAGTAGTTGTCCATTAATGCTTTTGTCAATGAATTGTCTCTGCTGTACTTGTATTAACTGCTGGGTAGTTTACCCAGAAACAAAACATTACATTTCATAAGCTTCTCACATGTTTTCTATGATAATAATTGTAATTTGTAAAGCAACTAATGCCGTCTGATAAATATAGTGAAGTAAAAAGTACAATATTGCCCATTTGTAGAGTACTGGAGTAGCTATATTCCACTACTGGTGTGTAAGGTATTGAAGCAGTTAGCTTGAAGCTAACTTTCATCTGGCAGGTCACAACTGAAACTATGTGAAAGTTTATGATAGATGAAATAGGATCGAAGCAAAACCAATAAAATATCTTTCAACGTATCAAATGAAAAAAGTGAAAACTCTGCATTTTATATGTGCACTGTACATATGATGTGCCATATGGTAATAAAATATGGACCATTTCTCATTTTGTAAATTCGGCTTTCAAGTTTATATATAGATGGGGACAAACATAAACATCTGGTTAAGGTTATAAAACAACAAAAACATAACTATGCTGTTTGAAAGAGTAATTAAACAGCAGTCTAACAGTTTAAAGTCAGATGTTTTGTTGACCCATCCAGCCTCTCTGACCTCTTCCCTGCACTGAGTTTGATGTTTTATAACAACATCACACAAACTCTTCTTTTTTCCTATCTTAAGTGTGATAATATCACATTTTATGGAACAATTAACCCTTAACCCTCATTTCAGCTGCATTAGATGATCCTGTTCTCTGGACTGTTTGTGATCTTACTGAGCGAGTCATGTTAAATCAATTACAAATTTAAAAGCAGAATAGTTTTCGCCTTGGACTGAAACCACACATAGCTGCACACTCAGTGGTGTTATGCAGCTGAGTTTGATGTTATTTTTGTCCTGTTCCCAGAAAACCCCTAATCATCTTAATCTGTCTGACTAATCAATGTCAGTATTGTCAGCACAGCAGTGGAGGAAGCTCACATGTTTGAAAAACTGCCACGAATGGATTTCTATTCTTTTTTAAAATTGTCATTTGGTTATCTGATGTTGTTCAGGACATCTCAGCGCATCTTATATAAACGTGTTTTGCTGATTTATAGCTCAGAGCGGCACTTCCAAGAGAAAATATATCATCCAGCTGTCAAACACGGCAGCCGCTGTTAATGACCAAATGTTCTACTCCAGAGTCTTTGATGGATATAACAATGGAGTAAATAACTCCAGACTTGAAACAAACAGCTCTCCTTCTGCTGCACCCCTCCTCCAGTTCTCAGAAAACGCTTGCGGTTCCTTCTTACAAAACTACCACCGTACGCCCAGCAACAGATGCCACCATCGCTGAAACACACTGACACAGTCAATTTGTCCTTTGTCCAGTTCTCATCAGTTTTTTCGTCTTGAATCTACTTTTAACTACTCCCAAACCCCCCCCAAGCCAACGCCTCGTTCGCCACATCATTGCGTTGGACAATTAGAGTGGGTCTGAGCTGTTCAACAGTTCAACACGTGACAGAAAGCGTCCTTCAAGTCCGAGCTCCGGAAGGGAGTGGAAGGGGGGCACAAAGGTCAAGACCTCGGTATCGGCTTCTTGGTGGGGGTGAGCATCCCGAAAAAGAAAGGGACAAGACAATTGAGCACTCTCTCCCTGCTCTCAGCCCCAGCAGCCTCCGCCCGCTCTGCACCCCCAGCAACGCCACATCCCATTGAATAACGGACACTTTGATCAAAGGGGAATTCCAGCTCTCCGTCGCTCGCTGTCCCCCTATCTCGCCAAACTCAGTCAACTGGAGCGAAGGATGGAGGACATACTGGTTATTCAGGTCCTGGTATACTGATTGGGACACAATGGAGCCTCATGCTGTGTCAGTTATGTGTGTGTGTTAAAGCATCCTCTATACGCAGACACGCACTCCAGTGTGCATCAACACACACACACAGTACACAACCAGAGCCATCTCAGTTCGCGACCGTGACCCTATAGCAGGTGGTATGACGGCAACAATTGCTTGGGTCCGGCTGGAATCTGTTCCCGGCCAGCTGTGGAGACGCCGGCCAACGGTAAGGCTCGCCTCAAGACGTGGTGAAAAAAGTCAAACTGGGAGAGGGACTGGTGGACTTGTGTATATAGTCATGGGACAAGGGAAAGAGAAAGAGGCGAGTCACAAGTGAATCATAGAGACAGACATCTTAATAGGGTGCAAAGTGCCTTATAAACAGAAGGAAGTTGAACAATTGTCATTTTAAAATGCAATTTAGGAGTAACAACAATGCACTTTGTCATCAGAAACTTCTGATGTGTTGAATTCTTCCCTTTCAACTGCTATTTAGGGTATATGGCAGCCTCGTCTCCGTCAGTCTACCCCAGGGCAGCTGTGGCTACGTACATAGCATACCACCATCGAGTATGGAGTAAATGAATAATGCAACGTAAAGTGTTTTTGAGTGCCAAGTTTTTTCTTTAAACTTAAAGGTCATCTTGGTTATTTTCCCTAACATGTCAAAACTCAAGAGCCACATTGTGCGATTGTTTTTCCCAATCAGATTAGTCTTTATTTGAAATTTTTGGCATAAATGTGAGGAAACGTGCACATAATGGTACAACTGATGTCTTTGCTGTTGGTTTATTGTAAGTATTAGGTAGTATATGGACGAAAGTTTAAATTGCATCTACCCTGCATGTTGAGCACACTTCAAAAAAGTCGATATTTGGTCAGTCCATGTAAAGAATACTGGAAAATTGGTGCTAAAGATATCCAACTTTTTGTCCACTTGTACGGATCAAACTCCAAAAACACAAGATCCTACATTTGATTCAACTAGATTGCACCTTGTGATACTGTTCAGTGTCCACACGTCCAGTTTGCATCGAAAGTTTTCCCTTTAAACTCTAAAGTCACTTGGTCATTTCCCCTAACATGACGAAACTCAAGAGCTGCATCGCGCATCTCCAATCAGATTAGTCTTTATTGGAAATTTTTGGCATTATTGCACAAATAAGTGCACATAATGCTGCAACTGATGTTTTTGGTTTTTACTAAGTATTAGCAAAAATGGAGATAGTACGCATGACATGGCAATGAAAAACAGCAACAGTTTATATTGTATGTACTGTGCATGTTAAGGGCAGGTATAGACGCTTTCAGTTTATATAAAGAGTATTAAAAATTTGTGCCACAGATACCTAACTTTATGTCATCTTGTAGCGATCAAACTCCAAAAACACAAGATCCGTCATCCTGTTTGCATTGAAAGGGTTTCCTTTAAACTATAAAGTCAGCTTGGTTATTTTCCCAAACATGACACAACTCAAGAGTTGCATCATACAACTGTTTTTTTCCAATCTGATATTGGAAATTGTTGGCATAAATGCACAAAGAAATGTATTTCATCCTGCAGCTGATGTTTTTGCTGTTGGTTTATAGTAAGTATTACTAAAACGGCAAATATCTGGCATGACATGGAAACGTAAAATAACTAAAGTTTTAACTGTGACTAGCCTGCATTGAGGACAGTTATACATGTCTCAAAAAAAGTTGATATGCAAGTCAGTTTGTAAAAAGTATTGAAATTTGGTGCCAGAAACACCAAACTTTTTGTCCACATGTAAAGATAAAACACCAAAAACACAAGATTCTACATTTGATGCAGCTTGATTACACCTTTTGATGTTGTTTAGTCTCCACGTGTCCAGTTTGCATTGGAAGTCTTTCCTTTGAGGTCACCTTGGTTATTTTCCATAACATGTCAAAACTCAAGAGCCACACTGTGTGACTGTTTTTTCCAATCAGATTCCCCATGACTAGAATGTGCAAAATGTGTGGAGTTCCCCGAGTGATTAGTTACTGGAAGAACAAGGAAGTACAACAAGTCCGGGTTATCCTGGTACTGTCACCGTCAGTTTTATGCACAGTAATACGAGCCATGTGCCAAATTATGTCCGGTTATGATGTTTACTGCAACTTAAAGCTCAAAAAGCTGTGATAAGTGTCATTTTTCTCCCCTGCACGGCTGTCATAATACACCACTTCAACCATAAAAACCCACCCTGCAAACTGAAACACATGTAGTCACATATCTGCCACTTCTTCATCGTTACACGTGCTGTTGTATCTGCCATGCTAACACACATCCCCCTTCATGTTCCTCTGACTTCCTCTTTGGGATTTGTGCCATCTGAAGTGTGCCTGTACAGTTTTCGTGCCGCATTAACCGCACATTTTCCACACCGACCGAGACTAATGCAAAGAACAGGGCGAGGCGGGGCTGTCGTGTGTGCTCCGTGTTCACAGGGATCTGATGATACAAACACATTTAGCTATCATCTACATTTTGAGCATGCTGAAAAATTATTGGCTAGTAAAAGAAAAGCATGATTGTTTTTACTTTAAATACTAATTCTGCATAATAAGTCTGGTCCTTATTCCATTTACAGCATTGTTTTTGGGCTTTTTTCAATCCAGTATCACATTAGAGGGCATATTACTTTAAAAAAACATGATTTCTCAGTAAATTGTGCCTGATTTAAATCATGAATAGACAATACAACACGTAGGCTTAGACTGTTTTTTATGACTAGTCTTTTATGTCTTTTATTACTGCTCCTGTAGAAAGTTATTAAGTATTTTATTCACTAATAGGCTCAATCAGTCCACATTGAGCAAACCGATGTAGTTACTAAGTTATTAAGTATTTTATTCACTAATAGGCTCAATCAGTCCACATTGAGCAAACCAATGTAGTTACTAAGATTTTCAGAGCAATGCGTTGGTACACTGGAGTCCATTGTGGAAACACAAAACACAAAAGGTCAGATGATGGTCAGACAGGAAGTTTCTAGACAACACTGTGGCCTCATTACCTAAAATAGCTTTAAGTGAAATGGAGCATACCCAAAATGCTGATAACGATCTCTGATTTCACAAGAAAACTTTGGTTGCGTTTGAAATATGTGCCAGAAGTGTTTTTGGTAAAATTATTACAAGTAATTTCCTCCAGAGAAGTTTGGCTAACTTGGAACTATGATCACTGCTTGTTTCTTGCTCTGTTGACATTCTGTAATGTTGCTAGCAATTAAACCCTCTGTACACACAGCAGTTTCTGGGCGCTTTTTGCCTCTTGTTTTTTTATTTCAAATGCAACCAAAATTCTCTTGTGAAATCAGGGATCGTTATCAGCATTTTGGGTATGCTCTATTCCAGTTAAAGCTTATTTTTCTCATATCTGTTCTGTGTGAGCAAAGCCTGCAGTTCAGCTGAAAAGTTTTTTGACATGGCTGTTGGGCGCAACTGAGCTATTCAGGGTTTAACAGGTGTGCCAAGGAGTGTAGATTTTTAAAGTTTTTTTTTTTTTACAGGATTCTGGAGCCTTCAGTTTATTTTTGGCAAATTCTTATAAAGTGCTTTTGATGAAATATCACATTTTGAACACTTGTCCTTTGCAAAAGGTTTCAAGCCCTTATCTGATGGAGCAAATTCTTTCTTGAAAAGCATGACGTAACAGCTGTCCTCATCCTCCCCAAAAGAAAAACAGGTCCAACCAGCCTCTTCTGCAACATCCTGCTATGCACTCCTTTCAGTCTTGCCCACTTGACTGTATATTCTTTTCTGTTGTGAACTTTCAATGGTCAGTGGTCAATCTTCCTGACGTAATAAAGCACTATGTCAAAGTTTAAAATCCATTGATCATTTCTTTCCATACTGTTACTTTCTGACTGAGAAATGTTGTGATTTTGGCGATTTTTAATAAAATACATTCCCATTTCAAGCCCAGAGAGATTAGAGAGTTGACCACTTTGTGTCCAATGTCCAAAGTCACCAGCAAAAAAGAAAGCCAACACTTTGGAAATTAAAGCCTACATTAGTTATGTGAAACTGCAACTATCCTTTCAAGTATGTTATGTCAGTTTTGTAAGCTATGGCAATACCGCCTTGTGGATTCCCGATCTCAGAAGCTAAGCAAGGCTGGGCCTGGTCAGTACCTGGATAGGAGTCCGTGAGGGACCACCAGGAAGCCTGGGTGAATGCAGTGTGAGAGTGACTGGTTGGCCGTGGTCGGAGGGGCCGATGACGCAGACTGGCAGCCTCGCCTCCGTCAGTCTACCTCAGGGCAGCTGTGGCTACATATGTAGCTTACCACCATCGAGTATGGAGTGAATGAATAATGCAATGTAAAGTGTCTTTGAGTGTCTAGAAAAGCGTTGTATATGTATGTATAATGCATTATTATTGTTAAGTAAATTTTCAACAGCATGCTTGTATTCAGTCAGCACAAACTCAAATTAACACAGTATTACAGTTTGGGCCTTGAGGTACGCTCTTTTGTACTCAAATAAAGATGAGAGTTGTTGAAAACGTCAGATTTAGTGGTTTAGTTAACGATGAGGTCAGCAGTGCTAAAAATGTCCACACTCATGTCATTCATAGGAAAGATAAACGCTTCACTACGTGCTAGAACACCACTCTGTGCGCCAGATGTGACGAATGCAGGAACAGGGAAGGTTAGGCTGGGAAGATTTTGTTATGCAGGGCTGGGCCACCACACAGGGCAGCCAGTGTCTCCCTCCTGCTAGGGCCGGAGTTTCCTCTCACCACCTGATTCAGCATCCCACATCTGCCCCGAATTAGCATGCTAACGGACGTGCCCAAACCCCTGGAGCCAGCCAACGAGGGGCCGAGGCAAACAGATCCCCATGACACACAGACTAATGCAGCCAGACGGACGGCCCACAGGAACGCCTCACATGTTCCACAGAGGGAATGCAAAACATCCTGCGCTCAGCAGCACCTCAGCAGTACAGTGCACATCTGGGCTGCAGATGTGCCGTCAGCAGAAAAGAGAGGCGAGAGGCTGCTGGACGGTTCTGCATGCGTGCTCGGATGCTTGTGTGTATGAGCGACTGTGTGTATCCATATTTACATTGAGCACGCTTTAAAAAAAAGACTAAAAATTTATATAGAGGCTGTGCGCACGTGTGTCTATGTATATAACCAAATGGGCCGTAGCAGCAGCAGCAGCTTTGTGGGTGGAAAGAGAGAAAGATCAGAGGCGTAGCTTCGCAGGAGTAAACACAATCAGCCATTGAGAGCCGGGTTCTGTTTAGAAAGGCGTGGAGGCTCGACATCTATGAAGGCAGAGGAGTTGCTTCAGGTCAGTGGAAGACAAACACACAGACGGACGCAGATGTTCTGACCACTACATAAACTCTTTCTGAAAACAAAAAAAAAAAAGAGGAAGGGGAAAAAAAGGGAGGAGAAAGTAACAGAAACTTCTATAAATAAATACGAATGCCTAATAAAAAGCAGGTCCACCGTGCGTCTTCACAAACTATGCATGATGTAATACCGAGGAGAAGGGAAGGAAAGTTGCCCATTTGGGAAAATCTGGTGCCCGAGGAGGCCACAGAGGACATCTTACTTCACTCAGGAGTTTGTTTTGTAACATCATGAAAGCAGATCAACATTTGCCGCTGCTTCATGTCCATAGAGAACAATGGGTTCTGATAACTCATGACTCCTCTCATGACAAAAAATGGTCGTCAATAGCATCATGATCAGCATGAGATGTTCTTGGCTGAAGAGTATGTTCCTTCTCCAAACGTATGCTCTTTATTATGCAATAGGGAGGCAGTGAGGATAAATCAAGCTCCTTCATTTGTTCTTGTTGGAGCTCCTTATATCACTTTTACATGTGCTTTTCCTGCACTGAATACTGCTTTTATGAAGTTAACAGAATACATTTTTGTTACAACTGTCAGCCAACAATTCACAGAAAAGTTGACCTGACTTTTAAGACTTAAAGCAAATCTTTTTGACAGTAAAATTGAAAACGGATCACTGATGTAGAACAGAATGTTGAACAAGAAGGCTAACTACAAAATTATTTTAAAAAAATGGAAAATTACAGGTTAAATTTGAGGTATTTGTAGGTCTGCAAACGTCCTAAAAGCAATAAATGTAAAGTCCCTCTGTAGTCTCTATCTCTTATTACATATTTAGACACTTTCGTTCATGAAAATAATCTCTTCCTGCCTTAAAATAGATTAGACAGTCGTTATTTCCTCAGGAATGAAGTTCCCACCTCTGTTTCCACCCCTCCACCGTTCACTGTAGCTCCAGCACACCAGCTCACCTACAACTCTGCTCAGACACTGTAAAACAACTCTGCACCACACAACTTGTAGTGATAAGTTTAGGGCAATCTAGCCATACATGTTTGAACTGAAAACTGATTCTGAGGAAGTTTACTGACATAGAAAGCCCCACCTGCTTCAATAGGTGTGTTACATATGAAACCCTGGAAGCTTGAATGAATCCATGTTTTTGAGACTATCTTTGGTCCACTGCTAGTTTCAGTTTGAAAATGCACAGCCATGACTTTGACTGCCCATTTTGTTGATGACTTGTCTTCCAGCATAAATGCCATATGGACATGTTAACAAAGTAAAAAAAAAACCTGTCTACTTTTATCTGAGTGGATCTTTAAGTTTCCTTAGAGGGCCTAAAAGGTCATTTATAAGTTAAATTTCCTGTAGGCAGAAATGTTGGTTATAAAATGTTTTTGTGTCTTACTGTGGACTGCCGGCAGACAGTATAGACTGAAAAACAAAAGTATGATGTATTTGACAGTAGATTGTGCTGCAGAAGGCTGTTTGGTCTATTTTTTAATCAAGTTTCAGTCAGTACCATCAGCCTTGTGGCAAACACTGTCACCATTGCTTGCTACTCTCATAATGATGCAGTTTTTCAATGAATTTAATCATTAGTTAACCCGTCTGTTGTCACATGCTTACTTAGGTTCAGGGCTAGGATAAGTACATTTATTAAATAGTTAAAAATCAATATTGCTAGGAAAACTGAAACATCCTTTGACCAGTATCATTTTGAAAAAGGTATTAAACTGTGTGTTAAATGCCATTAAAAAGTCTTTAAAAAGTTTTAGTTTAACCTCAAGAACCCCTGCATTAAAATATACTCTATACACAGGAAATATATGACTGAATAGAGGTTTCTATTTTATAGTCTATTACTATGTGGCATGTGTTGTTCCACATTTAAAAACCCAATTAGAGTGTATAAAAAAGTAAAGTATAGTATATTTTACTGCATGGGAGTTAGAATCTTGAAGGGGAATACAGGTCAACCAAGACATATAGCGTAATAAAACAATCATATAAGGAGATGGTGTTCCAGGAGGTGAGACTTATGGCTCAGGTCATGTGTTAGCAGTCACTGAAACAGCAAACAAGGCCTTAAACAGCCTTTCTGCTGTGATTTGCACTTCTCAGCCACGGTGCTGCATTATTCCCACCCACTAGGTGTCACTTGTGTTCTGCCTCTGTGCTGGTTGAGAACTGAGATTCACTCTCTGTTTAAATGATGTTTTTACATCTTTGCTTGAGTCTGACACTCATGACCTCAAACAAAACACATATAATGGACAAAAAACACAACCAAGCTGTCTCCTCTGTGAGTATATCAAACAATAAATGGAAATTTTAAACTGTAATGTGATGTTATCTGTCTCTAGCCTTTCCAGGAACAGATAAAAGGACCACATACAGAGCACAAACCACACACACAGCACAAAAAAGACCTCATACACACCTACAAACATCCTCACAAGCATATACACGTATATGCTCAGTATTAGCCGGCTTACGTACTTTCCTATGCATTTAAAGGATCATATTTCTCAATGAATGCTGCAAGATGCCTGAGGCTTATTTCCTGACATGAATTAAACACCTGTAGGCCTCTTGAATGACTGGAAACAGCTTCAGCTGAAACCACAGCAGAATGTGGCTCGGCAGGTGAACTTTCCTGGCATTGTTGTTGTTGTTGTTGTTGTTGTCCTCTAGTCTCATCAGGCTACTGTTTCCCTTCCTCTCCTTCCCCAGAGGAATCACACAGGGCAGTGTTTAAGGAGTCCTGTGGGACACACTGATGAGAGCAAGGTAAACACATTGAGGGGAGGCAGTAAAAGAACAAGAGACTGGAAGCCGTCACACAGTGAGTCAACTTATTCCACAAACAGAAGCAGGAAAAGTTCAGGGGCCAAAAAGCAGCCGCTTAAGTAGTGTCATTTCAAACTCAAGGGTACTGAAAAAGGTAATCATGGTGTAAAATTCTATGTCTGACGAATAAAATGACCTTTTTTGTTCACATAAAGGAATTGTTAATCTAGCCTATCTGTACAGTTTAGATTAAACAAACAAGATGATAATAATAATGAACTTTAGAGGTGCTGGTACCTTTTGATATAGTAAACTTGCTATTTTTGTGCTAAGCTAATCTAACCAGCCCCCAGCTGGTCTGAAAGGCATGTTATATTTAAAACTAGCCAACATTACACCATTTATCAGAGCTAGAGGCTGTAAAAACAGAAAGAATTTCAACTTTGCGATTGCTTTTAAAACCACTTAGCTGTGATGTTCACTTAATCGGAACGCTTACCCGAATACAAGCTTGAAATTGTTATATTTCATCAGAATCACAACAAATAATTAGCGTAATTAATATCACAAATAATTGTTTTCCTTTATCTGCGATCTACAGTCACGTGTGGAAAATTCGACAACTTTTTAACTGTGCTTGGTTGAACTGCAGGCTGTGTTTACTCAGAACAGAGTTATAAGCATGGGAGCAAGTTTGAAATATAAGAAGTAATATGTTTGTAGGGAAACATGGATAGTATGTAAAAAGAAATGAGAGATTTGGTAATACCTATGGGCCTTTGGAAAAATGTTGCACATGTGGATTCCAGGCTTTTTCAATTTTTGTTACATAAGTGAAGAAATTAAACTTTTCTTTTATCGTTTTTATGATTTATAGCATTGTACCTTTGTCATATCTCAGAGTAGACATTTTTGAGTTCTCTCTACGTCCAACCATATTTGTGCTGTTTTCATACAGGTGCAGGACTTTATATTGCAGTGAAAAATTTGCATACTGTGAGCAAAAATGTAAAAAAAAAAAAACCCACCCAGAACCAAAGCTGTAAACAACACTGACAAATCTTCACTTATTTACACATCAAACAGACATGTTACAACGTTAGCATTGATTTGGAGTCGTGTTTCTGACCACCTGATGCATGTAATTCCAATATTCACTAGTTTTTTGCCCTGTTTTTGGGCTCCACCAACTCCTGAGTTCAATATGTGCCTCTTCAGCTCCACTATGTTAACCAGGAAGTCACCATCTCTGTCTGCCTGCCATTAGGTGGTTGTTAGGCACTGTACAGTTAGGTAAGAGTGTAGAAAGTGATCTAAACCAGTAAAGTTGTGGACCATAAAACCAAATTAATTGAGCTGAACGATGCCAAAATGCTGGGTTTATATTATATTTAATCCATTGTTATCATAAAAACATGGATAAATGTATATTTCACAGACAAGACAGTACCAGAATGTTGAAATATTCCTTTAAACAAACCAATGAGCTGTTCTGATTATAAACCGAGGACAGAAACAACACAGTGAGAAATGTTTATCTGCAAGTCAAACACTATTTTGCTTTAGAGGTTTAATGAGTAAAGTGAGGTGGAGAAAGACAGCATGACTCAGAGCAGGGAGGGAAAATAAATGGTGTGATGAAGACACTTAGGCCTTTCATAGCTCGCTTCATTTACTGACCGCATCGCTTTGACTGATGGAGGAACCCCAGCAGTGTGTGTAGTGTGTGTTCTCGTCTCTTTATGCGTCCATGTGCGTTTGTGTGTTATGCGTGCTCATCACTCGAAGAAAGTAAAGTCATCTCCCAGTGTGTGGTTAACACCTCTGTGGGCCGGTTTAATCTCTCCTCTCCCTCTTTTCTTGTCACCTCTCCTGCTGCTGAATGAAAGAGTAAGTGGGCTCAGGTTGTAATTACAGTAATGAATGATTCTGCTCTACCTTTCCGCCCATGTAACTTGTTTTTTTGATCCCTCCTCTTCCCTCCGCCTTTTTTTTTCTTTCTGAAGCCCCTCTCACCCCGCCCTGTTCCGCTGGATGTGGGCTGGCTGCTCAGGCCTCTTTGTTTTTGGTAAGGAGATCCCCTGTTTATGTGGAGGTGGGTGTCCCTGGGTGTTCTTTTTTAACCACATTTCTTTGATCTGCTCCTCCTACTCTAGCCTGGAGTGTGTTGGAGTGTGTGAGGTTGTGCGTGTAGTTATGATAAGAGCACCAGCCTGAAAAAAAAGAAGGGTTACTGCACTGTCTTGAAATGTGCATGCATGTCTTACGCTTGTGTCTTTTAATGTGAGTGCAGCATGCACGTGGTTTAAGTGGCTTTAAGAGTCAGTAATAATGTGTTGTTGTAATATTATGTATTATTATTATGTATACAATTCATGCTTTAAACCCTTAACATCTAATTTACTTCTTTCTTTCCCTTTAAATAAAGACATGTAGTTGTTTTTTCCCCTAGTTAGCTACTACTAGGATAAAACATGCTAAAACTTAAAGGTGCTCTACTTAATATTTTTAAATCAACATTGGTTCAAATGTATGATGTGAAAGCCCAAAGTCGCAAGTCCACAGAAACCAACCAAAGGAATTAATGCAAGCTTGTATTACAAGTAAATTTTCTTCCGTGCGGGCCTTTTTTCCCACTGTGCTTTGCAACTTTTCTGCACCACAAATATTGTACATGCCTTTTTATACAGTTCTTTCCCTTGTACAGCATCTTTTTTCACTGTTATTAAGTAAAGAATATGTCTAAATAAATTTATTCTGTAAATAATTTAATAATGACAGAAGGGAAAAACACAGAAAACTAACAATTTCATTGCACTGATAGCTTGTTATTGCTACAAATGGTAATAAATCCACTAAACTCTTGAAAATTACTTCTGCACTTGTAATTTTTTTTTCTGTTTTCGGGCCTGCAAGTTGTATGTTTTGGTTTAGTCTCACTAATCTCATCAGTATTGCTTCCAGACACAGCAACCGGCCACTAAACTAGACTGTTAAAGTTAGCAACTAGCAGGTAACATGCTAAGAAGAAAAATATAATCCTCAGGATCCAGGATGGAGCAAAATAGGAAGGCAAATTTTGGACTTAGATTGATTTTATTGTTTGTTATATTAACGCCATGGGTGATAATGAAACAAATTTGTGTTTACAGCTCGATGTGCTTTGGATATGGAAAAGCGCGGGTCTTCAGAATGGAGTTACATCTAATCACTGACTAATTTCCTCCCCAGCTTCCCTGTTTTCAAATTCACGCCAGACACTGAAAATCACAGCTGTATAAATCATCACTTATTCAGCCGATTCAGCACGCCAAAGCGTTGCGATGAGCTGAGTGTTTGTGCACTTTGTGTGTTTGGAGAAGTAAAACTGTACATTTAGCAAGTTTGCACCACGAATGCAATCAAGAGTTCCTCCACAGAGGGAACTACCTGATTTTTTTGAGAACAGAACTTGCACAAAAACATCTTGTAGCGATAACTAGATGCTGTAATGTCATCCTACAACACTTAAAAAAGATGACTTCAGATTGGGTTAACAGGGTTGTGGTCTAATACTTTGCACCGATGTCTTGTCTGGCCTTTCACCCTCACACCTCCCTGCTCTCCGGGTCACAGCTGGACCGATCCTACAAGCGTGTGGAGCGTTTGCCTGTCAGACAGAGCCAGTCCTGGGATCACGGGGCTTCAGAGCCTCCCCGGCCCTCCTAAAACTCACCCCGAGCAAAAACAGCAGAGTGGTGGGAGGGAAAAATGATATGAAGCCCGGAGTCGCTGACCCCTGGTTCCACAGGCAGTTCACAGAGAGTTGAGTCAGAGGTGCAGGACAGCTAGTTAATTCCCCCCTTCCTCAGCGGGCTCCAGTGTGAGCTCGCATACGGTATTATCCTCTACGATTACAGTGCATGAAATACAACTAGAGGAAAAGCGGAAATCCTTTTTAAATTAGGGTGAAGTCAACTTTTGGATGCAAAATGAACAGCTGTTACTGTTCCAAGACATCATATGTTAACTCCTTTGTTTGCCCTTAAGGGAAAATAATTCAATGTATTACATGAGTATTGTTTCAAAGAGGGGTTGCTAGCATATTTAAGCCTAAAAACCTTCCCACATTGTGTATCTACGGCTGTTTAAAAGTTGCCACCAGCACCGTAATAGCTTTGCTTGTAGTTCCTCTAATGGTCTTGTTGCTTCTGGCTGTATGATGCCTCCCTTGCAAAACAAAGTGATTCATTTTCTCGAGAAATTACAGGGTTTTGAACATTAATTTCACTTCCTCTAATGTGTGTTTTGACAGCATTTTCAAAATTCTCAAGCGGTTTATTGGCCTCACACACATTGGCGTGGGTTTCATGTGAAAATTGCAGGGGTTGGATACATCGGGCAGGGGGTCTGGGGGTGTCGAACACTTCATTTCCTGCGTTCTGGTGAAGTTTCTGCTTCGATTTATGGTGGAAATGTCTTTATTTATGTAAAGAAAACACCATATTCAGGCACCAGGTGACATTTCCAGACATAATAGCATATATATGGATCGAATTATGTTGTCCACGATGGATTATGTGGTTGTGTGAGCTCATAATTCATATTCTGCGAGTACAAAAAACCCCAGTGCTGTCCGAGGCACTGTTTTATCTATTTACAAAGTTATAGCAATGCTTAAATGGAAAAATCTTGTGCTTTTTTCCAAGTTTTTTATTGAAAAAACGCATGCATTGAGGGAGAAATGTTCCCTGCACTGCACTGAAATCTACACCTACGCTTAAACCTAAATACAGCAGCAATCAGAGCATACCTTAGTCAGTTGTTGTTCCCTCAGCTTTACCCAGAATCCTCCCCGTTGCCCTGATTTAGATTATCTGGCTTTAAAAAAGAAACTGACCAAATGTCGTGGGTGGTAAACCCATTAATGCATTATGAGAACTGGATACCAGACGTCAAGATGGCAACTGTTCATTCGTATGAAAGTTCCTCCGCCAGCGTATGAGCTAATAAAAGCTAGCATTACAGAGCCAGTAAATAAAGTTCTGGATGCATGGAAAACGTCTGTTATTAAACCTGTATTTTAAAAAGGGCATCTCAGCATGGTGTCACGTTGTCTCTCCTTGGCCAAATGTTGAAGAAAATAGGGCGTTTAGACAATAAAGGGCCAAAATCCCTCGTAAATAGCATTTACACTCTGGATTTCCTTCTTTTCGACTGTAATATAATGCTGGGTCTGTTGAGACATCACTCTACAAGCACCTGTATTTGTGCACGTCTGTGGACGTCAGCGGTTTTGTGTACAGAACATTCTGTTACTGCTTGGATGAGCCAAACCATGTCGAAGAAATGACATAACCTTTATCTTAGGAGAGCAAAACACAAACACATGTCACTGCGGAGGATGCAGGGAGTGAACCGTGAGAGCAGGGATCCATCGGCTCACACCAGCCTTGTCGATGCGAGTGACAGGGTTTTAAATGAAACACCCCAGTTAATGGAGGGAGTGTTTCTAATTAGGATGGCGAGCTGGTCAGTAGGATTGCTGCACCGTGGCACGTGAAACTTAAGGGGTGAGATTGTTAAACAGCAAATAATGGGACTCCCACCTCATGTCACCTCTGTAACCTTCGCAAAGCCTCCATCCAGTCCCCTCAGCCCACTTATCCCATCCTCAGCTCCCCCAATCGAGCTTCACAGCAGCCCAGGGAGAGGCATGTAAATCTGGCCCCCTTTGAGCGAGCAACAGGCTCCGGAGAAAATAAATCTGCCGAGGTTCACGGCGAGTTCAGCCAAGCCGCTGCTCGAGGCTTTTCTCTCTCTTCTTCCTTCTCTCTCTCTCTCTCTCTCTCTCACAAACTGTGGCTGTCTCTGTCAATGCATCTTTCTTTCCATCTCCATCTTTCTCTCTCTGTCTAACTCCCCCCTTCGTCGCTGCTCAGCTCTCTCTTCTGTCTCAAAACCTCATCACAGGTTTGCAAATGTCACAGACAGACAAAACTACAGTGATGTCATTGTTCTGATAACAACCTTGGGGAGGAAGAGGGACAGTCCCTTCACATGTGTTGTGTCTGGTTGGGTTTGGTCAAGTGTCTCATTCAGTCTGGTTTAGTCTCATCTGAATGGAGTTTAACGCATCCCTATAGGCCACCTTTCTGAACTGCAGATCAGAAACCAGTAGGTTCTCTATAGTGGGAGCCACATGACAGGGATGATCATGTTTCAGCAAGCTGCACTGAAAGGACATGATAATAAAGTTTGCATTTAGTGGGTTGAGAGGACTGCTTTGATATTTCAGAAAACAGGATCTGTATTTGATCTTATTTCCTCAGCAGCTGTTACACACTTATGCATGTATCAGTCAGGATTGGATGTCCAAAGTAACAGTGCAGCAACTACTAAAGTTGTTTGTGACACCTCTGTGGTAAAATAATTATGGATTACTCCTTAGCTACAAAATAGAATTTGTTCCTTAACAAATAAATAATAATGTAAAAATACATCTGGCAATCTGTGTAATATTTTATTCTTTGCATTTGTGGTATTAAAGGTCCAATGTGCATGATTTAGTGCCATCTAGCAGTAATGGTAAGTGTCCACAGAGGCACTTTTACATGCTAGGGGTCACGCCCTGCTTTCCAACAGTTGAAGGGCGTACAACTTGGCAGCGTGCTGATAGATAATTAACAACTGTTCTTCAACAGGAATCAACACAGGCCGGGCAAACATTGGCTGCATCTGATTGGACGACGCTCTTGGATTTGAAACCCGATCAACACGGTGACTTGCTTGGAAACGTTCTCTTTTACAGTTCAGTTCAGCGAAATGTGTCGCTGAAAACATTTGAGGCAAGAAATAAGCCATGCAGTTGTTGAACATGTCTTCATTTTAGATTAACAACAATAGTTTTAAAGTTTTGTCGAACATTTCCATAGGAGTTGGATCACCCTCAACACTCCTTGTTTGCATAAAGTAACCAAGAATCACTCCATCTCTCAAAATGCAACGTGACTTTACCAGAATGCATTGCAGGGCCTCTAAAGTTTACAATGAATGGAAAGTGTTGAAGTGCCACATACCATAGGGGTTGTAGATTGCAATCAGCTGAATATCCTTCCATTTCCAAAGATGTAAGAGAACCTGTGGTGGCTGCCAATTAAACATAAAAACATTAAAGATCTTCTCTAGAAACAGTGTTTGGCTTGTCCATTTTGGGCTACTGCAGAATCATGGCAGCACAACATGGCTGGCTCTGTGTAGGAGGACCCACTCCCAATGTAAATGAAAGGCTAAAGCTGGGCACACTCTGGGACTTTCTGTTCAATTTACCTGCATTTCGTAGCTCCCAACAATTGGAGAAGAAATGTTGGTCTACACTGATGTTTGTCCCAGATTATTCAGCAATGTGAAGTGTTAACAGATCCAGTTTTTTACCTCCCGAACTGCTCACATATGTACGAGTTCAAATCAGGATAGCTACGATTATCACTGGAGTGTCCACTTGTTCCGAAACACCACTAAACGTTCTAACCCTTGAGGCTAACATTAGCTACAGACAGCTTCCTGTAACTCTTGTTGAAGAATGAAATGTTGTTCAAACCAGGCTGCTGTGGTGGAGACTACGGCCTCCGTACCGGGGTGTGCATTCTAACAGGTGAGATATTGAGGTGATGCACCATATATAGAGTTTTAAGCTTTTATGCAGCTTTTAAACCTCTTTTTGGTTGTGTTTATGTAGAACAGCATCTTGGTTATGTTTATTGAAAGAAAATAAAGGACCTTCATTTTCATTCTTACCATAATAAACACAAAATTAAGGTTATGCAATAGTCATGATTAAACAAAACACTGACTGTCAGTTCT
Source organism: Dascyllus trimaculatus (assembly GCA_024666655.1). NCBI lineage: Eukaryota > Metazoa > Chordata > Actinopteri > Pomacentridae > Dascyllus > Dascyllus trimaculatus. Next base: position 21,579,221 of record CM045462.1, on the reverse strand, counting down.
AAACAGGTCTCCTGTGTTAAAGTCCAATTTTTTGTTGATTCATCTGTCCTCCCCAACCTCCTCCTTATTCACACTTTGTGGCTTTACAACAACATCACCTAAGTTCCTCCTTTGTTCCTGTGATAATTCCCGTGATAAGGCCGGTGAGATGAAACAGATTTATATGCTGTGACGAGCTTCTTGTACAAATGAAGAGTATTATGTTTATGGCATCTTTTGGGAAAATATTACCCAGATTAGGCAATATAATCGTCCTAACATTACAAGCACAACAGTTAGAGGTGAAACAGACAATGATGCGCAAATTTACAGCGCTTTCAGTCTAGTTGGAAACAGCACTGACACAGTTTGGAGTTGTATTGAAATACAACAAAGATAAGGGCAGTTTCAAAAAGGTTTTATGTGTATCCCTTTAGGACGTAGCAGGCCTTATCACTTTACTTCAGTCTGATGTGGGGAAAAAAGCAGAGGACTTGCTTCTTAATGCTTGCACTAATCTGATTCTTTTTATCCACAAGAACTTATTAAAATCACAAAGGGTTTAAGTGTGCTAACTGTTGGATTGTTTTGCACAGTGTTTATTTCAGTGCTTTAACGAAGCTAAATCACCACCAGTAAACTAACAAATGTATCATCAAAATGTGCTTAAAGCCCAAAATTAACAAACTGCAAATGAAAATCTACATGACTCATTTCAGGATTTCAATCTTTTTGTCATCACAGAGATAACATCTTCGAGCGAGTGGGTGCTGTTTACTGTCGAGAGCGTCTCACTGGTGGATCATGTCAGGCAGCTCTGTGTTGACACTGCTAAAGCCTCTCTTCTGATGCAGCTGTTTATCAGAAATGGACAGATAGTTTTTAAAAGAGAGAGAGGAGGAGGAGGTCTGGCCACTGAGTACTTCCAGACCTCTAATGAACGAATACGGATGTGAGGACTCAGTGTCTGCTCTAACCCTGTAAACTCTGACCTGTGACACAGCATAGCACCAGGGTCGACATGTAGCTTTAAAAAAACGGGAACCCTGTCCAGAGAAGACGGCTTCATTCTCACCGGGTCATTACATGACATAGTTCCAATGCATTTAGCAGTTTCACTATGCCTCTGGAAGAAATGTTTTCACACCATAAACCAGCTCAAATTGTGGAAAATATCAGCTTGCAGTAAACAAGCAAGAAAACAAAGGCCTCATTGTGGCTTCTGGGCCCTTTCAGATATACAACGAGAGCCCCTAACCACGCATGCGTACCATGTGTCCACATAGCGCCGACATATAATACTGTTCATTACCTCAAACCACTGCTTCTCTGTTTATGCTTCCACGACAAATTGTGTGAGTAATAGCAGGTAACCCCTCTTTGTCTGTCATTAACCGGCCCGTCTCCTTATCTCGGGGTCTTAGACAAACCCCAATCCTCTGATATTATTGATGCCTCCCTTGACAAGTGTTAAGGACGCCTCAAAGTAATGTGCAGCTCATTCAGCAGGGCCTCGTCCTTAATCTCTGACCGAGAAGAGGGAGGACTCTCGGTTTATACAGGGAGTGGTGGGAGTATTAGATTACACTAAGACTGTAATTATAAGGCCCCTTTGGCTGATAAATTGAGGGGAATGCTAACAAATAGGAAAGCAACAATGTGCAAGGACACATATGCATGCACTCAGACAAACATACTGTGCTGCAGGTATAAAAGATAGCAGGAATATTAATGTTAGGTGACCAAGATTGCTTAAGACTCCGCTACTCTGTCCTCTTTTTGCTGAATATTTTTGTTTGATTATGGCTTATTTTCCAATAATTTGTCAAATCTGGACACAGGAATCACACTCGGATCAGACCAAACACACCGAGGCCCTTCAGAGGAAGTGGTCTGGACACACAGTGGGAACAAGATCCAACCTCACCTCTGCAAAACGGCTCCTGTAGCCAGATGCACTTTGCATACTGGGATGCAGACAAGTGAAATCAACAGCTGAGATGCATTAGCAGTGAAGTATTTTGCTCTCTTGAGATTTGGGCCGATCAGATCTTGTTAAAAACCACACCATTCTTACTTTCTACTTTCACTTTTTGCACATTGAATCAGCGAGAAGAGTGAACATTCTCATACAGCTGTTAATGATGGATTAGTTTCTGCAAAGAAAGTGAACTAAGGGGAAAACACAGCGAGTTCACCAGGTCATTCACGGATTAAGGAGAGCTTTTCTTTTTTGCAGATAATGAGATGTTTGCAGCTGAAACAGGGAGAAGTAGGATAACATTAGTTTAACGCCCACACATTAAGCTCACTAATGTCAAAGATGATAGATGCGTGCTTTGATTAAGTGAGCGTTTTTATTAGCTGAACCATTAATGCTTCAGTTGTTCTCAAAAAGAACCTGTTTTTCATCCGTTGGTGCAGTTTTGCATTAAAGTGACAAAATGAACTATAACTGACTCACAAAAATCAGCTAATGCATTATATGTTTTTAGTTCTGTGATCATTTAAGCATTTAAGCACCTAAAGCTGCACCTTTTGTAGGTATGCATGAACAGAAAACCCTTGTGCAACCTTTATGGCTGCAAAAGGAAAATGTCCCACATATAAGAGGCTTGACAAAGCAACAGGACAAAGTGAAACAAGTCTATGATGTCCATTAGTGAAAATCAAAGAGAGTGCAGAGAGAGATAACACTGATCTGAGTGCTGTACCATCACCAAAGCCACAGGGGTTTGAACCAACATAACAAACACAACCAAACGGTTTTGATCCAATCCTCTTCAAACAACCACTAATTTCATGTTGCATATTTGAGCGTGAATGCCCAACTGTGTTTGCACTGTGTGCACTCTGACCCCTGTCCCTCATCCCTATAACCCCCTCCTCGTCCTTCCATGCTCAGCCCAGCTTAGGCCGGCCCACTCAACAGGACAAACTGCAGGCCCCCTAATCAGCTCATTTAGAGCAGATCAATGGCAATGATGACAAGAGCCTAAGCGGAGACTGTGGACCAAATGAGGGCCGAACAAAACAGCCTTCTTAAACGATGGCCTCGGAGCAAATAACCCCCCGGGTGAGGGGGTCGGGAGGTTGGTGACCTGGGTGGGTGCAGTGGTGGAGGTGTCCGACCGAGCCTGAGAGGGGGGTTTTGAGTCCCTGGTGTCCCCGCTGGTGGGCCAGCTGAACAAACAGCTGGGAACAAGGCCCGACTTCAGCACGCAGAGACACAGAGCTCCAGCCATGCAAGCCCAGTTTCAGGCCAGACCAGGCCAGACTTTAGACCCAGGACATCATGAGGACAGGGAGTCGCTTTCTTCTCCGGAGAAAAGGCCACGTCTGATCAGCGCACGAAGCAGAACGGCTGCATACACATGCACATGCAGAGAAATGTATGCACATATCTTCACTCACGCATGCAGTGTTTGCACACAGACATGTACACAGCATCTCTGCACAAACTGCACAAATTCACACAGGCTCACTCCGTCTCTAATCTGCAATACAAAAGGCCTGTGTCTGTTTGGCTTCTGCTCAAAATAACACTCCTCTATCTCCAACCAATTGATCTTCACTCATCTGTTCCTCAACAGGACATCCACTGTTTCTCCTGATTTTTACTGCTCTCCAGCAACTCCTCAAAATCTAGCCCTGATAGCCCCCCCACAAAAAAAAAGGGTAGCCACATTCCAGGAACTACTCCATAACTGCTTGGCGTTTTTCAAAATGTACGTTCCTTTGCAAAACCGATTATGTAAAAGCTTGGAGCTCAGACAGCTGGAAATAGCTGAAAAGATGCTGGCTATGGTTATTACAGGCCTGGGAAAGCAAGAGTAAAACTACAGAAAGTGATAGAGGTTGTCCAGATAAAACCGTCCATCCTGCCCTTCTCTGATGCCAAACCAAACACAGACGAGCCTCGATCAGCTCTGCTCAACCTGAGTCGGATTCCCAATTGTACGCGCTCCAGTTCTGGCAAAACAGGGTCACCGCAAGATATAAAGAGGTTTTTCGGTAAAATACACATACACACACACACACACACGCACAAACACACACTATTGTGCACACAGACAGCCTTGTTTGGGGCAGCAGGGGGCACAAGCTCTGATAATGAGTGGCACACATGAAAGGGTGGCTCCTCCCGAGAAAACAAACTTCACCAGTGGAGCCGTTGTTAGCAAGCTGACCTCTGAGCCTCTCAGTGGGTACATTGTCCCCCGATGGATCCCCTCTGACAGACTGTCACTCATCTCAACTGTCTCCATCAGCCAATCAGGGCCCGGCGTAGGCCAACCTCTGGGAAAACCCCGCCCACTGAGGGGACTTGAAGAATTTGGTGGGAAGCCAAGTTCAGACGGCAGAGGAAAAATGTTGCTCTGTGGTTATTACTGAAGTGCGAAGATAAGACTGATGACTCTTGGTAATAAATAACCCAAGATAAACATATTCAGGCAGTGAAGTAATTATTGGATTACATGATTTATACTCTGTAATTTAAAATAACTTCTCTCATTCCGACCTTAAAGGGGTTGGCTTGAGCAAACTGCAAAAATAAAAATTTCTCAGTGACTATTTGTGGACGTCAAGACAGTTTTGATTTGTTCGCCAGAGTCTGACATTTTGACATATTCATCTCTGAGAGATCTGTCACTGTCACTGTCATGTACACACACACAATCTCTCAATTTAAGAAGGTTTTAGAAGGCCTAAAAGGTTGTCTGCATAGTATAATCTGCCTGACTTTGACTTGTTATAACTAACAACATTTTCTAGTAGGGCTGTTGCGACTAATTAGCATAGTTAATGACGGTGATGCTGAAAATGTGTTGATGTCAATTAAGCCGACACACACACACATATATGTTTTTAATCCTGAAATGCTTAGGTTTATTTTGATAAATGTTTTTTCATCCACATTACAATGTAATTAGTGTATTGTGGCATTAGACTTTTTTAGCTTCAGTCATGTATTGCTTATCTCCTACTCCCTGTGCTCACATATACTGTGTTTTACTACAGTCGGACTCCAAATAAAAATGTTTTCATTTACTTATTTTTCTGTGTTTGCTGTCAGAAAACCGAACGAGAACGACATATTGATTGGAACGCAGTCTGCTAGAAAAACTACATGCTAACCCGAGGTCACTTCCTAACTGCTGCGCTGCACTGCTAAATTAAAGACAACAGCTTCAGAGTCCAACCTGCAGCCAGTCAGAGAAAAAGTACACAGTAAGGACAAGTGGTCACTTTAGCTGCTTAATACATCTAAAATATGCATCGGTCCATGTTGCCCTTTGTTTAATATACAGGCAAAACTTTACCTTTTTTTTAAAAAAGGGTTTCAAAAAAACTTGAACTTTTTTGGTGGTGCACTATTAAATATAAATAATCAGCCCTGTTTTATATTATTTTTATGAAGTTGGAGTTGCAATTACAGTTAGTCAGGATAACAGAAGTTTAAAGACAAGGTCATTTTTCTTTTGGATGAAAAATGAATCAATCGATGAACTAACAGAAAAATAGTCGTTAGTGGCAGCCCTAGTTATAGGTACATTAAGTACATTCCAAAAACAAGTGGACTTGTTAAACAGTTCTCACGTTTTTATGTGTTTTAAACCTGCAATAATGGCTTTTGGGGTTTATTTGGCCACACAGAAGCAGCAAAATAAGGTGTAGCCCCTCCATTGACATATTATCACCTTGTAAAGATGACTAAGCGAGTGTGTTAGCAAACAGTTGCCTAGCAAACATCTAGTGGACATGGAGCAACATCAGCATCGATTTGGAGCTTTGTTTCCAGGTCCGGTACCCACTTTTCCTTTAGCTCCATGTTGTCTTTCATTTGATGCTGCAAGCCGCAGCTGGAAAGCAATGATGAGAGCTGTGAACCAAAACAATTAGCTGAAAGATGAATTCTCTATTGATTCTTCACCACAAACAATGCAATGTTGACCAGCTTTCTACAGTTGTTGGCGCAGCATTAAGCAAAGAATCAATTTGTTAATTGATTTGTGAAGCATCTCAGCAGTTTTATTTGGTATTAGCCTCTACTGAAGAAGGAGACACAACTAAAACTAACACTGAAAGTTTTTTATGATTTTGGCTGAACTAATCACTTATGTCTTTACTTCTTAAATGAGTAAAGTGAGTCATTAACAAACTGTGTTAAACAAAAAGATGCAGGTAAAAGTGAACAGCACAAGGCACCTACTAATCCAACGAAACACACACTCACACACACGTAGAAACACTACAAAAGCCAGAGATCTTCCCTGAGGAGCTACGTGAGGAATCTGTTCGGTGTCAGAGCTCACTGTACCACTCCACATTGTGAGCAGACAAAGGACAGGGAGTGGGGATGACGGGATGGAGGTTCTCTCCTGTTGACTGCGTCTCCAGTTTCAGGTCCTCTCAGGGCGGCCGTGGGTGTGCTGCGTAGGAGGAGAAGGTGTTCGATTGTGAGCTAAGACAGCCCTGGGCACTGCATGCAGAGTTTTCACGTCAGAAACACCATTTATGAACATCCGTGTGGATTTCGTGGCACGCGGCGCCAGCGTCCTCTTCCTCCTCAACACCACACTTGTCTTCTCTCTTGCCTGTCATCACCTTGATGCCTCACAGATGGATGACATAATCCCTGTCTGCAGATAACATTTCTGGTACTGGCCACCAAAAAATCAGCTGTTATTTGACTGTGAGAGTCAAATGTCTGTGTTAATATTAATATATTTCATGTAATTAATCATTAAGCACAAATTCAAGACATATGGTCTAAGTGAGGCCTCAATAGCTTGGCGAGAGCTGCAGGGTGAAAGGCGTGACAATGATCCAGATGTCAGCAGATAACAGCTATATTTTATTATCCCTGCTCTGTATACACTGTCTGCATATCAAAGCACTTCATAGTTTCCAAACTCGGAGTGTAAAAGTAACTGTTTTTCATTTCTTGACATGTGTAAGATCAGCGGCTCCAGTTTCTTTTCTGCACACGCCTCTCAAACGCAAACACAAGAACAACAAAAAGATGTTGAGCTCTTCAAGCAGCTCATCTCAGAGTTTGCAAAAACTACCATAATGTCAACGAGCTGCTGCAGACAACTGCCTGCTCCAGCCAGTTCCGGCCGAGCTCTGTATGACCTCTAATTTCCCTTTTCACGAGTGGGGACTTCCTTCATTTCACAACAACAAGTCCTCTTGTGCATGACTTCTCTGTTTTCAATCAGCGCACCAAAACACGTCCTAGTGGTGAGCCACGGATCTCTGATTCAGTTGTGAGAGAGCACCTAATCTGTGCCGCATGGATGAGAAAACTGAGAGGATTAAAGGGGAAATCATTTTCTCCATGGCTGCCGAAACCAAAGCGGGTTTTGCTGCGGTGAAGAAGATCTCAGCACTGATGGTAGATTTAGGGTTTTTTGTGTGTCTGCCTTCCATTGTCTTGTTACCTTATAAATCTTCCGTGCCGACACCTGATACCTGATATTGTGGCCCATTTGTCACCCATGTTTACGTCTGGGATGTGGAGTGCTGTCGGGATGGGATACTCCCCGCCCCCGCGCAACCCCCCAAGGGTGTGGGTGCTGCTGGGTTAGGTGACACTGTGAGCCAGCTGGGGGGTCAACATCAGGGTGGAGGAGAGCAGGGATAGGCCAGAGAAGTTACTCGTCTGAGCTGTCCTCGGGAAACACATGTCTTATCATGTCCCGGAGAGACAAGAGAAAGATTTAGAGAGTTAATAAGTGGCTAAGATAGTGAATGAATCACAATAAGTAAGGAAGATGCATTTTAAAGGGGTAGTTTGCCCAAAATACAGAAAAATATAATGTTTTGTTGCATCTGGGCATGCCGACAGGTGTGGTTTTTGTTCACTTAAATGTTTCTCTGAGATATCCATCTTTCCTTTAATACAATGCATGGAATCAGAATAGTGGAGTTTTTGGTTTGCCAAAAAATATCCAAAGGGCCCAAAAAAAAAACTGTGCGTTATCACCGCACTTTAACTGGGCGTACAACACATTGGAGGACCAACATGCCATCATGCCACAGTTCAGGTCCTTTTCACTAAATGTTCTCCCTTAGATGTCCTCCCGGAGAACAAGTTCCTCGTGCACAACCGTGTGAATGTTGAAGGAAACCCCAAGCATGATCCTAGTGCTCCTGAGCTGAGGCAAACAAAACTGTTGTTTCTTCTCTTAGTGGTAGCCACTGACCACCATCTCATCACCAGTGATGATCCTCGACTTGAAGGCTGGTCGGTCCAGTGCAGTACAGTTCCTAATTACAGCACGGTGTGACATGGTGTCCTGACCAGTGTCATGTAGTTGCCTCGTGAATGTTGACGCTTTCACATGTTGCGCATGCATAATCATGACAAACTCCGTGCACGTGCACCATGAACACTCTTGTGTAAACTTTTTAATTCCAAGCATATCAAGACCATACACTAAATCAGCTAAAGATGCTATGGTCAACCACCTTCATTTCTCAGTCAAGTAGTTCCAAAGAAAACTGTTCACAGCATAGTACATCAGTACCCCCAGTTTATGGACAGTTTTTCATTTTTTGGTGGAGGGGGTTGGGGGGGATGTTAACCTGTAGCACTATGACAACCATTTGATTTACTGGCTTGTGCTGCTTAAAGTTCTATTTTGTTAAACTTCGACCCCAGCGCGCTATGATGCATGCCCACGTGGTCAACACAAACAGGGCATCTCCATTATTGAGGTGCTTGCAACAAACTGATAGCTTCCTGCTTGAAAGGATGAAGTGACGTCATTCTGTCTGTCTGATTTTATGAAAACTCCACTTACTTTGCTCTGTGTCATTTGAGTAGTGTGCTGAACCTAGAGACCAGGACACCGCAGTCTGAAAGGCCCATTAAAAGATGTACAAGCAGCATTGAATTATGGGTTGTTAGGCTAGTGAGTGTTTTCAGTGTGTCTCAGTAGTCATGTTTCTGTTGCTGTGGAATGTATTTTTATGCACATTTTGATGTATGTACATGTATGTATGTATGGCAATCCAAAAAGTTAATGACACAGGGTTCATTTGGAAAAACTTTTCAGTTTCGCAAAAAAATGTACACAATTGCTTGAGGTGGTTTTTGACTTGGGTGATGGTGAACTCAAATAAGTTCTGATGTAGCAAACCTTTAACTCACATGAATGATGGTGACTGCTTTAGTTGTCTTTGCCTCCAGACTGCATGAAACTTGCCCAATATCAACTTACATGAAAGAATAATTACAACTTCCACAACTGAAAACATTTTCTGAAGACTTCCCTCCATTTTCTCTTGCATGGACTGTTTGTTTCTACTTCTTGTGGTTGGCAAACAACTGGTTTTGTTGACGCCTTCATCTACCCTGTTGACTGCGGTCATGAGGAACACAACCTCCACCGCCACCTTCTGACAACACCTAGTTTATTCTCTCTGAAACAGTCAATGGAAACAAGTCTAATTAGCATTTGCTTTAAATTCACTTGACAATTACAAGGAACTATGACGAGAAGCTACACAAATGTAGGTTTTACATATTAACACATTTCACTTGTATTTATGGTATTGCAAGCAAACTTTCCGAACAGTACTAGTGTAACATTGTTTATTATCCTCAAAAACAGATGTTGAGCTTATAATCAAGACTGTCCTTCATTTAGACCAATATGGTACATTTTCTTAGTACTTTGGATGAGTCAGCCTCACTATAAAGTACTGACCCTATCTCAGATCTGTACTGTACAATATGCGTGGCCCTGTTTATTCAGCAGCCTCGGCACCACCCCTCCACTCTGTCTTTTGCACTCCATCCAGTTCCGAACACAATGACTCTCAATGCCAGTGCATCGGTAAATAGTCGCAGGCTCTCCAGCATAAAGAAAATAGCCGAGCGGGGAATAGAAAAGAAAGAATGGAGGAGGCAGGGGAGCAAGAAAAGAAGCGGAGCAAAGAAAAGATTAGGCTCTGGTGAAGTAAAATTTTTCCAAAGCTGCCTCGGATTTTGGCTGTGGGCCAGCGAGGGGAGACAATGCAACGCTGTGCAGATCCAGGGATCTATAGACGCTCACTGGAGCATTGGGCTATTGGGAAGAAGTGAAAACGAGGGGGGCCTAAGCCCAGAGGACGTGATGGGGCCAGTAGAGGAGCATGCTTGAATTGGTGCAGCAGGGACAGCAGCACAGTCACAATGTATAGAAAATATTGACCTGACAGTCTTGAGCAGAGCACATATAGGGGCCTTACTGTCCTGCATGCCCCCCTGCCGGACTCCCATTCCTCAGCTCTTACAGCCAAGCAAACCCTCCCATCGCTGACCCTCCATATCCCCCGTTCAAGCCTCACTGTGGCAGCACCTGCTCTGTGTCAGAACAGAGATGAGGGGGCTGAACAATATACCACAAACAATCTGTCAAAGGGTCCGTCTCAGTACATCCCCCAGGCTTTTTAATAAGCAAGGACAAGAGAGAATAACAACTGATTTTTGTTTCCCCCCCTCCCCTCCTCGCTTTGTATTCCGTCCTCGAGCCCTCTCTTCACTTCATTACATTTTCATTCATTTCAATCAGTGTTTCATTTCCCTTCTCTCCTCTCTCGGCCCTCTTGGCGGTGCAAGGAGGGTCAAGGCTGGGAGGAGAAAAAAAAGAAAAGAAAAAGTGAAAGAAACAGAAGAGAAATGAGGAAGAGGAGGAGGAGGACGACGAAGAGCGCGAGAGGAGAGGTGCACCCGTCCAAGATCAAAGCCTTGGTCCCATTGTGAGGACCGTACAATGGCGTACAGCACAGAAAACGCTCAGACAAAACCCCCCCATCACTGCCCAAGACCCCTCCTCGTCTCCTGGAGGCCAACTGACAACATCACTGGGAGGCGAATGAGTTGCACTGTGTACAGTAGAGTACAGTTATTTCAGATATTCACACACATACACAGTTGTAAGTGCATAAACATAGGGATCACAAATTCACTTCACTGACCCTATGACGAACCAGGAATCAATTTTGACAGCTTTCTTACTGTTTTGGTCAAATACTTATATCGGATATTGTTCCCTGAGGGCCGCTATAAATAACTCCCACTGCTCGTAGGAAAAATATGCTGCAGGAAACGTAAAGCCAGTGTAATAATAAAAAAGAAATCAGTGTAGTAAGGACATTTTTATGGATTTTACGAATGCATCTGACCGTCATGATATCAAGGCAAATGCACACAGCCCTGACAACTTGTTTTCCCCATAATATTCACTCATGAAAACTTAAATATAAGAAATATCTATTTAAATAAAAGTTTAAACACGCATTAATCAACTTTCTTTTGGTCACTTGGTGGCAGCAGAACAAACACTGACTTATCATCACCTTTACAAGCTGTTGAAGCAAACTTGTTTCTGACTGTTTTACAGATGTGAACACTAAAATTCAGCCTGTTTAGTTCCGTTTCCTATTCTTTTTAATCGCCGACAAGCTGCTATCTTTCTTAACCTGATGTTTGCCGTTTTCAGCTGCAGAAAGATGCTTGCTGCAGCTGCAAACTGAGAGGTAAAAGTTGTAAAGTTAGTGACAACAAACTGACAAATGCTAATACATTTGCAGCATTTCGTGACATTTATTTGTCGAGCACTTAATTTGATCACTGTTGCATTCAAAATATTGATTGCTGCACTTTTGAGGTTGGAGAAAGACCCTGGACTTGGTTAAATATTTTAAAAAGCCAGTGCTGACATTAAGAACGACACAATGAGCTTTTTAATATTTATTCAAAACCATCATCTTCGCTCTCATCTCAGCCAAGTATTTTTGTAGTGTAAATATTTAAAGACTAGAATAGAGGGTGATGTTCACAATGTACGTGCAACCATGCATATGACTGTCACATTGCTGGGATACAAAATGAAGTGAATCTACTGTATAAATACATTTTTTTTGAAGCAGAGTTGCCAGGGGACAATTTCCAGTGCGTCTTTACTGAGAATAAACAAGCAGGAAACAACAGTGAAGCAGGAAAAAATATACCCAGCTGTCACTTTGTTTATATGATTAACAGTAATCATATAAACAAAGTGCTATTGGTTTATTTCACCCAGTAATAACAGAATAAAGGATAACTATAAGTTGAAAAGACCGAAATGCCAAAAATTGCATGAAAAACACAATTTCCTGAAAAAACATGCTGTAATTAAAAATACTATTGTCTAAGACGAGACCCCTCATGTCTTTTTTATTTGTCTCTCTCAGTCGTATGAGTTGTGGTGAAAGTGTAACCACAATCTAGAGCAAAGCACTAACATGACAGACAATATCCGGCCTTCGCACAAGCGGCATATGAAATGTACGGGGCCGCCCCCTTGTATCTCAGATGCAAAGACCGATAAACCATAGTGTCAAGGCTTACATACGCTTAATATAAAAAATAAAAAGTCCCCAAAGATCCCCCACAGAGAAGAGTAGTTGGCAGTTATGCTCTTACATAACCAGTGAATGACTGCGGGGCAGAGCTCTACATCCACACAATAGGAACAAACCACTTCTCAGTAACTTTTAAATGTGCCGTACCTTTAAGGACACTTGTTTTTGTATCCACTGTTCAGTGTTTCAAGTGCACTTGTGATTATTGCCTCCTTCTTAGTTCCTCTTTTCTGAGTGAACTCCTCTTTCTACCTTCCTCCACCCCCTTTTCTTGCCCTCCCTCTCTAAGCCTGCGGGGCTTATCTGTGGGGATGAGGGAGAGAGGAGAATGGGGAAGACAAGCACTTTCATGGCTGAGTTGGGAGCTATTAGCCCCCTGTGTGCTCGGCCCTGTTCTACCTCCTCTCAGTATTAATCTGCAGTGACAGCTTCACTGTTTACCAAATCCACCCAGGATCCTGGGGGATGACTGGCCGGCGCCACTCTGCTCCATTAACCTCTGACCTCCAGCGTTACGGCACCAGAGCCAGGCCCAGGGCTCGGGGTTAGCCGGCCTGAGCAACCGGTTGGACACCTGTCTGATGTCCGAGACAGAAGTCCTGTCACACCAAGACAATCTGTGCACAAAAGATGTATCTCAGCTGGGCTTTTAAAAGGATGGTGTCAATTAGAGCTCATTTTTCTCGTGTCTACTCATAGTTTACTTTTGCATTAAGAAGCTATAGAAGTAAAGTTTGTGAGAGGATTATTTATTACAGGTGATACACAATGAGAGGACAACCACAAAATGCATACACTATCTTGGCTGCAGACTGCAACTTAAACTTTGACCGGAACCAAGTTCTCAGAGTGCTCTGCCTGAAATCTGGTTATCACCAAGAAGTAGCACATAACAAATGGTAAACAATCTTTGTACAGATCCTGGCTAGCAGATTCCTTCTGTTTCCAGTCTTTATGCTAAGCTAAGCTAACCACCTCCTACCACCACTTGTGTTAGAGTGTGATCAATATTATGATGAAACTCTGCAAGAAACACCACAATCTTATAAGTTAACAGTTGGAAGAGAACCACAGAATGCATACACTAATGTAAAAACACTCATCTTGGCTATTAAACGAGCTAAAATCAAACTGCAACTCAAACTTTGACTGGAACAAGTACATTCTTGGAACATTTGCGTGGAGTCTGGGACAAGAAGTAGCACATAAACCCCCATAAAACTGCAAACTGTCATTCTTACACTACAGTTTTTGTCAGATTTTGTTGCCTTTGTACAGATCCTGGCTGGCAGATTCCTTCTGTTTCCAGTCTTTATGCTAAGCTAAGCTAACTACCTCCTATCACCACTTGCGCTAGAGTGGTATCAATGTGATGATGAATCTCTCTGCAAGAAAGAAGACAATCTTTTAAGCTAAGAGTTAGAAGACAACCACAAAATGCATACACTAATGTAAAAACACCCATCTTGGCTATAAAACAAGCTAAAACTAAACTGCAACTTTAACTTTGACAGGAAATACTAAGTTCTTGACATCTTCTGCCTGAAATCTGGTTCTGTCAAGAAAGTTGCTCATAAACCCTCATACAACTGCAAAATGTCCTTTTTACACTTCAGTTTTTGTCACATTTTGGTACCTTTATGCAGAGCCTGACTAGCAGTTGTCACCTTTGTCCAGTCTTTATGCTATGCTAAGCTAAGCTAACCAGCTCCTAGCTCTACTTGGTGGTAACAATGTTCTGATGAAACTCTCTGCAAGAAAGCAAACTTCCAACACTTACTTTCATCATCAGGGATCAATTAGTTCTCCAAGTATGAGAATGTTTTGCTGATTGAGAATGAATATTACTGACAGCACTGCTATCCAACTGTGTTAGATGGTGAGTCTATGGTGAAATGAAGAACATTTTAAAGTTTTTGGCACCACTAAGCTACTGAGACCAACTAGAAACCCAAAAGAGCAGCAGAGTCTGGCTGCAGTGCTGCTCCTTCTTTTGATTATATCCATCCACGTGTCTTCTGATCTATTTCCCAGACTGGCCACTGCGTGTGAGGAGTATTCCACTCTTTTCTTTTGAAGTATCTGCTACAATCAATCTCTCCCAAGATCAATCTTCCCTGCTGCTAAGTTGATCTTAAGAGTCTTTCGTGCATGATGAAACATGCACTGGATAGTGACTAAAGTTAGCAAATGATAGCTAACTTTAGAAAGATGTAGCTGCCGATATTTTCACTGTTAGAGTTGAGAGACCTGGCCAAGATGGCAGCAACAACAATCAAATAAAAAGTTTCATATATAAACAACACTAAGCATCCACAAATTACAAATCAGATAAAACATTTACATTAACTAAGAGACCGCATTTCACAGTCTCTTAACAAAGACTTAAATTCACCCAAAGTGATCAACTCAGATGTTTTTTTGTCTTTTTGGAAATTGTTCCAGGATGTTGGGGAAGAATATTTGAAAGCCTTTCTTCCAACTTCAGTTTTTACTCTCATCAGACAAGTATCATTGTAAAGTGAAACAAAAAGTAAACACAATGTACCTCAACTGAAAACATTTATAGCTTGTGGGACTTTCCCTAGTCTCTGACTGGTCTCCCAGTGATGGCAGGAACAAGTCTAGTGAAATTTGTTGAGGAATTGCCACTTGTTGTCAGTGTTAAGTGAAAAAGGTGCATCTCAGTTAGCTTCTTGTCTGAGGAATCAGTTTCTACATGAAGGATTTCTGTGTTTTATTGTGTTCACTGTTATGTTGTTGTCTTTGGTTTCAGGATTTAGCAGCACTTGAAGCAAAATTCGATGACAGTTGAATGGCTGGTTTTTCATGTTGCCAGACTTCTGTCAATCTAACTGAATTAAAACTTCACATACGCAGTCCTGATGAAGCAGATTGTGTTTTTTCTTTTGAGCGTTGAACCCCTTTGTTGCACGTATTACCTAAAGAGATGAAAAGCATGAATATCAAATAATGTTAAACATTCAATCAAGTTAGCTGGGTCGAGATGGGGTTAAAAATCATTGTCAATAAAATTCTACTGACTTGGAAATTCTCAGATATGCCATGAAATACATTCTGACAAAAGCTAAATTTGAGGTTTTTGCTGTTTATTTTAGTGGCACCACAAACCTAGCCTCACCAAAGGAGCCCTGCAAAGCTGCTCCTTTTGCTTGGAGGCAGATGACATTTTAGAACAGATAACAGCACTGTGTTGTTCCTCACCACAGGTTCTCATAAAACACAAGAGCTCTGACTAAGTTGCCCTGGTAGATCTTAGAATGTTTACCCTGTGGTTTTGCACGGGTTCGGGATGGACAAAACGGGGCCTCCAGACAACTGACTAAGCAGGAGTTTAACAGCGTCACACCACAGTGTTGATGCAAAGCTCTAGTGTTTGTGCTTGGGTGAATCTGGAGCACTTTTGCTCTCAGCGAAGTAAGAAGTGTGTTAAGGTTCAGTTGAAGGCGAAGAATTAGGAAAAGAGAAGAGTAAGGGAAGGAAACAGTCATTCTTTGTATGTCTTATTATTATCTAACTAGATTTTGCGCATAGAGAGCACTGACATGTTCATATTCAGATGAAATCAAGAGTAGTGCTTTCATTGTGTTGCTTAAAATAAACCAGAGTTCTGAGAATTATTCATTCAGAAAGTTTCAAAAAAAAGCATGTGATTGACTAGAATCGCTCTTTGACTCAACTGATTTAAAGAAACTACTTTCAGAACAAACATGGAGGCACACATGCTGATGTCGCAGATCAGTGAGTGTGCTCAAAGTTAAGGCGTACAGTCATACTGCACACAGACACACACACACACATTTCCCAGCAGTGTGCCGACTTGTTGCAAAGAAACACCACCGTGTAGACTCATGCACTCGCATGCATGTAGACAAAGACACACTCACACAAACTCCTAAAGCCAAGCCAAACACACTCAGTCTTCTGACCAGACATGAGGAGTGACAAAGCACCAGGTCCTTCCATCAGCAGCCTGCAGACTTGACTCCCCCTCCCCACGCGACCTCTGACCCTGATGACAACAGACTGTCATCACCGTCACTCCTGGTAGGTAAACACTGCATCCTACAAAAACTAGCAGACACACAGGACTGGTGTACTGAAGCTGTGTGTCTTTGTGTTAATGTATGCTCACTTTTTATGTGTATCCACTTTAAACATTTGGTTTGTTTTTGGTTTGTCCTTTACCCTGCTTTTTAAAAAAAATTTAACGCGCTCCGGTTTTATCTCCTCTGCCCTTTAAATAACTAATTCCTAAACCCAGCCCACCTGCAGCTACGACCAAAACCAACGCTCTTCGATTTTTCTGCTGAATGTTCAGGAAAAAAAGCGGGGTTTGGGACACACAAGTGTTGCCAAAAGGAGAAATATTTACCCAGAGTGACGCAAGCAGTGCCCTGCTATTGAACCACTCTCGGCTATATTTAGAAGTTCCTCGCCACCAGAGCAAAGTGCTGTACTCATCAAGATAACATGAAAGACATAAAATGAATCTTCTTAAGAGCCCCCGACCCGCTCCAAGTTAACCCCCTCGTAGCCTCATGAGGACCAGGCCGCTAACAACGCTAACAGTGCATGTTCTTGCCAGTTTTTTTTTTTGTTGTTGTTTTTTAACCTCACAAACTCACCTTATCATTAAAGGCACTGGATGTAATCAGCATGCAAAATTACGACTACAAATCGCACACGCCATGTCAGCTGCTTTCCACAAATCATACACAAATGTTTATGGGCTTTTTCCACAAATTAAACAAATAAAAAGAGGGGGTTGGGGGTGGGGTTGGGCCAAGGGAGAAGGGGGGGGATCGCGGGGTTGGGGAGGTGGGGGGCGAGCGAGGCTTTTTGGATGTTGTGCGAGCCAGAGCCTGGAGCCAGCCAAGGGCTCCTCCTCTCCCAGGAGAACCGCCACGCCACGGCCAGCTGGAAACCATTGACAGGAGTTTGGGGTTAGTGAGCAAGAGAGGAGAGGGGCTTGACAGAGGAGATCACGGGGCCTTTTGCCTCGTCTTGATGAATCCCAAGTTTTCTGCAACCAAAGTAAGACCAGAAACCGAGGCGGAGAAGAACAAGCATGTGTCACATACGGTGTTTTCATGCTGGGAGTATGTTTGACAGAGAGAGAAAGAAAAAAACAGCCGTGTTCAAACATCATGAGTCATCGGCTGCATTTCCCAAAAGAGGCCTAAAGTCATGAAAAAACAGGATTTTTTCCCCCCCCTCCAGACGAGATGTGCCATTCATTCATGAAAATGTAAAGTTTATATCACATCCAGTCACAAGAAAACAAAAAATCTGCTCAAGTGTTGATGACATTCTAATTAAACTACTTCAGCACAAAAACTACCTCTGTAGACGTGTAGGACGCACATCTGATTCATCTCCCACTTGTCGCTTTGGTGTAACGTCTGAGCAAATCATGCCTCTGTTGAATTTCTGCAAAAAAACAGGAAAGATGTCTTTGAAACTTTCTCAACACTCAATTCTTGATGGGTGCGTGGGCGTGCTCTTGTGTTTTGAGTTTATCTTTGACATTTTTAAAGTTTGCATCACTCGACCTCGTCTCAAACTTTGCAGAAGAGGTGCGGAAACATGACGTAACGCGACGCAAAGTAGACATGGACCACCAGCCAGAGTATGAAGACATGGAGGTTTTACACAAAACATGACACAAACATCCTCCATCTGTACCACTTCAAACCAAACACCACGGCAAGACGCAACACAGCGAACAGCACGCAGCTTTATCCAGTCAACTCTGTGATTACTACATAAACAAAAGAAAACTGCACAACATCTTCTCCCATGACATCACTCAGTTGCCGTTGCCATCCGCTTGAACAACACCAGTGAACACATCATGCGAGTGAATCACCAGTTTTCTCGACAAGAGGCAAACAGGCCTAAAAGGAGGAGAGCTGGACTGACATAAACACAAATAAAAAAGATAAGAGCTCATTTAAACTGACAGAACTTGGTTTTGTATCTTCTAAGAGCGCCTCCTTTTATTCGCCGGGTGTTAAAAGAGCAGACAAGCATAAGTCAGCCATGATGAAACTTTGTGATATACCAAATTCTAAATTCAAGCATGAAGTATTTCATTTTCTCCTTGATCTCCCCTCCTCTGTGCGCACATGTGGAAAGTCTATTTTTATCGCTTTACCTGCAGCCACGCCATGTGGACAGCTGGTTTCCATTTCCATTGGTTGAAAGCAGAAGAAGACCATGGCAACCCTACTCCGAGATAATAGTCTGTTAAAGCCTCCAGCAGCAGCCGCACGTCTTGAGATTCTCATCAAGTCAAACTACTGAAGCTTTGAGACATTATTCCCAGCGTCCCAGTGAGCATTTTTACGTTGAACAAAAAAAAAAACGTTTTTACAAATGACTACAATCACAATGAAAAATGGCAGCTTTATTTTTTTTTTTTTTACAGACTATTTGTGGACTCTCACATTTAGACCAGATTTCACGAGGATTTGCAAAAGCGAAAATCTTCATCCCCCAAGATTTGAGCAGGGATTGCACCCACAACCTTGCTAATGCTAACCAGCTGTTGCGGAGAAGTATAAACACCATAGCCCTATATTACTTACACTGGAAGGGCAGAGGGCATGTTCTCTGACATTTTATATGAAACTTTAATTGAAATTCTGTCTTCTTGCAGACCACATTTCTTGTACCAGCCTATTATTACTGCTGATTTGACTTCTTGCTTAGTAACATTTGACTGGCAACACTTTTTAAATCTCTATGTTACTGTTATACACCAAAACACCAAGTCAGATTCCTTGAAAACTTGGCAATGAAACCTTTCTGCTTCTGCTTCCATTACTTCGAAGAACTCCTTGTCTCTCTTTCAACACACAACTGATCACATTCCCAAAACAATTTAAGACCCACTAAAGCCAAAATCAAGCCTCTTACCTTGTTCTTAATGTCCACAATTATGGAGTTTTTATATTCCAGAAGACATATTATGAACAAATTAAGCAGTTAAAGCCATGGCTGAGCATTTCCACCTTGACACTGCAGCTTAACAACAAACTCAAAAACACTGATTCATACTTCCTGGATTTCATATGTCACTAATCCAAAGAACCAATCCTGGTGCAGTGTGGGGATTTCTGTATTATTATTCTTTGGCAGAATCAATTTCAGGCTCAAACGTGTGTGGCTGAATGACTTTTGATACTATAGCTTATTGTTGTGTAGTGTAGAGTAGTTGTACAGTAGCAGTAAGTGAGCTGGTGTGCCCGAGCTGCTGTGAAAGGACAGAGAAGCAAGGACTACGTAAACCCACGACTTGCGGCACGTTAAGCTTGTGACTGCATTTTAACTGGCTGAAAAGAGTTCAAAAAGAGGCCTCACATGTTTTCAACTAGAAATCAACATTGTAATCCTAGATGCTGCTTGCTGGGGTTTGTGATTTGTTGCATACCTGTTTCTTATAGTGTGTTGCCCTTTAAAGATACATTTACATACATAATACACAACCCTGTCTCACAAAACTTCCATTCTTAACCAATAAATCTGCATTCTCAGTTACGTTTTGAAAGAAAAATGTTCAGTCAGTTCAGTATTTTCCCAACGAAATGCTAGAATGCGATGTCTCCCGGGCTTCCGGTTTTAAAAGAGCCTCAAAGGAGGAAAGAGGCATAAGTCAGAAACAGAAATATGGCCAAGAAAGTGAGGTTTGTGTTCTCTGTGGGACCATTATCCTGCGACTTAAGTTTTGTTTTGATCCTGTGTTTGATTTCACTTTTCGTTTGCTGTTCGGTTGGGTTTACGCACCAACAGTATGCGGTTATGCTTAAGTAAATATCGCAGTTTGGATTAAAATGTGCTCCTTTTGCAGCACATTTCACAGGCCTCTCCTTCAATTTCAGGGTTACCACGATGACGAGTCCCACCTCAACTAACACATGAATAACTGACTGAAAAGAAGCCACAGTAAAGCACTGAAATAACTGATAAATGGCAAAGATATGTTGCCTTAAAACATATTTGTGATACTTCAGAAACAAAAGTAATGTGGCAAAAAATTTATTTCCCTCAAAATATAGTTGATAGTTCAGTTTAGCTGTGTTTGGATGGACTCAGTCTAACTTCAACTTGTACATGGACTCTCTAAATTAAAAAATAAAACCAGCTTTGATGCTTGCCCTAGTCCTCAAGACAATGCAAATGTTGAACTATTTGTTTAAATCACAAAAAATAGAAATAAATGTAAGAAAGAAAAGAAAATTTGTTTCAGTCAAGTCAAAGCCACTAACTGCTTTAATTGAAATATATGTAGCCGCAGTGCAAAACTTGTACAGCATGTGATACGTTATCCATCAGTACTACTTAGGTTTGCTCTGGTTCCTCTGTCTAAAATTGGCTGACAGTCAAAGATTACATCGCTTTTGGAAGCTAATTCCCCCCTTTTTTTGTTGTCTGCAAAATTAAAACTGCATCTGTTCCCGAAGCCAACATGCAACACAATGAAATGTCTGTTGTTTCCATCCATCCATCCTTGGTCTTTTTTCAGGAAGACATTTAATTCCCGGGTTCTCGAGACACGCTAATCCCACAGCGGAGCACACACAGCTAACAAATGATTACAAGAATATGATCACAGTGTTTGGGTTTCCTTCAGTCATGCCCCTGGGATGGTGGTCACAGCTTGGTGGGAGTCTAGTCATATTTTAATTCCAACTGGCTTCCTCTCGTAGAGCTGATTAGAAAGTCTGTTGTCCATTACAGATGTTTTTTTGTTGTTTTTTTGAGGGGGAAAACAAAGCGATCCTCCATCTGACTATTTCTGGTTTGCGTACACACAAAGGCATAAATCGTCTCTTCGTGCCATATTACAATGTAGGTGCACGTGTGCAGGTCGCATGTGCACCTGAAATGAGATACTACGAGTAGAAAAACACCCAACAGCAATGACATCAAAAGTTATGAGGAAGCTTGTCATGTTTTTCAGAGTTATTAAGTTAAGAAATTCAAACTGCTTCATCACCAGTGTCTATTCAGAGCATCACACTTGGTTGGTAATACTAGACAGCCACTAAGCTCACCGGCATGACATCAGCAGTTATCACAACAGGCGATTACTTGAGGAGCTCAGAGGAACTGTGCTGCTTTTCTCTTTGATCTGTTCTTGGCACAAGACTTAAGGAGACAAAAAGGTGAAAGGATATCAGACGGACAGGGAAGAGGAGTTACTGTCACATTATGAGTATCAAGGATATCCCCGGGATCAGAGGTACAGTAATTATCATCTGCTGCCCTCCTCCTCCAACACCAGGGGAGTTTCCTCCTGGACTTTCGCTTTGCCTAACTTGGTCATGCAGGCCTGCACCACCGGCACCCTTGAGAGATTTGAGGCTTAGCGAGGGATAAAGACAACGAACACACCTCAGCGGCGAGGAGAACATCTGGGCCAGCGTGTCAGCTCCGTCAGGGGTCCTGCAGTCCTTCACGTAATACCCTCATTCCTTTATATAATCATTAAATCACTGACGGATGTGAGAGGATAACAGCGGGAGGCTGGGAAAGAAAAGAGAGCGAGATGAAGTCAGAAAAGAGAAAACAAACCGGAAGGTCCGAGGTGTTTTTTTTTTTCAGCATCACTAGTGGACGTGTGGATAATGACGCAAGGTCTTATAAAAGGCAGATGTTGCTTTAAAATCACAAATATGCTCTGTTATGACGTATGTCTGCATGTGTTTGTGCTTTGTAATTACAACACAAACAGACTGGGAGAGCTTCTAATTCAGCGCCGTCCTCTTCCAAAAGTTACTCATCTAGCACTTGTTGAGAACATGTGAAAAATATTTTAACACTCAAAGGTACCTAAGCTTGTGCAACATGCAAAAATGAGCTCCATATTTTGCTCACAGTCATTTATTCTGACAAAAAAAGACCTAACACTTGTTTTATTATCACCAGAATCACAACATAAACCCACTCACATGAGATTGAACACTGTTTCAGTTTGAAAAGGTTGAGAAATGACTATAAACTGTTCTTTTTGATAGACTGAAGGTTACTCAAGTTGAACTGTAATGATAAATGCTGGAAACTGACAGGAGAGACAAGAGAAACAATGAACCTTTAATGAGACTAATATTCGGCTTCCTGTGTAGTCCCTGAGCTCAGTCTATTGTCTTGAGTTTAGCTCTACATATTGTGACTGTGTTTCCTTCGCTGAGCCAATTCAGCCCTTTTAAAATCGAGCGAGTCGCGAGCTGTGTCCAGAGGCGTGCAGCCCGCCGCTAGAACCTGAAGTGCAGCACGTATGGAGGAAACTGCTCCAGTTGGAGAAATCGGATCCATCTATGGGGAATATCCCAAAATAAACCCCTCTGTTCTCCCATATCAGGCCTTGTATAAATAAGATAGCACTGCAGGCACACTGCACCATGGGAATTAGCCAATCCAGTCCTGTAAACATCAGCCAATGACTTCTGGCAGGCTGGCCGGCTCTCAGGAGGGGAGGTTCTGCGCTGGAATTCATAAATAAATCACTTTTCTGGGAGGATTATGTGTCCACTGTTCCCGTCCTCCCTGCACTCCCCCCCTCAAAATAAACAGGGCCAAGCAGAAATAGCAGAGTTTAAGCACCACTACAGGAAATTATCTCGGCTTCGTGCTATAATTTGGGGACATTATTTTCATAGCATTTGCATTTTAGTAAGACGTTTTTCAGACCATGTTACACAACCCCACCTTCCACTCCCTTCCACGACGGCTCACTGTACATTCCTCCTGATGTGAATATAAATAAATACCACAACAGAATAAAGAATCCTCTGACTTAAGATTTGATAAGAAGCACGTTCACTTTCCCCAATTCTCCAAATAGTTTCCAGCTCAACATTGAGGTCAAGTGACCTTAAGCGGCGCTGCTTGTTTTCCTATCCAGTGGTTGTTTTGGGGGACTGTTTGTGCCATTAACAGGTTCCCAGAGGAAGTAATGCAACACTATTTAAACCTACTTGGCCTGGCCCTGCCCCAGCTTTCATGTAATCACCTCCTTAGACAAACACGGGGGGCCAACTGACAGATGTAGTGGAAATGAAAGAGTTGGAATTCAGCCATGATCATGACCTGTTTTGATAACGTACAGAATGTCTAAGAAAAATAGTAGAAATAATGGTTCAGGGCCAAATTACATTTCTGACCTGCTGCTGCTACGTTAAGAACCATCCAGACTTGTCAGGTCGTCGGGGACAGGTCTACTTTCTGTCTCCAAAGTCAAAACAAGGCACACAGAGGCAGATTTTTAGTTTTTGCGCATCACATATCTTGAACAAACTCCTGCTTCCACTCTCAGTTCTTTTACAACAAGACTAAACACTTTTCTGTTTGCCTCTGTGCCTTCAATTAAAACCAAATCTGAGGCTTCTGCATATCTTAAACTGCAATTTTACTTTTACTTTCCAGTCCATCTTATTATTGTCATATTGCTTTATGTTTTATACTTTGTCTTAATGCTTTTTTCTGTTTACGCCAACAGATAAATTTGACATATTTTGCACCAAATTTGTTTTATTAGACACTGTTTTAATAAGACTACATATCACTAATGTTAAACCACTATTTCTCTTATTAGATTTTACATTTTACATTATGTTAGACTGTATATCAAAGATGAATGCAGCCTCCGGATCTTAAACATGCATTTTTTCTAATGGCCAGCAGTGAACGACTCTTCTGATTGCAAAAAGAAGTCAAAAGTTTCATTTATTTGATGCCTGAAAGGAACATTTTCTCAAATAAAATGTATTTATTTAAATAATGTAAAACCTAGAGGGTTAAATCTGCAATCCTGATCCTGACTAATTCTGACTTATTATCTTGCTTTAAGTTGATATAGCGATCCTGTTAGCAAGCGGTTGCCTGTTTATATCTCCGCAGCATTGATTTAGAGTCGTGTTTGCCCAGTTTTCACCCTCCTTTTGCTCTAGTTTGGTCTCTGCCAACTTTTTTCCCCGAGAAAAATATCTGGCTCCTTAGCTGCTGGAAGCTGACAAGCATGTTTTGCAGCCCGTCGCTAAGATTGTCTGCCTGCTGTCTGGTGCTTCTTTAGACAACAAAACAGCCCCGATGAAACCAGTGAGTGTGAATCAAAACAGCGAAGTTGTCGGCCAGAATATCATAGTTGAAGCTCCAAATGGAAATGTTGATTATAGCTGCTTTAAACTCAGCTCTTAGATAGAATAAAGTTTGGTTCCCACTTCTTAGTCTTCCTGGTCTTATGGTAAACACAAGGGACACTCAGAGCTGCCATTGCTTTGACATGTTGCAGAACAAGAAACTCCCCAACCTAAATAACAAGAAGGTCCAAATGAAGATAGGACATCATGGAATTAAAAGTGAAGCATTAAAAGTGCATCACTAAATAACAGTGGGGGGAGTTTCCGAACAGTGGAGGCTGTTGTTGTTGTTCTTTAATGCCACAGACTTATTTTTGTGTGGGCATGAACGGGTTAAACAGCTAAGCGCGTCTTCCCTTCAGATGTACACAGATGCATCAAAGAGTGGAGCGCTCCTCGCCTCCTCTGCATGTTCCATACAGTGCGGCACAACTTTTATTCATACAGTACAAGGCGTAGAAAAGCCTCGTGAGTGGGACGGATGCCTGCAAAAGGAGACACACAGATCCACCCCCAACATCCTGTTCAATACAGTCTGCACAGGTGCTGCAACCCCACAGCAACACTCAAAACGCAGCCTGACACACGTGTTATATGTGACAGTTATGGGTCAGGAAATTAAGTTCAATTTTAACGTCTGTTCGGTGGTTGCTAAGTGAAAAAGTCTGCTTATTTCAGCTCTGAAATAACATTACCACACTTTCTGTGGTCCTGTGACAAGTAGGTCTGGGGAAAGTAAGGGGGCTTCCTCTTTCCACATCAATAAGATAAGAAAGGAAGTGACATAAGTTCCTGCGCAGCAGTGGCACGAGGCTGAGACGGAGCGCTGCATGTGTTATGTTCACAGAAAAAAACTGACACTTGGCTGATGTGACCTCGTTCAGATAAAAAATGATGTCTGATCCTCATTTTTAACAGTCATGTCTTATCAAGAACTTTAATTGAATGTTCTTTCCGAATGCTTTGCTGAAAATTCTTGTACGTGGTGTAAAGTTTTAGGTTTTTATACTAAAACAAATGGCTTTAACCATGTGAAAATACACACCAGGTTCTGCGGAGGTGATCAGTTCTAACCTACAGTCTTTTAGTCATAACTTGATGACTGCAGATAAAAATATCCTACAGTAACCTCTGTTATCTTTGACTGTGGGACCAGGGAGTTTTGGAAAGAAGTATGCACTTGAATGTTATCAGATCTGTCAATATTCCTAAACAACTGGAGAGTTTATCATGAGAGACAGAACTGGGTGACTCATAACCTGAATATTAGCTTGATAATGTGAGTCATTATTATTCATTCTGACAGTAACACAGGATCTCTCTCATTTTGAAACTCAGCAGCACGACCTTCAATATGTGGTTTTTGCCAGAACACAAATTCAGCAGCACGTAGCCAGAGAAGATAACCTCGAATAAAACGTGACCTGAGAGAGCACATCACAGCAACAAGTGTGACCATGGCCAGAGAGGACACGTTGAGCAACTCTGTTTGTAAACTGAACCCTGAACTGGCGACTGCCGGGTTCACGGCGTGAGTCACAGCCTGTGGTGTCGCCAGGGTTTAGCAGCTCGGTAAACATGGTAACCAACTGCCAAAAAGGAGAAAGTGCCCTGGAAAGTACCCAAGACGCTCCACGGTGTGCAGACGAGGGGAAATCATCTCTCAATCAGTTGATAAGACGTGACACTCTCGTTCACACTTACTCTCTGTACGATGAGGAAGGAACTACAGATCTGAAAGTTATGGCAAGAAGCTGCAAGCGGACTGTTTTTGTCTTCGTGTGTCGCAAGACGACATACGAGACTGAAAGAAAAAGAGAAAATGTGCAGCAGTGAAAGGAAATAAATGAGAAACTCAGAATAGAGACTGAAACTCCATGAAAAAGGTCCATTTTGTCAGTCTGCGTTACATCACTAGTCAACAATATGACCTTTAATTCAGAACGACTCTTGAACAGTCTGAGGGGGTTTTTAGAACCCAGACATCGTCTCAACTTTTATTCTGTGGGCAACACAGTAGTGACTCATACTAGGCATTTTCTCAAAATCAAGCGAGACAAGGGTCATCATGCCATTCTAGTTCTAGATATTGGACAAGAGGGGCCGCATGAACACAGAGCTGACGCACTATCAAAGTCAAAAGTCCAGAGTTTGAACTCGCTTCACTTTGCACTTGGCTGCAATTCAGAGAGGCTACAGGCCACTTGCTCAGTCTGATAAACAACTCCTGGGCACAGAAATAGGCCGACTGAGAGCGAGCTGAGGTGAATGTGTGGTAGGCTTACACACAGAAAAGTTCCATTTGAACGACATGATTTCCTAAACACTGACAAGTAAGTGCTTAATTTGTTAAGTAAGAGTTTTTTTTTGATAACTGGAAAGTTGCTGGCCTTAAAAATGGAGCTGGCATCTCCTCACTTTCCTCTGCCTGCCAGTCCATCCATTTTCCACCTCTACCTCGAAGAAAGTTTCAAGGATTAAAAAAGAGCACTCACACAGAAAAAGTGATCAAATTCAGTGACACCAAAATGTAAAGTGTGGTTGATGAGTGCTTGTGCCGCAAAGGAAATGGAGAAACTGCAGGTTTGAAACAAGCCGAGGATGGTTTTGACACAGTTCCGCTACATACTGAAACTAAAGTACTGATAATTCAAGTTGAATTTGAAAAGGCTTTTCAAAGTCAGATGATTTAACCTATATATTTATGACACCCTCAGTCCTTAGACCACTGGTTTGGATTAGAAAATGATCAACCCCAACTCTAACTGTTATTACTAACTGGGGAAAGCTAGCAATTATCCAGTCCACCCCCAGCCATACCATCTGCTAACCCTTTTATTCCTGTCATTATAGCTTTGAAGTTCGTAAAATCATCTTAATCCTCACTGTTTGATGGTACCAGCATGTTCCAAGACCTTACACTGAGAGAAAAACTCGCACGGAAACTTTGTAGAAAGTTTTCTCCTTCAATAAGTGGTTCATATTTTTGCACCTGCTGTCTTTTGTAGATTCAGACCCAAGATTTTTCATGAACGAGTTACCAAATGGAAATGTACTACGTGTCTAATTTCACCTCGACATATTTGGGACTTTAAAACTTTCTGAAGCTACTGTTTTTTTTGTTCTGTTTACATTCTTTACCTAGCGATACAGTGAAAATTCTGACCTGCAGAGGGAGTTGTGTCGCAAATTCTGTTCCTATACAAGTACACTGCATCCTATATTACAAGCCATATATTTCCTCTCAAATTACGTTTCTTCTGAACATATCACATATGTTTCTAGCACACACATCTCTGCGACTGATTGCATTGCTTCACAACTGTCGCTCCTCTTCAGCCAATCAATGATATATTAGATGGGATGGGAATTGTCGCCGTGGTAACCCAGAAAACAGAGGAAAAGCTTCAAACATGGGATTTAAGCTCAAACCATGATATTTTCCTAAACCTAACCACGTAGTTTCGGAGCCTAAACCCAACCAAACAGTGAGAGAAAGCAAAACTTAAGAATAACGGTCCCACACAGCACACAAATGAGACACCGCTTCAACGTCTTCATGCACATTTTGTGGCTACTATGTCAAACCGTTGCCTTACTGGAAGACAAAACACTTCTTTCAAAACACTGAGAATGCAGTTTCTGCTGTATAGGTATGTAGTTTTTGTGGGACAAGGGGACAGAAATCACCTTTAGGATTTACCTGAATACTTGAAATGACCGTAACTACCTCATTACCACAGGCTTTTTCTTTTACACCTCATCATTCACAAGCATCTTTAGGTTTGTAGGTATTTTAAGGCTTTCAAGGGCATTTTATTGCTCTGCTGATTTCTGTGCCTGTTGTGATTGCACAACCACGCATTTCTGTGCAGGAAGTGGGCAGAAAGGGGAGTTCTGTTAGAGCTAAAATAGCTTGTCAAACACCAAGATGCATGGCTCAAAAGTTTTCGGCTTGGGTGCGTCCTCTATTGTGCTTCACTATGTACAAAGGGGATATATTTTTAAAAACAAAACCAGGTGAGGAGAACCAGCTCTCCGAGTAGAACTGGAGGTTACAGTCCAAGCGTGGAGTCTTATGCAACCAACGAGGTAATTATTCTAACCCACTTAGGAAAGAAAGAGATCAGTGTGGTGGCTGCAAAGTTCATTAGCCAGTGACACTATTTCTTGGAAGTCTCGAGGGTGCTCTCTGTGTCAGAGGCATGTTGGCTTTGACGTGAAAAGTCGGCACTCCAACTTCGAGGAGGTCACCTCTTTAACAGCCATGAATCACGCGAAAATCAACAAGCCAAGTCGTTCCCACTAGAGCCTTTTTCCATCAAACCACACCAAGGGTCATATAAAGTATGTGGCATGTCATTGTGCGCTGTACGAAGGAGTGCACGCTAAGAGATAGGTCATAAAAATACCTCACCGCAGCAGTATATGAGCCTTAATACCTTAACCTACTTCAGGAAACGTCTGTGTAATAATTCACCTCGGGATTTATTATTGTTTTCAAGCCGCCAGTGTTTTATGAGTGAAACTGTCGTCGTCGTTGTCATCGGGATTTGGGGTGTTTTATCTCCTTTTGGGTGCGACGAGTTCATGAATTTGACCCACAACTGGTGTTGATGTTTGAGGATAATGGACACACTTAGCACAGCAGAACCTTGCGTACAGTATAGTGGAAGGAAGACGTAGCGTTCGACAGCAGACTAAACATAAACACACCAGGAGTTTACATTGAGAGCCGAAGGACTGTAGCAGCACTGGCAAGGCTGGTAGCAGCAGCATTAGCACGGTTGAGCTGCAAATTAGAAATCACACTTTTAATGTGAGATTTAGTCTTTTTTCTGCTCTTTATATGCACATAAGGGAGAGTGCACATCCCTACAAACACAATCTAGAGAGCTGATGAGCTTCTGCTTTGTCATTCTTCACTGCAGAGGTCCCAGGAGCAGCAGGAAGACAGGAAGCTCCACCCTGGCCCCCTTCCATCCTTCTCTAACCTGGCTCAGACTGCAGCCAGGCCGAGTCAAGGCCACTAATCAGCTCCCTCCTTTTAACTCTTATCATGCATGCAAGGAGACATCATTACACAAACACACCTTTTTTTTGTTTTTTTTTTGAAGCATGATCCTTTACAGACGCTTTCTTTTACACAACTATTCAGCCGCGGTGATGCATGGAGAGGAAATAAATTAGCTCCATGAAAACTCAATACCAACTTCTCCTCTCTCTGCTTCTAACTTCTTCCAAAACCCAAGTACTCCCACTCCTTCCCTCTCCCCTCCCTATTCCTCCCCCCTCCCATCCTCCCGACTCCCCCCTTCATCTTCTGGGCTCTCTCACTGACAGCTGGCTCTGATTATGGCTGTGAAAAATGGGGCAGTCACGCCAGCAATTCCCCCCCTCCAGCATTCCTACAGCATGACTCCGCACTTTCTCCCTACTGGTGCTAGGCCTTTCTTCGCCTTCCCCTCCCTCCGCATCCCTCCGCTTCTCTCTGTCTTTCTTCAGCTGTCTTTGTTTCTTTTCTCGTTGTTTTGCACTTTAAATGCTGTATGCTAGCGAAAAGAAGGAAGCGAAGTTTATGCAAGCAGCTGTTTTTGTGACGGGGGGATTTGCGTCCCGCGTAATGGATGTTTTAGAAAAGGCGAGCTGGAAGGCTTAAGAATAGGAGAAGAAAAAAAATGAATGGGAGATTATGTTTAAGTTAGTCGTACGACAAAGACAGATGGAAGAGATATTGAGGCAGCGCAGTCCACTGCTTCTTCACATATGGAGCACAGTATAAAAAACACAACGAGCCCGCACAAGAGCAAACACACTCCATCACTGCCTCATGCTATGACGTTTATGGTACATTACATGACTATATAATGATTACAGCATGTCCGAAAGCACATTGTTTTGGCAGATTTTTCCATACGTTCTTATTTATTTGTCTAATCAGAAAAAGGGCAAAACCGCTCTGTTGTTGGCATGAGCGTCCGCAGCGATTGCCGGTTGGGTTTTGTTACACGATTTGGCTCGGCTGAAGCAATTCAGACAATAAAAGCTGCTGTTTTAGCACATCTGTCCACACCTGTGCGAGTCTGCCAAACTTTCCACCTTGGTTGCGTCCACTCTTTCCTGCTTGATATACTGGAAAATAGGAGACTTGCCCAGAATTCATAACAGAATCCTGACGCCATGAAACTTAAAATAGTTGGCCGGGAGTTCGTTTTCTTCAATATGAAAAATGATCAGGGGATTAGTAGATAGAGTTTCACAATCAGACTATAAACCCAAATGCTGCAGCTGAATAATGGAGTTTACTACAACATGCAATGAAACATTTTACCACATCTGCACGCTCTTGTGTTTGCTGCGAAGATCCACGATACCATTGCCAGCAGGAGATGGGGATGTGATTACATGACAGATTGACTGGTTGGTTACGCAAGCTACTTCATCACTGCAAATGTCACAGTGTTAAGTGGAGCGTTTGTTTGCGTAGACGTGTGTCATGAGGACAGGTAATAAATTCAGGTCAGCCCTTTGTTGAAAGTTTTGTCCTACTGTAAGCACAAGATCAGATATGAGCTGGCTAAGGACAGTCCAACAATGCCATTCGTAATTTCAGCCAAACAAGTTCTGTTTGCCTCAAGCAACAGCCTTGAGCTACAAGTCAAAAATACAGGTTCAGGTAGCTTAGTGTTTCCAAAAATATATTAATGAAGAGCTAACAGTAATTTCACACCTTCCATTGTATCTCTTGCATCTGCAACATGGACTACATATAAAACATGGACTTAGCACCTTGGTCTGTGAAAAGAAAGGCAATGCAAAAATGACCTAAACCTGCATTCTTTCTAACAACCACCAGGGGCGACTCCTCTGGTTGCAAAAAGAAGTCTGACTCCATAGATGAAAATGAGAATATGGCCTTACTTCTGACTTGATTTGTTACCTCAGTAAACATTCTTCTAGTAAGATTATGGTCTTATTAGCTTGTTTCAAGACTTTTTGAAGACAGCATGATGTTCATACTGTAAATTATGATCCCATTTGGAATAAAATGGACAATAAAGCAGGGTATGTTTTACCGCTAGGCTATCCTAAGATTTACAAATCGCTACCATATGGGCTTGCGAAGTGTTCTCAAGTTGTCGGTCAGATCCAGTCCTTGCTTGTCACCTCTGGCTCCAAAGATGAAGATCGCAACCATGACGGAGACTTAAGGCTTCAAAAAAATCAGTGGGTGACATGTGACAAGAAGACGGGACATAAATTCATGTCATTTATTGAAAGTTTTATTTTAATGCAGTAAAAATACATATTAATGTAAACTCTGTCTTTAAAGGTGCAGTAGGCAAAAATCTGAAGGCAATTCAAACAAACAAAAAAATCAAACCAAACAAAAATAACTGAACTAAAAAACACAGTCTTCCTTCTGCAGCTTCTCACTGATGAGCACTGCCCCATGCATGTGCTTTAACCATGCAAAAAAAAGTCAAGCTAAAAGTTAGCATTCAATCTGACTTCAAACTGGATTTAAGTCACAGTCTCCTCAATAAAGTCTGTTTATGTCATTGCACCACCTCAATGCCCCATGTTGCCTTGTGTCGAATTTGTAGATCTTTATACGCTCATCTTTTTGAGAAGCCCTGTGATTGGCTATCATTGGTTAGATTTTGTAAAGGCCAAAAGCAGGGCCAAGATGTGGGGCAGAAATCGACTTTTCTCTAAGACCACCTGTATTACTGCTGAAAAGATATTAAAGAACATCTGCCCGATGAAAAATTGCCTCACCCCAGCTTTAAACTAGTCAATACATTTCTCAATTACAGCCAGATATGATTAAAGCTAACTTAAAATCCACCAAAAATACAGACAAAAAGACCAAATAAACTACAAAACCTTGTGCTAGTAGTTGTTTTTTTCCCTTTCTAAACCCAATCTATCAGCAAATGCATCTTAAAAAACTTCACTGCCTTTGTTTGACTGTCTAACTCTGCCTTTAAACAACTCAACGCACTGCTAATTTTAGCCAGATTAGATTAAAGCTAGCAAAGTAGGTTATTAGATTTAAGCTAGGTATTGTTCAAAGCTCAGCCAAAAATCCACTAAGTGCAGACAAAGTATTGAAAAACAGCGAGTGAATTTAAATGTCCTTGAGCTAGCAGTAATTTTCCTACACCATCCACCATATCACCTGCATCTGAAATACCTTGATAATCTCTGTTTCGCTGTCTAATAGGGAGTGGAGAGGGTTGTTACAGCATGATCAGAGTGCTCCAGAGGCCAGCAGATGCCTTGTGTCAGGTTGCATAAACAAGATGGAACACTTTCATCCATCATGCTGCTGAACTGGGATCTTTAGGCCCTCTTATCCGGCTCAAGACATCTTGTTGAAGCAAAGACGTTTTCAGGGCGCCGACCTTGATATTACCTCAGTGGAAATAAATCACAGCTGAATACTGAGCTCTGCAAATACCCACTCTCTGCCTCTCTGCTTCTGACCCAAGGAAAGGATTTCAACATTACTGTTTCACAACTCTTCATCCGCTAATCGTGTCAAAGTATTCAACTCTTATTTATTCTGAGAATTCTGATGATAGCAGTGGACAGCTTTAAACTCACATGTCAACAGTGTGATGGTGATTCACAGGATTTGTCAAGCTCATATCCTGTGTTTGGGGGCTGTCAGACGAAAACTACAAATCGATTAAAGCACTCATACAGAAATCACAGCCATAAATGCCAAACTTTAGATAGAGCTTCATCTTTAAGTGTGTTATTAGTCTTACATCACATTCTGGTTTTGAAAGTGTCAGAGGCGCATATTATACGTCAATGTTGATGTCACTGTGCAATACGAGAGTTTGTAGGTGCAAAATGCAATGTGGCTACGGTGACAATTTTCGGCAGTATTTTCGTTGTGCGCCAATCTCACGAGTGAGTCATGCAGTGTGAAAGTTACCCACAGTGGAAGCTCCAGTACTGTACTTCAATCAAGGTCCCACCTACACTGTCTCCACAGCTGCACACTTATCTCTGCTCCTAACCTGCTAACTCTGTTCCACGCTGTCTTTCCATTCACACAGCAGACCTAACAGACTATACTAAAGCCAGATTGTTTATAACTTCAGCCAGTGCGGATGATTAAAGCAAGTCAAGGTGAACTCCCAAGGTGCCTGGAATCAGCTGTGCAGGCCAAGACTGTGGTTTTTTTATTGAAAAAAGGAAAATGACTGAGGTCACCATATTAAAGATATTAACAGGTTTCCCCCCTGTAGGGATGGTGCTCATGTGGAAATCATTTCAACCTCCTCTTCATATTATCTTTGATTTTATTGGAACACGCCGTCTGTGTGTTGCTGTTGTCAGAAGATCTGAATTTGTGTTTCGCATAGAAATGGACCGTTTCCTCATGTTGGGTACGTGTGGACGCGAGCCACCAATGAGAGCAGAGCATAAATAAAAAATCTTGAGAAAAAAAAATGTAGCATAATTAGCATCAAAAGCTCATTTTGGTGACTGTAGAGTTTTATTAACCTTGGATCAAACTGACTGTAGCTGGTGTGACATGGTCTTTAATCAAACAGGAAAAAAGAGGCAGCACTCTGATGCATGTGTCTGCCTGGTGAAGCACTTACAACTCTTTATTATAATAATTTAAAAACGAAGATTGGAGTTTAATGGTGAAGTAGGTACATGTCGAGCGGAGGCTTTGGACTTTTTTCTCTAAGAACATTTGAGTTAGAGGGCTTCAGTGGAGTAGACACTGTTAATAGACAGTTGGAAAGTTTCAATGAGGAGAAAGGGGGATTGTTTGGGTGTTCATTGGCAGCGGTTTCGGCGTATAGTAGCGCTGGTAATGGTATGAAGGTGGGGGCTGACGGCTTGGGATTTTTGGTAAATGTGCCATTATTTACGAGACGGGTGGGCTGAGGGGGACAATAAACTTTCATTTCTGGGAAAGCCATTCCATTTTACTAGACTTTGTAGGACCTATAAGAGTACGAGGCAAGAAAAAAAGGGGCAAACCAGAAAGTATTTAACAAGCGCAAAAAGTATTTCCATATTCAGCTGTCACACAACACAGCAATAATGTGCGTACTCCCCCGGGGTTGATAGAGTCACGTGGGCTGCCATTTGGGCCTGATGTGACACTAATAGTGCTTACTGGAAACATACACAAGCAGGGCTGTGTGTGTTTGAGAGGGGATGCTAACGACATTAAACCGCTCACAAAAGCTAAAACCGAACTCGGTGCATAATTCATACCAGTTTGTGCTCGTTAAAGCGCCGAATCACAAACAGGCAAACTTGCTGACACACATGTTACTGGTCACACTACAATAAACATCTGCCTTGACAAGTAATTCAGCCTCGTATTCAGGCTACGGCGCTCAGAGTTCATAAATCAAGAGAAAATCTAAGCCAATGGGGTGAAGTAATTCCACTTGTTCCCAATTATGTTTCTTTTGTTTGAGAAATTCTTCTAGAAATTAGTGTCAGTACCTTGAAATGAGATGTATAATCCTAAATAATAAGCAGTAGCTTGAAGAATATGGCATTTGTTCTTCATTATTCTTGAAGAAAAGTGGATGTGACCATTTTTAGGGACCAGAAATGGGAAAATTGTCAAGATAAGACAGTACAGCTTAACTTTAATTTCCCCCAGACCTGGACCTGTTGATGCCCCCACAGTTTGGCACACAGGCAGCTAGACCCCTGTGTGGTGTATGGCTGCAGGACAATCCCCTTTGTCCTGCTGGATGAAAGTGGCTGGAGCCCAGGAACTGCTCTGGACTGCATGTTAGGCCCTGGCAGCAGAAAATTATAGCTTTGGCCAGGAAAGTCAACCAAATGGGCTGATTCTTCTCATTCAGCCCAAAGGACTCCACACAGCTGCACTTTCTTTCACTGCCAGGGAAGAAGACAGTCTGAAAGAGGGAGAGGAGAAAGAGAGGCGGAGAGGGGAACAGTTGGGGGCAGTTGGACTGGACAAGCCTCAAAGACCCAGAGGGTTGTTTTCTTTGTGAATAAACTGGAGAAAAAAGAAGCAGCTTAGACTCATCTTGGACATCAAACTCTATTTTGGGGCTGCGCGTCGTTTGGACTGGAGGCAATCACACAAAATCCCCCAGAGTTGTTTTCTTTGAGTGATTGGGAGCACTTTTTTTGCAAAATTACAATCAAAGAGGTAAGATGGTGATGTGTTCTGGCCCCTCTGAGAACATAAAATGCTGTTTGAGTCCATGCTCCTCTGAGGAAATCTCTCTTCCATAGGCTCCTTGATCTTTATCCACATAGCTTGAGTTGTGCTCATTTCCTCATCATTTTCCATTAAAGTGGGAGCGGATACACTTCACAAGCTCATGTGACTCTCAGAGTCACGGCAGGTCACGGAGAAGAAAAGAGCAGACGTTACAAGAACTTTTCATCTCGGGAGGACAGTCAAAGGTGCAGTTTAACAGATGAATGATCGTTTGAGGCTCAAACACCTGCGGATCTCCAGATAGCAAACTATTTACCAGCGCAGAGTTCACCACTACGCCTACCTACAGTTTGTTGAGGTACACTACGATCTCCTCATGAAGCTATGGAGGCCCTGAGACCTCAAGATAACGCAGCTGAGGAGAACACATGCAAACAGTTCAAACACAAGCATACACAGAAAGCTTCTACACCTGTTTCAAAAGTTTTAAAAGAAAAGTTAAGGAAACTGGAGAAATTTTAATTAATGTCCTGCTTTGGTGAAGAGTTTCTATGCTTCCTTGAGATATTCTTTGAATTTATGTGAATAATTGGAGACAGAAACACCTTTTTTAAAACTAATTCTGACATAGCAAACATTTAACTCACTTGACTTTCATTGTCTTCACCTCCAGACAGAATGAAACATGTCAAATACCAGCTGACATGAAAGAAGAATTACAGCTGGTCTGACTAAAAAGAAATTCTTGAGGACTTCTCTTCATTTTTCTCCTGTACATGGCCTAAGTTTGGTTGGTTTCTTCTTGGCTTTGGCAGAGAACTGGTTTTGTTTCCGGCTTCTTCTACTCTTGTTTACTGGAGCTACGTACACTATATCGCCACCTTCTGACAAAACTATGCCATCGAGTTAATTCCCTCCAAAGCAGCTAATGGAAAGAACCACCCTTTTTGCAGCATTTCAAAAGTGCACTTGACAAATATATGGAAACACATCTAATGACTGAGTGATAAACTGCTCTATCCACGTGGTTTCTAGTGTGGGAAAAAAACTAGACATACACAAAAAAAACATACAAATTAATTTGATATATTGAACACATGGCAGACACCCAATACCAGGGTCAACAGATGTGCATAGTGTGTTATACAGCAGGTAGAAGGAAAACAATGCAGCAATAAACGGCAAACCAACCGGTGCTGTTTGTGCAAACAGTCATATATAAGAAATGAGTGCCTGCATAAATACATAGAGGACACAAGCTTTAAAAAAACATCACAACCAAATACAAAAACATGTTACAAGTATGGAAAAAAACAACCCATAAACAGGCTGATGGCAATAGGCCATTTATTCACTTGTGACATGAGAAAGATCAAATTGAAATTCTTAGCTCTTTTCATGGGTTGTTAGGTTTCCTGTATTTGATCATATTTGCAGTATTAACTGATGCTTTAATGTTTCGGGAATCCATTATTTATTGCGCTCATGGTGCTTGGCTTGTCAGTGTTTTAATTCTTTGCAGCATTTCTTCTGAATGTTGAGCATGTGTTGTCAAATTTGCTTTTTTTTCCATTAGCATCTGTTTCCTGGTGTTGCGTGTTGAGCTCTCGAGCATTAGCAAGACGTTTACTACCAACATGGAACATAATAATGGAAAAGACAAATCTCAAACCTTGAAACCCAACAGTAAACGTCCTGCAGAGTAGTCTGCATATAGCTATAATTTGTTGCATTCTACAGGCCCCGAATAAGGTTCAAATTAGAGTCGCAGTAACAACAAAAGCGCAGTTTTTCACAATAAATCATCGAACGCCTACAACAATGAGGAATGTGACATCAGCATATGCCCCGGGTCGACTGAGGACGGCTCACAATCAAGCGATCCTATTCTCACAGCGCGTTTAATGAAAACCACGCTCCCATCCAGTCACACGTAACCAAAACCTAAATAGGTGAACCATGTTGCAAGTGTGTCCTCGGTCAACAGCATCTGGAGAAATATCAATAACTGCAGAGAAAACACGTCCAGTTCAATAAATCTTCGGGGATAAAGTGTGAGAAAAGTGGGCAGGGTCGCACAGGCGGTTAGCTTTGTGTATTGTCCAGAGCCGGACACATGGACTGTGTAATTCTAGTCCAGGAGTGACCACACAGAGCCGGTTGTGAGGTCTGGGAGCGCCACAGAATCGAGACAGATGGGACAAGGGCAGGATTTTTTGGTGAGAGAATGCTTTCCACTGTTCCAACAGCTATACAAAGCCCATTGATTTTTTTTTTTCCCTCCACGTTGAGTGAGGAGCTGAGGAATATCTTGTTTCAGCGTCCGCCGCATGGTCATGACACCTGGACTGGGGTCAGGTCTGCGCGGTCCCCAGTGGAGGCATCCTGAGCCTGGGGGGAACTGGACACAACAAGCACCAGATTCCTCTCCGGGTCTCAAAGTGTGTCTGTATATGCATATCATCTGCCGTCTCTGCATCATGAGCGTGCAGCATTATGTATCATATAGCTGCTGTGTTTCATCTCATTTCTACGGCTTGATGGCTTTGACCTCGGCTTCATCCACTGCGACCCCTGATGTGTGAATGGAAAACTGTCCTCAGTAAACGTGGGTCAGGAAGTCGCCCTCCGTCCTAAATACACCCCTCCTCTAGAGATTGGCGTGTCAGCCGAGAATTGGACAGTAAATCTCCTTTAAACGCTGACCCCTCACTCGCTTGTTTTGTAGCTATTTTTGCGACCTCGCTATTTAACCAACAGCGTCATTATTCTTCTTCTACTCCGCTTGCAAATTGGCACCGAGGCGGCCGCAGACTTTCATTTCCAAGGTGGTGTTTGTTTTGAACTCCGGTCATGATTGTGGCACTGTGACGTGTCGGAGCTATCCAAATGAGCCACGGCTCACATTGATGCCGCATCCCACCCAGTGTGACACGGAGGGCAGTGGAAGTGGAGTGGATGGGCATGTTGGACCGATCCATGGGAACAACATCAGCAAGAGCAGCTGGCGGTTCACCACTAACAATGCTGTGGCTACTCTTATGGACAATTAATCGCTGCTAGTTCTTATTTTCCTTCTTCCCTCAATCTTTCTCTCTCCCCTAAACTCTCTTCCTCTGAGGCTAGTTTGGAGATGACCACAGCCCTCCCATATGAATTTGGCAAACATACCATGAGACATGAAAGGAAGCAATCATGGTGTCCTGGCTGTCAAAGCTTATACAGACAAGGAGCGGATCGCACAAATTGGGATGTGGGGAAGGGAATGTATACAGAGACGAGAAGCCCACGCGGTGTCACGGTGAACGCAGGCTGACACATGACAGCATATTCGAGAAATCAAACTCTTTTTGGCTGGAACCCGGCTATCCTTGGCTGCTGATTGCTCAACAATCAGCGGGCTGATTAGCTGTCCTGTCAGTGTTTCGAAAGATGTGCTCACATGCCGGTGAAAAAATAGGAAGTTATGGAAGTCTTAAGTAATCTATGGTTTTTAATAGGACTTGAAACACCAGACCGTATTCCTGCATTAAATCATGCTGGCAGTGGTGGAAAGTGCATTTACTCAAGTGCAGGTACAAATTTTAGGTAATGTCAGTATTTCCATTTGTATTTTGTACTTTTTACTCTACTGTCCTCATTTCATAGCATTAATATCTAATAATTATCAACTCATTAAACCTAAAAAATATTGTAAATCATTGTTGTTACATTTAAAGTAGTATCTCCACCTCAGTCACGGTTAAATGATAACATTTATGAACATTTTTACACATTTATTCAAGAAAAAATCAGATTTTTTACTGGCAACAGAGTACTTCATCCGTTACTGCAACGCTACGTGCATTTATCAAAGTTTCCACACCAATATTAGACACTAATAGTCATATTTTCACTGCAGCGTTTAAGATTGAGAAGGAATTTCTACCGAAGAAGAGATGTTCCACTGGCAGCTGCTCGTACAGTAACAGCCTTCAGTGCTAAGGAATTGAAAATGTGTGGGGAAGAACCGTTTCTTCCAAAACAGATACTTCAGCTGGAAAATTAGCTTTAAAAGTCAGAAATCTCGCTAAGTGGAAACCCTCTTAGCGACTGGCATTCATCAACAAC
This sequence comes from Dascyllus trimaculatus, assembly GCA_024666655.1. NCBI lineage: Eukaryota > Metazoa > Chordata > Actinopteri > Pomacentridae > Dascyllus > Dascyllus trimaculatus. The sequence continues at coordinate 21,539,366 of CM045462.1, read as the reverse complement.
ACTATCAATCCCCCAGAATACACATTATGTACCAGGCGGCAGTAAAAAATACTACTTATTCCTCCTTTAAGACGTCGTTTAATGAGCTTGTGGTCACCCTAAGTGGGATGTGGTGCAGCGCAGCGTGAGCTTTCCACACTACCAGCGTGAGCAATTGTGTGTTTTGTAGCTGATAAGTCTCTTTGCTTCATATAGGGCCAGTAAGTTAGTGTGTCAGTGGAAAGGCTGATTACACAACATGCAGGCTTGTGCTGAGTCCTAATTCACCTCAAAGCCACACAGCGAAGGAGCTGTGTTTGACTGTGCTGACCTGCTTGTCTAATCTTAGAAGTTCTCACTTGAGGTGTAACCAGTCTGTTAATCTAAAGTTATGCTTTAGGCAAACATGTAGACACTAATACTGTACAAAGAGGGGAGTAAATAAGAAAACACTGCGACCAGAGGACAGAGAATAGGAAGAACTCTGCCCTCTGTTGGCTGCAAGGAGGAACTGCAGCAAACTGTTGCTCTTGAACATCCACTTTGTTGTGTTTCTCTGTGACTTCTTTCATCTCCCGTTCGGAATGATAAAAAGTTTAACATCCCGTCATCCCGCTTTAGCTTTATCAGTGACCTCAAGCTTCATCCTCGTCCTCCCTTCTGAGGAGGGGGGGGGGTCATCGGAGACGACAGAGCAGGAGGCAGAAATCAAACTGAGCAGCTGAGGCTGACTGAGGAGTGACCGACTGCCGCCCCGACGCTGGCTGACAAGAAAAAAAAGAAAGGAGTACAGCCTTGACCTCGAGCAGCACAAATCCTCAGAAATCAACTCTCCTGAGAGGGAGCTCAACTCTGTCAACACAGAAAGGAAAATACTGCCAGAGGAGCTGATATCGAGCTCGTTCCTTTTGTGGGTTTTTGCAGAAAAACAGAGGAGGCTATTTTGATGATCGATCAATGATTCAAGCCAATTTTCATGCAAAAATCCAAACTTTTGTCTATTCTAGCTTCTTATTTAGGAGATATTTGGTCATATGTGAGAGTAAACTGAAAATATTTAGATTTAAAAAGGATAATCAGACAAAACAAGACTTTAGAGGACCAGTTTTCACTATTTTCTGACATCTAATAGGCCAAATCATGAAAAAGAAATCTATATTACTGTCAAATATCACCTTTTACTGAGCAGTTCATGACCTTTTTTGCAAGTACTCTCACAAACACTCCAATTTGCACCCTGAAATCATGTCTTGAGAAACAAAAAGTGAAGAAGCTGATGTTTGTGTGTGAAGCCAAGTTAACTGAATGCTAAAGAATTCATTGTATAAAATGCATTACAGAACATGTTAGCAAATTAAAAAGTTGTCATGGACTTCTGCTGTCTGCATCTTTAAAGCAGAGCCACTTTTAACTTTATCCCCTGAGAGAGCAGCGGCCGATTCTTCTTTTCTATAAATTTTCATTTTGGCAGGAAACAGGTGCCTCCTCCTCAACCTGAAAGAGCAACCGAGTTGCACAATATCGAGCCGGCGCGATACATCTGAGAGTATAAAGAAAACAACCGCGGAAGCTTCTCGAGGCTGAAGGAGACGTCTCCATCAGACTCGGCGGTGACCTTGTAAAGTACAGATCTGTAGGAGTGAAATTTCCAGCTCTGACATCGCAGTTGTCTGTACTTAGTTAAACTCTGGCTGTGATCCTGCTTAATGTGTGACATATTATGAGTTCTTTAGGTCAATTCACACCAGCCACAAGTTTTTTTTATATTCTAAGGGGGAAAAAAGAAAGAAGAAGCTGTGATTCCCCTCCTACTACCCTGCTGTATTTATTCCTTAGAGGGAGACAATCGATCTGATCCACTTAATCAATAAGTGACAGGGCCTTTGAACTGCAGACATGATTTCCAGCAAGTCTGTCATTCCACCCTGTCGTCTGTGAAAACACTCCAGGGGGAGATTATTCTGCACAGCCCCGGCTCGTAAAACTCTTTTTATGTTAAAAACACACACCCTCGCCGCTCGCTGCCGGGGTCCCGGGACAACTTGGACGTGTTTTGCGTGAAGTTGCTCTCCTTCGTGATAACATTCAGAGTCTTTTCTGTCTCAGCATCTCAAAAACAAGCTCCCCTCGCCTCCTCCACGGCCCGGGACAAAGCTGGCCAACCCCCTGTGTGGCTCCTGTATAGGCAAAGAAGAGGAAGGGGAAAGGGAATGTTTTGCCTCTCTATCCCCACCCCTCTTCCCTCACCTCCCTGGGGCAATGCTGTGTAGTAATAAACGTCCCCCATAAATCTCCCCCTCACGCCATCATCCCCTCCTCCGACTCCAGCCTTCTTTTTTTTGTTAACAGCTTCTTTTCTTCTCTCTCTCTCTCCCCCCTCTTTGCCTTTCTTTTTCTCCCCCCTTCTTCTCCTTTTCTATTGCAACCCAACCCTGGCATTAACTCCTCGCACATGGCCGATGGCTGCTCTGTCATGGATTTAGAGAGGCGGGAGGAAGGAAGCAGGAGAAGAAGATGGGACCACAATAGACTTTGTATAGGTTTCACTCTCAGTGCAGCTTCTCATGCATGTGGCTGCGAGCGTCACCGTGACCGACTGTGGTTGAGATCACTCGCTCGTGTATCAGGTTATCACCTACCTGATGAAATGACATGCTGAGCTTTGGGAGGGTTGGGAAAGAGTTAAAAGCCTTGAATGCGCCGGAAAGTCCCACAAGTGACGTTACAGTCCGGCAATTAGGAGTAAATTAATTACAGAGTGGTGGATGGTAGCTGAGAAGCCTGGGGATAATGCAAGCGCCTCACAGTAAACAACTCCAGAGTGTGGTGCAAAGAGAAAAATAAAGTCACTTTTAAACCACTTGTGGAGTTCAAGTCAGCTTTATTCTAAACAGATTTGCACTGTTTGGTTGTGCATTTTGTCCTCTCAACAACTTTGAAATCCTAACTTTCACTGCAGAGATTCACAGCTTTGGTCCCTGCAGTGTCTCAAACAAACTAATGCAAGTTTTGAGGAAGGAGAAGAAGAAGGAGGAGGAGGAGGAGGAGGAGTGGGGGGGGAGAGAAAAAAGTTACTGAAAGTTAACGCCCAGTGCTTGAGGCTCCTCCTGCAAAAGGATTATAAAGCAAATGTCGGGCTGGTGCAGGGCAGAGGGGGAGTCTGCAGGGTCCAAAATACACAGGAGCTGCGAATCAGACACTCAGCAGACCTGCGCAACTTTTCTTGTTTTTTTTTCCCTCTTCCTTTTGGATTTTTTTTAAAACTACTTTTGACTTGGTCGCTGCAAAGATGACCACAGCCGTGGTGTCGCCTTTCTTCGACTTCGAAGTAATGAACAAGGTAGCTTTAAAAACTTTTTAAAACTCCTTCTTCTGTTTTCCTCCCTTCCCTAATTTTAAACTTGTCCGGCTGCAGCTAGCTTGTTAGCCGCAGCAGTTAGCCCGCTGTGGAGGAATGATGAAGCTGCATGTCCGCGGCCCTCTGCCTGCTTTTCCTGTGTTTACTTGTTTTTCTCTGCCTTTTAAAGTTTGTTTTCGCTTGTTGCTTCCTCCGTGGAGTGTGTTAAAACACCCGCCGCCGCTAACTTTTATTTTGAAATCCCGTGCCACATCAGCTAACTTTTTTTACGGCTACTGCGCAGTTTTAAAAGCTCGTTAATGTTAGCTCCGGTTAATTCATGTGATCTTCGCTTTAATGAGAGCAGCTCTTTTTTGCGCCACTTTTAATACAAAGCAGCAGCCACATGCTCGCTAATCATTCACCAGATTTGCCTGGATTTAGCTCCGCTCCCTATTAAACGATTAACCGCGTTTAACCTTAATATTTGTTTGGTAATATCCCGCTTTGGTTGCGGTTTGCAGACTTTATTTCTTCCTAAGGCGCCTTTTTTCTCTCTCTTTAGTTTGCACTCATGTAAATCAGTGACTAACCGGCCATCTCCACTAGTTTGTATTGAAAGGCAGATCAGGTTTCCCTTGGATGCTTTGCCACTTTCATTATCTTTCAAATGATGCAGCCTCTTTGTAGCCACTAGCAGCCCACAGGCCTCTCATGTGCTGCTGCTGCTCCATTTACTAAACAGCCACACATTCCTCACCAGGGCAACTTGCCAAACCAGCTGCTGTTCTATAGGCCTGTATCCGCTTATGTAGTCGGAGCCAAAAAGAACACAGTCATGCAAGAGGAGGTGTGGATTTTTTTGCCTCTCTTTCCCACCGGTCGCTGCCTGTCAGATTTGTTCTAACGGCGTGTTTCTGTGTTTCTTTTTCCTTGCAGAACAACAAACTGCTCAGCTACAACAACAACCTGGGTGCTCCTCATCCCATGTCTGTCCCTTGCACTGGCACCAATGTGCCCATCTCCAGCCCCACCGGAGCCCTGCTGGACAGGAAGGCGGTGGGATCTCCCTCAGTGGGAGGCGTGTACCAGCGGCGGCACTCTGTCAGCAGCACAAAGTTCAGCCAGAACCAGTTTCTGAACAGCCTGAAGTCAGCGGACCACTCCTCACTCATCTCAGGGGTTGGCAATGCCAGCAACAACAAGGAGAACCGCCTGCGCTCCTTCTCTGAGACGGGTGAGAGGCTCATCAACAAGTGCCTGGGTCCCGCCAGTCCCACCAGCGGCAGCAGCCAAGTGAACTCCAGCCGTTACAAGACGGAGCTTTGCAGGCCCTTTGAGGAGAACGGTTCCTGCAAATATGGCGACAAGTGCCAGTTTGCTCATGGAATCCACGAACTACGCAGCCTGAGCCGTCATCCCAAATACAAAACTGAGCTGTGCCGCACCTTCCACACCATTGGTTTCTGCCCATACGGGCCTCGCTGCCATTTCATCCACAATGCTGAGGAGCGTCGTGGACCCCCCCAGCAGTGCTCCCCTCTAAACTCTTCTAACAAGATGGAGAGGCCTCGACTGCAACACAGCTACAGCTTTGCAGGCTTCTCCAGCTCAGCTGGGCTGAGGGACAGCCCCACCTCGGTCACCCCTCCCCCCATGTTCTTCCCTGATGAGGTCCCAGACTGGCCCAGCAGTAACCCCTTCACCTACTCCAGCCAGGAGCTGGCCAACCTGTTTGGGCCCAGCCTCAGTGCTGGTCCTGTAGGCACAGAGCCCAACACCCCTGCACCTCCCTCTCCAACAAGCACGCCTTACTATTTCAGACCCATGTTGGAGTCCCCTCAGCTGTTTGAGTCTCCATCCAGCCCTCCAGACTCGCTGTCAGACCAAGAGGGCTACCAGAGCAGCTCTGGCGGCAGCCTGAGTGGCTCTGAGTCCCCCACGCTGGACACCACCCGCCGCCTTCCCATCTTTAGCCGCCTCTCCATCTCTGACGACTAGACTGCACGCATCCACCAGTGACTAAGTTTGATGACACAAAGAGAACATGGCACTCCCCTCTACCTCTGCCCCTTCTACAGCTTCCCTGTCCTCCTTTACTCAAGACACCATGTTAGTTCCTCGTTAGAATTCTAAGGATGTAATCAATTAAGGGAACTCTCGACTCAAATTATCATTTCATCCCAGCTAATCTGCACAGCAAGTTTTATAAAGTACCCTGCCATGTGTCATAGTGCCAAAAAGGAGAGGAAATTGAACAATGAAAATCATGAGAACAAGAATTGACTGTTTTCCCAGGTGCCACTTGTTTTTTTTTCTTTCTTCTTCATTTGTTCTTGAATGTGTAGCAGCACAAGTGGCCTTGGAAAGGGGAGTGCATTGCACTAGCCCCCTGCCCCCCCGCCCTCCCTCCGTTTTTTCCCCCGCTTCCTGACGATACCACTTCCCCCGAGCTAGCTAGAGGGTGCTCACTAATGTAACTGTAGCTCTACCGCAGACGTTTTTACAGACTGAGTTAAGACGAAAAGGAAAAAAAAAATAACAGACCCTGAAAATATATGAATAGTTTTTAAAAAAAAATAAGAAAAAAGTGCCTGGGGCGGTTTCTGCATGTGTTTAGGGTGAATGGACTACTGTTTGTTTATGATTCTTTCTCATTTGCCCCCTCTTACCCCCTTTACCGTCACGGTTCTTCTCAAACCCCGGCTTATGTAATTGTGAACTGGGTGAGTCTGCAGGAAGGACTTTGAACTGGAAGTTGGTTATGTCCCCCCTCCTCCTCCTCCTCCTGAGTTTTCTCCTCCTGTTGCTGGTCACTGGCTCTTTTTTTTTTTTGTTTGGGAAGGAAGTCTTGATATCAAACTGATCATTAAACCTGTAAGACTTTGTCCTGCCCCCCGCCTCCCTTCGACACACACCTCCCTCTTCATCCTCGCCGATCTGGGGAATTCCAGCATTCCCATGGTGCAGTTGTACATCCTGCGACTTGACGAGATCGGATCTCCAAGCTATTTTACTTTACTTTCTCCCCCCCTTTCAACTTTAGAACCTGCTCCAAGGAGCACTCTGTACTTATTACATCCCTTTTTTTGCTTTCTTTATTTGATAATTATTTTTTATTAATGTTATTATTACGGTTATTATTATTTGAAAAACTTTCCAGACAGAAGGTTTGCGTGTCACTGCTTATTTAACTTATCAGAACATATTTATTGGTGATCATATGCATTTTTTGTTAATTTTGTTTTTGTATTTATCTGGATAATGAACAATAGAATATATTTTCTTTTATGTTAAATTATGATCTTCCATATTAATCTAAAGATTGTGAAGACGTTTTTGTCAGTTTTCCTTTTTTCACAGTTTAATATATTGTACTTCAATGACTTTTGTTCTGCAACTACACTTTGTCAAAATGAAACTTAATTTAAAGCAAAAAAAATGCAAAAAAAGATGTTTTGCGTTTTGATTATTTATTGTACTTTTTTTTCTTACTCCCTCTTATTGGACTGCAATTCCATCTAAACTAGATTTGCTTGTATTCATTCCTGATGTCTCCCCCTGCACGCCTTACAATAATCTGACAGTAACAGTAGCTAACTGTTATTCCATTAATTCAACTCTTCTGTTTTTTTGTCTCAGATCTCGTCCCCGCTTTTGAAGACAAGTATTCTCACAGTACTTTTGGGTTTGATGGTAGACGTAAAGGGGTGCTAAAATAAATAAAATAAACTCTCACATCACTGGTTTAGCAGTCTCCAAGTTAGAAGGCTGGTTTCGTTGACATGTCTCCTGTCGGTAACGTTCTTACACCCAGTCTGTTTATTACAAGCAATAGCTGTGACCAAATGGGTTGAGGAAAGTTTATTTTCTTTTAATTCTATTGGATGCTTGATGCACTTGCTTGGCCCCCTCTTGACCAGCGGAAGTGCCTCGTTGAATACATTCCAGGTAGCTAAGGCCTCTCTGCCTTTTATATTTGATAATGGAGGACTATTAATTTTTTTTTTAGTCACTTGTTCTGTGTTGCCTTCGCGTGTTTGGAAGAGGTGAACAGATTTTTGACGCAAAGAAAGTAAAACAGTTGAATGTATTTTTTCAGCCATGTTTTTTCACTACAGTAATTTCTGTGAGTTTATATGAAAACCTGTTTTTTTTTCCTCTTTTGTAAGTATTGATTGCAGTTAAGTCAATAAACCCCGTATTTTTGGAAAAGTTAAACTGTGTAATGAGTTGTGTATTGAGGGTTTTGGTGGGGTGGGGTGGGGGATGCTTTTACACCTGAAGCAGCTGTGGAAACATCCGTCCAGTTAGCACATATATGATGCAAAATCTATTATACTCTGCAATAAAGATCTCAAATGCCTGTTACACAAATGAAAGGTGAAGTACTTAATATTACAGCCTTTTTCTGAACTTCTCATATGGCCTGGCAGTAGAATCTGGCCATGTTAGCAACTGAATAATACAGGCCTTAAGGGAATTTAATTGTTTTGGAAGGCATTTGGTCAGACTGTGAGGCGCAGCCTATTAATCTGACATCTGAAAAAACTCCAGAACTTGCCCAAGAATCAGCACCATTTTCGGATTTCATCAGTATCAAAGTATTCCAGTAATAACTGTCTGTGCATACACTGCAAACATGAACATCTAATAGCTAATTTAGCACACTTTAATGATGCCATCTGGCCAAAAGTTCAAGAAATACAGGCTCAATTTCCAGCTCAGCAAACTGACTGACTCCATGACAACATAATAGTAATGTATGAGACTTAGAAAACTCCAGCTTCATATAAATAAGTAGAAATCTGTTTGTAAATGCTCCATCTGAAGGCAAAATCAAACAGAAGAGACGTGCTGGCTTCGCTTCTCTGTGCTTCTCTGTGCATAATGCAGAACTAAAGGGAGTTTCACTGTGGTGGAAGTTGATTGGTGAGCTGCACAGACAGCAGTCAGGGGGTATTGACCTGGGGATAATCAAAGTCTGATGGAGCAGGTTTGGTTACACAAAGACTCAACACAAATCCAGGTTTCAGCAGAAATATTGATCAGCGGCTGCTGTAACCATAACGTTTCTGAGAATAATGAAAAAAAGGTGATTTGCTGAGGCTGTGACCTGATCAGTGATCCCGAGGTTACATCTGAGCCGGTCGATGCGTGTTTGTGGGGATATTTGTGGTAAAGGTGGGGTAAACAGTTGAGTCATGGATTGTTGGACTGCATATCCGGATTATCAAAATATATAAACCACACTACCCCATGTGGTTGATTTTAATATATTTTTCCGTGGAGAATAAACCTAGATAACAATCTCCATTTGACCGTTAATACAAGCAGAGCAGTATTTGATTTCAGTAACAACACACTGTAGCTTCCCCTTCGTATGCCCGGCTCGACATCCGCAGTGCTTCTGCTTTTCCTCGCTCTCCGGACACTTCCGTCTGTCCATGTTTATATTCTCTCAGATTGCAAAAAAGGGAGCTGGGACAGGAACTCCCTTCCCTCCATACAATGGCGGGTGCTGACCCGTCACAGCTGACCCATGGAGGCCTCCTTGTTGCTTTATTCCAGAGAACCTGGGCCTTGTAGATTCTTGTCTTGTTCTTTTGCTCCCTCCCTCAACACCCACCCTACACCCATCTCCGAACAAGCCTGCTGAGATTTTACTTCATCTCAAGTAACTTAGTGGGAAACAGCTTCAAAAGACCACTTCTCTTGAGGGTTATGACTAGTGTTGGACTTTCATTTTATCTCATACATTTTTTAACAGCAGATATAGCTAAGAAACCCCAAGATATGTGATACAAAAAAACAAAAACCAAGAATATTCATGGTATATTACTTATAAGCAAAAGCCAGGATCAACAACAGCCATGTTTATAAGTGGGTTACACACATGTACCCTTAAGGAGTCACTCTAAATGCTTTTGAAGTTATTGCTAATGCAGGGCACTTCTTTAACCAGAGCAGAGATGGATGTTTTGTTTGGGGTCCTGGAAACCACAGGCTTTTTGTTTTATAGCTCAGAAACTTAATGAATATTGTTTTTACGCCCTTGTACTTTATGGCTTTTATGAGAATTGCTTATAAACATGATTTTAAAGAACATAACATTTTGGTAAGTGTTATATTTGTGATTGGAGTTGGCGGTTTTTACACATCATTACCCTTCCCAAAAACTGAAATAAGCCTCTTAGGATTTATCTTACTGGAATGTTACAGCAGTATTTTCTTTCTTAGGAAGTCAAACAGCGAATGACCTCAAGCATGATTAGCATCACCACCTAGAATATATAGGATAAAATACTGTACAATTCCATCACTGTGAATGACTCTGGCAAACTAAAAACATAAAAGCCAAAGGAAAGCTTTACCACTTCAAAACTGTACTCTATTTTGGGTTTTAATAAGATCAGAAAGGAAGAAAAACATGCTTAAAGGAAAGGTTTCTCAAGCTAAACCAGGTGAGCCTGGCGCGTGCACACCTTTCTTTTTTGCTGCAACCTTTCAGAAGAACTTAAAGTGCGTGCAGTCTGAGGCACATGAAAGAGGGCTGTTTCCTGTTTGTGCGGTGTGTGCATAGAGGCACCTTGAGACGAAGTACCAGGAAGTGGGTTTCTGAACCTCCGAAGGTGGCGGATGGAGGGGGTCGTCAGTTCTTTGATATGTGCTGGAAAAAAAAAATGAAAAAAGAGAACGAAAACTTCCATTACTTCATCACATTTTAAACAGCAGGTTTAACTTTCCAATATGGAGACAAGCGCAGTGGCACAGATCATTCATTACTTCCTGCACCACAGGATAAAGAGAGTGTGTGGCTGTGCTCTCGGTGCCCAATCTGCATCCACCTTTAACCCTGCCAGGTTGAGCAAGAGTGTGTCGCCGCATGTACACTTTGTAATTGTGTTATCAGAGGAAGGTTTGCCTCCTTGTTTGAGAAAGAGGTGAGCAAATAGTGCTGATGTGCTAACTGTCCCTTATCTATACTCACAGCTGAGAGCGGGGTAGCTGCAGCCTTGCATGCATGTGTGCATGTGTGCATGTGTGTGTGCGCCGCTGCTGCAGTATGACAGGTGTTGTGAGAGGGATAATTAATCACCAAACAAGGGCTGAGGTCAACACTGAGGGAGGAGGTTAGGTCAGGGGCGATTCAGAGGTGGCTTTGTCCGTAGAAAACAGAGGCACAATCAGCCTCTTTCAGAGACACTTAGTGGAGCTCAGAAACATGCACTGAAGCACAAACTGCACTTTTGATGTCAGCAGAGGAATCTTCAGAAAACACTGACCCATGGTGAGCTGATTATTAAGTCCACGAGGAGCAGAAGTGCATGGTGGTCCGTCTGTGTGGATTCTCTGTCATCCAGGTCATGGTTATCCTAATAGGCGGTCATTCTTGGGAAAGGTTTCTTACAGGTGAAGAATAAATTTACAGCTAGTTAGCTTAGTTTAGCATAAAAGCTGAAGAAGAAAGAACTCTCTGTACTGGAACAAAATGTCTACCGGCACCTCTAAAGCTCCAATTAATATGTTACATTTTGTTTGTTCATCCACACCAAAGCCAAAATGTAAAAACAGTTAAAAGACATATTTGTTTGCTTTGCAGCAAGCCAGCATGGCGAGTCAAACTGTGACAAACCAGCCATGATGGGAAATAATGAAGTCACATTTTTGACAGTTACCTTCATTTAAGGTTTTCTAAATGACAACAACATATCATCACTATGCAGGTTGAAACATCAATCAACAGGACGTGTCCTTCACAGAGCTCAAACCTTTGACCTTGCTGTCATAGGATGGATGCATAACCCACAACTGCTGCTAAAGGTCCCTTTTTGCTTATGCGTAGTAAAAAATATGCCGTCATCCTCCCTGTCTGCGCTCACTTTTAACTCTGTGCTGTGCTTGATTCGTCTGCGGCTTCAAAAGGGCGGTTGTGGGGAGTCCAAGCCTTGTTTTCCTAAATATTGAAATTCTTAACTTAATTATGGGGATGTGTTTTATAATTTGTGTTAACAAGGGGCCTCCTCATCCCACCTCTAATCCCTTCCTGACTATTATCAGCCTGTGGCCTGTGTATTTCACTGTTTGGGAAGTTTACCTTCTGAATACAAAACAATACAGATTACTGACATTGAGTGACACAGAAAGTGGAACACCCAACATATGAAAAAAAAAACTTTACAGGAAAGAACACTGCAGTGGTTTACAGTAGCTTTCTCATTATCAGAAACATCAGTATTTTCACACTCACATGTTTCTGGGTATTTGCATATTTCAATAGATGATCTGATAATCATGCTTTAGCACTGAGGCTTTCTAGTTAGCATCTTAGCAATTATGCTGCTCTAATCTCAGTATATGTAACACTTCATGCAGCTTTTTCTGCTGCCCTCAGCAAATGACGGGCTTTATCTTTGTAGGTCTGTGGCCGTATGTGTCACAGTCAGACTGATTGCAGATCAACAAAGACAAAAGTCACAAACACTCCCTGATGTAACTATGGGTTTAATCCAGGCAACTGTAGCCGTGACACACTGCTCAAGGAGTAATGACCATTAGCCCTGTCTGGATCCGGTGTCACATGTGCTTTTCTTCCCCCAGGCTAAGTGGCAACCCCTGACCTGTAAGAAAAAAAAGGAAGAGAAAACACATACGTGTCGGGCAGAGGAGCATAGAGCTGAGGAGGCTTCCCTGCTGATGGCCGTCTGACAGGTTGTGGAAACACACCCTTCCACTCCTTAGTGTGACAGAAAAACAAACACAAAGCCACTAAACTCTCTCTGAGCCCTGCGCTAATGGACAAGTGATGACTTTTTCCTAACGAGACACGGTGGCTTGGTGGAAACAGAAGTTGAGGACTGGCCAATGGGAGAGCTCGTCCCGAACCTGACACTGTTGTGCTTTGGGTTTCTGGTCCACTGGGCCGAGTGAGTCACTCCCTCAGAGTGCTGAACCACTTAACTCTTCCTGTCTCATGGCTTCCAACAGCATCGATGGGACAGAAAATGGCCTCCATTAGCACAACATCTGATCTGTATTTCGACTTTCTGCGCGAAAATCTTGCCGAATAACTTTGGTCTTTGGTCACTGTTTCGATGAGCTACAACAACACTGTGTTCATGGGAGTCAATTAGAGATCTGGGAACATCATTGCAACATAAGTCATCAGGCGAGTTGTAAACAAGCCTACAGCTTAGCCTGATTATCTAAACCAGTGGTTCCCAGGATCTTCTGGTCATTACCCTTGAATATAAAGCTGTTTCTACTTGCTGCCTTTTGTTACAGCTCAACGTCTATTAAGCCTGGCTAAGACTTCAGGAGTTTGAGGCTAATTTATCCCTGTTTCACCCCAAAAAAACTTGTCCTGGGATCTTTGTGTGAATGGATGTTCAGCCCAGATTGTTTAGTAATGTTAGGTGTTTCCAGATCCAGCCTTAGCTGCACGTGAATTGCACAAAGACTCATCTGGAACCAATGCTAAAATCAAACAAGTTTGATATTAATGGATTCAAATCTAACCATTCTAGCCTTCGAGGCTCACTGAAGAATATACAACGCATGTTGACCACATCTCCACAACCATTTTCCCATTCAGACTTATTTAGCCTTTTGTTTTTTGTACTGACAAAGTATACCTACTGTTGCAGATGGTTGTTGCACCACAGTCTCCATTTTTTCCCATCTCTTTCCCCATGAGATCACGTCAGGTACTGCTCCATTGCTTCTCACCCTGGCACCATTATCTTAATAATGTCCTGTAGTGTGTGATGTACCACTATTTTCCAGTCCAATTATGTTTGCATATCTGAGATTAAAGAAGAGAATATCTGTGAAGTTTCTCCTTATGTGTGTGATGCAACCCAATTTCAAAATGTGTTCAGATTTTAAAACTCCTGTAGCGTAAGCCAAACTTGAGTTATGAGCTGTGCACTCAAAGATTTATTTTCTATCTCAGAATAATATTCAGACACCCAAAGAGGAAAATTAAAAGGGATTGAAAGGAGAAAAGGGAACAAAAAGGCAATTATTAGAGAAAATGTACCATTAGATCGGACCTTACTGGGTTCCAGACTCTGTCTTTGGATGCAAAACCAGTAAGCTTGCATGAACTGTTGTACAAGTAAAAGACTGTATGTCTGTTTGCATGGATAGTTGGCCCATTAATGTCACCTTTTTCCATTGTTATCTTTTGTAATCTATGAACCACAAGCAGCTGAGTCACTCTTGGCTTCTTGTTTGCACAGACAAGTGCAGATTTTTTTTTTTTTTTTTTTGACAGAATCTGCTTCGGCTTACAGTTTCCTTTTGGCGAATTTTTAAATGAGACACAAAAAAAATTAAGGGCTTTGAAAAAAATCATGCTTTTAAGCTTAAAGTTGGTTGTGTTTTCAGATGGAGTGGCACACCACGGAGTAAACTAAAAAAACAATAGCATGCTCTCAAATCCCCAGGCAGGTTTTGAGGTTCAGATGGTTAAATTAGCATGGCTAACCTTTAGATGGACTGTTTCTAGCTCTTCTTTTAATCTTGTTTCTTTTAGTAGACTGAGCACATAAAACGTGATTATCCCTAGATATGGTGGAGAATATCAAAATAAGAAACAGCTGTGTGACTTCTCTTTGTATTTCCAAGCCTTTCACAAACACAATAAGTGAAACACAAGCTGCTTTACAGTGCACGTCACACGGAGATGAGACAACGCAGCCTGCTAACTCTTCACTTACGCACCTCTCTGAGTATGATGCACGATAGTGAATGTGGTTAGCTGTAAGCCACTGAGCCTTGCTAAAGCTAAAAACAGCACGTTTCCTCACGCGTGATTCTCAGTTTTGTTTTGCAGCATCTGTTTCCTCTGGTGGCGCTGGAGAACAATCTCATTCTCACTTCTTTAACGCAGTTTCTCACCAGATCGATGCTGACTAAAATGAAGTCACGCTCAAAGAAATAATCAGCCAGACCGCCTACAGATATTCACTGGGCCTTGACAGGACCTGCAAAGTTGACAAACCAGCCACTCTGAGTCACTCAGGCCTCTTGGAGGTAAAAAAGCAGACAGAAGATGACATCAGTGATAGCTATACAGGAAGTCCTTGCTCAGTCTTGTGCGGAGGCCAAGTTTGGTACAGATGATCACTGCGTATCTGCAATCTCGACACTCTCACATGATGTTGATGAACGAAAAGAAAATTACGAAATAGTGGCGAGATAAGGTGCAAGGCCACCAAAAAAAAGGGCAACTCAGACAGACAGACAAAGAGAGGAGAGAGAGAGTGACACAGAGAGCGGACTTAATCACCCTCCCTCCAATATAGCCATGGCTGTATCATTTTTCTGTTTGAGTTGTAAACAAGCCCTAGATATCTGGCCTTGGGAGGTTAGGGAATAGTTAAAAGTGAACTCTGTATCTCCGTCCCTCTCCCTCTCTTTCAGTGTGTGAGCGTATTTCACAATGATCTGCTGGCCGAGGCTCAGAGAGACGAAGATAAGAACTGACTGTGAGAAACCACAGATCTCACACCCACTCGCCAGCACACGGCGCACACAGGAACACACACGTACGCACACACATACACACACCGGGGCCTTCGTGCACGCCTGCTGCAGCACATATGTAATATCTAACACGGCTGACAGCGGGTTCCCTCAGGACGCGCATGTGGGGCTTCTCATGATTGAGGAATTTTAGCTGTGAAAACACGACACAGATTGTTTGGAAGTTGTCTGACTGCCGCTCAGATTTCTGCAGGCGGTTCTTCCATCGAGATAAGACCCCGACCTGAAAACCTGTCAAGCTCGCTCCTGTCCTGTGCTCACCCTCGAGCCTCACCTGCCAACCTGCTGCGACATGCGCTCGCACAGGTAGGGAGGAAAAAAGGATTAAAGAGTAACTTTACACGAAAGGCCTTGAGTAATGGCACTGTCAGGATATTACTCCTTCAGCTCTGACGGCGCACTGTTTCTGTCTGAGACTTTCTATAAACTTTATCAGCAGGTGATAGACAGTTGAGTCGAATTGAGATCGTCTGCAGTCTTGAATGGGATCGGAGGTGGGGGATTTGGGTGGCGAAACTAAGATTTGAGTCAGACTTTAACCACAATAATGAGGCCTTTAACTTTAGACTACCCTGTTCTGTGACTTCGCTTAACTCAACACCTACAGAGACTAATGTTAGGTAACTTTTAAAAGACGAAATATCACAGTCTTTCAATTGAAAAGCTGATTTTACGAGCAATAAAACATGCGCACAGTAGGGTTTTGCTGCTACTGCATTACTTAGAATGACTGCTGTATGACTGTTATCTGGCGTTACGTAACTTTAGATGGATATTGCCGTATAACTGACATTACATGATTTTGTTAACTTTATTGTTCACGTACTTACAATTTGCTACTCCTACACCATATTTAGCAGGTGACAGCGTGTTTCTCTATATAAATCTGTTTTCTTTGGACTAATCCTGAGGTCATAGACATACAATAATCCAGTTGAGTGTGATTTGGAAGGACAGGCATTGCATAATCACAGAAAGCCTTTCTATACTGCTTGCTAAAGGGCTGTAGCAGCAAGCAAGAGCGATTTAATGGGCCGGAGGTGTGTGTTTTGGCACCTGAGTGAGGCTGAGTTCTCTGGAGCTCCATATTGCACTGTGTTTTTAAGCCATGTCCACTTTTGAGCGATTGTGCCAAGATTAAGATAAACCAGCGATTTCCAAACCTCTCTGGTTTTCTGACATCTTACAGAAAGCAGAGTGCAGCCGGGGTCGTGTTTCAGATGCTTATGAGTTGTTAACAGGGAATTTGTTCCTCCAAACATGGTTTCATTTCAATAATTGCTCAAATGCTTCGATATTTCACCAAAAATCAGAAGTTTAGAGAAAGTTTTCAAATTGAAAATAGATTTTTTGTATCGGAACTTTGTTTTTTCTTCATTGCTCTGCCATTAATCATGTGACAAACCCTCAGATGTAACTGTGCATAAAGTAGTTCAAACTTGCAGCTGCCACAACAGTAACATGCTGCTGACACACTGATGCGTCACTATTTACATGCTGCTGATGTCATATATAATAACGTATCAGTCAGACGGACCAAACCTGTAATTTTAGTTTAATATGTTAACCGCATTTTTCTACTAGTGCTTATGTAATTTCCCTTAAGTGGGATTCTTTTATGCAGGAGTGTTTTTAAATCACTGTATTGGTACTTTTCATCTCCAACTGCCTTTTCAATGTTACTTCAAAGCAGCAGGTTTCTCGTACGATTCAAAACAAGCGTACAAATGTGTCCTCGAGGATTACAGATTTGGACTGTGACTCGTTTTGACAGAAAACATCTTCGCTCGGGTCCGCAAGAAAAAAAAACCCAACCTAAACCACCTACACAATAGCTCTGTGCCGGGAAACAATAAATTGGGTTCTCCGAGGGGAACTCAACTGGGGTTTCCACTCTGAAAAATCAGGCATCATTGTTATCAGAGACACAGAATAACAGGCGAGAAGGGGGGGAGCATGATGTGTGAGAGCAGGCTGAGGCCCAGAGGAAGGCCGCAAGCACAATGCGAGGCGAAGGAGCTCCCGATAAATCACGGCCCTAACCGATTCCCCACCTGTGTCCGCTGTCTTCCCAGAAACACCGAGTCACACAAGCAGCTGGAAAACCATCATACTCGGAGTCACACGATCCAGAGATTTGGATATCAGAGCAGAAGAAACGAACCCTTTTAGGTAGAAATTGTTTTGGATTTTAGGAAGCTGTTCCATATTGGCATCAAACGTCGCAGCCATTAATTTGATCAGAGGGCTTTTTAGCAATTTTCACTCTTAAAAGGCCACTGTGGTCTCGGCAAAATCAAAGAGCCTGACATAAATTAAGGTCATCCATAAACCATCATGATGTTAACGGTAAGACAGTGGCGTTCATTTTCTGGAGGTGACGCATTGAGAGTGTGTGTACGTAAACACATCCGAATGTGCATGAGCTTATAAAGACATACAAATGTGTATGAGCATGTGTGCCGAAGGGGGAGGGTTGTTTACTTGGGCAGCCTCTCAGAAAGTGTCTCCTGGCCGGCTCCCACTTCCTGCCCCTGCGCCTGGAGCAGCAGCCTGTCTAGTCAGCCACCTCGGGCTGACAGCGAGACCACATGCTAAAAGACTTATTGGCCTACTTTAGAAGACCTATGGGGGGGGGGGGGAGCGAGGCCTGCTCTGGGTGGGGCTGGAACTATTTTGAAGGGAGATTGGGGGGTCTTTGGGGTGTCTGATTTTTTTTAATAAAGCTCCCAGCCTGCCTCCCCTCTCTCTCTCTCTCTCTCTCTCTCGCTGCTTTTCCTCTGAGTGCTTACAGCTGCGAGGATGGAGAAGGAGGCGGTAGGGGAGGGGGGCATAGCGGAACAGAGCGAACAGGCTCGGCATAGAGAGGGCCCTTCATGAAGTCACATCTGGACCTTTCCCAGAGAACTCAATGGAGCAGAGAGGCTAATGAAAGTCTTAAGTTATGTAATTGAGCTCTTCCATGTGCACCAGACGGTAATGTTGGCTTGATCCGCAGCACAGGATGTTAGCGAAAATCCTATGGATGTTTATGCCCCCCTCACAAAGGCCTGACAAATTCAGTCATGTTGCTACTGTCATGCCTGTAGTCGCAGGCCCTTACATGGAGTCGCTGCTATGAGAGACTTGGCCTGTCAGGCATAACAAACAGGGTTTTGGCATTTACTGCTACTAAAAGGCCTACTTCGGTGGATTGTCTCCCGTTGTTTCACTGCAGTTAGTCTTCCACTGTCCAGCAGTGGTGGAAAATCACTAGAGACTTATGAAGACTTAGTACAATGCATAATTGAATGTGGTGTTCAATGATTCCTTCTGAACCTTGTTCAAAGTGTAAATGATTTTAATGTCATTTCGAGCCTTCCACTTTATGACAAACATATGTCTGCTGGTGTATTGTTATGTTTAGCAGCGACTTGAGCAGAAAGCCTGTAAAATAAGCCGCCTGGCTGGTTATGAGTGGGACGAGGGGGAAAAGAAAGACCTGCACTGTAGGATCACATGGTGAGAGGTGGAATGATGAATGTAGGAGAACACACATACTGTATACAGTGTGTGGATGCAAACAAGCATGTATGTATGTATGTGTGTGTGTGTGTGTGTTTCCGTATGTATGGGACAACTGTCTGATGGGTGTAGGTTGTAACAGTCAGATTGAATGAGGTCTCCAGTGTCAGCCACAGCTTTGATTTACCTTCCACAGCCGAAGGGAAAAGAAAGAGAAGCAGCCGAAGCAGAGGAGACGCTCCTGAAATGAACACCTTGGTAAAACCTGCCGGTGTATAAAGTGTCAGCGTTGGGCCTCTCCGTGGCGCGATGCCAAATCCAGAGCTGCTACCACCTCCAGCAACCATCTACCACCACACCACTGAGGTTTCATTAATAAAGGAGAGGAATAACAGTGACGGAGGGGAAGATAGGCCGGAGCGACGATACATTACCTGCCAATTAGACGAAGGGCGGCGGCAATGAGAGGAAATGCAGACCATATGGGAGGCTATGTGAGAGGCCACCTGACCCAAGGGGCCCACAACTCTCACATCACCACTCCTCGCCAGACTGGACCTGTTTGAAGTCTTACATAATGCTCTGAATACCACCCTCTCCTCCTTCTCTCTCTGCAGTCTTTCCAGCCTCTCCTCCTCCTCCCCTCTTGCCCTCTGCTTTCCACTCTGAGACCACAACCACAAAGGCAAGCCCGAGCCAAGACAAACACAGCCCAGAATCAAATCAATTTTCAAAAGTTATGGTGCAACTATTACAGCTTAACACGCTGCCAACAAGCCGCATGTGACAGTCCCCCTCAAGAGAGTGGGGAAGAATGAAGACCGTCACATCTGCGACTCGAGTGATCGGACGCACAAGAGACATAGCAGCGGTTGCCTCTGACAAAGTCCTTCTTCATGCTTCCTTTATATAACATGCATTAGTAATCCTGATGATTATTCCTTGGACGTTTCTCAGTGGAATCAAGCATACCGTGACACAGATCTCTTACGCTGAGTTATTGCAAGGCCCTCCCCTGTGTTTTCCAGCGCTTAAAAAGAAAAATGTCCAAAAATTTCCTTTGTGACAGGAGCACACATCCAGCATTATTTCAACAAACATGTAATGAATAGTTTTTCAGGAAATGCACTTATTTGCTGCAGCCAGAAGTTGGTTAGCTTAGCTTAGCATAAAGGCTGGGGAAATGGGTGCAACAACATGTCTCTAGAAGCAACAAACTCCACCTAGCAGCACTTCTACAGCTAATTTATTAACACATTACATCTCCTTCGTTTAATCCATGACAAGTTAGGGGATTATTTGTCAGAATATTTCATGGCTGGGTCATGACAAAAATTCACAACTAGGAAACAACCGCAACATATCCACTGCACACTTTGCTTTCAGGATAGAATAAACAAACAAAATACCACCTGTTTATTAGTGAGCTTTAAAGGTGCTACAGAGATTTGAACTTTGGACACAGTCAGGCTGTCTTTATGTGCATTGACTTGAACTGAACCCTGCTGACACATTCAGTTCAATTACATGTATGGAACTGTTATGGAGCTGAGTGACAAATAAACTTGAACTAACTCATTTTTAACTATGTAAACTAGCTGTTGCTCTTACCTTGGCTCAGGTGGTAGAGTGGGTTGTCCACTGATCGCAAGGTTGGTGGTTTAATCCCCGGCCCCTCCGCATGCCAAAGTGTCCTTGGGCAAGACACTGAACCCCAAATTGCTCCCAATGGCAGGCAAGCACCTTGCATGGCAGCTCTGTCTCCATTGGTGTGTGAATGTGTGTGTGAATGGGTAAATGCAATACACATTGTAAGGCGCCTTGAGTACCACTAAGGTAGAAAAAGGCACTATATAAGTGCAGACCATTTACCATCATTGTTTTATGATCTTATTTACTGAAGCGTTCGCACACAGTATCCTACTTGCAGAGGTGACAAATCAGGAAAAGATCTGTCAACAGTTTGTCACACAGACAGGTCGCTAGTACTGTTGGAAAGCTCGAGTCATGAGGTTTCATTTGATATGCGCTACACTCCTCTGCAATAAATATGTACAGGTAAATTCAACTGAGAAGAAGTGCATCTATAGGACTCCAAGGGTTAAAAAAAAGAACAAGTCGAGTGACTTATTATTATGCAGAATGGCACATGAATGAACGTATAGTGAATATATATGAATATATATTACAAGACTCAAAATATTGATGCATTAATGCATTAATCATGTTAAGGTTGGAGGTGGCAAAGGTGATTTAACTACCTTATATAGTTTATTCACGGGGTGATTGTGAATTCCCCCTCTCTGATCAATCATATCAATAATGTTCTTAATCTTAATCAACTTTATTATATTATAATTTATTTATTAATCTGCAAAGTAACAAAAGGTAACAAATACATGTAGTCGAGTTGAAATAACTAGATTTGCCTCTGTATTTTGTGTTGGAGTGATAGCATAGAGTGGCAGAAAATAAAAACACTGAAGTACGAGTAACCCTAAATTGTATTCATGCACTAAGTTACCTCCCATTGCTGCACTGTGGCATGCAGATATGATGCAGGTATTGAGAAAAATAGGCACGGATGTAGGAGTTACATCAGAAAATTTAAGATTCGAGATTCAAGAGTTGTTATTTGAGCATGTGACACATAAAAAACTTGAATCTTCTCCTCTAACTTTCACCAAAAGATGCAAATAATTCCTAAAATTGACATTTTTTGCACCCGGTATACACACATGTACAGTCTACAATGCCTTGTCCACTGGCTTGACCTTGCGAGTGTATAAGAGCGGCTCGTGGCCAGGTCTAGTCGATCCAACAGGACCAGCAGCAGCAGCAGCAGCTCTTTGGAAACACTGACTCACCAGCCAGGGGCCTAAACTCAACTATATACCTCCTCACAGCTGGCTGATGTAGTAGGGGGGAGAAGTTTTTATTTCTAAAACACCTTCATTGTTACACAAAACATAAAAGAGTTTAAACAAACTTGCAAGAAACACCAAACCGCAGTCCAGATGAATAAATCTCACACCTCGCACAAACAAGCCCCAGAAAGTAACGCGCATTAAAAAACCTAGGCAGCGCTGCACTGCTGCACCCACGTCTCCATAAACGAGCGAAGCAGCGAGACAAAGGGAGACAGAAAGCTGTATCATTAGCGTGGTTGGACCCCTGGGAGACTGCTGGCCCATCATAAGCCTCTTATTAGACGACTCTCCTCAGAGAACTTGTGGTCTAATCTTATAAAACTTTGAACACCCGCTCCCTGTGTGCTCCACTGCTGGCTTATTAGTCACAGTTCTGTTTCTGCTGCTCCGTGCTGGTAAATGGACTTGCGCTTCAGACTCACTTAGAAAAACGGTGCTTTGACGGAGCCCCCTCCTGAAGTATGGTGGAGAAGCAGAGGGCGAAGAGGTGTTGAGGTGTTGTTAAGAGTGACACAGTTTTTTTTCACACCATTCTGTGCCGTTGCTGAAAGACAAATCTTTCATCAGTTCAACCTTCCTCAAACCTTGTAAAAAGTCATATGCAGAGAGCAAAACCTGCACCTCAAGTGAAGTCATACGTACTCAAAATACACAGTGTGTGAACTTTACAAATCTTCTGTAAGTTCTCTGGCTGCGTATTTCTTGTCTGCAGGTCAAAGGTCTCGAACTTAGTGCCACATCGGATAAACAGTCTGCAAATTCGCATTTAAATCAGGTAATTATACTTCAAACCAGAAAAGAGGAATTAATAACTGAAGCATCACCATGCATGTCGAGCAAACTTTTACCAAACCCAGGGAAACAGGAAATAGCAGTGATAAAGGAAGTTGGTGAATAACAACAACAACAGCAAAGGCTGTGGTGAAAGAGGCAGCTCTGAAAATATGAAAATTTTAACTGTTTGATTACCCAGAACTTTCAGATCCTCTAGCAATTGCAAACAAACAGTTTTAAAAGTGCTGACGTTAGCAATGAGAAGTAAACAAAGGCGAAGGAGCACAGAAGGAAATGTGACCACGTTTCCCTGTAATCATATGATATTTTAGACCTTTTGCAGACAGCTTGAGGCGGGGGCTGCTTTATTTTATTGCCTCAGCATAAACATCAGCACAGTCTTCATGTATTTGCATTTTTCTTTTGGAACTGCCTTTCCACAAGGTGCGGTAAAAATATGAGCTATGTAGCATTTTCACTCACTGTGGACTCATTTTTCACTGCTATATAAAGCCCTGCACCTCGTTTGAAACAGCACAACCATGACTAGAAGTAGAGAGAACTAAAAAAAATGTCTTCTGTGCAGTACATCAGTTATAATGTTATAAATCATTTTAAAAAGTTTAAATTCCTCAAATAGTAATTATACAAAAAGTGAAAATACTGGAATGGAAAGTGCCAACAGCTATACGATATACTGGAAAGAATGGTGACTTTACATACTATTTATATTTCACTACTTACATTTTAAATTTGTTTCCACACTTATCTGCTCTATGCTGTGTAAACACAGCCTGCAGTTCAACCCAGAAGTCCCTGAATTTTTGTCACATGTCCGTTGGTCGCAAATGGGTCACTAATGGCTTTATCATTGCAGGGAGGAGAGAAGAATTTTTTGCTTTTCACAGAATCTGGTTAGTAGAAACTGTTTATTTTTTGGCCAATTTTTAAAGAGATTGATTTTTTTTAAAGTTAAAAAGCTGAAGATTCTTTCCGATAAATGGTGTAATTTTGAAAAATCACCTCATCATTCCTTTCAAATCAGCCGACATGTTTTGGAATTAATGTATTAAATAACAGAAAAATTACTTCCATCTTGGTGTCACAGCCAACCAACAGAGATGCTGCACAATATACTGATACACAGTGCACAGTTCTCTCTAAAATCACAACTTTTTGCCCACAAACAAGTAACAACATATGTATTATTGAGTTTTAGAAGCACCTTTAATCACATTTTTGAACTTTTGACAGAGCTAAGCCAGCTTTTCCCCCCTGCTACCAGTACTAACACCAAATTAAACTAATTGTGTAGCAGCTCTAGCTAAATACTGAACACACAGACATGAGAGTGGTATCAGTCTTCATATCTACTCTCAGAATGACAAGCACATTTCCCCAAATGTTCAAGTAGTACTTTAACAAGAGAAGACCATGCAAGCTGTTTGGGCTAATTTTACTGCCAAAAACAAATGTAGTTAAAGCAGATCAGTCACAGTTCCAGTATTTTCAGTGAGACATCCTTAAGTACTATGCAGGTAAAGAAGCCTCCATACATACAGAGAGATTACACTTAATACAGTGCATCCAAACATCGGCAGTTATATGGGGACATGTCCAGTACGAAAAGATTGTAATGAAAATGGTTGAAATGGTGAATTATTCAGACTGACTTAAGCAATGTTTACTGGAATTTTTTTTAAAGGTTTCTGATTCACCTCCACTGATCTCAAAACTTGAACAAGTAAAAACAAAACCACTCCCCCCTCACCCCGAGGCCTTAGACCAGAAACAGTACGTCAAACTAGGAAAATGAATCATCAAATCTTACGATAAAAACTCAAGCCAGCGTCCTTGCACCACCTACACCCCCTGTGTTCACTCTCCAGTCGAGGATTTGGTGTGAATCTGAGTTCCAGCAGCTGTGGCCAGGGCTGCAGAGACCTCTTGGTCTGCAGGCCAAGTTCCATGTCCGCTCTGATTATAGCACCAGAACAATGCGAGCCATTGTGGCGCAGCGAGTGTGGAGTATCTGCAGTTTTCTCCATCATCTCTCTCAAACACTCTCATTCAGCGCACACGAGTGCTGCAATGGACTACAGCACTTGGAGAGAACTGCATAAAGGTTAAAAAAAAAGTATGATGTTTCTTTTGAGTGAGTTTGAAATATGGTTGACTGGGTCCCTGGTGCTCCGGCAGCCTGCCAAGACTTGAAGCAGGCAGTTGAAATTCATCACAGTTAGACGCACACATGTTGCAGTCGCACAACCACATACACATCATCGCTGCAGGAGACCTCAGGCCACAGGGGAAGAACAATCTGACATGCCACACAGCGAGGCTCTCTGCAATTAGACAGTCACTTTATCACACTGCAAACTTCTCTTTCCATCTCCCTCTCACACACACATGCACACACACACACACCCAAACAAACACACAAAGGTGTAATCACTCACAAACACACTGCCAAACTCAAAACTGCTATTATCTGTCATTAGGGACACACACAGAAACACATTTCGCAGCAGCACATTCTCAACAGGCCTCGTGCTGCCAGCGAGCCTCTTCCACGGGAGCGCAGAAGCAGGGTTCTTGCAAAGGCGGTTATAAATAGTTATAAACAGAGACGCGTTATGTTGTGTCTGTCCCTCCAGGGGGAAGATGGAGAAGATCACTCATAACCTCTGTGACCCGTGACCTCTGACCTCTTACCTTGAGGGGTTCAGAGGACGTGCTGAGAGTCAATGATGTCCAGAGGGCTACACAGGAGTATTACCTTTTATACGCTCTATGCTCATGTCCCCCCTTCAACCCTTTGCTTCCTGGAACACATCTTGAGTTCCACTATTCTGCATGTGTACCCATTTGAACGTGCAAACTGATACGCGTAAGTAGATTTTAACACATGCTTACGGGTGTGTGGCGTGTATGCATAAAAACACATAGCATGTCCTTCGTATTCGGTGTAACCTTACAGTGTGAGGCGCCCCATTCAGCAAGTCACTGGAAGGCTGTTTATGGCCGAGAGAGCAAAAGAGCAAGACAGTGATTAAATTGTTTTCATGAGTTGTTTACAACTTTACGTCACAGACTGCAGCAAATATGCATGGAGACTTGTCGCAAGTAATTTTACAGATTTGTTTTGATATATTTAAAATTTATTTGGCTTATTGGCTTATGTGTATTCGTTGCTTAGTGACACTTCATTATCTAGCAAAATAGGCTCCACTTTCCTCTTCTTCCTTCTGTTTCATATGTTCTTAGTAGATATACATGGATTAAAATCTCAAATAATGCACTCTGTATAGTACACATGGTAATTTTAAGTACTGAAGCAGCAAAAACATCCACGTTTCCTTTCAGAACGTTGTTAAGCCCCATGATAGAATTACTGAAGCTTCTCCTAAACAATCCACATGTGGTCACAAGCCATCACCTTAGAGGCTCACGGTGTGAACACAAGGCCAGAGGTCATATAGTGATTGGCCAATAAAGGGAATGTAAAGCACAGGGCAGAGCTTTGCTGAAGATTTGTCGCCCTTCATTTCACAACATCCCGTTTCTGCAGTTACCATAACATAAAAGGAGTTAAACTCAGCATCAGAGGATGTTTTTAGTCGCAATGATGGCGCAGGAAGGCAGAGTCAGACACCGTGAACTAGCACGGAAGACACAGAATTAAGATAACGGATTCAGTGGAAGTGAACCACACCAGTGGCTGGATGTTGAGCGATGATTTAGGATTAGCTATGCCCTGTGTCATATTTGCTATGGCTAATTACGTTTGGTGTGCCATCATGAGACAGCGTGACATTGCTGAAGTAATGGTGGAAAACTGAGGCCGGGGTCATGTCCTGGTATGAAACAAGCTGAAAAATAAGGCCAGCGCAGAAGTGTCAACAACTGCAGTTCCTCGAATGACCACTTGAGACTGAATCCAGTAAGTCCCCATAGACCCGCATGTTAAAATGAAAAACATGTTTACAGATTGGTAGAAAAAACTAAGTTTGGTCTCTATAGCTAATTTCTCTCTTCATGACAAACATACAAGGGTAAAGTTTTACATAACTAACTTATTTAAAAAATATACTAAGCCTTAAAACTGCTCTCTAGGAAACCATCTTTAGTCTACGATACGCATTAGTTCGCTAACCTGCCTTTTTAAGCAAAGCACAACTAACTTTACCCTAAAATTTAATACAGTGAATTAAGTTTTTATGTATCACCAATCGCTCTTTTTCACATTGTTTTTACTTTGTGTATTCTTCCTTTGCTTAGGCTGTAGTTTTAGTTCTGCATATACTTTTTGTATATGCAGAAAAGAGTATATGCTCTCTGCTAACTCTAACTCTCTGCTTAGACTACTGCCCCCCCCCGACCCGGCCCCGGATAAGCGGAAGATAATTGATGGATGGATGGATGGGTGGATGGATGGATGGATGGATGGATGGTATCACCAATCAGTTCTTTGTATTATAATGTAGTTTTAATGTATAGTAGGATAGGTCAGTCACTACTCACCTTGCTCTCAGGATCCCTTGATAAATCTTAAGGATCACAAGCTGAAAAACAAAAAGAAGGTATTTGTTTCTGGTGAACAAAATAACATTTTAAGGCTTTTATTGTGGATACTCCCATCTTCACAGGTCTCTAAAGAGTCTATAATAAAACAGTGTAAGAAGAAATACAATAACGCTTCATTTTAGGGGTCACCAGTAGGGCTGAATGATATTGCGATATAATTCATATTTTTGGTTGGAGAGTTATTTTTGCTCTGATCTCTGCCTAACCAACATAGATTGTGGTTTGTACTGGCATCTCTGTGGCACCACAATGCTTTACAAGGGTATTTTGTGACACATTTTACCTTTGTCAATTTGCAAAACTGGATATTGTACTTGGGCAGTTGCCTTACCAGCTGATTATAACCTGCTGTAATGAATTAGTTTCTCATGTAACTCACAACTTTGCTATTTTTTCTACTTGCTCTACAGCTTAATCAAGTCAACTGCAGTCAAAAAAATGCCACAGCAACTTATATATCAACTCTATGTTTTACATGAACAGTGTTATATAAAGTTAGAACGTCACATTTTAAACTATGCTTTGTTTTACTCTTTGCATTTCTCCCCTGACTCATAAAAAATCTCATTTGTAAACAATTTCTCATTTTAGCCTTGAGAATTACAAATTATCATGACTGAATTGATGCAGCTGCCTTAAAGTTGTGCGCCAGTGAAGGCGGCAGATGTTTTGCTCATCTGGTTCTTCCTTACTTGTCAGCTCGCCTCAAAACAAATCCTCTCGGTAGAACATAAGCAAACCAAGGGAGAGTGAAGTCAGAAGAAGACGCCAGAAAACATAAACAAAAGCAATTCAACTTGACACGGGTTCTTATGTAGTGGGAGGTGTAAACATGAAGACACAAACAGCTCCAAGTTGAGATGGACTGACTTGCGGAGAGAACAAGGTGTTAACTTCCTAAATGTAAGATTTAAGAGAGTGTGTCTCTATACATGTGTTTAAGCAAGAAAGAGTAAAATTGTGTCCAAGATTTGCAGCCAGGCAGTGAATCAAGGCTGCAATCAGCGAGTGTGTGTTTGTGTTTCAGACCTTTACATTATGAACGCTGATGTTTTGCGTGACTCCTTCCAACCGTGTTTTCTATATAAATTTGTCAGCGCTCTCCGCTCTGAAACAGTATAAAAGGAAGTGACTGTGGGTTGAACCTGCCTGTGGGGTGTTTCTCGGCGACAACACCTCATATCAGTGTCTCCTTTCACTCTTCTGATCTGTGTAGCTGCCATCAAAGACACCAGAGCTGCCTGGCTGAGGCTGGGATAGGCCCGGCCCTGCCTGCAGTGCATTTACACCCTGAGCTATTTCTCTTGCCCTGTAAAGGTGGTTTGGTTTTCAGACAGGCTGCTACAAGCCTGCATCTGGGATCAGGATGGTGAGACTTGGAGCAACTCCTGCCTGCGAGCTTTCGTGTGTGTTTGTGTGTGCGAGTGCGTGTCATTGTATGTTTGCAGAGAGTGAAACAGATTTGCTAGAAACGTCAGACGTGTTGCTGCATGCTGCCGGGATCTGCTGTGTTCTTTTCAGTGTGTAATACTGTAAAATAATCTTTATATAACTCCTTCCGTAATAGAACAGTGCTTTACGTAGAGGAAGAATGCAGCTTTATATTTAGACGAAAGAAAAATGCAAAAATATCAGCATACAGATACACAAAGAAAGAAAATAAAAGCATATATAACACACAAACACTGCAGCTTAAAAGAAAATGTATTAACACAACTACAAACCACCTCCAAAAGACTATATTCTTAGTGACAAATATAAAGTCATGTTAAAAATGGGGTTCTAAAGACTACTTTTGAAGTTGCTTTGTAAACTACTGTAGGCAGTGAGCTAACATGCTAACCAGCCACGCAGTCACAATTAACTTTTTCGCTATTTTCTACTTAACTCTCTGGCATTTGTTCTCAAGACTACACAATGTTTTATTTTGTAATAAGACCAAGAATAATGACACTTTCCAAGCTTGAGAGCCTTGAAATATGATGTGTAATGTGAAGGTTCATTGGGGAAATTACCCAAATCTAAGCTTGAAACTGTAACATCTCATCAAAATCACTTTATTTTGCACAATCTCTTCGAAAAAAAAAAAGTTTTTCACCAGATTTGGCAAAAAAAAAGAAAAGAAAAATTCTACACTTCTTTGCACAACTGCGAAGCCATTTGTGACTCATCCACAACCAACAGTCGTGGGATAAAAAATTCAGGGACTTTTCAGCTGAACTGCAGGCTGTGTTTACACAGAGCAGATAGGGGACAAGTATGGGAAGCCACTAAAAATGCATGCAGTAATAGACTTATAGCATGTAGAGCCACTATTTTCTCCAGAATTGATAACATCTTTGAGCACCTGATAAAATGTCATACATGCTGATCCCAGGTTTATTTAATTTTTTGTAAAACAAAAAAAATTAAGAGAGGAAAGTGAAGAAGAAAGTCTGAAAGAGAAGGAAAGGGCAAAGATGTAATCAGTGTGGGCTGATTTTGCACTACCTGAAGTCAAACAGGAATGCAGTAAATCTTAACTGTCAAGAGGAAGATGATTTACATCTGGGTTTCTGGAGAAATTGGGTCAGTAGAGATCCAAAGAATATAAGGCTGTGTTTCTAGCTGCACACATCTTATCAGGAAAGTGACTGAATAGCTACTTGGTGGGAACTTCACCAGGATGACTCACTGGTGTGATGCATAATAACTTCTGCTAATGAAGCAATAAAAAAAATTCACCACCAGGTGTATTTAGCAGCATTTCGATTGCCACACAGCCTTCCTCGGCAGTTGGAGGTTTCCCAATTGCCGTGGAATTGTGGATGTTTGAGTTTCGATTTTTTCTGACCACTTTAAAGACTTCATTCACGTGGGCTCAAAAACTGAGTGAAAGTTGATCCTTGACCTCGGAAACACCAATTGACAAAACAAACTCACCACAAAGTCCAATTAGTAGCCGTGCTGGAGCTTTCAATCATATCATACAATCAAGATAAAACAGGAAAATAAAAAATGAACAGCTAGAACACCATGAGAAGTGGGTGAATGACAGACGACTGACAGTATTTTTCCCATTTGAACTAGACTATTAAAATATTCAGTCTGTATTTAAATGTGAAGATAAATTGCCTCATAAAATCATATTTTCATGACATTGTTGATTTAGTGTTTCTCTTTGGGTGGCATAACCTTTCAGTTAACCATGGCTGAGACATTTTTTAGGCTTCATCTTACTGCAACTTGGACAGACATTTCTGTTTTCAGATAGCCCAACATCGGCACATTATTTAGTGGTAAACCATGAGTGGAAACAGCATCTTAAGTCTTGCCTTTAATATGTGCGGTGCAAAGATTGATTGCGAGATTAACAAAAAAATATAAATTTCACGACCAACTGACATGAATTTCTGTAAACAACTTAATAATAACATACAGTTGGAGGTAAACCTTCATACCACAGCTGGTATTCATATGTCAAGAGGTGATTGTGCAAGGCAGCCTTGCTTCAGACACCCTGTGACAGGTTTGATAAGCGCTGATGGACGTGATTGCACTTCACGCCTCAGGTCCTCTCAGTGCGGCAGCGTTGCAGGACCAGACACGCTGAAGCTCATGAAAAAGAACACGATGATTACTTTATTGGCTTCTATACACACAGGATTGGATTTGCTAAAGCATACAATGCAGATATCTCTTCTAGAATGGCTAAAAAAACAGAACTGGGTTATCTAACTCTTCAGCTGCCTTTGACCAAGTGCACATACCAGCAGTGATAAACCTATTTACCACAGGTGCTTTACCTCAAACCAAATAAATAGTATTAGAAATACTTTGCGTCAAGTTTGATACTGTATACTTGTATGTGTAGTATGTTTAAAATAGTAAACAACATCATGAGCAGCTGGGAGTGTCTGTTTGTGTTATTTCACCCTTTGTAAAAACATCTCTAACATTTAGAGACACGATCAAGTTTCAGGTGTTTGCATCCGTTGCCAAGTTTGTGTCAGACTGTTCCCTTCATGTGTAGAGCCCAGAAATAAGAACATAATGTTTAAAACTGCACCCCATACAGTGATGACATGTAAGATTCAAAACAAGACAAGATAATGAAACTCTGCTTAAAGGATAGAAGATGACTGAGAGAAAGTGTTTGTATAGGACACATAACTGTCAGTGTTGGGCAAACTACTTGGAAAATGAACTATCCCCAGAGACATGTAGCAAGAATTATAGCAAAAGTACTTTACTACATCAGAAGCTATATTTTATATTGATATATTGTTTAATTTCATTGTATTTACTGCCTTTGTTGATAAGCTGAAACTGCTAGCAGGTGTCTGCAGGCTGCATTAAAGATTCGTAAATGTCATCATAGTCATATGGAAGTGCTTTTGTCAGCAATCCATGTATGTCCCTGTATGGAAGTGGCATCATCATCAACAACGTATGTGTTCACGTACTTGTCCAACACAGCTGACTCTGATTCTGAAAATGTAGTTCGTGTGAATGCTACTGCACTTCGCTACCTAAAAGCTACTTGATTTAGAAAACAGCACCGTTACCATAACACTATTGACAAACTAGTAATGCTGCAACTTGTAGCGACGCTAACGCCCAACTCTGATAACTGTCATTACAATACTGCATTAATTACATCATTACTGGGTTCATAATCCCCCTATTCATCACAGATTTACAGTTTAAAGTACAAAAGGGCAAACTCTACATGAACTCTACTGAAATCGTCCTTTTGTCTGAGATCGCAGTAGACAAAAACAGGCTTTCCAGCTCCCAACTAATCCAACTATTTTATTAGCTGAAATGACAGTTTTGCTAGCAGGTTTTATCAGCTGTAATTAGTTCGCAAATAAAGCTAAAGTTTTGTGTTTTGGATGCTAGTTCAAACTGCATTCACACCAAATTTTTTAAAAAGTCACTTATAAAAGGTACTTGATGGCTACATATATGATGTCACACTAAAAAACACAGAGGCTGCAGTTGTACATCATAAGCAAAAAGTTAGCTGTGCTTGACAAACAAAACCCTTTGTTGGCTAGCACATTGATTAGAGTTACAAGTATAGGGTGTCTAAAGAGATAGCAGAACCCATAGGTTTCTTAAAAAGTGGTTCTGAAGCTCAGTGTGGTCATTCTAACTCCCAGCTAATCCAAAAATGGTCAAAGACATGGAATGGGAGTGTAGCTGAGGTCGGCCATGAACTGTTTTGTTGTTTTGTTCTGTATCCACCTGTCACTCAAAGTGGCCGCGCCTTTTATTATGCAAAACCTAAAGCCTTGTTATAATTAAATGGGCGAGTTATATTAAAATTCCCACCCCAAACTGTCATCATGGCTGTTTAAACTAGCTATAGAGACCAAAACTGTATTTTGCACCAGATTGTAATCATGTTTATTTCAGCTGTAAAGTTGGACATTTTAACATGGAGGTCTATGGAGGTTGACTCACTTTTAGAGTCTGCTCCAAGTGGTCATTAGAGGAACTACACATTTAGCGTTGGTTTTTGGTACTGGATGTTTCATGTCCACGATGCAGCAAAGGGTTAGGTTATGGTTATATTTAATAGGCTAGTTAGCCAGGCATGCTAACAATTTCAGCTTAAGTTATTTTGGACCAGATGCACACTATTTACCTCAAACTAATCTTTTTTTTAAAAGTTCAAACACTTCATATCGCAAGTAGAACTGTTACTAGAATCCCAAGTAAACATCCCTAACTTCTGGAGAAATACACATTTAATTATGGTTGATAAGCTGCGATTAAACAAGGGAGAGGTTTAGCAAACTGTTGATTAGGTTAAGATCAGATTAAGTAACGCAAAAGACGAAAAAGTGTCTGCTTGATCCAGTGAAGCCCAGAAAGTATTTACATGAACTCAGAGACAGATACAGGTATGTTCATTAACACATGCATAATTATGGATACATAAATACAGACCTGTATGGACACACGTGTATAAATATATGTACCCATAACAAACCCACTTCTGTCATCCATTGGCCCCATGATTTTACAATGTAACACAACTATTTAGCTTTCAACTTGTTTCAAAACAGTCAATAAAGCCATGAATTGGAATGCTTTTCACTGATAAAGCAGATTCTTACTTTGTGTGTGAAAATATGACCTTGAAGGAAAAGGTTTAATAAATAACAGCTCCCAAGACATCAGCTGTCATCTTCTCTTATTTATTCACAGATAAAGTCGGGATGAGTCATTCAGTCATCTGTGTTACGGTTTATAGCCCCAAGACAGTTAAAGTAGGTGATCTTTTTTTTTTATTTTTGTGAGGGCGTTGCTCGCTTCAAAGAAAAGATAACTCGGTCTCTTACAAAGGTGTATCAGTGCAGAAACATGCCTGTGTGCGCTTCCTTTATTTTGACATAATAGAAAAATCAATCAACAGGTGAAGGCCGTGAGGTTTTAGGGGGAGGAGGAGCCTGCGAGGGTTTCTCCCTGGAAAAACGTGCCTCGGCAGGGAGATTTTATAAGCTTGTCACATATGACCTGATTGCTAAACAAAATAACAGTTTCCACGCCCAAGGGCTCCCATTCTACCAGGTGTGTGCGCTGTACCTGGTCGGCCATGCGTGTTGTGTATCTATGTGAATGTTGTCAGCAGGGTCTGGGGGCTATGAACAGACAGAGGAAGAGAGACCAGGACCCCCACCTCAGCCCTTCTCCACACCCCACTCCAGTTTCTTACCGTAAATGTGTGGTTAACCAGAAAAAGCTGTCGGTGGGGGCCGCGCAAATCTTGAGGGAAGTGCACTTTGAGAAATCCCATTTTTGGTAAGGGCATTGCGGATTTTGTTCAGCCCATGACTTGCCCATGGATGTGATGATTGTTGCGATTGAGTTTTGTGTTGGAAAAACACACACACATGTTGTATCTCTTTTACCTCCACGAGCTGAGACATCTCAACTAAAAGTCAACAACTGTGTGAGGCTACAGAGATAAAGCGGGAGGAAAAACTGAAGGCCAAAAACAAGTCTGTGAATGAAAGAAACAGATAGCGAGAGGAGAGGAGTGACAGAAACAGCACGAGAGAGCAGAAAAGCGGGGAAAAGGAGAGGGAGGAGGGAGTGACTGAGCATTGCTTTTCAAGAGCAGCGAGAACAAAGG
This sequence comes from Dascyllus trimaculatus, assembly GCA_024666655.1. NCBI lineage: Eukaryota > Metazoa > Chordata > Actinopteri > Pomacentridae > Dascyllus > Dascyllus trimaculatus. The sequence goes on along the minus strand of CM045462.1, from coordinate 21,505,573 downwards.
CTCTTTTGTGTGCAGTGCTGAGAGAGTGAAGTGGAGCCAGGGCTTAGGGAGTGTTTAACAGTGTACACCGACTGCATTCCTGCAATGTGATTACAAGACGCTTTTAATTTATACTCAGGAAATGGACTTAACTCTTCCCTCTCCTTGCATTCCCCTACACTCTACCTGTCTCTGTTTCCCTTCTCGTTGTGCTGATTTGGGTGTTTTAATGAGCTCAGTCGTACCAAGAATGTGTGCTTTTTCATTTGTTTTTTTGCAGGTCTGTACAGTGTGTACAATTTAGTTGACAGAAACCATACAGACACACAATATTTACTACATTCCACACTAATACAGGGTGAAATAAGGTGATTTTTGGAACAAGAAAGTACTTAAAGGTGCCCAACGGAGTTTTTCTTTGAAACACACAAGTGGAATCATGACATTCAGTGTTACTCAACAAAACACAATGTGCGTATTATTTAGGTCCAACAAGCATATTGAAGGCATTTGCAAAGCCAGTTTTTCTTTAACAGCTGAAACCGGCATTGTTTATATTCATGTTAGCATGAAGCTAACCCTTGCTGCAGTGTTTGTCTTACCTGCATTTGCTGGCAGATTGCAGTGTTTCTTGGCACATTATCACCACCTGTAAAGAAGTATAGTGTGAATAGTCAATAACCTTTTCAAGAATTAGCAGAAAAAACATTAACATATTAGCAATATATGCAGTTGATATGGCTAACGTGTTAGCAAACAGTTAACCTCTTCACACATCCAGCATGCACAAGAAGAATGCAGATTTAACATGCACTTTTCTTTTGTCTCTGGTGTGATCTGTACCAACTAACGCAAGACTCCTGTAAGAAAAATGTCACTGTTTGGCTGTTAAATGCGCCACTATCTTCACCAGCTAGTTGCTAATGTCTGTTGCTGTGTGGTGCTGGAAAGGTCGTGTGGATTTATTTAAGCTTTTTAACTGAAAACACTCAAAGCAAGGACGATGAACAGCAGCAGTGTTTCCCAATAACTGTCAAGTAAATCTAAAGCAAACTATTGAAATGCTGCACACAAACCAGGCTGCATAGTGTTGTCATGAGGTGGCAATATAGCATACGTTAGCGGTAATAACAGAGCAAAAGAAGCCACAAACAAAACCAGTTGTTCGCCACCAGTCAAAAAACATAAAGGATAAGAAGAAACAGACAAACGTTTGGGCCAAAAAAAAAATGGAGAGAAGTCTTCGGGAGTTGTTTTGAATAGGGCAAGTTGCAATTGATTTATCATGTCAGCTGGTTTCGGGCATGTTTCATGCTGGAGGCGAAGACAACGAGAGACGCAGAAACAGCTGATCTGTCCTGCAAGTTAAAGGTTTGAAACGTCAGAATTTACTTGACAAATACGTTTCCATCCAACTGTATTTCGAAAAAGTTGAAAACCACCTAAAGTGAAAACTCTGGAATTTGTCCATTAACTTTTTCTAATGCTAAAGTGCAAAAATGTGTCTTGAAAAACATTTCTAGGGAGACTGAACCAAATCATCAATGTGGATATTGATTAGGGCTGCTTTAATGGGTTTAATAAATGTGGATAGACAGATAGACAGATAGATAGATAGATAGATAGATAGATAGATAGATAGATAGATAGATAGATAGATAGATAGATAGATAGATAGATAGATAGATAGATAGATAGATAGATAGATAGATAGATAGATAGATAGATAGATCATTTTTTGTGAAATGGCTGAAAAACACCAGCCCTAAAAATACCACAGCTTTGTTTACAACCACTGTGCCATAACATATTGCGGACGACCTCCATTATCCAATTTAGCAAATTGCATTTGGGCCTCGCAGTCTCCTGACTTGACTTGCCGAGTCAGATAGGCCTGCTGAAAAGGTGGAACAAGAAGGGGGGGGAATTAGAGACACAGAAATCTGGAGGATCTGGAGCCAGGGTCAGGGCACGTGGACGTCAACCTCTGGCCTCACTGCTGAAAAAAAAACAGTCTGTGTCTGGAAGTGATCATCACAGCTGCTTGTTATCAGGAGGAAGCATCTGATCTCAGATCATCGACTCCCCTCCTCCTCCCTCCTTCCCTCTCCTCCTCTGTCGACTTGGGATGGAGACAAAAGTGCAGTCTCAGTGTGTCCTTAAATGAGACTGGCCACTAACTGCTTCTTTTACAGCACACTTCCTCTCCTCTTTTTTTGTTATTCCACCCCTCACCCGACTCCCTCACACCCACCACCCACTGTATTCATACATTCAAATGAAAGATAAAACTCCCGCATTTCTCCCTGCTCTAAATCCTCCTCCTTGCTGTGTGATTTACTTCTCTCCCTTCCCTTTTCTCTCTCTCTCGACATCTTTCCTCGGCTCTCGCTCCGGTAATGAGGCTCTGCTTTGTCCACCTCGCTCTCAATCTTCCATCAAACGCAATGAGAGAAAAAATATTTCACTGAGGGCAAAGAAAACCAGGGGTGGGCTGAGAAATAGAATGCATGAAACAAGAAAAGAAAAGTTTTTTGAAAACTCTTTTAAAAGCAGGACAGGCCAGCTCCCACCCACCGCAAGATTAGCTTTTCCTCAGAAAGACGGTATGAAGATTTAATTAGCCAACCGTTTCTGCACAGCTCACTATTCGCTCTCCTTCTTTTTCTTTTATCTGTATTTCAATATGCCCAGTCTGCATTTTCCAGACCACCTCAAAACCTTAACTCCGTCGTTTGTGTGTGTGTGTGTTCTTTTCTTTTCCCTAATCAGAAATGCGGGTCTTTGGTGAAAGGAAGGGCTAAAGGGTGAGATGGGTGAGGAGGGAAAGCGTTTCGAATTAGAAAGGAGGGTGAGGGGTGTTACAGTATATTGTCCATCAAAAACAATACAAGGTTTTATATTCAGCGGGGATTAAGCACCCTATCTACAGTTCTGGAGTGCATAAGGAACCACATGAGGAGCTTATGTTTGTGTAGTGAGGCGCGTGAGTAGTTTCATGCGTCTGTTTGTGTGTAGCTTATGTACTTATATTAAAAAAATGCATCTGTTTCTCGCAGTGCTTCTTAATCCTTTCAACCCCACTACAATCAAAGAAGGTTTTGGCCACTGGAAAAAGATGCATTAAATCTCGATAAACTGCCACAAGACATATAATTTGAGTGAAAGTTGGATTAGACTGAAGACTACAAGTTTAAAAATGAACAAATCTTTTGGTTTGCAGTTGAAAAAAAGTAGTTTGCTCCTCATCTCTGCTTAGGGCTAGCATATTGACGCTACATTTTGCGCTAGTAGCATAGCCCACTTGCAGGTAGATTCTCACAACATTCACAGGAGTCCATCTTGCCAGGTCTTAAGCTTTTTGGACGATCCATAGTTGACTGACTCAATCAGCATCCTATGAAGAACTACTGGCAGCTACAGGCATGCTTTAGGTGTGTCAAGTACTTTTCCAAACAATTGATGATACTGTGTTAATACTGCACTCACGCCACTGTCAGTTGAAGTGACAGCTGTCGAGCTAAATTGTAGGTCATGTATGCATAAGGTAGAAGTAGGTGTGGAATAAAAAAATAAAAAATATACTTTTGATTCTGCTGCATCCAACAGTGTATGTCAATCCAATACTAAACCAGGGGAGTGCGCGACCTTTCTAAAAACTGCTGATGCATGATGTCCATGTGATTGGCTGCGAGTTTAGCAGTTTGCATGTCACAAAAAAAGGTTTTGTGATTCCGAAATGATGATATTTGGCAAAGTCTTCCAATGCACCTCTTCAGTAACAAAAAGGACTCATCGGAGTGTTTTCTTCGTCTTCCATCTCACTGATTGAGGCTTAGTTAAGTTTAAACAGCTGTTTGGTCAAGGCAGAGGAAAGACTGGCCATGGCTAAAAGAAACACTGAATATTGGTAGGGAGGTGGATGTGATTGGAGTCAAACTAATACAGTCACCAAAAGGTCATGGTCAGACCAATTTTACCGCTATGTGGAAACACCCACACTTCTCATATATTAATATAGCAATCCGTCACAAGGCAACATCATTTTGCAAGAGGCTGTTGCGGCCAAATGTGCACATTTCTGGTAGACTGTCTGTTCCTGCTTTTTTACTCTGCTATGATCATGACAAACAATAAGGTAATTGTCACTATGAACACATGCCATGTGTCTACAATGTATTTTAGGTCAATTTCGAAGTATTGCATTAGTTAACAAATATGGCAAAATCCAAAAACTGTTCCTCAATTTTGCAACACTCTAAGCTGTATGTGTACTGCAGAGTCGCTCAGCAAACAGTTTGCATGTGCTATACATTCAGCGTAGGTAGAAAAAACAACTTGGTTAGGTTTTGTGAGGGATCAGGATTTGTGTTGTCATGGTTACAATAATGTACACAAGGTTAAAGGAAGGGAATGGCTAGAGTTAAAATTGACTATTGGTTTGAAAAGGGAAAGAAACGGCGACCTCCAATGTCAAATGTTGTTTAGACCCATCCATCCATCCACTCCAACCTCCTCCCTATGGTAACCTAACTCTTTCACTTAACTCTTTAACATTACAAATTAATGTTCAGTGTTTTGGCTGACTGGCATTAGACTTCACGGACTTTCAAGTTTCATACTTGACATATTTCAGATGCATTTTGAAGTTTTGCATTAGATAAAGTTAATATAAATGGCAAGATTCAAAATCCTCCTCAATTTTGCAGCACTTCTACGCTCACTTGGTGGTTTTTGACTTTATGGGAGATGCAAATACCTTTCTCAAATAAGTTCTGGCGTAGAGAACAATTAACTGATCAGCCGTTTACACTTGTGACAGAATGAAATACAATACTTGCGGATGTGATGGAAAACTCCCAACTTGCCAAATCGAAAATAATTCCTGAAGACTTGACCTTAGCTTTGTCTGTTCTTCTTCTTCCAGGTTTGGTAGCAGTTGGCCAACAACTGGTTTTGTTTCTAGCTTCTTCTATTCCGTTTATGCTTATCATAGTCTATACCACCACCTTTAGATGACACTATGCAGACTAGTTCATTTGTTCCAAACCAGTTAATGGAAACAAACCAATTGGCATTTTCTTTTTACATTTTTTTTACTTCAGAAAACTTCGATTCAAATTTGTTTGACAGTCATGTGGAAACAAAGCTATTGTCTCAGCTGTGCCTAAAACAATATAACTAAGAGGTTCTGTGGTGCTAACACACCAGCACGTTACCTTGCTTTAAACAGAGTGTACTTTTAACTCAAGGTTTTTTATTTTTTTACCAAATTACCAACATTTTTCTGGTGAGGCAAGTCTCTGGAAAACCTTAAATATATGCAACAAATCACATTTTAATCGTCTTGGGTGTTAGTTTTGCTGCCAAATGGGCAGCTCGCAACTTCCCAGCGAAATCTGAAATGCTGCTGAGGTTAGAGGTGATGAAAAATAAAAGAGTGGATGACTGCAAAAACAGTGAAGAGCAAAAAAAAAAGAAAAAAGAGCTGGATAAGTTTGGAGGAGACAGCTCAGTGTGCCTGAGGGTCTGTTTTGTCAGTTGAAGAGGGACCGAGTGAGGCGGAGAGAAGAGCGAAGCAGTGGGAGACTAAAGGCGGGAGGATGGAGGGGAGGAGAGGAGGGAGGCCTGGTGAAAGTTAGCCAGTATGAAATCCCTTTTTTCACTTTACATCAAAGCCAAGCCTGGCAATAGAATTAAAAAGAGGCAATCTGCATTTCCATAGGCTCCTCCTGACCCTGCCACCTCCCCTCGCCGCCTCCTCCTCCTCCTCCACCCCACCTTCATTATCCTCCCATACCTCTCGGCCAACCACCAACCACCATCCCATCCCACCCACACCTTTCTCCTCCACTCACACAGCAGGACCATTGTCACCCACTCGCACTACTACTACCCGACTGTAACCCCGTCCTGATCCACATCTCCCCCGACCTTCACCTCCTCTGACATCCCTCCAGAGTCTGCGTCGTTCAACCCTAAGCCTGTTTTTGGGTGGTTGTGAGCCCAAAAACTCTTCCATGGGGGACAACTAAGGTGAGATAAAAGTAAAATCAAGACACAAATCAGTGTATGATCAAATTAAGAGGAAGGATTTGTGCGATTATGTTGATATCGCTGCTCATTAGTTCCCTATTTTTGCGCGATGCGTTCAGGAAGGTCAAGTTCAACTTCAGATCAGAATCCCTGCAGCTGGAGGGGCTTTGCACACAAGGTCGTATCACATATTATGCATAAATGTCATTCTCCAACTAACCACCATGCTTTGGACGAGTGTATTTACTGGAAATTGAATACAGGAAATACATTTCAGAAGTATTTTCCCTCTCTTGTTCCAGTAAGGAAGCAAACAATTTTGCAATATACAGAAATCTGATGATCTGTGCAGCCCACATCTGACTCACTACTTCACTTGCTTTATCCTACTATTCATCTCCACAGCTCCTAGGGGTAGTCTTGTCGGTCAATCCCCCACTGTGGTCCAGGCTGAATTATCTAAACAAGTGGATGGATTATGGTGAAACTTGCGTATAATGATGCTCGACTAATTTAACGTCTTTGTTTGACAGTTCAACAGATGTTAACATTTTAATTCATCACATTCTAAACTAATCACATCCCAATCACACTCAGCTGCACTCTGTGTGTAGTCCTAATTAGAAATGCCACTCTAAGAAGATTTATACATGCTAAATATCAGCATGATAGCTTTGTCAGTGTCAACATGGTAGCATGGTAGCTCTCAGTGCTGCAACAAGTCCTCCAACCGTTACAGCCACATTAGTTGTTTGTCTCTACCCTCTAAATTCAACCCATGGAAGCGTTACATAACACAGATCTTCTTTTTTTTTTTTTTACAATGTTTTGATAGGCTTACCTCCATGGTTACACTGGAAACATAATGTATACTGGCCATTTGTGGAGTGGCTGCGGCATCATTATGTGTTCACTGTTGTCAATGAGGGCTGCATGGTGGCTCGGTTGTTAGGACACCTGGGATCTTTCTGTGTGGAGTTTGCATGTTCTCCAAAAACATGCTGAGGTTAATTAATTATTCTAAATTGTCCATAGGTGTGAATGAGAGTGTGCTTGGTTGTCTGTCTCTATGTGTAGCCCTGTGATAGACCTATCCATGGTGTCCCCTGCCTTCACCCAAGGTGGCTAGGATAGGCTCCAGCCACACCACAACCCTACAGAGGATTAAGAAGTGTGTAGATAATGGATGGATGTTGCCAAAAAAAACTGGCTTTAAACTTTTTATGTGAGATGTGTGCAGCCCTTTTTATACAGAAATGAGACATAAAGTGTTGATATTTTTTATAAGTTAATATACAGGAAATGACAACTTCCACTTTGGGGTCTTGATCACCCTTTTAGCATTTGTTTGCCAGTACCAGCTGATGGATGCCAAGTAACCTTTTTCCCAGAGAGAGTCTAGTTTTTTTAATCTGTCAACTTATACGGATTAAAAAAAAACTTTCAGACACTAAACTGACGATACAACAATCCCAAAACGAAAGCTCATCATCTTGTTTTGTGACACCCCGAAGCTGCACTGCAGATCCACTGGTCTACTATATATTCACTGTAGCCACGGCCTTCAGTACAAAAACTACTTGGTGTGGTTTAGTGAAAGATCAGGATTTGGCTTAAAATATAGGAATGTCATTGTCATGGCTACAATATTCAGGTTGAAGCAAGGGTTTGGCTGGAGTTAAATTTGACAGCTGGTTTGAAAAGGTGAACAACACAGCAGCCTCCTATATTAAATTCCAGTGTCTTACAGACCCATCCATCAACTCCATCCTCCTCCCTACTTTGATTTGAGTTTATAGCTATGTCACCTCCCTTCCTCTGTCGCTACTGTCATTATTATTTTATGGCCGCTAGAAACCGTTGCCACAACAGAACATAACCATAGTTCAAAATCTGCTGCTAAGACTACAAGTGGCCTGTGGTGTAATTGGTTTAGGGCAGACGCTTTCCAGTGTTGCTGGCATGGCTGTAGCCTCTTAGGCTAGTGTTATACTACTAAAACTTTCGGCATGCACAAGCCTGTGAGGTTCCACTAGAATCCACGAGGGTCTGAATGATCTAAATATCATCACTAGCAGGTGAACATGAGGCTCTGCACAGATATCTACATACCCTGCAATGTTTGTGGCCAATAACCTATAAGGGCACCGACTGTGCAAGTGCTTGAATACAAAGGCGCCATTCTCTGTATGTATGGAAAATGTCCAGCAAGCAGACTAGACAGTATTAAAATAAAAACAACTACACATCTGTGGTATCCACAGCTGTTCATGTGTACATCTAAAAGGGGATATAACCAGGACCTGATAAAAAAAAACAAGGCCTTGTTTCTTATCAGTGTAATTTGTCCGGGCATTCAAGAAACCAATAAATAAAATCCTCTCTGTATGTCAAAATCACACATTTTTCCATGAAAATAATCCCTTCCTGCTTTCAAGTAGTGACCACTTCTCTCCCAACTCAACCTTCTACCACTCACTGCAGCTCAAGCACCCCAGCTCACCTACAACTCTGCACAAACAGTAAAATGACACAATTGCAAGTTGTGAGATTGGATTAATTAAGCAGTACACGGTTGAACCACAAACCATTTCTGAAGAACATAATGTTCAATTAAGGCTTTGACTGCTTATTTCGCTCATGTTGTGTCCTCCAGGACATAAAAAACATCCTATGGACATGTTAACAAGTTAAAAACTTGATTTCAGTAGAATCAAAGAGTCAGCCTTGTACCATTTTTAACATTTACCATTGTTTGGAAACCTACTTCTGTACTTTCTCAGTGATCACACCTGGCCATCATCTAGATGAATAATCTTTAGTATCTCCCTCTAAATTTGAATTTTTTCTACAACGCACCCTTTTGAATATTTCACAAATTAAGACAAAGTTAAGTTGGAATTGCTGCACTCACATCTGGCATCCAAACGCTAGAATGTAACTGTCAAGCTCTCTATTTGTGCAATGTGTAGAAGTTAAATGAATTCTTTGTTGTCAGATGGCAGATGACAAGTGAAATTATTAAACAGGTATAACCCGACAAACCTGATCAACAGTCTCTAAATACACAGTGCCCTGTACTGGTAGATTTAATAACGATAACATATTCATCTAAATACAAGGCAGACTTCAGCTTTATGGGGGAGTTTCGTTGCTTTTCGAAGGAAAAGATAACTCTCTGTGAAGTTCTATGTTTGCTTGTTTATTGGCAGATACATGCTGCATTCGTTTGTTTTGATTACTGCTGGATAGTGTTGGTTTCGTGTGTTTTATTTAGTTTTTTGTTGATGCAGTGGTTTTGTTTTCCTGTTAGCTCTACTGTGCCACAGAGTTTAGTTGCATGTTAGTGGTTTTCTGATCAAAATCTGCTTTATTTGTCTGGGTCACAATGCTCTGAGAAGAATTTCTTGGCAACACATTCACCTACAGTGGCCAATGAGACATCTACGGCCTCTAAGTAAATTTGACAGCAAAAATATTTTAACGCTATGTCAGCCGTCTATGTTTGCAACTTCACACAGACATAATGCAGTGCGTGATAAAAACAACAGTTACTATCTTTGTCTGTCTACTGTGGTTCCGGTCTTCTGGGCCTCCCACGCGTCACTCTTTTAAAGATTGGTCTGCCAGTGTCTGTAGGTGAAGAAGATGTGTCGGCAAATCTAAAAAGGTCAAACCACAAATGGGGAACATTTCTAAGAGGCCGGCGGTCATGGCCAAAGTGTAGGTTTCCATACCCACCACTGGAGAGTTAAACCTGCAAAGGACTTCCTCTGGAAGACTTCAGAAAAACAGGCCAGGGTAGCCGTGATGCATCGGGTAGTACACGCTGTGGTCGGCTAGTGTGATGTGGTCGGAAAAAAACACACACAGGAGATGACAAGCGACTGCAGATAATGTGTGAAAGACAAATACAGATAAATAGATAAATGCAGAAAGAGATGAGAAGAGTGACATTCAAGTGAAAACCGCAACATCATTGTTTACTGTGAGATAAAAGTTATAAAAACAACCAGCCAGGTTTCATATCAACAAGATGAATTAGCTGTCACTGTTTTCTGATGCTGAAAACATTAATGACAAACAAGCATTAGGTTTCGCAGTATGCTATAACCTTAACAGAATTATATAGTAAAAACAAGCAATATCCAGTCACATAATCCTTCTCTCTGAATAATGTAGTCTTCATAGAATACAGCCTTCATAGTAACCACTGAGGTTTATTCTTGCTTATAGCAAAACATACTGTGACAATGAATGCTCTAAATCTAATAGCTATATACAGACCAGCAATTACAACTTGCTCAAGGGTGATCACATGAAGAATATGGGATTTATAGTACATCAATGCTCAGTTACACAGCACTGAGTGAATATTCTAGTCATCCTCAATATTTCATGGCTCTTAAGCACATCTGTATGGACAGAATCATGTGCCAGAATTTTAATCACATAATTTGAATTTGAATTGCTCAACTTTTTTGAATGACATCGTTTGAATTTGAATTTATTAGCTTGACAGTGAGTTTGATTATATATTCAGTTTCATAAACTTAAAATTAAATTCTGGTAATTCTGATTCAATTTACACATAACTGAGTCACTAGCAAATGCGGATACACATAACTCCTTTACGGTAATTCAACACTTTTGACCAGGGTCACTGCAGTGTATAAAGATGGATGACTTACAACCTCTGAATCTAAATTGTGAAAATCAATTGAACTTAATTAGGTTAAATTTGAATTAAAGGATTCAAATTCAGTTTTGCAGTCTTTTTTTCAGTTTTTCAGTTTTACAGTTATTAAGTTTAACAATTCAAATGCAAATCATGTGATTCAAATTCAGTTTCTAGTTCTGTATATTTGTGCATGGGTGTTCTCAAGGGAGTTCAGCTGAAGTCCTGGGCAAATACTGATTCTCCTTTTAGATATATTTTGTTTTCTACCAACTCCTGACAGAAATATCTAGCACCATAGCTGCTAATTATTCCAATAAAGGTTAGCCAATTAGTTGCTAACCTTGCCTGTTGCCATCTTGTTCCTAGATGATAATGTATGATGTTTTTATGTTTTATCAGCTGAGAACAGCTAAAAACTAAAAATGATCAGATGATATTCTGCAATAAAATGACTGGTGAGACGTAATTGGTAAAGCTGCAAGCCATAAAACCAAAACAAACTAACTAACATGCTAAAGAGCCCAGTGGAGATGAGGGAAACTGCAGAGGATTCATCAATCTGAGCGTCGCCTTTCGCAATATCAATTAGGGCATCATGCTATAAATACATGCTAACAACCGCACTGAGCAACACTGCAACAGATGCTAAGTGGATGTATTGAAAGCACAGGTCTTTGAAATGGAACCAGCAAGTTAAGTTTATATGTTTACTGCATGTGACAAAGCAGCGGTTTATGACCTGATGCTAAACCTCATGGTTCAATGATTCTGTCTTCCACCTTGATGCTGGCAGGGTAAACAGCTGATTAGCAAAATGCTGTATGTGTAGAGGGTAATTTAAATGGTATGTGAACACTCACTTTTTAATTAGTCGCTGTTGGCAGATCCTGACATGTTGAATTACCAAAAGCTATAACAACTTATTTGTCATGCCATACTGCATTGTTTTTATTGTTTTTCCAGAGCCTAATACATCTCCTTATGTCTATATAATTAACTAAATATTGCCACAACCCATTTTAACAGCATCTGTGTTTTTTAAAATCACGTGCTCTTCTATGCTTTGTTCTTTATTCTAAATTACCTGGCCTTTAAAAGGCATACTGTGCAGTATAACCAAAGGCAATTTTCCAAGTTCCTGGCCAACCAACCTATTAGGAATTACAGGAGATTTCGGAAAACCCAAGTGAAAGTCCCTCTTCCATTGCATTTTGGTTTCAGTATTACATTTTAAATCTCGTGTGTCCTAAAACAGCCCCGCAACCACCTCTGTGTTTAGACAACAGCAGGATTTGGAAGATACGGGTGCACTCGTCCGCATTTCACGCTCCCTCGGTCACAGCGGAGAGGTGTTGACCTCGGTTCTGCTGCGCTAGCACTCAAGATACTGTGCTCAGTTCAACAAGGCCCTAAAATATGAAACACCCTGCTGTGTACAAGACTCCTCTTTGTCTTCCTCTTCCTCTGGGTTTCTTTTCTTTCCTTTCTTCCTATCTTTACGGTGCATTCAGTTTTCAGCCATCACTCATGCCGCTGACACTTTAATGTGCTGGTTGGCATCATTCAGACTACCCTCCGGGAGCGCTTCAGGCAAAAAACTTCTCTAATGAAACTGGGCGCAGCTTTATGTTGGCGCTCATAGCATGCCTGCGAGTTGTGGTTATTAGCCGTAAAAACGTGATCAACAGATGTATTTTTTTACTTGCGTGTAATCACAAATTAGATATATCTACTTTGTATATTTCCACCAGAGCAGTTAACCACCACAACAGACATAAAGGACACTTAAGACGACTTAAAATTACACGCAGTTCTTGTGATTTCAATAAAACCACTGTAGCTGTTTAGCTCCCTTATGGTGATTCAGCAGCTGGAGCCTTTGTTTACCACAATGCTGATCACAGCGCTAATGATAAAAGAAATCAAGAGGCTTTACCAACAGAGCAAAACAAGGATTGCCAATGCTCAGATAAACCAGAGGGCTTTGTAACGTAAGACTCAAAGCACTTGTTTACTTCTTTGTCACAGCTACAGCCCAAATTATCCCATTCCAAAAAAGACAAAAGAGCCACATGCGTTTTATTTAGCAAAAGCAGAGCGAAATAGAAATGAATAATGGATCAGTCTAAGCTATCGCTGCATGACCCCGATGAAGAAAAGAAGACATTTAGGCGAAAAGAAGACTAGATCTCAACAATGAGAATACCTGGAAGTTAGTTGAGATTCAGTGTAAGCTCTAATAATAGATGCTCATCTTAATAAATACTCAAGGGCTTTTTGGGTGCGCCGCAATTCACCTTGGCATTCATTTGACTGGCTGAGGTGTGCCAATCCCATGCATCGTACGAGCCCAGACAGAGGCAGGAAGTCAAAGGGTGGATTCAACATTCAGAGCAAAACCAGGCTGAGCTTCAAGTTGAATTTTCTCCTCCCTCACTGCACCAAAAATGCTTACTGTTTCTCTCAAGAAGTGAGAATGTAAAAATGTAATACATGTGGATTTCTCAATGTAGACAAGACAAGACTGAGTCCGCTAAGTAGCGATCGCAATTGGGTGAACATTGACAGTGTGATAAATGGGACTATATTTGCTGAAATTAAAAGTAAACTGAAGAAATACGAACAACAAGCTCACAAAATTTAAATTATCATGTATGTAAAAATTCTGAGACTGTACTTTTAAATATCAAAAACTGAACTGATTTCAATTTGGCCGCCATCCCCATCAAAGTCATCTCCTGTAACACTTGTAACACTAACTGTCGGTGGCGTCGTGTAAACACATTGAGAACTTTTTGTGATAGGATCAGTAAACTGTGTCGAAACTGCAGCCCATCAACTTGAATTTCATTTTGAGGAAGAGGAATAAGTCACAAGGAGCCACATAGGCACGTAGGATGAGTAAAGAGCAGTAACTGCGTGGCTTTGTGCAAGCCCACCAGGAACAGTCCCAGAACTTTTTGATCTCACTACGTATCCCAAAAATGGATCAAATGACTATGCATAATGTGAACGACACTTATACACTCATACTAACAAATTCACATCATCATTTTTCACCCAACTGCATAGTTTCTTCAAGAGATCTACGTACACAGTGTTTTAGCCTCTATTAGTTTCTTCAGCTTTGAAGTCTGGAACTTCACTTTATCAGAGCTAGAAGGACAAATAGTACAGGACCTACATGCAAAACAAAACCAGAAACACAACTCCACATCAATTCTTATGTTGCTCTGAGTCTGTAACCTGCTAGAGACTAACAACTGGTTCATGAACATGGGGGAGCAATTAAGAGCTACAAAGTCAGATATTTGCCTCAGGAGATGATGAAGCCCCAAAACAAAGTTAAAAGAGAATGAACATTGAGTTTACATTCATCAGTTGGCCAGAAACCCAAGTTTAAATGCTAATATTGCTAACAGTCAAGTGCGTCCTACGTTGTAACTGTGTTAAGAACTTTTTCTGCTGCAACTAAGTGGCTAAAAGAATCTGTTAATGCATATAGTAGAGTCAGAAAAGGTTTTGAATTCAGTTTAGCCTCTGAAAGTTAATCAAAGGTCAAGGAGGAAATATCCACTCCCACAGCATTTGTAGAAAGTGCTGAAACTGCTCCCACGTCTTTGCACTTGACTATGGCTTTGACCTTTACCTTCTTCTCAGTTTCAAGAGTCACCTTTTCACCAAAAGGCCAAACCACAGCAAACTATATGCTGCAGCAGTAACACCAGCACTATCAGAATGCCCTCAAATGCCGTCACCTTTTCAGGTGTTAAAAACTGCATGGCATCAAGTTGATGGCCACCTGTTTGATATTAATTATTTGTGGTATGATTTCAGCTCATCTGAAAGTTTTAACAAACTCAACCCAACCCAGAATCTTTCTATAACCACCAGAAAAAAACAAAAAAAAAATCATCAAACTGGAGTGACGTGAGTTTCTCCCCACAGCAACACTGTAGAAATCAATGTCCTCTGCACACCTGGGAGCAATTTGTGAGCAATGCAGGCTCTGATGAATCCGGAACACAGATTTAGATTTAATAATCCAAATTGGAGGGATTACATGAGTGGAAAGACAAGTGCGCCTCCTCGCCTGGCTTCACCCCATCTTTGTCCAACCGCCCCTCCGCTACCACCTTCATCATCATCATCATCATCATCATCATCATCATCATCATCATCCCTCTGCTCCCCTTCCTCCGCCACACTCTGCTGACCCCGTGACCCCACCCCCACATCACTCACGGGTCATCAGTAAGAAGAAAGAGGGATTTAACGGCTAACTTGGCCCGCGAAGGCCCGTGGAGGTGGGGGTCGAGCACGTCTCGGAGAATTCCAATCTTCAGCTGACTCCCACCACCTTCCCCTCCCACTGCGCTTTTCTGTTCCCACTGAGCGGCGGAGAGAAAACATCTCCCCGGGTTTTTTTGGGTTGATTATTGGGGCTGGAGAGCACGTCTGTCAGGAGTCCACTGATGAGGAACAGAGACGCCAGCTCTCTCAACGCACGATCTGGTAGAGGCATGGCAAATGATCTGTGGGGGGAAAATAACTTCAAGGAATAGTTTGACATTTTGGAAAATGCCCCTTTTCATTTTCTTGCTGAGATTTAGATGCGAAGATTGATGTCAGTCATGTCTTTATGGTAGCCATGGAACTGGGGTAAGCAGCTAGTTAGCTTAGCAACAAGACTGGAAACAGGGGGAAACAGCTAGCCTGGCTCTGTCTGATGGTAACAAAACCCTACCCACACTTCTAAAGCTCTTACAAAACAAGACAAGTTGGCTGATAAGCTTTCTTTTGACCACATTCTCACTGGCTGGACATTCACTGGTATAATTTTTAGAAGATGTAAGTTTAAGTGTATTAGACAGTGACACAAGTTTTGTAAGTTTGCCTTTGTACCCTAGCACAGTGGATTCTACATGAAGCAGTCAAGATGTGATTGAAGTGAAGACTTTGAACTTTAATTCGACAGGATTAACAAAAAATTGCATTAAAGGGTGAGTCATGGAATCACTTTTAAACATAGTTCCTCCATTGTCAGAGGTTCCAAAGCAGTTGGAAAGTTCACTGATAAGAAGTTTCATGACCGGGTATGGCCTGTTCATTTGTTATTTCATGACAAATTAGGAATAAGATTTCGGGTTTGTTCCAAGTGTTGAATATGCACTTGGTAGCTGTTCATGGGACCTGTCAATATATGATCAAAAAGGAGTACATTCTTAAAAACGCTGCAACACCATAAGGCCTTGAGGACCGCAGAAGACAACTAAAGTGGATGATCACAGCATTCTTTCCTTGGTGAATAAAGACGCCTTCACAACATCTAGCCAAGTCAACAAGACTCCCCATGAGCCTCTCTTTGGATAATGAAATGAAGATTAAGTTGTAGGAGAATGATGGAAAGAGAAGAGTGTGGAGATGGAAAGAAACGATGATCCAAAACACATTATCTGTCAAACATGTAGGAGGCAGTGTTATGGCATGGGCATGTATGGCTGCCAGTTAAACTGGTGTTTCTTGATGAAGTGACTGTTGACAGAAGTATCAGGATATAAGCTGATGTGTATGAAGCTGTACTTTCTGTTCAGCTTCGGTCAAATGCTGCAGGTGCTTCCCAGTGCAAATGTATAATGACCCAAAACACAACACAAAGATCTTCTTAAGAAATAGAATGTTCTCAAATGTTTGAGCCAGTTACCTGATCTCAACCCAACTGAGCAGCTTTTACCTTACTGAGGACAAAATTCAAGGCAGAGAGACTCAAAAACACAAACAACTGAAGGCCTGGCCAAGAATCTCATGAGAGGAAACTCAATATTTGCTGATGTCAATGGGTTCTCCACAGTCACTGACTTTCATAATCACGTTAGTTTGTCCAATTACTTCTATGCCTCGGAGAATGGAGAGGACTAGTAAAAATGGCTGTAATTCCTAAACGGTAAATGCAATAACCCCTTGAATTAGTGCAGAAAGTCTATATTTCAGTCACATATTAAATGCTGCATTTCAAACCAGTTGTGGTTTTTGTACAGAGATAAAGTTGGTAACAGGGTGTAACTGTCCAAATACTGACTGTATAGTGAGTTTTGGTGCTGGTAGACAGACCAGCTTAGTCGTAAGTTTAGCTGTTTCCTCCTGTTATATTTACCACACACAGACCTCAGAGTGGTACCAATTTACTCATCGAACTCTCGGCAAGAAAGCAGATAAGCGAATGTCACACTGCCCCTTTCTGCAAAACAACAAGTGACTTTACAATGCTGGCTGTGCCAAATAAGGATTTGAGGAGGGAAATTACATTTTGTTGTCTAAGAAAAGGGACCAAAAGCTTAAAGGATCAAGCAGGAAATCACAAATGCAATCCCATCTTTTCTCTGAAGGGCCTCATATCACCCATTGAGAGGGAAAGTCATTGAAGGGTATTTGGACTCCTCAACTCACTGCTTCACTTCTGAAGCAGCGCTGGCGAGGCCGAGGTGGGGGGTTTAGCCTCGAGGTAGGGACCAATTGAGAGAGGGGTTTGTAAAATTATTCCAGCTTGATCAATAACACTATTAAACACTAATGCATTCGGCGAAGGCAGACTCAATTTGATTGTGAGGCTTTATTTGAACATGGCAGGAAGCAGCAGCAGCAGAATCACATCAAAGGGAGGCTTTGTGAGGAGAGGACCAGATTAGGGCCTCTGACGCAAGGATGGACCCAGCCAAGAGGAGGCCATGAATACACACACACACACACATCAAGGAAAACGGCTTCAGCACACAAGCCAACACACTGCAAAGGCATTCAATCTAATTCCACATTTTCCGTTCGCTTTCATTGGATGTCTACACGCACAGCTATGCAGAAGCATATGTGCACGCACATTCAGTTGCACACAAACACACAAATACTCCACTAGATTCATGTTTGCACAAGCTAAAGTTAAAAAGAGCGGTATTAATCTTTGTATCTCACTCATCCCAAACTCTTTCTTTATTTTCTCTAAGGCTGCAACTAACAATTACTTCAATTTATGGTGTGATTCATGATTATGATTAATCCACCAATTAATCATTTGACAATAAAATGTCAGAAAACAGTGAACAATGGGATGTGTAATTCTCCAGCGCCCATGGGGACGTCTAGAAATGTCTTGTCATGTCATTCAGCATGAAACAAGCAAACGTTTGGCTTTAAGACTCTTACTTAAACTATTATTGCTTTATTAAAACAGCTGCCAAGTATGCAAGCTTCATGTTGAATCAACTAATTGCTGCATGTTTAATTGCCTCCCTGTTTTTTCTTTCGCACTAAATTTTCTCCACTTTTGATGAGCTAGTATTATTCCCAGCAGAGTTACTTTCGGTCATGGCAACCACGTGCGAGATGTGACGAAGACCCCTTGGAATTCAGAGTCAGAAAGAAACACTTCATAAATCCCATCAAAAGATGAAGACCAACAATGCATTCGTCTGTCTCTCAATACTTTCCAACACTGTCACCATGTCTGTGACACTGAACTCCAACTTCAATTCTGTCTACTGAAGACATAAATCTTTAACAAAAGGTTACAAATACATAGTTTCTTTTTTTGATTTGTTTCTTACAAAGGCTTCATAATTTTTAGACTAAATGGGTAACGTAGCTTTCCACTAACATCAGCCAAACAACAAATAGTGTTGGGGACTACTTTCAGAATTCTAGCGGTTATTTTCTAGCCTGAGAACCAGATGAATCTGAGAGCTCCTGTTTCATTTGCTCTGGCAGAATGTGTCTGATTCTCCTCTCATTCAACCCGACTGCCAGTCCAATCCATAATGTTGAACACCATGGAGGAACTTTTATAAACAACCAAGATGGCTGCTCCTGATGTGGAATACCTGTTGCGTCAGTATTGAAAGAACTGGATGATATTTTTTCCTACTCGAAAGAAGGAAGAAACAAGCAACTGCACTTACTTCCTGTTTTCATATTTATTGCACTTAACACTACGTCACACAGTTTGTTGCTCTGATTGGTCGTAGGTTGTTATCCAGTTAAGTCCAGAAGTTCCATGGTATATTTTTTCCATTTGTGCATTTTTTCTGGGCTGTTTGTGCAATAATGAAGCTCTTTGGCACATAGGAATAACACTTACCAGGCTTTTATTACTGATTTTGGTCTTCTCAAGGGATTTGTTGACCATGAGAAAAATATATACCTTTCAGCAACATAATAAAAACCACTGACAAAGACATGCTCGAGGAACATGACCAAGAGCCAAAGGCATAGACTTGTCCTCCACACTTCCCAGATCCAAATCTAATTAAGCATCTGTGGAACATACTTGTACAAACCTGATAAACCACCTCGCAACCCACAGGACCCCAAGGATCCACTACCAAAGTCCCAGTGCCAGACAAATCAGGATAAGTTTAGCAATTCCTCAACAGTTCAGAGCTGTTTTGGTAGCACAAGGGGAATCTACACAATGTTAGGCAGGTGGTTTCAGTGTTGATCGGTTTCTTCGGATTCTTAGCGGACTTAAAGTACAGTTTGGTAACTGCACACTGACACAAACAGTTGCACACTTCCTTTTATTCCATGAATCACAACAGTGAAGCTACATGAGTGAAATACACCGTAACAAACATGTAGGAGGCGGAAATTCTGCTTTTTGATTGTAATATTTTTAATCCAGTACATTGAGACAGTATGTGGTCTATGAAACAGCACTTATGTCTGGTCTGCTAGTGACTAGTGGAGCCTGACAAAGGTTACATTCATGCATCATCAGGCAGATACTGTCATTTGATTTGCATCCGTCACACCAGTAAAACTGAGAAGGAAACAACTTTTAAAAAAGCAAAAACTGATGTCAGAAGTCTCAAAAGCACCTGGCTGGGCTACAAATATAGTGCCAGTAATTTGCACAAAGGGGGTTAATGTGACTAAAAATGAATATTCGACAAAAACAAAACAGAAACTATCCTCGCTCCTACCCCCGCTCCTCCTCCCACCTCTCTCCACCCCCACCTCCTTTTTTTTTTTACGATGCCCTGCTTCCTAATAAACTTTTGTGGTGTTTGGAATCCATTAGGAGCAATATCCCACTTCTCAAAACATCCTGGCTCATTCTGGGGGAGTGGAGTAAGGAGACGGGGAGCCGCGGGAGGGGAGGGCCTCAAATTTCCATTTCTATTGAAGGCAGACTGAGGGGATTTAAGTAGGGAGAGCGGGGCTGCAGAGCGTACAGTCCGATAGTAAAGAGAAAGAATGTCATAAGAGAGGATCTCAGGAGGTAAGGGGGGACACTGCCAGCAAGAAATGCTCCCTGAAAGAAGCAATTTTGTACAATAAAGTAGTTTTTGAGTGACGTGATCCCATACTACTTCAATTATTTTGTTTTTTGGATTAAAAACACACTAAATCAGATGTAAAGTGGGCTGTTCTAAATTATTAGAGGATCACGTTGAGATTTTAAGCTCACTGTAAAGACAGACACTTGGATCACACCAACACCAAACTGTTAAAAGTCCTTTGGAGTTAAGAAGTAAAGATCAAACTAACAGGTGCCACATGGAACAATGAAACCCTCCTCAAATAAAACAAATGAACCATGTAGGTGTTGAACCAGTCGTTCAGTCAGCAGCCATAAATCTGTTTAACACCAGTTAGCTGGGGAACTTTTGTTGTTTAAGCGTTGTTGTGTTTCTTGGAAAAGGACATTGAAGAGTGTCTGATTTCTCTCCTCACGCGACGATTGGTTTTATCAGAGCAAAAACAACACAACAGCAGAACTCAATGCCAAGGTCGCGCCACTAAAAGCTGCTTTAAAGGATCTGAGAACTCACGCTTGAAAGAACTTTTACTTTCCATTCTTTTCCCTTTATTATCTGCTTTTCTCCCCCCTGTTTCCTCCCCATTTAAAAGCACAGGTATTAATGTGAGGCACTGTCTTACTCATATATATTCCCACCATATCAGTTCTAGTGTGTGTTATCCAGCTCCAAACAAACCTTTAATCCAATTCAGATACCAGGCACTCAAGTGTCGCAACAATTGTTCCCACTGTGTGAAAGTAAGCCACTATCTTAAAAACACAAGGGCTGCAAGACAAATGTGTGGCGGCGTGCCAGCGGTGGGAGGTACAGGAGCGACGGGCCTGAGATTACAGACAAAGCAGGAGTAAACAGTGCCTTCAGATAAAAAACACGGTCGGGTACTTTTAACAATAGTTCTTTCCTGGCAGGGAGCAACAACAAAGCGCCTTCCTGTATGCGCGCCCCCTTGCATGCGCTCTCGCTTCCTCTGGATGCTCAGACATGTGGCTCGCCGCAGACGCATCAGCACCGACTGACCCTACATGCCATCAACCTCTGACCTCTGCGCCGCTTTCTCACACACAAGGGTGGAAACAGTGGAAGTGGAGGTATTTCTTAGTTAGAAGCAGCAATACAGTACAGAAAACAGAAGTATTACGAGCAAAATATACTCAAAAGTCCCCTCCTGAGATTGATATAGTATTTTGTTAGTCAGTGTCCTAGAAATGACAGTTTTAAACTACTTAACTGTGTCCCAATTTTCCAGAAGTTACAAAGTTTACAAGAAATGCTTTTACGTAAATGCAACATTACATGTACGTACGCTTGAGTGACTCCAGATATCAGAGTCTCCTGCGTGGTTAGCTCTAACTTTTCCCGTGTCAAACTAAGATCAGTTGATAATGCTGCAGTTACAATGAGCAAATACTGCTGTGAGCATGAATATTTCTGTGCAAAACAAATAAAATCCATTTTTTTTATTGATCAGTTGAACTTGCCAGCCCTGTTAATTAGCAACAGTTGTTATGTCTCTTCAAAGCACACATGCTGTTGCAAATTATCTTTGTTTTTTGTGTGAAATATTGCAGTAGTAAACTCTTTTGGCCTCAAGCAGGTAAAATAAAATCATCTGTGAAGCACAGGGAGGATGTTTCTCTGGTGCAGCTCATCTCAAACGTGATGGGAGGCCCCAACTATGCAGTATTTAGCCTTAAATGTTGTGTATTTTTATAGTAATTTCTTAATGGTTAATGCAAAAGTAGCCAACTGTAGCCGTCAGGTAACTGCAGGGGAGTTAAAAGTACTATGTTTGTGTCTTAAATGTAGTGGAAGAAGGGTATAAAGCAGCATTAAATAGACACACTCAAGTAAAGTAAGTGCGTCAGAACTCTACTGGAGTAAATGTACTTAATTTGCAGCGTTGGAAAAAGCACCAAGGTCCCGTAAGACATCTATATCATCAGAAATTGTACTCCTTCCCACTCCCACTCATTGAACCCCGCTTCACTGGGCTGCCTTCAAAACAGCCCAAATGTCTCAAGGGGCAAACAGCTATCTAGAGAAGAAATTACAGTTCAAACTGCTTAACTGATTCATCATGTTTGTCCTGAGTTTCATAATTCCTGGCAACGCATGGCCGGCTGAAGAGAAGGCATATTTCTGGATGGCACATCTCTACGGACACCAGAAAGCCTCTCTCCTTCAAAATCTTGACTATAAATGACGTTTTGTGTGCTGCATGCTTTTATGATTTGTGCCGAGGAGGGGGCTGAGGATCATAAAAAGAAAAGAGAAAAGGAGAACACAGGACTTGTGGGTAATTGCGGCGCAGAGCGGTGGGAGAGGGAGCGTATGGGAAAGACTCGGGGGCCAGATGTGTGAGGAATGTTCTGGCTGCTGCAGCGTGCGGAGAGGTGGGTGGATGGATGGGTGGGTGGGTTGGGGGGGGGGAGAGCAAAGACCAGTCGAATTACACAGCCTGCAGATCGTTAAAGAGCTGTCAAGCCTCCAGCGCTCTACTATGTATTTCACATCATCTCCCAGGCAGCTACAGCTTCACCTCTCTGCCTGGCTATGGTGGAAAGTATTCACTCAGGTACTGTACTTTAAGATACTTTTTAATTCAGTACTTCCATTTTACATTACTTTGGACTTCATTAGAGAGAAATAAATGCATTTCAGTTACGCTTGGATCATCGCTCGAGGTAAAGCAATTTCAGTTGGTCCCTGTTGGATGAATTATCCTAAAATCTTTCCCTGACATTCAATGACTCTGGTGATTCTCTGACTTTTATTTAAGCGCCACCATGTGCTTGACATGGCAGTTCCCCTCAGGACAGATTGCCACAAATGTACTATGCTTTGTGTTTATTTGCACACGTAACACGCTAAACTAAAACAGCAATCATGGTTAGCGTTATACCTGCTAAACCTAGGCAGATTAGCTTTGTTAGTGTTAGCATTTTAGCACGCTGACGTTAGTGTTCAGCTCAAAGCACCATTAGCTGTGTTTCCATGCAATTGTCAAGCGAGTTTGAGGCGAGTGGCTGTAATAAACTATAGAAGATGCTAACAACAAAACTACTGACTATGAAAACATGAAGAAGGAGTTGTTTTCAATCAGGTAAGCTGTAAAGATACTTTCATGTCAGCTGTTATAGGCCATGTTACAAGCAGACAACAAAAAAAAGCAGAAGCAGGGGTTTCCGTCTCCTATTTTGCACATAAACTCTTTCGAGAAAGTCAAAAATCACCTCTAGCTAACGGTAATAACATTTTTTGCAAAATTGGGGAAGTGTTTTTGTCAAACTTTTACCCTTGCTATTAAGTTTTATTAATACAAAATTCAAAATAAGCATAAAAATAAGCTGTAAACCCCAGTAATTGTGCCAAAGTACAGCTTAACAGAGCTGCTAATGTGACTGCTGACTCTTAGTGTTGTTACTCCACTGCATATATCTGACAGGTTTTGCAGACATTAAAAGTGCAATGTTAATGATTAAACTAGTGGTTCACAATGACAGTGACTTAAATCTTACAAAAAAGACCCATTTGGGGTTTCTTTTCCCCTTTTCAGATGTCTGAACTGTTCAACCAAAGAGACATTTCCAATGTATATTTCTTAAGTAGTTTCATTTAAATAATAGCTCAGTGTCAAAAAGGTCAAATTATGCAAAAATTTTGAGCTTTCTGTCCTTCTTGCCTCCCATTTGACATTACATGATCTCTCAGATTCGAGGGACAACCCAGGACCACTGGACTGAACTACCTAACCAGCTACAACTGGGGGATTTTTCTGCAGAAAGAGCACTTTTATTTTGGATACTTTAAGCGCATTTTTGCTGGTAACACATCTGTAGCTCTCCTAAAGCAGGACTCTGGTAATTCTACTAAGCAAATGATTCAAATACTCCTTCCACGGCTGCAGACAGCTGCATCACCGCAGGTAGTCCACCATGATCAATGTGGAGCCACAAGAAGCTGGGCATGTACTCACACAGGCTACCCACAATGCACCTGGAGAGCTCAACCTGCGTCACAGGCTAGATAGTCTCCTTAAAAAAAAAAAGCAAAATAAAAAACACGCCCTCCATCTGCTTCTCATCATCGTCATCCATCTCCTCTTCCTCCCCCCACCCCTGTCATCCAGACTTCTTTCCCCTCTCTGTTTCATGCTCTGCCTCACCAACTCATCCAACCCTCTGCTACCACAACCTCTGGAGCTGTGGCGGGGATAAATAGGCCACAACAGCTGGGTCTGACTCCTGACCAGGACCACCCCTCCAGACTTGACCAACAACACCCTCTTTCCTTCTCCGCAGTGACCACCACCACCTCTATGGGTCTGTGCCCACATGTTTTAAAGACTGAACCGACAGAAGTCTCCCTATTACCGGCTTTGTTTACATAATGATTTATTTGGGTGTGGATAGTTTTTTATTCATTAAAATTCATTTTGATAAATGAGTGTGTGACTGCTTAGTCTGAGCTCGTAAAAGGTTTGTTTATAGTTGCAGCATTTGTAAAAAAAAAAAAAAGAAAAAGAAAAAAGATCCGGGTTTTGACTTATGATGGCTTTACAAAAATCTATTTTCCATGTTTCGTCTCGAGCGCTTCAGGACCATACACAAATATACCCAAAACGTACATGGTTCCAATAAATTCCTGATTGCGCCTTTAAGTTGAGAGCGTGTTGTTTGTTCAGCTGCTGAGGGCCTCAGAGAGAAACCCGGGGAGGCCGCGGAGAATTCATACCTTCCATTCATCACAGAGGAGAGGGGAGGAAGGGGGTGAGGCGGAGGGGGTAGGTGGAGGGTAAAGAAAGAGCGAGGAAATGAAGAGACAAGAGTGTGTGTTTTTTTCTGCTCTGCTGAGTAAGGAGAGAGGTAAGCTCAGCTTTCTGACAGCTGGGCTGTGAAACCTCTGCTTGAATGATCGACTGCTCATGCCTCCTTCATGTCACTGTTTTGCTACCTTAGATTTGCAGCAGCCGGTAATTTTAGAAAGAGAAAAGATGTGTTGTTTTCGGATTTGGTAAACGTTTTTGTGTGATGCACCAGTAACAACAAATAGAACAATCTGGTTTCAACAAGTCCTTGAAGGAATATGTCAACAATTTCAAAATATACCCATTCAACCTTGTTTTTGTCAGGTTTTCGACTTTCTGATGGTCCCTAAACTACTCATCTGTGACTAAAAATGATTCAAATCTAAGCTTAAAATCATGACATTTTGTCAAAATCACTGCATTCCACATGGTTCATCTAAAAATTTTCTGAAAACAAACTGTTTGTCCAGCCACATCCTGTAAAAAAAGACTAAAAGTTCTGTGCTCCTCATCACAGTTAGGAAGCCACTGATGACTCACCTGCGACCAACAGTCACAAGACAAAAATCCGTAGACTTTCAACTGAACTAGGCTGAACTGCAGGCTGTGTTTACTCACTGTTTCCCCTTGTTTTCAGTCTTTGTGCTAAGCTAAGCTAAACAATTGCTTGCTGCAGCAAACAGCTCCATAGTCAGTGTCATACTTTCTGCATCTACAAGTACATGAGGGCTCACATGATGCAAATTTTATCTTCAGAGGGTGTACGTGAGTCTCTGTGTGGACGTCCCTCAAATCTCAACAACTGTGAAAGCATCAGTAAACCAAAATGGGCCATTTTCATTGGATTGGAGTGCATCTACAGGGCAGGTGATGAAACACAGACAAGAAAGTAGTAAAAGTAGGCCTTGACCAATTATTAGTCTAGCCAATTATAGTAACAGATTTTCAATATTTTCCTTGATTTCCTGATTCCTGATAAAGTTAATTAATTAAAAATTATGCTACTTTGGCACTGATGCAGCCGCCTCTGTCTGTCGCCACCAATCTGTGGTCTTTCCACTTTTCTAAATGTACACTGTGTTAAAACAGTGTTGGATTCTACAGGAACAACCAATCAAACCTCAGCAATACATATTGATGATTGATTTTCTGTCAGCTGTATGATTAACTGGCTAATTTGTTCCCCACTAGCTACAGCTTATAAATTAAATAAAATGTCCTCAGTTTTTTCTTGACAGATTGTGCAGGAACTGACAAGAAACAGAAACCGGGGAGGCCTGAGTAACGTCTGGCTGTGCAGTCCGACTGAAGTGAAGACATACATGAACCGTCTGGATATTCATGGGAAAACATGTAGTCACATTTACAGTCTGTCTTACAGCTGTTATCATCTCGGAGAAGTGAAAGCAAAACCTGTCAGATATGTAAGCGATTAAAAAGTACTAAATAAGTTGAAAACACACACAAGGAACGGATGACTAAACCCGGATGGTGTGTTCATCTTTAACCTCAAGAAACAGTATTTTTACTGTCACCATGATTCATCCTGAGATGCATCTTCACTCAGCTCCCACTTCCTCTGTCATGTCCAAGCCTTGCTTCATCCTGTTGTTACTCACTCCAGTTGCACCAGTGCTGCTACACAACTGTCTCATCAGCACTTCTCACTTCCTCACAGCCTTCAGCGCCTGAAAAACACGGCGGGATGGCTGACTTCAGATCAGGAAGAACACGGCCACTGTGGTCAAGGAATAATCCCAACCACGTGAACCACGCTGTGCCCAGAACAGCTGTGAGGCCTGCTGATTCAACATAATAATAGCGCTGTGGAGCTGTTTTTTTTACCATCTGACCATGTTTGGAGTAAAATATTTTGACATAATCACATTTTCTATCATACCAGTGCCTGTCGGAGCCGAGCCGAGCACGGGGTGAAGGAACTGGGACAGGAAAAATAAGGAAAGGGCGGGAAAAAAACCCACACGGAGAGGTTGTTTTCAGAGCCCCAATCGTTTATTACCCTCGATTTTCAGGGGTTGAAATTTCAGCCTCGCTGTGAGGAGAAACTCGAACCGGTGGTCCAGCTGTCCACAGCCTGCCAGAGTCGAGAAAACCTTCACCGCACACGCTCTCCCAGACCCGCTCTCCCACCCTTCCCCTCCTCCCCCGTCTCCCCCGGCCAGGTAATCAATGGGCAGCGCTCACCCAAACACAACATGGCTGCGAGGGGGATCAGGACGAGCTGTTGTGACATGTAGGCCCTACAAACAAATCTGTCGCTTGGCTCGGTGACCATGTTCTCAGTTGTATGTTTTATGTTCTCTCTCTTGTTCTCACTCTGCAGCGAAAAGCACACACTGGAGGTCAAACAGCTTCAAACATTTGCTTTCATTTTCTTTCTCTTTTCCAAAAGAGGAAATACTATCCTAAGCTGTAGCCATTAGGGCTGTAAAAGAAAATCTTGGTTAACTGAAATCATACTTACTGCTCAACCAATTGGTGTAGATTAACGAAACAAGCACAAATGAATCAAGTGCACTCTACCAGTTAACCTTAATAGCTTAAGTTTATCATGAAAAGCTAGCATATGAAATTATTGTAACCTGGTAATTTTACATCTAAATCATAACAACAAACTTGGAGCAGAACAGTGTGTATCTGCCCCAATTCATATAATCTCCAACAACTGAAATATATCAAGGATAAGAACTTTTGAGAATAATAAAGCAGATAAGCCTACTGTTTTTAGTGAATACACCATGTCTCCTGTTAAGCTCTGATATGCTACCAGCTGTTTCCAAAGTTTACACACAAATTTTTGGCTACTGGTTTAACAAAATGCAGCCACACCTCTGACTTCTATGACGTGGTGTTAATTAGTTTAAGGCCAACTCTGAGTAAATGTTCTGTAAATGTTAAAAAAGTTAGACCTTGCAGCCTCCTAGTTTAAAGTTGTGATAACATGGGCGTGCTCTTCGGTAGTCAGTTCATCTCTCAGCAATAAATAATGGATAAATCCTGGAGGGCTGTGGATGTAGCGCTTTTTCAGCTTATAAAATTCCAGCAAATATTCAGGCAAAGAGAGTTTGCTCAGGACCACCAAATTGACCAGATGACCTGGAAACTACAGCCCTAGCAGCCATAATCATGACATGAAAATCTACAGCAGAAACCATATAACCATATTAGGTGATATACTGCAGGATAAAGCTTTCTCTTATGGGTTCAGAAAATTCACCTTTCAAATAAAAACTGCATTCTGCAAAGCTGAAATTCGACCCACTCTCTGTCCCACAACTGAACCTCTCTCAGCTTCATTCAGTGCACGGAACTGCCAAACAGCATCACCTTTTCAGTGACATATATCTGAAACTTTACGGTTTATAAAACACAGTGGAAAACAAGGCTTCACAAGGAAGCTACAGATCACAGATTGTTAATTGTGCATAATGGAAAAGAGTTCTGGCTGGAAACAACTTTGTTTAATAGCTGATCATGATCTTCCTGCCTAGACTCTCTCCTCTCTTGTGTATCTACCGCAGAGCGGAGGAAGGCCACTCCGACCGCACAGTGACTCATTATCGAAGCCTCTGTCACACACAGGGAATTAGTGACCTTGGGCGCCGGACAATGAGGAGCTGTCTAAACTGCTTGTCTTATCAGTCTCCTCTGGAAGTCAGTCTGTATCTGGGAAACTTATCAACAGGTCTTTTTCAGGCTAAACTCTCCCACAGCTCAGAAATAGGGAAAAGATACGCTACCATGGCAATGAGGAGCTTAGCTCTGATCTGGGATCTTAAATTCGCGGAAAAGTAAATCAAATACTACTACACGCCTTTTTGAGCTACTTTCTATCTATCCATCTTCCAACTCTTTCCAACAGTAGTCAGCGGTAAAAGTTACTCGTAACTGCACCTGTATGCGCTCAGTCTTTTTAATTTACAGATGAATTCTGTCACACAGGTGGTGTTTTCGTCTTTTCGAGTACAGCCTGTACTTTCCTTCAAACCAAAAATAACAAGACGTGAAGGACGGACGCGTGCGCAACTGGCTTATTAATGTGAATATGACTGAGTTTAAACCTACTTTTGCAGATTTTTTGGAGGCCGCTTGGAGACAGCACAACAACTCAACTCAACACTGAGATGTTATTAGCTTTGAAAGTTGTGGCGAAAATATTATTGAGGTATCGTGGCCCCTTGCTGTAGGTTGTAAATGTTCCACTATGTTGTCGTAGTTTTGCGCTGGGCTGGTAGCAGACAAATGCTGAAAAGAACTGCGAGCTGCAGCTTGAAAATATGTGCTGATGGGAGCGATGAGAGTCAACGAAAACACTAAGATGTAGGCTATAAAAGCAAAACAATGAGCTCAAAGACACTCAGTCAAATGTTTTACAGAGGTTGGGGTAGCTGAGTTCAGTGATGCATCTCTGTGGATTTGTCTTAAAGCCATTTTCCACTGCAGGAACTTGCAGGCTGAACTAACGGTAGGTAGGAAACAAGGTACTTGGTTAAACCCAGAGAGGACAACAACAAATAATATTTTTTCAAGTAGCGGTCTTCTTCTAACGTTGCCATCAACAACATAAAATTCATCCTGTAGGCTAACACAATAAATCCTCTATTGTTCTATTTATTATGTGCTCATAGAACTGGAGTTAAGTCCAGTAACTACTATTTGTCGTTGTTTTGGCGCAGTCAGAGTTAACATTGTGGTCAAAGCTGCCGGATCCTACACCGCAATGGAAACAAAAAGGCTGAAAGGACCAATTACGAGGCCGTTCTTATAAACTGCCCCGAGTTCCTGCAGTGGAAAGCTGCCTTCTGTGAGCCACTGTTTTCAAATTACACAAAGTCGCTGGATCCATTGCAATCATAAAAATATTAATTTGTGCATGTACAACTAAATACAGGAGGCAGCTGCCAGGGTGGAGAGAGCCGGGAAACAGCGTAGCAGCAATAATTCAGAGCTTAAGGTTGCTGTGTGCAGACTGATTCACCACCAAATGTTTACATCGACCTGCTATTGCAAAAGACGAGTCATGGACATGTGTGTTTGGAGGGTGCACAAAACGTGTGACTATAAAATGACTGTCTGAACTGCCCTGAGGCTCCATTTGGTGACGGTAATGTGCCAAGTAATGTGGCAGTTTGCTAGAAGAAAGGCAAAGGAGACTACAAGCAGAAGTAAACATGCAATTGAAGTTTCACAATATTCAACAAACCCAATCCCAAATGTTTTATGAGTAACAAAATGCATTCAAGAGCTTCGTCAGGCCTCCGGGATACACAATTTTTAAATGGGAAACATATGTAAACATAACTGTGAAACATAATGTACGCTTTCCCACAGAGTACCTTCACAGAATACAATGAGAGTGTCCTCATTCAGGATGTATGAAGTAATGAACTTTGATTGCAGTAATGTGATCTATGCATTTTTTAATAAAGTAGCTACTGATTCCAAAGTGCTAACCTGCTGCATGTGTTAAATTACTCAAAATATGTCACTGTAAGCGCATTTCTCTGCCCTCCAGGGTAGGTTTCCTGGATGTTGTTGTTGTGAAAGATGCTGGTACGGACAGATCAACAAGTGCCAGAGCAGAATGAAGGGCGGAAGGAGGCTACAGGGAAGGAGGAACAGGGTTCATGGGCCAGCAGATGTTTCAGCTTTTGGGTTTTGGCTAGAAAAGGGCAATTAAGAGCTGCTCTTAATGAGGCTGGCAGCCACCCCATAAACTGTCTGGTTCAGTGAAAGAGTTGCTCATTAGACGGAACTGCCCAGAAAAACGCCCACCTCCCCCCATCGCCTCTACCTACGCCGGGACAGGAAGGGATGGATCAGACATTTGAAAAATTGTATGCCAGCGTCGGACAAAGCTACTTTATGTTATGTCTGGCTTCGCTGACACTAAGCCTTGTGTGTGTGTGTGTGTGTGTGTGTGTTCATGTGTGTGTGTACGTGCTTGAATGTGTGTCCTTGTGTTGCCGGCATGTTTGTTGTGCGTCAGGCCAAGTGTGGTAATGATGCACATTTTCCATGAGGTAGCTAACTGTGCACCTCCAGCACTAAAAGCCCAGAACAGCCGACTGAACTAAACGTTACCGATGAGAATGGCGACAGTAAAATACCAAACAGCCAAAATTAGAATCCCGCCGCGATCCTCTGATCTTGTTTTCCCACCCTCAATTTCTGCGCACCATAAATTTCTAATCTAACTAATAAAGAGTGAGAACCAGAGCAAGGACTCCGGGGAGCTGGCCTACAGCTGGTTATCGTAGTCAGACACAAATGCAGACGCTGATTTTGTTTCCTCCGGTCACCCACACACTTTTAAATCAGGACTCCACGGAAAGTACATTTACGACTAAATACAAACCTGAGGTGCTTTAGTTGAGTTCATTTCATGCTAATTTACACTTCTACTGCATCACAATTAGTGGTAAAAAATGTACAGTTACTAGTTAGTTTACCAATTAGGATTATGGAGTGCTTATAAATGCTTCTTTCTAAGTATGAACTAGTGTATTAAAACAGAGCTGCACTAACTAATCAATAGATAATTGACATGACTGACTGCTTTTAATGGTTCCAGCTTCTCAAAGTGAGGATTTGCTACTTCTCCTCGTCCAAAATTACAGTTAACTGAATAATTTCGAGTACTGGTCAGACAAGAGAAGCCAGGGAGGTGCCGCTGTGTGCGCTTTGGTTCTCTGAAGTTCTACAAACCAAACACAAAGCTGATTAATTGAGAAAATAACCGGTACAGATGAATGTACCTCCACCACCGGGGGGATTCCTCACTCTCACGCTATCTGCCGTGGCCTGTCCCCGGACCTGTCTGGCATCAGGAGCACTTGGCACAACGCTCCCTATTGAGTCTTGACAAAAACTAGGTCATTTGCAAAGCTCTCACTGGACACGCGCAGTGGAAAGAAAATAAACGGGGAGATGAATGGAGCTCGACTGGAGGTGGACGAGCTTCCTGCAAGGGCCACAGAGGGATGCTGAGCGGGAGGTTAAGATAATGCAAAGCTGTGATAATGTATTGCCGTCTCTGCTATTTGCTATAGCTGTGCAGAATGTCATCTCTCTGATATCTCAGTCTTCCTCTCATTGTTCCATATTCTGTGTGTGATGTGGCCGTCCAAGTTTCCTCCCGCGGAGTTCAATAACATTTATCTCGTCTTATAAATCATGCAGGAATTCCAAATGCCGTATCTCTTTCATAATACACCCCTCCTTGATCTGTATAGTCACTGCAAGCAGGCCCAAGTTAATGTCTGAAAGCAATTAAGTTTCTGAGAACTTTATAAACAAAGTCACAACACATATGACCTATTGTTCACATCACTCTAAAGCATACAACAAGTTTGCAGCACACATGTTGTTGTCATCACCGCTAAGACAGGGCTTCTAGAAATATCTGGTGGAAACCAGCCATGCAGGAAGTGAGAAGAAAAACACTCAGATGAGAAACAGGAAATCAGGTGACTTGAGTTTAATTGTTTTTCCCCTCCTCATAGTGTTACAGTAGAAACAGGTTCATTAGTGCCAAACAAAACGGGGCTAAAATGCTCACACCTGAAGAAGACATACTTCCAGCTCGGTGAAAAACATGCTGA
The DNA here is from genome assembly GCA_024666655.1 of Dascyllus trimaculatus. Lineage (NCBI taxonomy): Eukaryota > Metazoa > Chordata > Actinopteri > Pomacentridae > Dascyllus > Dascyllus trimaculatus. The sequence goes on along the minus strand of CM045462.1, from coordinate 21,473,131 downwards.
AGTTCTCAGACAACGGTGCATAGAGTTATGGAATCGATCCCTGCCCCCACATCCTCCCTTCGACGTGAGCCTGAAGCGTATGTCTGCCAGATGTCCAAAGCAAAGAGGAGGGATATGAAAGAAGCTCAAGACTGCCAGAGGTGTCTTATATCGGAGGAATTATCATCCTAACGATATAACATAACACATGCCGTCAGTCCCTCCAGGAGTAACAACCTCCGCGATCTATATTAGAGCCTCGGCCCTTTCAGTGAGATGACCTTTTGGAAAAGCAGAAGCAGAAAGGGGATGACAGGGATTTTCCTTTTGTGTATCTAAAGGTAGATTCATCTACCTTTAGATGAGCAGATACAGCCAAATTCTAACAGTTGTGTACCGTTTTTTCAAAATACTGTAAAATCTGATGCTTTTTTCGAGTCAAAAACAAAAATGACTGTTAACAGCAGGGTATTTTAAACAAGTAATTAAACTAAACATTTCTGGACAACAGTTCAAAAAAAGACTGTTTAGAGCAGCAACTTCATTTAGACAGTTAACAAAATGATTTATGCACTTTAGTCTAAGTCTCAGACCATTTTTGATATTTGTTTGGTTTTTTTACATTGAGTTTAACTATTTCTCCTTGGTGTCTAAAATATATTTAATAGACTACATTCCTCATACAATGCTGCCTTTGACTAATGTTTCCTAATCCATACAAATGTAACTTGACCTAATGTTTTAGGTGTTTTAGCATTATATACATTATTAAACGTTAAACAGATTTGATAGATCTCAGTTCAGGATCATTAATGTTGAAGACAAATCGTTATTTATGGTCTATGTCTACAATTCACAACAGTATTTATACATTTTCAAAGGCGAAAAGGTCATTTTTAGGTAATTACAGTTGCAAGTTATAGCCTACTGATAGTTGTGACAACACTATAAATATAGCATATTACTGAAAAGTCCAGCCACAGTATTAAACAGCAAACCTCCAATTCTACTGTGGAATATTAAAACTAACTGTTTAAAGTAAAGTACAACAGAAAGAAGGTAAAAATACAGTAAAATACTGGCAAGCACAGCTGCTAGCAGAAAAGTTTGTTACAGTATAGACAGATATAGACAGTCTCCATCTCCTGTTATGTGCCGAAAAACCACCATTAACCTGTTCTAATGTAATACTTAAAGATAGATAGATAGATAGATAGATAGATAGATAGATAGATAGATAGATAGATAGATAGATAGATAGATAGATAGATAGATAGATAGATAGATAGATAGATAGATAGATAGATAGATAGATAGACAGATAGATAGATAGATAGATAGATGCTTGAGTAAATGCTACATTTAGCTAATACGAGCAGGTAAATTCAACTAAAAATGCCTTAAATCTGCTCTTCAACTTGTGTAAGTTCTTGTAAACTATATACACGCAGGGAAACTCGATCCAGTGACTCGACTGGAGTCGTACCATGTAGCACACATGTATACAGACCCTGCTAGATGGATATCTAGCCCTGAGCCCCCAGAGCATTTCAGTGAATAGATGAGGAGGAGGGTAGACAGTACCTGACATTTACTTAGTACTGCAGGATAGACAGGCCATTGTCTTTGCTGAAATGAGAAACTCTGCCGCAGAAGGGCGAACGAGGGAGAAAGAGGGCAGTGTCAGACAACCTGATATCAATCTAATGAAATAATAGCAAGCGCTCTGATGTGGATATCTGGTATATCTAGACTTTACACCCCATTGTCAAACTCTTTCTCGACCTTGGGAAGGGTAGCCACACAAAGAGGGCGCACTCACTTTCACTGCCTCAAAAGGGGATGACACATATCGAACTAAGCATAACTCTGTTGAACCTGAAACTTCTATATAAGTAACCACAGACAGAGATTTCAAAGATACGACTGCGATGGCACTGATGAACTTAAATGAACTGAAATGTCACCCTGCCTGTGGGTTGCTTTTCTGATTCTCTCTTGATAACTAATAAAGAGGTAAACAACCGGAGAGTGGGAGGAGAGAGAGAGACAAATAGTGCATATGGCAGGCAGAAATAAACATACAAGGTGAAGCCAAAGCCAAAAGCACAAGCTGTCTCCTGATCTGGATTACTTTCCCGCGTCTGTGCAGTCGGGGCCAGACCAACGGGCTTCCACAAAAACAGCACGAACCGCTCGGCATCCATCAGAGAAAAAGAGGAAGGGAAAGAAGAAGTCGAGAGCTGGTGAAAGGAAGTGAGACAGAGGCCAGCGAAACATCTGCTCTAGATCCTTTTTAGTGGAGTCCGTCCCCTTCTCGCAGAGCGTTTTGTTTGTCCATGGGTCAGGAACACAAGCCAAACGCACACACAGACACACAAAGAGACGCTCGGAGATGTGTGCACACTGAGGGAGAAGTTAATAAGTCAATAGGACACGGCTCCATATCTTATTGGGCCTTGTTTTAGCGGCGAGTCCGGGGGAATAATAAACGGGAGTGACACAAATCAGTGTTATCTTTTCACTCATGAGGGTGGAAGGAGCGACGCCAAAGAAGCTAGAAAGAACAAAAAAGGAGCATAGGGACAAAAAGGAGGAGAGAGGAAAAAAAGGAGGGAAGAGGAGAATGAAAAGCCCCCTTCTGACTCGCAGTGACCCACATACATTTGCCCAGCTTTTCTGGGGCTCGCTCTCTCTTGGCAACCGGCAGCCTCTGTGAAAGAATCCCAGCGTTCAGCCAAAGGCAAAGCCCATGTGAGGGGAGGGAGGGAGGAGAGGGAGGGGAGGATGGCAGAGAGAGGGAGATGTGGACGGGTGGACACCAGACCCCTCCTCCTCTTCCTCCTCCTCCTCCTCCTCCTCCTCCTCCTCCCGAAGGCCTGTTGCTCCTGGCGACCGGCGCTCAATGGATTCCTCCAGATCCAAGAGGCTGAACACGCACAGACTGCAGCAGTGGAAGACAGAAGTAAAAAAAAAAAAAGACAGTAAAAATACCCCCAAAACAAGTAAACTCAGAATTAATATCAGCAAAAAGTAAATAAAGTGTAGGTAACGTGGTTCAGTGGTATCCAAACAACATAAATCTGAGGGGCTGTGTGATAATTAACAAGGAAGGAAAGAGGAAAAATCAACTTATGCAACAGAAATTTATAACAAACTGCATGAAACATAACACGGTAAAGCTGCTACTGATTAGTTATACTGCTGAAACCCAGAATATGCTGGACTGGAAGCTGTATTTTATTTATCAGTTTGTCTTTCAATGTTTCACTGTTAATATGATTTTTTTTTTAGCTCTTTGGTCATCATGTCCTGTTCAATGTGTTTCTTTTCTATTTAAATTCAATAAGCTGATGTTAATGTTTTGAATTTTTTCTCCAAATTGTTGGTTTATTAGTGGAATCCCGAATAACTTTATAATTAATCTTTGGCAATAGTAAACTTAAAGAGGCTGTCTTTTGTTTTTACTTTTTGACTTTTCATTTTGTTTTTTGTCTGTTAAGGTGATGTGGGGTTAACTGTGGCTGCCAGGTGCTGATCAGCGTGTTATTTTCCTTTAAATGCAACAAGTTGATATTAATTTTTGAACTTTTCTTTCTAGTTTTTAGTTTCTTGGTGAAATCCTGAAGGTTTTTTTTTTTAAAAATCTTTGACAATCCATGATGTTGTGAGAGTATCTTCTTTATATACTTGAGATCTTACTTATTTCTTGTCTCTGTATCTTTCTCTGTTAGGGTGATGAGGGTTAATAGTGGCTGTCATACGCAGGTCAGTGGGGTGTTTCACTTTAAATTCGACAAGTTCATATTAATTTTTGTATGTTTTTCTAGTGTTTGGTTCCTTTATGAAATGCCAAATAAATGTATATGCTCAATCTTTGACAGTGTAGTGTATTTTATGAGCTTATCTTCCTTTTTTCATATTAAATCTTAATTTGCAAAGTATTTACAGCTGTCAAACAAATGTAGTATGAGTAAAAAGTGGCATACAGTTTAAATACTCAAGTAAAGTACTTTAAAATTCTTACTTTACTTACTTACAATTAGTGTGCATTTAGCAACCTGAGCTCTGCCAGTCAGTAATTCCTAGTTTCATCCCTGATAATCAGTTATACTGCAGATTTCTCCACCAACATCAATCTTTCATCACCTTTATTTGATCCGAAGAGCGCAAAAAGAGACGTAACCGAATTATTTTGGCACACTGGTTTTCTTGGTACAGAGCAGCAGCTGCAATCAGTGAACAAACTGAAAAGAGACCAGTAGAAGGTTTTAATAGGGCGTTTGATTGGGGTGTCCAGACTTGTAGCCTAATGATGGATGAATGCGGAGCCTTCTAAGCAACAGTGACATAATCAGAGAGCTGTAGGTCAGCTAGTGACAGCTGAGTGGCTGTGACTGAGCAGGAGAAAGAGCCCTTTCAGCCCCAACGCTCACGGACGCCGATCCAAGTTCATTAGCAGTCAGACTGGCTGCAGGGCCTGCTGCAGGCTTCTCCCAGCTACACATGACACACACACACACACACACATGTATCAGGGAGCACTGACACACCGAACATCACATAACAAGCAGCTTTTTCTTCCTTAAAGTGAATCCGTTTTTGTTCTTAATGGTCCGAGGCTGTGATTTTTCTCCCCTCCGCTCGCCTTTTAATGGCTCTGGCAAAGCGTTTTATCTATAAACAATAAAAGGTTGGGGCTAAAACATTTTTCTCTGGTTTGGCCCCTTCACTACTAATCATCTATACACTCTCCCCTCTTTTCCTGCCATTAAGCTACGACGGAGCCAAACCCACAGCCCAGCCAAAGAACCTGATAGTCGTGGAACCCATGCAGCTCTACCCCCACCTTGGAATGCATTTCTGCTGCGCTGCACTTTTCACCATCCAGCAGGGAATGGATGCAAACCCCCCCAAAAACACTCCACCCGCACCCACCCACTCAGACACAAACACACCACCACTTGCTTTTTGAGCGATTGCCCTACAAACCTCTGCTGGGCCTACAGTACATACCTCCAAAACCTGACGTGGAAGTATATTTTTTACTCAACTATCATCTGACAGCTGTAATTACACTGTATTTCATTCTATTCATATTAAGATTAATTCAGTTATTTCCAGCTTTTTTACTTTGTAACCCTTTATATTAAATAGTTGTGGCTAGTTGGGACGAGAGCTCCAAGGATTAGTCAATTAATCGATAATTTGCCAACTTTTAAATCAATCCCCAACTATTCTGACAATGGTTTATGTAGTTTGAGTAATCTTTTAATAAAAAGGCTTCTTAAATGTGAATATTTTCTTGTTTCTTTTCTCCTCTATGCTTTGTCTGTAACCCTTTATATCATATAGTTGTGGCTAGCTGGGACTAGAGCGGCAAGGATTAGTCAATTAATTGATTATTTGCCAACATTTAAATCATTCTGATCACAGTTTATGTAGTTTGAGTAACCTATCAAGAAAAAAGACTTCTTAAATTTGAATATTTTCTTGTTTCTTTACGCCTCTACGACATCAGACTGATTATCTTTGGGTTGTGGACAAATGGAAAGACATTTGAGGATGTCATCTTGGGCTTTAGGAGCAACCAATCTACATTTTTTCACCACTTTCTGTCATTTAAAGACCAAACACCTAATCAACACATCAAGAAAATAATCAACAGACTATAAAACAATGACAAAAATGGCTAGTTTCAACCCTAACTGTTGCAGATACCATGCTTGCAGAGAAAGATTTCCAACTTCCCAGATGGCTGTATTGAAATAACTGTTATTATGCAATACTTTACAAGAAAAATATGTCCCAAGAGAAATGAAGTACACATTTTAGTAGCATCTTTGATTCATCTCCTCACCCCTCAGATTTATGTTGACCCCTACAGATTGAACTAAACTACTTATTCTCACATTATTATATTGTACTCAAGGACCTGAGGGCTAATCCCACTCTTGCTGACTCGAAATATCAGGGTTTAATAGCTTACATTTCACATCAACAGGCTCGCACAAACACTCACAAAGAGCCGCAAACACTCACACCCTTCTCCTCATAAATGACCACAACTGAACACAGACAAATTCCTCCCCCATCACACTTTTCAGCTTCTCTAAACCGCAGCAGCAGCAATCATGGAAGAAAACGACAGCTTTTGGCCCAAAACTCTGGACCTGGCCGTCTCTACCTCAGCGCGTGATCTTGTGTTTCAAAGTCAACACGATGCTGAGCCCACTTTAGTTCACCTACAGCCCCGCAGACAGCTGATCGCGCCCACCAAAGAGGCAGCACATCCTTTTCTGAGTGCATCTTTCACCCCCTCGTTTGATTCATCCTTCCTACATACTGTACTCGACTCACTTCTTCCATCACGCCGCCCCCAACCAAACACATGACGACCTCACACTTCTCATGAGTGGGCCTGCTAACACGTACAGTAATTTGGTCAAAGTGGGGGTGTTTGTGCTTAAAAATAATTCAGCTGTGCAATCTGTCTGTGCTTTGAAAAGCAGTTAGTGAAGACATGCATCCCAGCAGTGAAGCCCCCCAGCTCCTGTGGGAACTATTCTACTGCCCCCTGGTGGTGTAAAAACACTCACAAAGCCTCTTCTTATTGACCCCATATACAGCACACACCTCTTTCCCACCGCATACAGTAACACCATACCCTCGTGCGCAGTTCATTCATTCTCCCTGTGATGACTCAAATTATACACCTCGCTCATTCTGTAATTACATAGACCCTAATGTGTATACTTCACATAAAAAGACAACTCACAGCCCACACTCAGGTTGGAGGAGCTGCAGTGTCCTCGTGCGATGGAGGCTTTTCCACACCCTGCCTGCCACGCTATACTCTTCACATGTGCTCGCCTGCAGTGCTGCAGATTATTTCATGAAAGGCATCAACTGGGTTATGACCTGATTATAGACATAATGAATGTGGAGGCAAAGAAAAATGACACCTGAGAGTGTTCCCCCACCCTGAGGCCCGCCATTGTGCTGTGGGTGTGTGTGCTTTACCGTGATTTGAGTGTGTGCTTCGATATAAACATGTGAATAATCTGTCGAAGCAAAATACAGAGACATTTTTCATAACATATTACTTGAACTTAACACTGTTTTATAGTAGTGGTAAGTAAGATGAAGACCTGCAATCAATCTAAAGCCACAAGACCACACCTGAACTATACTACGTTCAGCAGTGCAATGCCACTGAGGAAAGTATTGTGAAAAGTTTGCATAATGCTAATTAAACTATAAGATTTACTAGCAATACATACCAGCAGTGAAAACGTCATCAACAGAAAAGAGACAGATAGTTTCACTCAAATGCATGAGGGGCAAACCCCCATGAAAGCACATATAGAAAACAAGAAGTTTGGTTGCATGACAAACTCCAAGTGTATTCCCTCCCTGGCTCATAACAGCTTATTCTATCCTTCTGAGGCGCACTAGCCTGCTTGAGCCTCTCGTCACCCTGATTTGAGGCTGCAGCTAGCGGGGCCTGGTGGTTCCCCTTGCGGCGTGGCCGAAAACCAACCCGCAACTTTTTGTCCACCACCACCTTGTCTTCCTAAGTGATGCACCGCCAGTGGCTTGTTCCGAGGCCCCGAGGGATGACGGACTTCATGTCTGTGTGTCTATGGAGGCCACTACGAGCCTCCCATCTGGTGATACCAGTAATTCGGACCCTTAACCTCAGCGTAGTACAGAAGCTGCAATCTGGTGGCTTTCTGCGCAACTTAAGCGCTGTGAGGTGACATATGTTGTGAATTTGCACTCTATAAATAAATTGAATTGATTTGAACTCCAGGTTTTGACTGGCTTCTTGAATTAATGTGTGTCAAGCTGAGATGATTCCATGACAAATACAGGCTAAAATGGTTAAAAATTCAAAGTAAGGTGATTAAATTCAAACTAAATCTTTTGCTTTCTAGTCTTTTATCAAAAATATATCACTAAAAATGACCAATAGGTAGAAATATTGGCTGAAAAAATACATTTTACTGTGACAGTTTTTTTTGTTATACCTCCCAGGCCTAATTCGCCTTAATGGACTTTACAATCTGCACAGCACACGGCCCTCTCTGTTATGATATCCCTAATTTAAAAACGGAAATACCGAAAAGATAAAGAAAACTCACACGCAATAGACGATGTGCATACAGAATAGAAAGGCAGACATCCATCAGTCCATTATCTACACACCGCTTTATCCTCTATCACAGCTGACTTAGGGCGAATTCAGTATATAACCAGGAAAGGTCACCAGTCCATCACAGGGCTGGAAAGACAGACATATACGATTAATTCAGATCTAGGATGAGGAACAGCCTCAACTCCACCACCAACTCTCATCCATGGTGTTGTAGACAGGCCCAAATAAGGTTAATGGAACGCTGACAACATCTAACTTGCGCTGTGTTCACACATATGGAAACAAGAAGTTGGCAGAATCTAGACAGCTGTTATGTGACTGACCTTTCACACTATATGCTATAAATTAATTCCATTTGTTTGATCTGCCAGTAGTAAGTACTGTAAAAAGCTTGGAATAGAAAGTTATCTCACTGTTTTTCATCAAACCTTTTTTTCTGGTCTGTAACAACCACCGCACCCTCACAGGACCTCCAGGATCACTGCATAGTTTTTGACATAACCCTAAAAGTTAGTGAGTGAGCGCTGTTGTTTGTGTCTAATGCACAGTGTGTCTGTGTACATCTGTACATGTGCCAATGCTGGCAAGCTTTAACAATGCTAAAAAGAGAGTATGTGTGTGCGTTTCGCTGCTGATTTTCCTATGGGCCCATAAGCACTGTGGGGTCTTTTCCCCGGCCTGCAGTAGAGAAGGTTATGGGCTCTGGCTGCAGCAGGGGGAACATAATAGTCTCATTGACTCAATCACAAGCTCTGACCTGCCAGCCTGCCAGCTTTGTGAGCAAGCTGCGGAGTGAGCATTATTGTAAAAAGGCTTTTAAAACTGCTATTAAGCCACATTAGGTGTGTGTGTGTGTATGTGTGTGTGTGTGAGAGAGGTGGTGGTTATACAGGAGGGATGTTGTTTTCACACATTGGAAAAGACTGTGCTGTATTTCAGTTGTTTTATAAAGGCAAGACAAAAGAGCAATTTTGCTGACAGACTTAATGGAAAAAGAAATCATGATTAACAGTTTTTTTTAAGCTTCTTTTTTCTGTGTGGTCGTTTGGTTGGTTGGTGATGCATCTCATGAGAAATGCGTAGGATCAGCGAAACACACATTCACTGCAATGGAAATCAATAATTCTAATATATTTTCTCACACATGTGCAGCTTAAAAAGACTGGCAAGCAAATATGTTCCCGGTTTGTTCCCGGCTCCCCATCATCCAGCTGATATGTGCGAAAGTCTGATGAGGGTACGCCACCAAGCCAAAACAAAAGTGCTGGTCTGGTCAAACGTTTTTTTATTTTTACTATTAAACAGTAGGGATGCAATGAAAAATCGGCATTATCCACACAAAGTGATGATCAAATTAATTTCCAACAAACTAAATAGTCAATTAGGTGGTGATTTACAATACTCTGATGTGAAGTAAGTTGCTATGGCTGTGCTGTAAGTGAAACACTGGTTGAACAGAAAAATAATAAATCAGTTTTCTGCCGTATTTTAAAGTATGGTGTTAAAAAATCTGCAAAAATGCTGTGAAAATCTGGCAGCAAGGGTGTCAAAAAAAACTATTTAAAAATGACATAATAGTATAACTAAAATGCCGAAAAACAGCGATAATAATGGCAAATATTTATACTAAAAACAATTTTTTTTTCCACTTCTAACACTGCAAAACAGTGTATGTGGACATTATGTAGAGTTTTGGCCTGTTTTTTAACAAGTAAATAATATTTCTTTCGAGGATTTTACTAGATAACATTTGTATCTTAACAAAACAGGGAAAATCTGTAAAATAACACTTTAAAATATATAATTTTTCAGCCCTTAATATGCATGATTTTTCTTTCAAATAGCAACAAATATTTGTGATTTTCAAAAATAATAATTTAAATACAATGCACCATAAACTGAAGTTGTTTTCATAATTTAACAATTTTTCAACATAATAGAATAAAGCTGGGTATCGGAAATTACAGTGCTGCAGCAGTAATTCACATAAATCACAAAAAACACACATAAGCTATAATACAAAATTGGAGCTTAAAGAAAAAAACAGTAAAACAATTATGTTGTGATTATTTGTGATTGTGATGTGGTTTTTGTGGTGAGATGGTCCTTTTCCCAATGATTTTCCACTGCAGCAATTAAAAATGACTATGTGACTTTTGCTGTGGCCTGTACCAAACCAGAATGTTCCCTCACATCTGGAGAACATCTTAAACACAATGTTTAATTCATAATGGCACACAGTGGTGCATTTTATCTTCATCGAAAAACTGCAACTTTTGTCATTTGGATTTTAACCACAATGCAGTGGCATATTGTCGGCATCCATGTTGATGAGACTTAGACACCCAAATAAACACAAACACACTCCCTCATGCAAATGGAAATCCAATATGTCACTGTCATACCCTCGCAGGAAAATGAACCCCACCACATGGAAAAACATCCAACAATCAGGAACATGTTGTTGGATGACAATGGTCCAACATGTTGATTTGACCTCCAAACTTCCTACACCCCATTGTGATCAAGCATCAACAGGATGCAGTGGAACAAGTTTGATTGACAGAGGCCCCACTGCACAAGCCAGAGTACCCAAAGGATCCAGTGCCAACGTCCTGGTTCCAGACCCCATAGGACACCCTGAGAGGTCCTCTTGTCCATGCCCAATGGTTCAGAGCATTTTTGACTACATAAGGAGGACCAACACAGTATTAGACAGGTGGTCATAATGTTATCCCTGCTCGGTGTCATCATGCATTTGAACAACACAGCTGCTTATGAAAACCTGTTTTTAGTCACCTGCTGAAGGCTAATAAGCAGCGATGATGCCACCAAAAAACCACAAGCACTGGCCTGTTACAGATACTATTTATTGGCTTAAATGCTGGCTGTCGGCCCGGATTAAATTATTTGCTAATAATACCTCTGCCTGTACTTCTTGTGTGTGTCACCGAGTCTGGGAAACAGATAAGGCAATCCGTCACACACTTTATGACTCAAATAGCGCAGACACAACAAAACAATAATGACAAGTCTGACTTTTCACAGGTAATCTGAGCAAATGACCTCTGACTCATATCATCACACACTCATAAACTGTCTCATTGTTTGTACTCATTTATTGCAGGTGGACATCTAAGAAGAAGGACCAAAAGCAAAAGTTATAATGTCAAAGGATTTTGTGACACCATTTAGTGTATTTGATATGTATTTTCACTGCATTTAAAGAAAGATAAGCATCAGAATGACAGAGGCAGACTGGATTTCATGAAGTAGAGATACATGCACACACATGAAAGGGAACAAATGACAAGGCAGCTTGAGATGTTGTGAGTATATAGTGGCATGTTTTTACATCATCGCCAAGGAAAATACTTGTTTCTGATTGCCTGGTAGCTCTTTTAAACTTGTGCAGCTGTTTAGCACGCATTAAACAGCACCACAGTTTAACACATTGCCCTTTATAAATGGTTTGTATGACGTAAGTTATTGATTTATTAGTGATTAATTATTTACCAGTACTTTACACATCAGCTAGAAACCCTTACTGTAGCTCTGTAGCTCTACATAGTCCAAGTGATGGTTCCATATCTGACTTTCTATAAAAGACTTCATAAACTGACTTTAACAATATCTAACTGCAAATATAGTGCTTTTAATCTTTATTAATGACCTCTTAACATGTATAAGTACACATTGTGGACTTTCTGTGAAGCAAAATACTCACTTTCTCAACCTGGTGAAGCAAGTCTTGTTCTAATCAGTGGGTGGGAAATAATCAATAAAGCATTCAGCCATTAGGTGACACATTTAAACTCTTAATAAAGGATTAAATAGAACACATGCAGTTTGACAGCCATGATAACAATAGTATCTATGCTTAACATAAAGCTAAGTTAACATTGAACTACCAATGTGTTTAGTGCATAAATCTATCAATTAGAGGATAAACAGAAAAATAATCAATTTTGGCCTTGATGGTGTCTAGGTTTGTGTTATTAACCACGACAAAAAGCAAAATATTCACTTTTTTTTTATTTTTTTATCTTTTTAATTTTTCAGTTGTGGACTGTTGGTTGGATAAACAAGGGGTCAACTTAGGTTCTGGAAATGTGTGAACTCTTGTACGATAAGCAAATTTGCAACTCGAACCAGATGCAAAACTGAATGTGTTTTTCCTTTTGCCCATGTTTCACCTCTTCATCAACTTTCATGGCAATGGGGACAGTATTTTTTTTTTGCATAATCCTGCTGAAAGACAGACAGTTGACAATGATAACCAAACATCGTTGGCAGAGGTCATTAAATCATGAATCTTATGTAAGAAAAAACAAAGAAAATGTAGAGAAATTAACAAGTAAACTGACTGCAAGCAATTAAAATGGGATCACAGGAAAAAAAATAATATACAAGCCTCCTTGTAGGATACAATATGTTTTATTATTTTACTTTTCTAATGAAAAAATATTAGGGTGTATAACTGCAACATACTTAGGAATAGCACAGTGATATCTGCTACAGTAACAAAACACTTCAGTACATGCAGTTGGTTAAGGGTGTGTGTTATTGTTTACAAATTCAACTTTTCATTTATGCATTAGTTAAGTCTAAAATTATATTGTTTCAATTCAAGCTCACCAGAAATAAACTAAAATATATTCTTAAATCCATCATTTCCTAACATCAGGATACCTCAGTCTGAATAAATACATTTCTTCAGTTGGAGATGAAGCAGCAATAAAATTATGTAGCCAAGAAGTCACACCCATGCAGAGCCAAAATGCTTCCTTCCCCCAACAATCTGCCAGTCGGTGAACTTCCCAGAAACTGTCATGTCACTTCACACCACTGATTTCTCTCCCACACGGCCCACTGACACAGACAGGTGCAGCTTTATTCCCCACAACCGAACAGTCAGGCTGGTTGTGTCAGACAACCGTCTTCCCTCCGTCCTTTTCACCTTATCTGCTCAAACAAGCACTTTGGTTTTTATCTGCATCTTTAACAGCCCTTAACATTTCACATCTGCTCCGACAAACTCCCATAAACACTATCAAATGCTTTCCATATCAAAGTCAATCACCTGCCGTTGGTCTGAATAAACAGCGCAGGAAGACTTTGACCACAATGAGTAACGGTGAACTGGGGTTAAACTGTTCCAAACTACATAAGGAAATTACCTTCGACCTGCTGAAATGACTCCATCATCAACCCAGTCTTTGTTGTAAGCATGCATTTGTGTTCCTGACACAAAACAAGGAAACAAAACCTTTGTCCTAATGAGAGAGATGGAGTTGCATTAATTCTACAAAAGCATAACCCAATCCCTGAGTTATTTATTGATTTGATACAGCGCGGCACAAGTGATCACATAAATTTCTTTAGATGATATTGAGACGTTGGAGTTATCTTACAAAGGCTCTCCACCCTGACGAGGCCACACACTAGGTATACCACACACTAAACACACAGACTGCAATCATCGCAGGGTTTCCCAGGTTAAGAGGGGTCCAGATGGGCAGGGGGACGCTCAGATGGGCCGCATTCTTGAGAAAATTTGAACCTGCCAGGACATTTTTTCAGATATGGGTGGTCTGCCGAGTTATGCGGAGCAGGCGAGGACATGGAGAAGCACCAACTGTCGGCAGGCTGCGATGAGCAGACATCAAAGGCGTTGGGCGTCCGGTGGAAAGTGACCCGCAGTCCCAGTCTGGCTCAGTCTGTCACCTTCAGCAGCGCCGGCCCGCCGAGATCACAGCGGCGCCGTCACAGATTGGCTTCACATCGTCCCAGAGGAGTTAGCGCTCGAACACTCACATTCCCAGCATCCCAGAATCCCAGTCAAGGTGACATTGTGACACCTGCTGGACAGGACTGATAGGGAGGACATTCGCAACCTCAAAGCCGGTGACCCTGTGACCTCTGATGCACCACTCTGGTCTTTAAACTGCTGATCATATAAACCATAATGCAGTATTGATCATGGATCTGAACAACACAACTGCATATGCAAATCTGTTTTTAGTCAAGTAGCGATGATGACTGATGCCATCAAAAAATTAACAAGCAGCAACCTGTTATAGGTAATATGTTTCATTGAATCAAAGTTGGCTGTCGGCCCAGACACATAAAAAAAATGATCAAATTATTTGCTTTGCATGCACTTATTCTAAGTGTCAGAGTCTGGGAAAAAGATAAGACAATCTGCCAGCCTGAACCCAGCAACCCTGTGACCTTTGATACACCAGTGGTCCTTAAACTGCTGCAGGGGACCATTCACACCTTCCTCTAAGTCCTAACGATTCCTAACATGGATTAATTCATTATTTATTGAATAACAATACTTAAAGGATATGCCCATAAAAGTTCAAGTCTGTCCTAAAAAAATACTGCCCATGAATCCACTGAAACAGCTTTGTGTTTCTGTTGTTTGAGCTGTTTGTACTGGCTGGGAAGATATTCAATCCTCCATTAGAGGTTGAAAATAGTCTTTGTTTAAAAGCAAAAACGCATTTTTAAGTTAAAGTTTACACTGAAACAAATACGAAACAAATGGAAATACTCAAGTCTACAGCAGCTACATACAGAGACCCCAAGTCACTGGTCAACTTAAACTTGTGTTTTCTTTTAGATTTTCTGTGTAGAGGTTACTGAGAGTGAAGACAACATGAAGCAAGATGAAGAAAAGCTAAGGACGCTTTCTGCTGATCACTCCTTATCTGCAAAAGACATTAGCACAGCAACTCTGCAGTCACAGTCATTCAAACCAAAAAGTAAATGAAAGACTGCAAACACGGAAATTAACAGCCTGATAACAGACACCAGCCACCACTTTGGCAAATATTTTGATTTGTGACCAACAACTTGCAAAACTAATGACATTCTCATCAGCGCAAGCTTGTAGTAGCTTGTATTTAGTGCTTATTATCAACTGTCAGCATGCTAACACGCTAAACTAAGATGGTAAATATGATGAATATACCTGCTAAGAGCCACTCTGCCGAAGCACGGCCTCAAGACTCCTAAGCGTTGATTATACTTCCTTGCAGACGCGCCCACCTACAGACGCAAGACACCACAAACGCATTTGTTGTTATTATACTACTTTCTGGTCTGCTTGAAGTCCGCTCAGAGGACTCCACTCTATGCATGTGCGGCAGATTGGCGTATTTCATGCATGCACACTGCTGCCATGTGCACTACTGCCCTGCACAACATAAACTTTGTGCTACACTAGAACACCTGCAGACTCTCACAGACTTGACAAAATTTGAACCACACAGACCCTAGTGGACACTCATAGATGCTGAAAGTGTAAAACTGGCTAGACATACATACAGACACTCTTACTTTTTCTCGAACTATACTGCTTTCGAGTGCAAGGACTCCTTTCCATACATGTATAGCAGATTAAAGTCTACATATCCTGAGCATGTGCACTACTTGTCATGCAGTGGCCATGCAGCTACAAATTTTAACACAATTTTGTGGAACAGCTTTGGGAATACAGATGGAAATCCCTTGCACTCTGGCAGACACTTACACATTCACAGATGCAGAAAGTAGAACTCTAGTCTCTACGTTCTGTTACTAATCTTTTTCAAAAATCAACTGATCAAAATGAATTTTTATAAAAACTGAAATTGTACTGTATCTGAATTGCATCCCCACACCAAAAAATAACTAAGTTCAGTGATTTAGTGTAGAAACAACAGCCCCGTCATCTTCTATAACTGGTAGAAGGATTGGAACACATTAGCAAATGAATAGGGGATATTACCGGTAGCCATAAATTTCACTGGAATTTTGTTTTTCACTGAGGCACCACTGACTTTTCTTTTTCTTTGGATCAAAATTTGCGGCTGACACGAGAACAGGATTCCCCTGCAATCAGCACTACCGCTTGGTCCTGCTGGTTTGACAGTCATTGTCTAGACCTGGCAGCCTTGGCTCCATGTGAGCCTGACCAAGTTGTTTTCCAGGGAAATTAAAGAATGAGGTCAGTGATGAACTCACAGACAATGAGACAGACCTGCTTACTCATCCAGCTCTCGGAAAGCCATTCACACAACTCATCACTGCTGCTAAAGCCCCAAACCTGCAATTCCGGTTTGCACAACCTATTTTCCAACCTCTTGTCACTTGAAAAGTCTACGTGTGTGTGTGTTGGCTGTTTGTCTGTGCATTCATGCCTGCCTGCATGTGTGATTGACATGTCAGAACAGCCTGAGCAAACATTAAAGGATCCTTGTGAACGCTAATGAAAGGTTGAAGGGTGTGTGTTTGTGTGTTCACAGACGATATCAATCACTAACGTAAAGCAATGCTGACTAACAGAGGTCAAAAGCAGCTCAGCAGAGACAAAAGGGGAGCCCTCAGGTAGAGTTCCCACTGTTACATCACAATGGTTGTGAACTCCATGTACCGTCTGGCCACTGGCTGTCAGCCAATAGGTGAGCTGGATGGGAGGAAGGGCTTGCCAAGATGATGGATGAGGATTAAAGACTATTAGGAACTGGCACTGATTTAGGTTAAAAAAAACACCTCAAGCTCATCTAACAGGTCACATCATGCTTCAGCTATTTCTGTCTCCTGTGAGCTCAAAGATTTAGTGGCATTCCCCTGTTGTCCTGTGTGGTACGTGACAGATGAAACGTCTAATGAACTAAATGTTTCCATCGTCTAGTATAACCTAAATTGTCTTTTTGTGGTGGTGTTATACCTTGGAGGCCTTTAATGATTTACTGGTAGCAGCAGTAATAAAGAGAGTCCTTGAATTTTAGTATATTTTATGTTTTTAATGTCACCATAACAGCAGCAATAGTAAAAGGACTGTAGGAAAGTTTGACTGTTATTTTGCCTCTTTATGACTGAGTATAGACCGCTAATTATTACGGCAGCAACAATTGTTTAGAGTATCGATTAATCTGCTTGTTATTTTTCAAAATAATTGTCAAAAATGTCTTGCTTTGTTCACCAACAGTCCATAATCCAAAGATATCCAGCTCACATTTATAGCAGCAAACTGGAGGCGTCGGAAAAGCTGTAACCACAGAATGTGCAGAGTTTTACAAAGAAAGAAAGACAGCAGCGATGAATTCATACTCAAAATAATTAGAAACTAAGCTTGTGGTAAATGATTACTTGACTAATTGTTTCAGCTTACTCAATATATGAGTATTAAATATTAATTAACTAATTATTAAACTTAGTTTTTACCAGTTTTGATTATGACACTTAGTGCATTTTTGTCATGACAGGTGCACTGACAGGATGATTGAGGGGAAAAGCAAATTAAGCTTTATTGTTCTTTCAAAATATCAGCCTACAACTACATTAATAAACTATATTAAGTTGATCATTTTGTAAATCAACACATGTATTGTGATAAGTGTGTTGATGCTACTTGTCTATTACGTTTGCCGTAAACTGAAATCTATCAACTTACGTTTGTTGTGACAGTCGCACAGTTAAGACATAACCAGGAAACATGAAAAACCAATAAAAGCCAACAAGCCAACAAGCTCCAAGTGTACCGTGAGACTGAACAAATTTGCAGTTACAGCTACAGTTTTAGTTAATGGCAGCTTCACCAGAGTCCTTCTCAGGTTCAGTGTAGACATTTCCTAAGACCCACGCCTTTAACAGTATCGGAGCACTGCAGCTTATCAGAAAACAAATAGGTGGTTTGTGCACTGTGGAGAGTTTCAATGGCATAAAACAGCAGCGCAGAGCAACGCACAAGCACCAGCAGAGAAAACACACAGGTTATGTAAGAAAATGCAAAACCACCACATGTATTGTCTATTCTATTAGTCCCTGTAGCTGCTAAATACACTCATAAAGCCTGAAACTCAAAAATAAAATGAAATTAAATGAAATGGTCAGCTAGATTCTGCAGAGTAACAGACTAATCCATTAAAAGAAAATCAAAAGATGAATCAACAGAAAAACAGTCTTTAGTAGCAGCTTCAGTTCATAACCATATACCTGCAAAACTAATGACGTTTCTAAAAGAATCATTTAATCTTAGTGTATATTGATTGATTTTTGAAAATCTTAACATTCTACACGTGCTGAAAATATTTTATAGGTTGTGCATCTTGAATAGAGACTTAATACAAAGTAATTCCAACACTGGTAAGTTGTTGGAAGAGGTGGTTTTTGCAGCTAACAGATTTTTTTTGCTGTTTTTGCTGTGTTTAAATCAGCAAAGAGTATTTCATTTTACAGGTATACAATCTTTTTAGACTGTTATGTTACTGATTTTTCCTGTTATGCTAAATTACAGACTTGTAAAATCACAGCAAAGGTATTAACTTATAAGGTAACTGTAAAAAAAAAAGAAAAAAAAAAACTACCAAAACTATCAACATACTTTTTTCTGGCACTCTTGCTGCCAGATTTTCTCACCAGATCTTTTTCTGTACAGTGCGGATGTGATCTGAGGCCTGTGTGACGTCTGTGTTCTGATTCCTTAATGCTGAATGCTCCCATTTGGGGGCTTTTACAAGGACACCTGAGCTATGACCTTGGCCATTTGTCATAATTACACCTGATGTTGGAAACTTCTCCTGTCACACTGAAAACGGCTCCTATCGAGCAGCTCGTGCAGCAGTCACCTGCGAGCAATCACTCATCCACCTTCTCCTATTCCATGAAACACACACGTTTAAGCTTCCAGTGCCCACGTCCTCGTCCACAGAGGGGCCATTCTACCACCAGATGCTGGCGTGCAAAGCCACAGCGGAGGACTATTTTCATAATGACAAGAGAGATTTGTAGAAAGGGGGCAGAGTTGTTGTGGAGAGTAGACATGATGTAAAATAACTTAACTGCTTCATAAAATGCACTGGGGGAGGGGGGAGACGGGTGAGGAAGGGGTAAGAGGAAGGAGAAACTCCCATGAGGGGAACAGGCGAGCTGAGGACCACAGTCGGACTACACAAACCACCACGGAGCTCTGAGCCAAAATCAGCACACGCGGACCAAGCAGATGCTGTTTTTGTTGCTGCAAAATTATGCTATTTTTGCTACTTGACCCTTTTGTTCGGCGGGTAAACATGTCTGACCGTGCATTTTTCACCCTTTACTTTACCCCCTATATTGCATTTTACAGTCAGTGTAAAAATATTTAGGAAATGGTTTACTGTAAGACATTAAAATGTGGTTAGAAACACAAATGTTTATATCTAAAGTATTAAGCAATGAAGTCATTATGATTATTAAATCCATGATGCATACATTACTGGTGTATAAACAATAACTGAATAATTGCTACCACAGCATATCATCGGTTTAATCACACTTAATGATATATAAACGCTATAGCTGTTAACAGTTTCATGCATACACACTTAAAATGTCCTTATTTCTTATTACAATAACATTATTGTAAACAATAAAACCTTCTTAACCCTCTGAACCCCAAAACTTGGGGCCGGCAGGCTTAAATGGCATGCTATGTTCTGAAAAATCACCAAAATTACATTTGTCAGGGCCAGAAACTGTAAAAACAGAAGAAATCCTTGGATTTTCAACATTTGGATGATCCTTGAACTACAGATGTGTGTAAAAATTAATCAAAAGTAAATTGTTTGCAGTCATTACAGTCTGTAAAAAACATAACAGAGACAGAGATAATCTTTTTTTGTATGGGCAACATCTGTTAGCATTTGGAAAAATATCGTACATGTTGATTATAGTCTTTTTTTCAACTTTTGTTAAGTCATTTTTAATGGCTTACGGCATTTTAACTATGTCATACTGGACTGAGGACACTTTGTACAGTTCTCTTTACTTCTAGCAATGGCTGTGCTGTTTTCATAGAGATGCAGGACTTCATATGGCAGTGAAAAATGATCCCTTATGAGTAAAAATGTGGCAGGATAAATAAACACCCAGCAACTGCTTGAAGTTCAGTGGGTTAAATTATAGATGCTGATAAACGTTAATGTTTGGGGCTTTAAATAAAGGGTTACCTTACTCCTACTACGTTTGGGTTCCTATAGGGGGGTAATTACATAAAGCATTAGGCCCCAAGGTGCTACAAGGTGCATGTCAAATAAAGTCACGTGCCATTGTAATGAACATTTATGCTGACAGCTCAGCACTGGCCTGATGCCAGCTACAGTACAAGCTTCTCATACATCTCCATCTCTGTGAGAGGAGGAGTAATCAGGCAGCGGAGCTCACAGGTGGCTCTCCGCAGAGTTCAGAGGGTCGGACCACAGCTTAATGTTGCACCTTGGAAATATCAACTGTCAGTGCACACATCAAAGCAGCTCTATAAATAAACGCTGACTGTGCCCCTCTGCTCTCAGCTTCACCAGCCTGAGTGGGTAAAAGGGGGTACGGGGCGGTTCAGGGGGCTGCACCACAAAATTGACCCAAGCCGGAAATCACACTGTTTTCCTTGACTCTCAAATGGGGGCTTTTTCTGAACAGAGCAAATGGTTGAGAAAACATAGGCTATGAACGTCCAGCATATTTCATAATCAGACGTCATACTGCAGCACACCTGCACAAACAGCAGCCGCACTGTAGTCTCCTGTAGAGCGGCTGTAATGTACATGGCAACAAGCCCCTTGGCAGTTCTCGTGCCATATTTGGGCCGACGTACGTTTGCATACAAAACAGAAGTTTCAGCACTGAGAGAAAACTTAAGAAAGCAGTTAATCTGGCTGAGAGTTGCAGTGCACATACATAAAGTCATGCGCTGAAGTGTCACATGTGGTACGATGTTGATGTAAAGTCTCAGAAATAAGACAACCTGCAAGTGTGTCTTTTCTCAGGCCCCTTTAATTGGTTGAAAGTTACTTTATTTTATGTAAAATCTTATTGGTTACTGTAGTTGAATGTTTTTTTAAAACAGTTTTGAACAGTTTTAATGTGAGGGTTATTTCATTTCAAATCATCAGAGGCCTTCTGCTCCACTAACTCCAATTTGCTTGAAAGTCTGTTATCATAAACTCTGGATATTTAAAATGGCATCTGAGAAATGTACTTTTTGAGATCAAATGTTTTTAATAATGGTCGTCAATCCACTTTTTGTTGCTCATTGAAATTCAAGGCAATGTTTGGATTACCATCTCATATTTTAAGATAAATGTTATCCCTCATCATGCCATTGATTAAGAATTTGAAATACTGGACAAGTACATCAAATAGTCTCTGATTAAGTTGAAATATGAAAAAAAAACATTTGAAGCTGTCATGAAAAGTCCAAACTTTGAGTTCACGTTATTAATAAAATGACAATACAGTAGTCAACCAGTGATATTTTCTGAAAAATATGTAGTTGCATGTCACAATAATACAAAACAAGACATATAGAATACTTAAAAAATTTGAAATACTTGGTCACAAAAAAAGAAAACCAAGCAGCTGTACCACAAAAATATTGCTAAATAGCTTAATCCAAGTAGATAAGAGGTCTGGAGTTTCACAATGGTTTTAAAATGTTATCTCAGAATGTATATGATGCATTAAGCTAAAAATATCACAAATATATTATATAAAAATACATACACCGATAAGGCATAACATTATGACCACCTGCCTAATACTGTGTTGGTTCCCTTTATATGTTCAAAAATGGTCTGAACCATTGGGCATGGACAAGAGGACTTCTCAGGGTGTCCTATGGGGTCTGGAACCAGGACGTTGGCAATGGATCCTTTGGGTACTCTGGCTTGTGCAGTGGGGCCAAAATCCAAGGTTTTCCAGCAGAACACCACACAGTACCAATATGATCACTTCACCTGTCAGTGGTCATAATGTTGTGACTAATCGGTGTATATCTACAACGTTTCAGGAAAATCGGAGATGGTTGAGCTGAAATTGTTTGATTTGTATCCCTTCTTTTGTAATACCATTTAGGATGTAATATCCATGTTTTATTCTCAAATAAACTAAACCTTAAATCTTGAAACTTGATCTAAAATACAACTACAGTTGTAAAATAAATACATTTTAATAAAGAACTTCAATATTTCCGTCTAAAATGAAGTGGAGGTGAAGCATAAAGTAGCATGAAATTCAAAGTTCAAGTCCCTCAGCATGAAACTTAACTACTTCTATAGCTGTCTTCCAACAGTGTGCCTATAAGGCGTCTACCCAGCTGTAAGTTTATATCAAAAGCTCAATCAGGTGTTGCAGCACTCGGATAAAAACACAGGCTGTGGCTGCTCAGAAGGGTAGGTACAGAGGCAACAAGCCAACAAGAGCAAACAGAAAACCAAACACACACTCAGCCACAGTCACTCAACCTAATGGCATCCTGGAGTTCCTCAAGAGGCCTGTGTCAGACCTAGCCACCACCACTGTCGGCGGCTTGGAAGCTCCACATGGAAAACACAAACACTTCCCTCTACAGGCGAGTCATTCTCCCACAGTTGGAAAACATGACGGGCGGATTACGACCAGAGATGCTTATGCAACACGAAGCCCCTGCAGCTCTGCTCGGGAAGGAGGGGGGATGTGTGTAATACTGTTAGATTCTTATCTCAGCTTGTTTGAATTATAAGATATTATGTGTGCCGACGCGCACGTGAGTGTTTGCGCACCAACTGCTGTAACTAGTGTAAACACACAGGTGATGTGACAGTAAGGCCGTTAAATACAGTTAAATCATAAGTTGGAGATGACAGTTTGTTTGTACCAGGAGCTAATTTGTTTCTGGTGCTACTGCAGGACCTTTACCACTCACAGAGAGACAGGAATGAGCAGGAAGAATGTGCCTGTTACAGCCTAAAGTAATGCCAGCAGTTCTGTATGTTTAGCAGCTATACCATGTTCAGCAACCTAGGCCTTCCTTTCACTAGATAGATATCCTCCCTCTCTGTTAAAAAACAATCTGTCTACACAAACATTGTTTTACAAAATATCTTCATATGCATATCAATGATACATCAAAGACCAGAGAAGACTGTCATTCTGTCATTTCAGCGGACTTTAAACAACAGATGTAGTGGACCAAGTAATATTGGGCACAGCAGATGCAGAGGCTTTGACATGCTGTAAGGTGGTGTAGCAAAGCCAAGTCAAGTTATAAACTTCTGTTAGCAGTAAGCAAATGTAAAGAAACCTTTGTTTAATTTTGCAGGTGTAGGTGTTGTTTCAGGCCCATGCTCTTTACACAAAGCAATAATGGGCGTCCATAAGGTCAGGTGGGACGTTATTGTTTCCCAGATTTCCAGAACGTTTCAAAAAAATTACACTCTGAGTGACCTAAAATGCCATGTGCATGTGGACAAAAACAGCTTTTGGCAAAATATTCATATCAGCGTAGAGGCCTTAGTTTGCCGTATTGGCTTTTAAAATTTGCTAATTCACACAAAGTGCAATTGAGGCCAACTAAGTATTGCACAAATTAAATGTTTGACCTGATGGTAGTGCTAGAGTGGATTCTTTTCATGGCAACCCATTTAATAGTTGGCAAGATATTACCTATGAAGCAAAAAATGATCAATCTAATGGATGGCACTTAAAGAAAAGTTAGTAGGAATCACAAACTCAGTGGGATTCCTCTTCAATGAACTGTGAACTCCAAATTTGGCGCTAGTTCATCAAGAAAATGTTGAAATACTTCACTCATAAACTCTATGTCAACACTTCCTTCTACGTTCAAAGGCATGCACCGACTTCACAATCCATACACACAAAAAATGACACAAAGAAGACTTTGATCATTGAGTTTGTCCAATTATTGAGTGTATTTTCATTTCCTAAATGGAAATAGAAGATGCTACTGCTCCAGAACAGCCAGCACATGGTTGATCACAGTTAAAAGCATCTAAGTCAGCAGATGATTAAATGGACTCAGTGCTACTGATTGATGCTAACAGATGTAAGAAGACCTTGGTAGCATTACCGGTCAGTTACTGCATCTTAACTCACCAAGTGAGTGTCTAAGGTCATGTTTGGTGGGGAGAAAAAGCAGGAATCAAATGAATCCATTGCAACAGAGCCAACTCCTCCAGTTGGATCCCATCAAAACCAAACTATGATGACGTTAGAATGTGCTAAGTGCAAGGATTCCCACTTCAAAGTGAGGAACGGGGACGGACCCGAGATCCAGTACAGTGTGGCGTCTGTTTGAAGCTCAGCGAACCATGTTAAGACACAACGCAGACTGGGGCCCTTGAGCCCGCTGTACTGAGGGGAAGCTGGCATCGGTTATATTGGACAAGTAAAACACTCTGATCAGTGCCCAAAAACCTTGGTCTGAAAAGGCCAAATGGAAACGGAGCAGGACTTGAGATTAAACAGGGATGACACATGTGCAAACACAAAAAAATAAAGAAGCATACGCACCGATGGCCTCTGAAGGAGAAGACAGAGGGATGTTGAATGTGCACCCAACCGAAGTTCACGCTCCTCCTGCTGCAGCCACATCCTCAGACCACATGGGAAGCAGCCACATTCATTTTAATAACTGCTCTTATTTTTTGTCCTGCCAGCAGCTATTACTGTAATTCACGCTCTGTCATGTACCTGGAGAGCAGAGCTGTGGCTAACTGTCCTGGACACCTGAAACAGAGAGACAACACAGGAAAAGGGAACAGGAAGGCTCAGGGTTAGTTTATATGTAAAAGTGCCATTTGGCAATGTAAAGTTAATCTCCATTTAGTATTCAGATTAAGGAACTTAAGGAAGTATTACCAACACAATTTTCTAAAAAAGTTCTCATTAGACTGTTAATACAGATAATACAGATAAACTTATTTTTAAATTTGTATGTAAGTAATTGGTTAAAAACTAATGATACCAATTATCAGAAAACTGCTGAATATCTGATTCCATAATTAGTCAGGTGCACCACTATTTAGAAGTAGAAACACCATGGCGTACATGTAAATACCACTAGTTTAAGTATTGGATTCAACATGTTACTCAAGTAAAACTACAGAACTGTTATGATCAAAAATTGCTTCAGTAAAAGTACTAGAGTGTTATAGTGGAATAATATTACTTAATGTTGTAATTTTTCTGTATATTTTATAAGTGTCTTGTTTTTTAAACTAAAATCTTAAAATGAAAAGGGTTATTAAATTTGTCAAATAAATATTAAGCAAAAGTACTGTATCTGCAGCTGAAATGTGACTAAGTAGAAGCATAAAGTATTAAGAAATGAAAATACTCAAGTACCTCAAAACTGCACATAAGTAAAGTATTGTACACTTGTGATCCCAACATGAGGCCTGATTTCCCTTCAAAAGGTCACAATATAAAAGTGAGGGAGGCTTGAATAAGTCTCCCATTGATCTCTTTAATTGTTATGAGACGTGAAATAATCTTTGGACTTCCAATAATTCCTCGAAACCTATTGAGAAGTTTAAGTTTTGAAATCACTCAACACTCAACATCATCCTGTGTTTCTGTTGAGGATTACTAACACAAAAGATCGGAAACCACTGGTTTAATCATTAACAAAGTTTTATATCCTGTGAGATAATCAAAGCTTTTTGATGTGACACTTGATATGAGAGGTCTGATAAGACATGTAACTATAATAAAGTACAGTATTTCCCTTCAAAATGTAGTACAGTAGCATAAAGCTAGCACAAAGTAGCAGATAATGGAGACAGTAAAGGAAAGCAGAAGTAAAGACAAACAGTTCTTGCTGCTTTCCAGGCCTCAGAACAAGAGTATAAAAGGAGTGGTAAAACATAGATGCAAACATTTGCCTATTATCTGATATACTGAAATACAGGATGTTATAAATGAATTATTTCTAGTGCAAACAATGTGAGTTTGAATATAGAAAACAGTTTGCACAAAAGTGGGCAGGGCGGTGGAACATTTCTTCTTCTTGGCAGCTTCTCCTTTGACCTCGGGCCCAGATCTGTTGTGCTTGAATGTTGCCGGGTTATGAAAGTACTTCTCAACACGGCTCCACACTGATACGTTGCGTAAAGCGGATTGCCTGCGACAAGTTCAAGAAAAAGGCTTTGTAGCTGTGGAGTTGTTTGTGTTGTTGTATGTGCTCTGAATCACTCAGTAATACCTCATTTAAGGGTTCGGTAATAACACTTTATCTGCGGCGGTTAACTCTGCAGATTTACACCACATTAGAGGCGGCCACGATAGCAACCTCCTAAACACACTTCTATTCCAAACAATTACGCCTGAAATAAAATACATGTAAAGCAGCGTGGGAAAGCGCCGTTCCCTCTCGTTATGCAAAGCCTCGCAGGAGATAAGCCGTGACCGTTAACAAAACGGCAGGTTTGGAGAGCGCTACAGATGGCCACAGGGTCAAACTGTCAACATGGAATATGCACAAACCTGCTGCCTGTTGTGGCTTTACACAGGAGCTCTGCCAGATATGGAGAGCAATTTAACTAACTGGCATTCTGAGAGAGACGAGAGCGAGGTATAGCCCGAACATGGCCGGTTTTCATTCAGGATCTGTCACCTCATAGCTCTCTGAAGCCCGTCTCCAGGACTCAAAGTGTCTCATTTTACATGCCTTGAGACAGGAAATGGATAGTGAGGAGCTGACTTTTAAAAGTGACCTCAGGGAACACACCTGGGAAGAGGGCAGGGTTGCTTTCTGAGTTTCCACAAATCAGTACACTTAATAAAAAAAAGCCCCGTGCTCTCACAAAGAGCACTGTTTAGGCCACATTCATGGATGAAGGCCTGATAGTTGAAAATATTCAGATTCTTGGGTTTTTATTTCTTTCTGCGCTCCCCAAAGAATTGTATGATGATAACTGTTGCACCATTTGTTTATGGGGAGGAATCTACAGCTTGGCTTGTTTGTTTTGCTAAACAGTACAAGCAGATAAATGATTTATGAATGACTCATTACAAAATCTTTGTCATACAAAGGTCTTATTGGCAAATAAAAAGTAAACAGCTCTGTCATATAAGCCCCATAATGACAGCGCTACCATGCACGTGTAATGTATGTCAGATTAGCGAACAGTTGCTAAAAGTAGCAAGACACAACATAGACTGATAATCTTATGGAAATACGGCCTTAAATATCAAATAATTCTGAGCTGCTGGTGGCAGGAAAAAAGTGGGAATCGGCTAATCATCAGGATTCATCCTCTGACCACCATGAATGTTTGGATCGAATGTTTGTAGCAGGACATCTAATCACTGTTAAGTTATCAGTCCAGACTTAAGTGGTGACCCAACCTATTATTATATTGTACTGAGTCATTTTTCATTGCAAAATAAAAAATATTGACATGGTTTTGAAAACATCATAAAAGATCTCTCCAGACATAAAAATTAGAGCCCTACCCCCCACAAAAACTGACTTTTAGGGAGTTAAAAGTTAATAAATAAATAAAATGAATCCTGTCTTTTATTATCTGTCAATATGCACAAATAGCAAATACAAACTTAATGTTAGAACTGCATTGAAAAGGGTCATTGTTTTTCTTTCCAGCAATGCATTTCCTGAACTAGTTTGTCACTTAGTGTGGAGACACTGCTTGACTCTGCACTGTTCTCTGCTACATGCGCTGCAGACAGAGCTAATAGTATGATAAGTAATGTGGTTGGAGCTGCTCTGCTGGCCAAACTGTAAGATGAAACCATTTCAAAAATTACTCCAAGCATTTTTTCTGTACTATGTTCTTTAAAACAAAAAGTTTTCATATTAGTAGTAGTATATCAAACAACATATACACCAGTACTGATGTATCTGTGATAGGCCAATATCACTCAGGCTATAATAAAAATACAGTAACTGCTCATTTAGATGCAATCAGCAAATATTATTAATTCTGGAAGTTTTAATAATTGACTTTGGCATGTCCTACTTCACTAAAAAGTTTATTCTCAGTGTATGTGTGCTGAGGTTTTGAGGTTTCCATGCACAAGCTGCATATTCAAACTTGTTTGGCCTCGTTAATTTTCACACATGTGTCATTATGCACTGTGAAGGTCCAACATTCAGATGAAGGCAATAAGCAAAATACTTCTTTTTAAAATGTAGGGCAACTTTAACTTAGCTGATGTAGACATAAATTGTATACTCCTAAGAGCTTCAGTAAAAAGCAACTGGATTTTATCTAAGAGGCCTATTCTGCAAAATTTACAGATTACCATGGATTACTATGATGTGTATGACTGAGAATCCACACAGACATATGCTGTATACGTCATAGTTGTTGCATGCTGCTAAGTTTGACGTTGGCCTGACATTAATATATCAGGCAACAAGTGAGCAAACTTCATTCTTGAAACAAAATAGTTGGCCAAAAGTGAGATTGTGTAGGGTTTGCCTGTGAAAACATATAGCACAGTAAGGTGAAGAAGAAGAATGAGTGATCAACGACTCCATCCTGCTGGTCCAACCCTGACTGCAGGAGAGCCTGACTGCCAAGCGGCCTACATGGGAGGAAAAAGTGACTTAAAAACGGCCCGAGTTTTCCAGCAGGATCTGAGCAAAAGACCCAGACTCTGTCCAAAGCTGTGAAGGCATCAATGTGTTTCGGCGAAGGCCTGACGCATTCGCTCATTCACACGTCAAACAAGTTTCCCCTCAATGGAGAGCTCTTTCTTCGCTGGCCCTGATTCAGTGGAAATGCAAATGTTAAGGCCTTGCCCTGATTTGATGGAACTATTCATTTTGTCAGCTCGCCCTGCCGACCAAACCTCTACGCCCCACCTTGTCCAGCCCCCTACACCCTCAGTGACGCTCAATAAATGCACCATGACGCTGCCATTCGCCCGCCGCTCTCAATGCCAACCTGACATTCAGACTTAAAGTACACCACTATCATCCTCTCACATGTGCACACACATGGTCAGTTTAGCGAATTAAACACATCACAATACAAACATATGAAATAACTCTCCATGAATAACAGAATGGGACGTACTGAACAGGTTTCAAACGTAAAATATCGTACTTTATATTGCCACTTCCAATTTGAGAGATGTGTTGTAAAAGCAAACTTTGGCATATTTAGACTTTTAAAAAAACATTTACAACAATCACTTTTCAATCCTCATAAGATCTTGAGTATGAGGCCAATAAGATCACATCACTGTAATAGGCTTAAAAAATTAAATGTGTTAATATTTGATCATTTCATTACATTTACTAATATTAAACTGACTTATAATTGTCTGTACAACAAGGCTCTCAATGTGCTCAGTGACCTGGTGGTTTCAAATAGGGTTTCTGGGGACTCCTTACTACCAAAACTTACAGGGGTTTATGACCAACATCATTTAAAACTCAAGTTGAAATGGTTTCAGAAATTATATTATAAAATTGTTTGCTAATTGTTTGCATCTTGCACTGTTTTACATGCATCTCCTCATTTTTTGTGTACTTTAAAGGCCCATCTAGCTATAAATACTGTGCTTTACGGAACGATACAAATAAAAAAATAAAGCAATCACGCAAAGCGCTAGCCCAAGCAAGGAGGACACTCTAAGTCAAGCTTCACATTTACACAAAATAAAAGAAAATAAAGCCTTACATGCCTGGTTTTTATGCAAAATGGGCAGAGATTTTCTTGCAAAGACAGTATTTTGTGCACTACAAAGACATTTTAGCCAGCACCACATAATAATTGATTTTTAACTAGTTTTGTTAGTTAGGGATACATTTCCTGAAGCATAACAGACATTTTTGTTTATCAAATGGTCACAAAATGCAAAAACTTCAGTCAAATAAGGTAATGCAGACTCATTGCCTTTGCTGGTGCGTTCATGCAGACTGTTGTGCGTAAACACTGCCCCAAAGGCCCAGTCTGAGCCAGGAAAAACTGTGTTAGGGCATCACAATTTGCATCTAAAACATTATTAGTCTGTTCTAGTGTTTTTGTTTCTCCTCGGTGGTTTCAGTGAGGTCAAGGCACACACACTTGATGCTGTTGAGGATATTCTACATTAATCCCTGGACTTTAATCCATTCATACTTCCTGTTAAGCAAACTCAACACAGAGAACAATGAAGTCACACAAGAGAAGGCCGGTGAAACTCAAGCTTAACACACAGCGCGGCGTGCACACGTGAGCAATGCGACACACTCACAAAACAGGCCTTGCAATTTGCCTCGGGGACAAGACACTTGTCATCTGCGGCGCACTGATTACAGGTTGCGAATCTCCATATTTGGAGTGCGAGTGACTGATTGGAGGAAGCGTGATGAAACCACATGCTGACACTGCCAAATGAGGCCGGGCCACCGCAGTTTCATGTTATTAGTGCAACAGAGTGTGTGTGAAGTGGACACACCCTCCCACAGGTAGGTAGGGATTGCTTTGGTTGAGGGCCCCAGGGCGGCAGGGGACTCGCAGCCAATTTAAGAATTTGACAAGACATGTCAATGACCCAGATTCCCACTATCTGGTAGAAGGTGTGGTAGCCAGGGAGGGAGGTGGAAAATTTTTTCATGACACTACTTTTACAGGCAAATAGAAATCTGTCATTGCAGCATTATATACATAGACAAACCAGAACTTTTTATGACGCTTATATAATGCTGAAGTCACAGGCAGTAAAAAGTGCATGACAGGTTAAAAACAAAGAGGGGTGAAGTCTTCCGATTCACTGGAATGAGGGGCATACAGGTTCACTGAAAACCTTACAACTGCACAGCTTACTGAGTTATATTTTAAGCCAGTCTTTTCCCGTTGCTTGGAAGGCCCAGTCATAAAAACAACCTGCTCGGCAAACTAAGCTTTAAATTCAGACTGATGACTCAGGATCAAGCTGTGTCCTCAAGCTGTACAGCCAAGGCTGGTTGCCTTTACTGGTGAAAAAGAGCCACCATGTGGTCAAGTTAATGTACTGCAACTTAGGACAGGCACTAAGGCTGATTATGTCAATTTTACATACAAATAAATAAAAGTATTACTGTATATCCACAGTTCATAAGGTATGCATTTATGTGACCAGTACCAAGAAAGAAGAGGCAACTAATTTCTTATTGAGGCCAGAACAAAAACTTCTATGACAGATACACTGATCAGGCATAACATTATGACCACCTGCCTAATACTGTGTTGGTCCCCCTTATGTGCTAAAAAATGCTCTGAACCATTGGGCATGGACAAGAGGACCTCTCAGGGGGTCCTATGGGGTCTGGAACCAGGACATTGGCACTGGATCCTTTGGGTACTCCGGCTAGTGCAGTGGGGCCTCTGTCAATCAAACTTGTTCCACTGCATCCTGTTGATGCTTGATCAGAATGGGGTGTAGGAAGTTTGGAGGTCAAATAAACATGTTGAGCCATTGTCATGTTCCTCAACATGTTCCTGATTGTTTGATGTTGTTTCCATGTGGTGGGGTGCATTTTCCTGCAGGGGTAGGCCAGTGACATTTGGGATTTCCATTTGCATGAGTGAGTGTGCTTGTTCTGGGACAGTATTTATTTGGGTGTCTAAGTCTCATCAAGATGGATGTTAAAATCCAAGGTTTTCCAACAGAACACCACATAGTTCCAACATGATCAATGTTATTCACTTCACCTGTCAGTGGTCATAATGTTGTGGCCGATTGGTTTTTATACTCAGATACATTACATGTACACAAACTGTAAACCTACACCTTTTCATAAATCTTACTGGTACAGTGTGTATTAAAATCAGATTTTTTTGGCCAAAAGGTTGTATAAAGGGCAATATCCACTGGCCCTTTACTTTAGTACAGAAGGAAGTATTTCCTAAACTACTAAACAGATTGTTGTAAAATTTTGTGCTGATATTTGAGATCACCAAAGGATGAATCCTGCAGACTTTGTGAACCTCTGACTTTTCCACTAGAAGCACCATTTGAGATATTAAGCTGATATTTGGGTTTAAAAGCACTCTGACTATTGGATTCACCTGCAGGAAAAGTGGTTAAAAGTAGCTGTTGCATTTCTCCAACCATTCCCCATTCAACCACATACGACTAAGTAGTTCTGGCCAACAATAAAATGTTTGCCTTGACTTTGTAGCAACTCAAATATGTTGTATTATTGCCACTAAAAAGTGTCTGGACAGTATAAAGATTCATCTGCTCCCTATATAAATAAATCATAACCTGTCTGCATGTGTCTTTACTAGTTAAAAGTGTGTGTGATTTGGGTTTAGCTGTGGATTTATTTAAAGCTCTAATACAGACTCTGTGGGCAAGAAACCTACTTTGAATAGATCTGCAAACAAGTGGTTTAAACTGCTGAACAATGCAAGACTGACTCAGAACCTGCAGCCAAAAGAAGGAAAACAAAAGACCAGATGGACATAGTTTGATGTCTCATCTAGGTGGGTGTCCTGAGTGTTTCACATGTACTTATGCAACATCAGTTGTAATTATCTTTGAGCTTTATGAGCAATTTAAAAAGCAAAACTCTTGCAACTGTTCCAGATTTCAAATAAATTCAGAGTTACATTTTTTAAAAAGTCATATTATACAATATTTTAGTTCTCACATACTCCTACATAGCAGGTTTGCCTGTAAAAGCAAATGATAAGTGTGAGTGACCAAAAACCAGTATGTGGTAAACAAAACAGTAAAATAAACTAATGTAAAATCCTAATGTGTGTAATGGTCTCTGCCTGGCCACCGC
Organism: Dascyllus trimaculatus; assembly: GCA_024666655.1. Taxonomy (NCBI): domain Eukaryota; kingdom Metazoa; phylum Chordata; class Actinopteri; family Pomacentridae; genus Dascyllus; species Dascyllus trimaculatus. Next base: position 21,440,453 of record CM045462.1, on the reverse strand, counting down.
TCTAAAATGTGTCTGTCTCCTTCACAATCATCCTCAACATTTTAATTTATTTAATTATTAAAAAGTTATTTAAACTCGAGAAACTCTTCAATCTTAGCATCTTGAAACCTAATGATATCTCCAGCAGCTGTAGTTGTACTTGTTTTTATTGCTAATTAGCATTAGCTAAGGCTATAATGCGTTATCGTGAGCATATTAGCTTGCTAACGTTAGCATTTAGCTCAAAGTACCGCTGTGCCTCAAGAAGACGCTACCTTCGCTAGCACTGCACTTAGCCGTTAGTCTTTTTAGTTTCTTTATGTCGCATTTATTAGAAATAAATGCCGTAATTTGTCTTAATGACATTTTGAAACTTGCACATAATAGGCTTTCCTACGTTATGGTGACAGTTAAACGGCTGAATCACAGTTCGCTCTAAAGTTAGTGTTAGCTGGCTTTGCAGCTAATGAGTACTAGCTAAGTAGCTAACTGCTACTATTGTAACGTTTGATCGACTGCTACAGTAAGCTGTAAGGCTAGTGATAGCTAACGTTAGCTGCAGTGTAGCTAGTTTAAGCCTTGTATTTACATTTAGTTCAGAGAGAACTGTCTTTTTCTTTCTGCACATATATTAGTCTTCTCTATTCAGTAAACCACAATGCTTTAATTTACTTAATGATACTCACCGCTGTTGTCGCCATTATTTCGGTGTCCTAAAAGACTTTAAAATCACCTGTATAACAGGTGAATTTGTTGATATCGGAGGCAGCTCGGATTATTTCATTATAAAAGCCGATCACTTTACAAATACAAACAGGTGTAATTATGTCATATAAAGCATATATCAATTAATTGTGATGTTTTTTCCTGATATAAAATTATGAATTACTACTTGTAACAGGTATAAAATTGCCTCCTTTTAAAAATAATGTAGGTGAGTTGGGGTGTAAATCACAGTTGGAGTGTTGCCTCCTGTAGAAATATACTGCCCAAAAAAAACAGAAAAAGATGGGATCATTTTAGAACCTCAAAGAGTGAATGTGGAAGTTGAAGACAGGAATAAAAAGGCTTCCAAACAAACACATATTTTATGATCAAATAAATACATTTAATTCCAAAGATTGATAAATCATACACGAACATAATCAAAGTGAGTGATATACAGTACAGTCATTTCACTAAAAACCTGTACATTTTTTAATTTTTTTTAAAAAATTAAGCAACCATTACAGTACCGGGGGGTGGGGGTAATAATCATTGGGATAAAATCAGAGTTGGGGGGGGGGGGATTTTTGGACATGCACACTCAAGGTAAAAATACCAGAGAATCAGTTCAGTGTTAACATACTATACATGCACATACACATACAGAGACCGTGTCCCTGCACAACACGCTATACACACTCATCTAATGCTCCTTCACTCACATATTGCAGAGAATACACTTAGTTTTGCATGTTCTTGTGATTTGTTCCATCAAAGCGGTAGAATTGATAAAGACAATAGCTGCATACCAGTTCTGGATTTTTAAAATGTAATCATTGCGGGGTCTGAAGCCTCTATTGCTTTTAAGCTTGTTGGTTCATGTATGGGAAAAAATCATATACATACTATAATATAACTGAAATAAAATATGACAGGGTAAAAAAACATTTAAATCTTCAGTTTTCTTGATCTTCATGAGTTTGTGTACAGTTGTAGACCTTATATTTCTCATCCAAGCTTAATAAAATGTGTTTTCAGTTTTTTTTTCAATCATCCACTGGGGGGCGTCACTTCATCTGTGATGTTGATCAGCTTCCTGCCATCCATTGAGCCGTTTGGGGGAAACGCTGCTTTCCATTGCAGCCACACAAATGAAGGTCACACATTCGCTCAGTCCAGCAGTGTTGTGGAAAAATGAAGATATATTGGGGGTATTTTTTTTGCAGTTGTCTATTAATTGTAAAAGTCTGAGATCATCTACTGTCAACACAACATGTTTCGATGGAGTCAACAACACAAACGGTCCTCCTGGGGAATACTTTTCCAGCAAACATATTTTCATTTCATGTGTGCTCCCAGTCCTCTGGTACCTTGGCGCCAATGTAGAGACAGATGTGACCGGGTTTTTTATACTAACTAATAGCACCACATCCTCCGACTGTAGCACATTATTTTCAGCTGCTGTATGCATATGGAGGCAAGTGTATAGTCCTTGATCTTTCTACCTCCAGAATAGAATTACTAACAGCACCAGAATATGCATTATTCTGTGTGTGTCACTAGCTTGGAGTACCAGATGTCTGAATGTTCCCATGTAAGACAAGAGTGCTGTCAAGTTATAGTTGATCTAACACTACCTGAAATGTTACTGAGTTTGTTTTGAGCCTTTTACACCACTTTCTATCCTATAATGTCACTTCTGCAGTCTGTCTTGTGACAAAATCCACTGTAACACCATAGAGATCATTATTCACCAGAGAACACAAATCATTTATAACATACAGACCATTAGTGTAGAAGAGAAACAATAGCAGCAAACTCCATTTCAGCTGAAATGTGACGGATTCTTCAATAAATTATCACCAAAATCTGCTGCACATTTCCTCCCCTTCACTTCACATATTTGTCAAAAGCAAACACAAAAGAGAAGGGTGAAGGGAAAGGGGTCACAAACCTTTTGAAAACATGCTCTCGTGGACAAAATGCGCCTCGTGAACGTGACGTTTTGTTCGTGTAAAATGTGTTTTCAAGTCAAAAACCCCTGATCTGCGAGCCTTGGCTACTTTTCATCCAGCTGTCACTCATAAACGGCTACTGCTGTCAGACACTCTTTTTTTTCGGATTGTGTGGCAACACTTTCACAGCCAGAGAAAAAAAGAAATTGGAAAAAAAAAGCACAGACACCATTCGCTCAAGAAAAAAAAAACATGTTCCACAAATAAATTCTGTGACTTGACAGGAATGACTTGACTTCCAGTGAATGAGACTTAACAGACGAGGCTCATGTGACCTTGGCATATCTGAGACGACATGGAAGCACACTAAATGGACATGCAGACGGTGAGTCATGAAGAGGCTTTTTGAAAAACTGCAAAAAGGAAATTACTAAGAGGTTTGGCGCTTTATGCTGATGGTCATGACTCATAATCATGACCATCAACAGAAAGGCATCCCTGCTATTATGGCAAATGGACTGGATTTATTTAGCCTGCGCACAAACACACACACACACACACTCATTCACACACCGATGGCGGAGAAGCTGCCATGCAAGGCCATGACCTGCTCGACCGGGAGCAGTTTGGGGTTTCGATGTCTTGCTCAAGGACACTTCGACATGCTGTTCGGAAGGAGGAAAACCGATCAGCCCTGATAACTGGCAGACCGGCTCGACCCCCTGAGCTTCTCTACGCACAAGCAGCAGGCTGATTCAAGAGACATACGGTATGGCTGCTGAATGAGCTCCGTAAAAATGTCGATTATATTGGAAGACAAATTTTTTTCCATGCATTTTTTTCAGGCATTGTGGGTATTCACTAAATGCAGAAAACATTCTTGATGACGTAAGCGGACACATGGCGCATTGCTTCTGGGTGGACAGTATGCTCCTTTCGTAGCTACATTACTACAGTACTTTGAATAATACTAAAGGACAATATGTACATTTTTAAAAAGGACATTTCACTAATGCAGCTACTTTTTATTATGATTTCTATGCAGCAAGCATTCTGCTTTCATATAGACTGATGTGCCCTTGACAAACAAATACGGTATTTGTTCTGTAATGTATTGTTGCTTGATTTAGTTCCTTCATAGGAGAATAATGTTAATCTTTCAAACAGTAGTTATTTTTTTTAGTCCCAAGTTCTTGTCCTATGAGACAGGAGAGACTGAGAAAGTGTTATCCTGGTCATGTAAGACCTGATCTCCTTAAGGTCAACCCCACATGGAAATGGGTGGGTGCGTTATGAAATGCAGCAAACACAGCAGCATGGAGTTACTGCGCCCCTGTGTTAACAGTAGAGGACACAGTGAGTGATTTGGGCATTTGAAGGCCCATTTAGTTGTTCGTTTTCTGGCTGTTCTGATACTCTTTACACCTCTGTACACCAGCCCAGTCGACATAGCTGTCTGTCCTCTCCCCATACAGTTAAAGGGGAGGACTGCTTATGAAAAGTGGCTGAGGAGGGTTGAAGAGGTGTAGCAGAGTGATTGGGCTGGTTTCCGACTGTGTCCTGATTCATTCCCCTTTAAGGTAGCCATTAGCATCGTTTCCCATCCCTCTGCTCCTCTCTCTTCTCCTCCCACCCCCCAAAGTCCCTGCTGCCCCTCCTCCGCCTCCAGCATCTGACCGGTGGTTTGACCAGCCGTCCTCGGGGCCCTCGTGGAATCGCAGCCGCAGCGTTTTGCGGATGACCAAGCGCTCAACGATGAAGGAAGCGCAGAACCAGGGCACAGCATACTCGGCCGTGATCAGTCCCATGAAGTTGTAGCGGAACTCGGAGTAGTCCCAGGGGCAGGCGTTGAACTGGCGCAGCAGTAGCCCCGTGCCGAACTCCCATAAGTATGTCCATAGCGTGTAGATGATGCAGCGCAGCAGCACGGGGCAGCGGCCGCGCAGCTTTAAGTACATCCACTCTACGATGAGGATGCAGGTGCCATAGATGAAGAGCGCCCACACGCTGGTCACACCGGGGAACTTCCAGTTGCAGTTGACCACAAACTCCCAGGCTGCAGTGAACATCACCTCACAGAAGTAGCCGTGGATGGCGTAGAGGTACCAGCGCGACAACGCCGTCAGAGGAACAGGAGCCTCTGGGGTTTCCATGGTCACCATCCTGGCTTTTACACAGGTTTTATGTCTTCAGTAATAAAATGCAGATCTGAGGAATAAGCAGAGAAAGGAGAAAGATTTAAGAATAGGCCACACAGTACACCATGTCAACATTTATAACTTTAATCCTTAAGATTCAATTAAACCCCATTTCTTCTGCTACAGTCATTCCGTTTAGACATTGCCACTTACAAACGAGGGACTGTAAGTATGTAATCCAGCACAGTTTTACTGCACTGATATCAGCTTTGTCATACCGTCGCACTTTCTAAGCCCCATCAAAGTTACTGCTAATGCAAACGGAACATGTCCCTTCACTGTTGCTTAACCTTTAAAGCATTTAACGGGGTAAAACACGAGGCAGCTTTCACTGTAAAGAAGCTGCAGGAAACTAAATGTATTTGTCACAGCTAGTGATAACCACAACTATTTACCAACAACAGTCATTTCTTAGGATTTGGCCAGAAAATCAGTTTTCAATCCGGCAACGAGTGTTAAATTTAAAAAACTGAGTCAGAGTGAGATATTTTTTGCAGATATTGCAGTGCTGCTCTGTGGGAAATGATTCACACTGTGTGCAGCAAGAAATCAGTTTCAGTTGATATTAAAGGTGGAGTGTGTGACTGTCAGTCAGTACGCTTTTTGGCCAAATTTATCGATTATGTCCCCACAGTCTGCATGTGTGCTGGAAAAACTCTGGTGTTTGTACACAGCTCCGGCTCTGTAAGTTGGAAACAAACACGCTGGCTTGAACCAATCTACACAACACTACTGCAGCAGGTTTTGTGCACGTTTATGGTCATGCAAATGAAATGGGAAAACAAAGAGGAGGGGAGATGGAGGAAAAGGGGGCAGTTGGAACAAAGAAACTTGATAAACCTGGTTAACTGTCTAAATACACCGAGCAGGGATAACATTATGACCACCTGTCTAATATTGTGTTGGTCCCCCTTATGTGCTAAAAAATGCTCTGAACCAATGGGCATGGACAAGAGGACCTCTCAGGGTGTCCTATGGGGGTCTGGAATTAGGACATTGGCACTGGATCCTTTGGACTCTGGCTTGTGCAGTGGGGCCTCTGTCAATCAAACTTGTTCCACTGCATCCTGTTGACACGTGATCAGAATGGGGTGTAGGAAGTTTGGAGGTCAAATCAACATGTTGGGTCATTATCATGTCCCTCAACATGTTCCTGATTGTTTGATGTTTTTTCCATGTGGTGGGGTGCATTTTCCTGCAGGGGTAGACCAGTGACATTTGGGATTTCCATTTGCATGAGGGAGTGTGCTTCTTTTGGGACAATGTTTATTTGGGTGTCTAAGTCTCATCAACACGGATGTCAAAATCCAAGGTTTTCCATCAGAACACCACATAGTACCAATATGATCAATGTTATTCACTTCACCTGTCAGTGGTCATGATGTTGTGGCTGATCGGTGTAAGCTAACTAGCAAAGCATCTATCTTTCTCTAGAATCACTGACTTCACATTTGACTGACACGTTTGTTAACACAAGATTCCAAAAACAAAAAACTCCTTTGTTGAAATTGATGTTTCAGAAGGAGAATATTCCTAAACTTGTGTCGTATTTTGTCCTTTAGCTCAAAGCAGTGCACGACTTTAGGTGGCTGAACACAAAAGGCGTCTTGTTTCATATATTATTTAAAAAAATATTGATTGTTCAAGTTCGAAAGTGTGTTATGCATTTTGTAGTAACCAGCCAGGGAAAAATGCAAATTTGTAAGATGTAGTTTTTCAGAAAGACACAGGTTCTAGCTGCATTGTAAATAAACACACCAGTTAAGGAGAAGTTATGCTCTGTCCAAACTCCCTTTGGATGCTGAGATTGCATTAGAAGCCTCTTCCCCCAACATGAATCAAATACTGGTCAGGTGGTGTCTGTATGTGCATTATTTGTAACTTTCTGAATGGCATATTTGCACCTTATCCTTAGAGCTTCGGTAAAAAGCTTCTAAAATAAGTTCTTGAAGATGTTTCACCTCTCATCCAAGAGGCTTCTTTACCTAATAAAAATCCAGCTGCTTTTTAACTCAAGCTCCAAGGATTATCACAACCTGGATGACGGAGAAATCTACACAGACATATTTGTACCTACTTTACGCTGGGACTGATGTGTGGAGGTGAGAGAGGAGGCGGGCATTAAATCTCTCTTTCTAGGTCTTGTTACTCCATGTGTACAACCCCAGCGCAACACTATCAGTATCTCCTGGGAGAGATTGTACGAACGTGCGCATCATCATCTCTGATTTTAAAACGTACTGCCTCAAAGGTTCCTCGGATCTGCAGCATTAAACTGCATTTGCTGTTCTGGTAAGTAACAGTTTCGCCAAATTAACCAGGACTGAAATCTTGAGGATTACAACTTTAATTGCAAATGGTGCCAAGCCGTAGTTCAATTAAGGACAAGGCAATGAAACACTCCACTGACATCAGAAAGATTAAATTAGAGACTGGAGCGTTATGGCACACTTAAACTCTATGGCCTTCCCTCGGTTGATGCTATTTACTGACTGAGGGGGTTTCTTATGTAAGGTATAGCTTTATCATCTGACTGCCTACATCATGTGCTCCTTTTCCAAATCCTGCAGCTTGACACACACACAGCCTTCGGTATCAGGTATCAAGAAGGCCCACGCAGGGTTGGATCCCTCCTCTACTCTATTTATCACACTGCTTGTCCAATAAAAAAAAAAAAACAACCAAGGCAAGCAGAATCAAACCTACTAGTTCAAGGGCCACGTAGTTGATAAGGCCACTGAGTGTATATCTTCTACTATACAATGCCTCCGGAGGAAACCGTGTCATACCAGCAACGATTATACAATGGATCATAACCGCTCTGTAAAACACAAGCTCTGAGAGGAGGTTAGGAGTACAAAAGCCTGTTTGAAGAACAAAAGCCGATTTTTTTTGGCTCTTTTTGTCTTCAAAGCCTGGCTGGGGCCCAGAGTGAGTCCATGGGGATTAGCACATTTCTCCCCAAACAAGGAACAAGGGTTTCATGTGAGGAACTGGGCCACAGCGATGGACCAACTGACCTCCCTAAACCCCTTATACCATCTTTTGACTGGCTCCCTGGGAAACACTTTCCTTCTCATCTATCCAAGCAGGACTGGGTCAATCAGTATTTTCCAAACACTGTGGGCATCCTGCTTTGACCTGGTAAGAGAGCCCGATGCTGTAAATAGGTTTAGTAGATCAGAACATCAAAAAAAGATAAGCTGCTGATGTTAAACTGAGTCTTCCTTGTGGTTTCTATGAAAAAATTGATCCCTCAGATTTCAGAGCTTAACCCTCTCAACCTCGGGCAGTTTCTGGGTGGTTTTATTTGCTCCTATCACATTTTTAATCACTGTGGGCTCACTTTTCACTGCAATGTGAAGCCCTGCACCTCCATGGAAACAGTGCAACCATGACAAGACATAGAGAGAAAAGTAGAATTATTTGATTATATATGTTGCAAAAATAAAAAAAATTAGAATCAACATGTTCAATATTTATCCAAATGTCCAAGTGTTACCAGTACAGGAAAGACAGATAGATATCTTAATGTTTAAAGTTTTAATTGGTGTCCATGCTTTTCTCCTCTCTGCTTTGTGTAAACACAGCCTACAGTTAAGTCACTAAGTCCCGGATTTTTTTGTCACATTACTGTTGGTCAAAACTGAGTCCTTAAATGCTTTTCGGTTGTGCTGGGAAGTGCAGAATTTTTTGTTTTTTTATAAAATCTGGTTACCGCAAACAATTTATTTTTTTGCTAATTTTTTAAATGAGACATGGAGGATAAAGAGATTTTACTCAGCTTACTCATGCCTGCTCTCTGCTGCACTCCTAATGCACCTCAAATGTGCCTTAAGTGTACACAGGGTATAAAATGGGATACACATGGCAGTTCTTCTAAAGGTTTATATGTTTCTCTCTTTTTAATGTTTAAATGTTCTTCTATTTTATGCTGCCCCCACCTTCAGCACCCTTTTATACTTTCACCACCCCCTACCTGAACCAGGGTTTGTATCCCCACCCCGCTTTTATCGGTGCAGTTGGTGAGAGGCTGGGGTGGTTGATTCTTTATGTTTTCTTTTTAATGTTCTGTCATGCAATGTTGGGGCGGTAAAACTGTATTTTTACTGCATTTTTTAACGTTTCAAGTGTTCTTACCTTGTAATATTGTGGATGTGTCTTTGTTGTAAAGCAGTGGTTCTCAACTGGTGGGTCGGGACCCCAAAGTGGGTCGCGAAGCCATTTTAAGAGGGTCGCAGAAGCATAACCCCCCCAAAAAAAAAGTAGTGGTATAAAGTCTTTTATTTTAAAGGATGTGTTTCTTATGACACAGTTTGCTTTCAATAGCAAGATATTTAGTGGTGGTGACACCAGTAGTTGCCCACTATTACCCTCTAGATCTGTCTCTGCCAGCTTATTGGAGAAATGTATGCTAAAGCGTCCCAAAAATATACGAAAATGTGCTCAGAATCTGTCAAAATGGGCCAAATATGCCCAAAACTTGGCAAAAACGTCCAAATATACCAAAATTAACAAAAAAATAAGCCAAAATATTCCTAAATTGTGTCAAAATGCGTTGAGACTCCACCCAAATAAACCTTAATTTGTTAACAGGAACAACAAACTTCAAAAATTTGGGTCGCGACCGTTATTAATAGAGACGTAGTGGGTCCTGAGGCTGGACCAGTTGAGAACCACTGTTGTAAAGCACCTTGAGCTGCAAAACTTGTATGAAGGGCATGATACAAATAAAAGTTATTATTATTATTATTATTATTAATGAAATATCACAATTTTTAGCTTAGATCTGGTTTCCCAACAGAATGGCACATCACAGAAAAGAAATTTCTCTATAAAGTAGTTCAGAGACTGTCGGAAAGTTGAAAATTTGACAGTTTTCTCAGTTTTTACTGTTTCTGGCTATGACAGATGGTGTCCTTTTGTCAATCATGTAAAGACAACATACTTTTCAAATCCGCCGGCAGGTTTAGAGGGTTAAAAGATGAGTAAAAAAGTTAACAACAAAATGAATGGTCAGAAGTTATTCCACACAGTTAATTCTACACAATGGTAAGTTCCAGCTTCTTAAATAGTAATTGACTTACTGAGCTATAACGTGTGACTTTAGAGATGCTGCTGGGTAGATTTTCTCTGAACAGAGCCAGGCTAGCAGTTCCTACCTGATTTTCAGTCTCTGTGCGAAGCCAAGTTAACTGAATGCAGCTTTATATTTGCCGTTCAGACATGACAGCACAATCAACTTTCTCATTTGACTCTCCGTATGATCGTGAAGCTACAAAAACATCAAACTATACCTCTAAGCTAACAGCTAAACAATATTTGTTTTTCATCAGAGTTTTCCTGTGATAGATGCTCTGCTCCCCACTCTGCCTCCGACCTGCTTCCCCCCCCCTCCATCTCTCTCAGGATCACATCACATGCCTTCAGTCTCTAGCTGCACTTTTTTCCTTTCACAGTTAAATTCCCCCCTTCTCTCTCTCTTTTTCCCTTCACCTCTTTCCCTCCATCGCCTGCACGGACACCATTTGTACAGCGCTCACATGCCTGCTAAGCCGCTAATGATGAAAAATTTGGAATGCAATATTGAGCCGTCTAACAGTCGACCTCCTGCCAAGAAAGCCCTATAGATACACTCGGGGGTGGAAGAAGAGGTTTAACGTGATTATCGGTGTGGTAGAACAAACACCAACCTTAATGTGTTGGGTGCCTATAATCTTGCTGGATCTTTATCTTTGATATATAAGCACCATAAAAGGTAATTTGAGGAGAGGTGAAGCTGGGTCAACTTGAAATTTTAGCAGCTTAATATAACTAGAAATCATTGTTCAAGCTTTCTGTCTATCCAATTGTGTTGTAAAGATTTCTGTTTTTTTCTAAATGTTAAACATCTCTAAACATTCATATCATGTCTTCTCTGCTTCTTATCTGTTTATCAAAGACATCAGGATTATAACAATGACACAATCTTGGCAGCCTCTCCTGGTCTTTACACTGCATTTTATACTGTAAACACACAGGTCAGATTACACTGGCAATTCCTCTTATTGTTTGTGTGCAAAGTTTCTTAGCACATAAATAAATATGTTTGTAGAGCAGCGTTGTAACCGAGCAAACAGGGTTTCTGGGACTCCTGGAAAAGTGAGCTAATCTACACTTCTGCCACATTTACTTCTCACTGAAGTGAACACAGGAACTCGAACCAAAGGGTAGAAATGAATGAGGCCTTAAATAACAGGAACAAACAGTGAAACTAGGGTGAACCACAACCTATAAATAAACTTAACCATTACTGGTACTTTCACATTGTTGTCAGGTTTAATGTGACGACGATAAGATCTAGCGTGTATGTTTACCAGCTTAACAACTCAGATTTATGTCGATCTAAAATTTGCCGTAAATAAAGCAAGTTTCAAATATTACTAGAGTTAGCTGCAATAATTAATAACCCTGTAAAACAAATTGACACAGCTGCTAATTGCGAGTACAGTCATAATTCCCTTTATGTCATAGCTGCTAACTCCTTATGAGAGTCAGTAAAAAGGATTTTTATTGTCCATTGATCTGCCAGTTTTTTCAGGAATAATATGATAGTTCTTTGGGCTATAAAATGCCAAAAAAAAAGTGAATAATGCACATTACATTTTCTTAAAACTCAAAGTGTGACATCTCAAAAGCTCCTTTGTTTCACCTGTAGCTCCTTCATTTAGTTGAATTGTGGTATTCGTGTTAATGTTAAATTTCTTTTAGTGGTGATGGTTTGCAGTCTTTTTGCAATTTGCCCGTTTTTTGACACCTGAGTTTTAAAGCACCAAGTGTGATGGATCTTGTCATAAATTCAGAATATCTCTGACATGGAATCACAATTAGGAATGAATGTTAACACTGGACACTTCATGCATTGTTACCTGACCTTTTTTGCTGCTTACTCTCTCCTTTCTTTTCACGCCTTTAAACAACAAAGTGCTGACAGGGAATCAGAGGAGAGATATTGGTGATGACATATACAAAAGGCCCTGGCTGGACTCAAACAGGGGTTGCTGTGATTACACGGTCAGCATCTTGCAGCCCTGAGCTGACTGGAAACCCCTGCCTAACCTTTCGATGTGTGTATTTAGGAATATCTATTGACTTGTTGCCTCAGCATGACACAATTCACACGCTGAGTGCTATTTGATTCTGCTGTTGTTGCAGCTGTTGTAGGATATCGCCCACCAACGCACCACCCCGCCAGCTCTCTCATCGGGCCCCGAGTATCGATCAGCAAGGCTCCTGCCAGCTCCTGCTGCGGCGACCCGCTTCGCCATTGCACTCTATTGAACCTCGCGACGGGGCATCACAGTTTGATGGTGATCAGAATGGCAGATGCGATAAAGCCGCCTGCTTTGTAAACCTCAGGATGACCACGGGGAGACACAATACAGGCAGGGTGCACTTTGAACTGAAAGAGGAGGAAGTCGAACCGCGGAGCACCGGGGGTTTGTCTCAGGACACAGTAGGTAGACACCAACTGCGTGTGTGTGTGGTTTTAAATGAAACAGGAAGGGAAAGAGCAAGTCAGAAGCAGGGGGCGTGCAAAAAAAAAGCTTTTCATTGAGGGCTCCGGCTGAAAACGAGGGTGACAGGTCTGTAAGACACTCCACTGACAGCAGGTAAACAAAGAAAAGCATGAAGAAAACACACCGATGTAGGAGTCTGCCAAGGTGAAAAAAAAAACAAAGAAGTGCCTTTACTGTGCAGAAACTATGCTGACAGCTGTGAACTCAAACACTGAGATTATATCAGAAACCTAACACATCGCAGACCGACATAATCCCTCTTCATGTACTGTATCTCAATGTCTCCGGCTGTGGCACAGATCCCAGGCCTATGCAGACTTTTTAGAAGGTCACTTTGGGAGGCTGCGGCGTAGCGTATAGAAACTAGCAGTATCCGATGCAGCTAAGTGCCGGTGACCAAGGTGACCCGACCGCCGCTTCATCTCCGGTGGCGGAAACAGCATCAGCAAAAAGTGTGCCCTTGTAATTGTCATCCTGAAAACACTATAGATTTAAGGCTGATATTTCTGTTTTGTACCTTGCTGTCTTGAAATACGCATGCCATGATGGAGACTGGCTGGCGGAAGTAGCCAGTGGTGCTAAAAATCCAAAGAATTCAGCAAAGAAAAAAGCCAAACATCTGCCCCTTCCCTGTTTTACGTTCTAATAAACTGAGCACCTTTAGATTTGGGCTGTTGGTGAGACAAAACATCCAATACGCTAAAATCAGTAAATCAAAAAACAATGTACAGATAAAAAGATTCAACTAGAAATCCTGCTGACGAGACATCCAGTCACCGCTAATTGATCCTGATCAAATCTGCCTCTTTGTGCGCCTGATGAGAAAGTGATTGAGAGAGAGGCAAGAGGTGTCAAGTCGTGGGCCAAGCGAAGAAAGATGGACAACGGTTGGGGGTGGATGGAAGGTGGAGTGGGAAAACCTTCCGAGGCAGCACAAAATAAACTGATCCCGATCAATTCCACAGGCGGGTCGATTACCCCTGAAACAGCAAGCTGGCACTCGCCTTAAAGAGCATCACATCTCCAGCTGGAGCAAGTCTGGGGCAAACCGGAGCTGTAATGCACCTTAAGGCAGAAATATGCCTGAAATGAATGAGCGGTGTCATCGAGCCACATCTAAGTGGACAAAACTGTTCGTAGCTGCTCCCAATAGCTGCACTTGAAGGCAGGGTAAAAAGCCTGGAGTCACAGAGACCGAGGAGATGCGGTAAACACTGAAATGTGAGGATGCACTCTTTCTTACAGTCTCCTCTTGAAGACATTCATCTTGTTGCACTTTGCGGTTGTCAGACGAAGCTCCCAGACTTTTATGTCGGAATAGTGTATGGGGACGTTGAGTGAAATGAAAAATATACTATATTTTTAGAGTTTTAATACTTGATTCCAGCTTTAACTATTTATTTAGCTTTTACATCATTTCAGTATTCCTATATCAAAATCCTCTATGTAGAAATTTCTTTGATGACCCTTCTTACACTCGTGGCCAGTTATGTGAATTCATCTTATAAAATATCACTTAATTTGACAAGCAAACGTCACCTATCATATACTTTCATGGCGCCCTATCGTAATGTATTTTCTAAATCACGCCCTCTTTCTTTGAAATCCAATCTAATTTCAGGGGATGGATTTAAACTCCTCTTGCAACTAAACCCAACTTACAAACCCCATTTAATCCTCTGAATCCCAAAACCTTCTGGTTGGTTTAAAACAGATGGAATTTTTTTAAAAATCCCCCAAATTAAATCAGAATTAATCAGAGCCACAGTCCTTGACCTAATCATCAGTGAAATGCAGGTTCACGTGGGAAATTATCCAAATCTAAGGTGAGCATCTTGATCTTTCATTAAAATCTCTTTACTCTACATGCCTCGTTAAACAATTCACCAGAAATAAACCATTTACACCAACCACAGTCTGTAAAAAACAAAAAATTATGCACTTCCTGGGACAACCGTAAAGCCATTAGGGACTCAGTGGCAACCAACAGCCACATGACAAAAATTCAGAACTGTCCTGAACTGCAGGCTGTGTACATGTAGAGAGAAGACAAGTATGGAAACAGTGAGTAAAAATATGTGATGGGAGCAAAAATGCCCCAAAAATTACTTGGGGTTAGAGGGTTCACTAGAAAGTACATCACATTAGAGAGGATAAAGATGCTCTACCTGCGACTACACAGTGAGTCTGACTTAAATAATTCAACAAGCACTTTGAAGCACAGTGATATGTTTAAAGTACCTTTTATTTGCACTAGTTTTGTGGGTTCATATTGTGCCTTTCAAACAATTTATTTCGACCTCTAGGACACCTATTGTCAATTATACCATTTCTAAGAAGGCCAAAAGCTTATTAACCCGTCTTGTGTACTCAGAATAAACCTTTTTTTTGCCATTTGCATTCCAGTTAAGCATGCCCAACACTTTTATCCATCCATAACATGCCTGTAGTTCCACTGTGCAGCTCGATCCACCACATGAACAACATACAGATTTTTTCCACTGGCCCAGTATAGCATCCTATAGCATCTGCATAGCATACAGGGCAGGGCATTATAATCACATGTTTCCACTGCAGCCCCACAGCAGGCGATAACCACTTTAACACATCCTATTATGTTCATTCTTGCAAGAACAGCCAAACCTTGTTGGTCGTGAGCTGTACTTTATTGCCCTGGAGTAAAGGGTATGTACATGACTGAAAATGTGTCACACAACAGAAGACAAGATGCTGCAATTAGTGATTATTTATATTGATTGCTTTTTTGTTTGGTCCAAAAAACGTTCTGCCAAAGAAAAGAAGGAAATTTTCGAAATTTAGACGCTACATTAGGAGAATTTTTAGTATTTTTGCTTGAAAAATAGAAAAATGATAAATAATTTTTTCTGTTTTTCTTTTCAGCTATATTTGCTATAGCTGATGCAACCTCAAAAGCTCAGTCAGAAGACAGATAGCGCCTTCAACAGAGCACTACAACCAGCCAGTGTTTTAAAAGTTTATAAAACAGAGTTATTTCACATATGCATGGTAGACAAAGGAGCACATAAGTAGAGTTACAACAAATGCTGCACTTGGTGGCACCTTGATACTGAAGAAGCAGACAACTTCTTATTACATTCCCTAACAGCATTCTCAGCAGACTTCTCTCTCTCTCCTTCCTCCAGAGGATCCCCCCTCTAAATGCGGAGATTCCCCCCGGAGGCATGTAAGATATCTGAATTTCACAAACAAGTGGAGCTTCTGACAGAGCTGGAGAGACGCCATGAGGACTGAGACTAAAAGCCTGGACGCAGCACAGCCCACAGAGGCTCATATAACTTCATAGTGGGCATCCTTTGTATATCTGCAAGGTGAAAGCCTGAACGAAGTAAGCGGAGTGGTGGGGGAGGAGGGCTCTATGTAAACAGAGTGGTAGGAGGTGCACTCTGAAGGGTTCATATCCAAAAGGCTCTATCGATTTGAAAGAAATAAAATCAGAGGTCATAAGAGGTTTCTATCTCTGTCTCTAATGCAGTACAGAAGACACATCTGGAAAACTCCATATATTACTTGATAACCTGTTTGATAAACTGTGGTATCACTTGCTTTTGATATCCAGCATTTAGTTAACTGGATTGGAATTGGGCATCAGACAGATGTTTTCTTTGGTCAAAAAAACTTTCTGCAGTGTTGAAATATGTCTTGAATGTTCTTGCTATGTCACAATTAAATAACTTTCTAAATTTATGTCGGTGTTCTTGCTTGATTAAATGGACAGTGACTAATTCTGTTTGATTGGACACTGTATTTATAATGCAAATAAAATAGAATAAAATAAAATAAGAAGTGATCCCTTCAGAATCGGATTGCTGTATATTAAGAAAAGTATTTATTTTAAAAGATCTGTAAAATGTCTGAATTTTCAGTATTGTGAGTTGACAGTGCCTGACTCCTCCGAACTCCCAGCTAAGACAAAAATGAACATAAGGGTGTAGTAGGAGTGGGGCTGAAGCAAACTAAGCAAAATATCTGCCATGTATTGTTCTGCAAAGGCACCCAGATGTCACTTTAGGCGGCCACGCTCTTAATTATGCATAACTTTAAGCCTTAATACAATTTAAATGGATGAGTTTTATAAACACTGATCATCAGTAAAGTTGCAGTGAACGTGGAAATTGGCTATAGAGACCTAAAATCTTTTTGTAGAAGGCTGTACAGATGTTTACTTCTGCTGTGAAGTTGGGTATTTTAACATGGGAGTCTGTGGGGATGGACTCGCTTTTGGAGTCAGCCTCAAGTGGCCACTGGAGGAACTGCACTAGCTTCATTCTTTAGCTCTGTAGGTTGCCGCTTGGCAATATATCATTATATGTACAAAGATAAATGTTTTTTTTCTACAATCTGTATTATTTTGAACAACCCAGAACCTAAAAAGGCTCTTTTGCTTTTATTTTGGTTATTTAAATCCTAAAACCACACCTACATGTAAATGCTGTTTTCTTAAGTATTAAAAAAAATACAACAAATAAACAAAAACAGTGTGTAGGTTTGTTGGTAAATAAATGACAGATATAGAAAAAGCTCCTATTCTTGTGTGAGCCCAGTCACCCAACATGTTGTGCGATCAAAGTGCATACAGTTACTCTAAATGACCACGCAGTGCGCAGTGTCCCCTGGAAAACCATTCATAGTGCTGCACTCAGTTGTACTCATGAAAAGAGACAGAAATAGCTGAGGAGTGTCAAGAATGAAATAGGAGAACTTGAGCTCAAACCTTAGCTCCTTCCTCACTTCCACGTAGCTAACCAATTACACTGTGAGGTGGGATTTCTGAAGCCATCCAGCCAACCAGCAAACCGTTCTGATGACGTACACTTTCTGCTATTGGTAGGAACAACGTTTTACAACAAACCATCTCCTGGTCACTTTAACCAGGGTCAGGCTGTGTCGTAACATACTCTGACTTTTAATCTTTTCTGTTGAGTTAAGCTGGAGGGTGGAGAATCTTGTATGTTTAATGAAAGACCCTAAGACAGGGGAGCTAAGCCCTCTGTCCTGAATAGCATGTAGGTCATGCCCCATAGATTAGAAATCTTGGTGCAGCTACAGAGAAATCAGGAGATTTACTGACATGGTCATCATGGTGCCGAGGAGCGCAGTGCCTCTAACGGAAGGATGCATGTTAATCTGCAGTCGGACATAGCAGCTTTATTATCAATCACTGTCAATGCATAATTGATGCAGGCTGCTCTCCGAAGGTTTTAAGCCTAAAGATCTTTAAAAAACAAAGAAGCTTCAGAGCTGAGCCGTCACCTGCTTTGAACAAACGCCATTTGTAGGTTTTAGGTTGTTAACCAAAATCAAATGGCACAACATATCTTATTTTAACATAAAGTCACACACATTTTTTTAATAACAGTGGCTTACATTTGGCAAAAAAACAACTGTAAGCAAGCTATGCACTAAGCAGAACATCTTACAGTTGAAAAACAAACTTGTTATTTCTTACTGGTGAACAATTTAATGGCAACACTTTCTACAAATGATCTCAAACATATTTTTGCAGTTAAGCACTGAAAATTCTTGGCAAACACGCATGCTGAAACTGATGTTATTGTCTGTTATAAGGTGACATTGACAAACCACCAAGTTTTGTATATCATGACTGGAATACAGATGGGTGAAAGATTTAAGGAAAACAATGAATATAAAGTGTCTTAGTATGACGTTGGACCAGCACATGCAGCCAATGTTCAAGTCTCAAGTCTCTGGAACTACACTGGAGGTATGAAACGCTTCTTTTTCTTTTTTTTAATTACAAAATATGTTCACTCATTTGGTGTTTTGATGGTGGTGGTTGAGAGCGCTGCCTACCACGTCAGAAATCTCCCATAGGTGTTCAAGTGGGTTGAGATCTGCTGACTGTGAAGGTCTTAGCATATGATTCACATTATTTTCATAGTTATCAAACTATTCACTGGCCGCTCGTGCCCAGTTGTCGGGGGCAGTGTCATCCTGGAAGAGACCACTCTGATCAGGTTAGAAATGTTTCATCATAGGATAAAGGTGATCACTCACAACAAGTTTGTGTTGTTTTGCAGGGATTATTCCTTCTGATGGGACTGAAGTGAACTCAAACCATGGCAGAAAAAATTCCCTCCACAGCACAGCAGCGCTACCTCGCTGTAGGAGTCAACACAGCGTGTTTTTCCTTTAATTTGTCACCCATCTGTATGTATGCATGTTTGCTCTTATTCTTATAATTGTGGGGCATTTTGCACCTTCACAAGAGCAGTACAAGAGCAGAGGAATAAAGTTTTGTCAGTATTATGACTGGGATATTATCTTTAAACTTAAAAATTGAACCTGGGAAGGTAACCTCTCTCACTGAAGGACAGATTTTAAGTGAGTTGGTAATTGTAAAAAAGCCACATTAAATCTACAGTGATTCAATGCTGAAAGGCCATAAAACATGACGTTTTCTAAGGTAGCTGAATATCTGCTTTTCATCCGTCCTTCTTAAAATGAGATGAGTGAGCTGAAAAACCTGCACACTTGCATCCTGACTGGTAGAAGGCCCATTTGTACTACTACAATAACTCAGACGTCATGTCCACACAGCTGAGGAATGTTATTGCTTTTTAGCGGTGTTTCTATTATGGGGTCATTGTGGGATTCCTTGCTGTGAAGGCTGCTGCCTGGGTTATAAATAGGGCCAAAATGTCAATACAGTCACTGTAAGGCTGAGGGGGGATATAGGCTACAGAGGCGGCAGCAGGGATTATCTCACCCCAAATGATAGTGAACTGCAGGCCTTATATGGAATAAATCAATGAGGGGGTTTGGAAATCCAAACCTCCAGCCTCCATGTAGCACCATTTCTCATTTGCAAAACAGCATCCATAATTGTTGCAGAGGAGAAATCATGACAGGAATGAGCCGACTCTCTAGATGAACTCCACGGGTTGTAATTACGCTAGATGGCCAAAGTCATCATATTTTGTCCCTGGAAACTACGGGCCAGTGCGCAGGCCCGGCTGCTGGGACTCCGCTGCAGCATCACGCCTCCTTCCCACTGAGCAGTGCGGTACGGTTATCCTTTGCAACAACTGATAATACAATCTCACCTGAATTTTAAACCAAGAGGGCTTGAAAACATCTTTAAACCTCATTTTAAAGGAACACTTTAGTCAGCAAGGTGCATGTAGACACGCAGGGTGTTGCTATAATGTCCTGATCTAAGCTTACATCGCCAGTTATCCATATTTTAACAGGTGTAACAGCTCCACTGTGCACAAAGCATGCCGAATAAAGAGGGAACAGAGCTCCTCTAAAACATAATGCCCAGCTGTTTTCTGTGCATAAATTACAGTGTGCTGAATTTGGGACACAGTTGAAAGAAACACGCTGGCACAACTGCCAACTTGCAAGCAAACACTCGTCCAGAATAACCGGATAAAAACTGCAAATGTGACATTAAGGAAAATAAAAACGACCAACAAAATTCACCTCACGAACATGTAGTTGTTTTAATGACCAGTCCTCCTTCCTAAATCCTAACATGTTGGCTACATGTCGCTGAGCAGTCGGCTCCAACAGACCGACATGAATCATCCTCAGTGCAGTTGTTTTTGTTGTTGTTTTTTTTTTTTTACCTCCAGACTGCCGCGTCTCCCTCAGCACACAGGCCGGCGGATCAAACGCATCCCCCGGTGAGGCTGTCCTGGATGTCTCGGTGTCCGTCTGCTGCTGCTGCTGCTGGTGGTGCGCTGTCCCCGGCTTCTCCTCCTCCTCCTCCTCGGTGTCTCTGCTCTACGATGGAAATTGACACATTTTACTTCACTGCAGCAGCAGCGGCTCCAGCGGCACATGCTCAGACAGACTCACGCAGTTCTTGCATCCTTGGTTAACCGTTTGTTCACCTCGGCTCAGTGTGCAGACATCCGGGTTGCCTGTTACCGGGCTACAAGTTGGTAGAAGTCCACAAATCCGGTGTGCCCGGATCCGCAGGACGAGCGGCTGGATTATATGATAAACACACACCCTGAATGACTCACAGTAACTATTTAGCCACTCTGACCACATAATGTACCAACCTATAAACAAATATAAGGACTTTTATGGTGGAGTAGCTCAGAAATGTAGGGGAAAAAAACGCTAATTTGTTGGTATCTGGCTAGCTATTATCTGCTAATTCAATGACTAGCTAGCTGTCAGTTAGCTTAATTTAGCATTAAAACTGTAAACAGAAACAGCTAGCCTGACTCTATCCACAGATTGCCGATTTCAGAAGCTCAAAAGATCACAAAAACTCACTAATTAAACATATTCTCCCTTATTTATTACCTAAATTGTATTTATGAACAAGACATCTGCAGTTGTGCCCCAACTGATCGTGTTGCCAGACAAGTAGAGGTTTTCAGGAAAGCTAACTGCTAAGCTAAGCTAACTGAAATTAGAGTGGTGTTCGTTTTCCTCTTGTTAAACACAGTTTTACTGCTTTAAAAAACAATATATTTCACTTGCAGTTATTGCAAAAGTTGGCTAAAAACGAAAATAAGAATGCCAGATACAGCTAAAGTGTGTGCATGAATTAGCCACAGTTAGTGTAGGCAAAAACTAAATACTTTTAATTAGCAATTATCTTTGCTTAGCATAAAGACTGGAAATAGGAACAGCTAGCCTGGGTCTGTCCGCAAGTTGGATACTCCCAAAGCTCAAAAGACTACAGAACCCACCAGTATAATGTATTCTTCCTCATTTATTACCAAAATTGTGAGTATGAAGAAGACATATCAGGCTTTAACTGCAATTATGCCTCATCTGGTCGTGTTGCCTGGCAACTAGCAGTTTTCAGGGAAGCTAACTGCTAAGCTAAGCTAATTGAAAGAAGGAGTATTAATTTTCTCATCCAGCTCTTGCTATACACAGTTTCATTGCTTAAAAAACAGCAGGTTTTATTTGCATTTACTGCAAAAAAGAGAGCCAAATCCAGCTAAAGAGTGTGCATGAAATAGCAGTTAGCTTCGTTTAGCATAATGACCGGAAACATAAACATCTAGTCTGGCTCTGTCCACAAGTTGCAGACTCCAAAAACTTGAAAATCACAAAAACTCACTAGTCGTCTCTGCTATTATCTAAATTAATATAATAATAATAAATAAAAAAGTCTGAAGAACCAGTTTATCATTTAAACACCATCATGCTCAGTTGGAGTTGCCAGTCAACAAGCAGTTTTCAGGGAAGCTAACTGCTAAGCTAACTGAAATAAGAGTGTTCTTACATTTCTCATCTAACTCTTGCTACACACATCTTCACTTTTTTTTAAAAAAAAAAGAAGAAAGATTTGTATTTGCTGCAAAACTCTGCTAAAACCAAAAATGTTAAAGCAAGAGAGCCAAATCCAGCTAAAGTGAGATCATGAAATAGCCACTGCTAGCTTTGGCTAAAGCTAAATATTATTCCTACCTTGCTTTGTCCTGTCCTTTCAAAATATATATAATGATGAGCTAACATCTTGGTAAACTAGTTTATTAACCAACACAGACAAGGTGATGGATATGGTTCATGTTTTATATTCAGTCAAAGCAAATAAAAACAGGCGTATTTGGCTAAAAGTTACTGGAACTCACCTGCACAGTGTGGGAATTTAAACTTAGCGTACATTATTTTAAGTCACAAATTTAAATATATTAAGTATTAAATTGTATTAATTTTACATTATTTGTTAACAAATGGCAAATTAAAGGCATTTTATTTTTGGATGCTTTGTTTTTTACTCATATTTCCTAAAGTTTTAACAAACTAAAGTACATGATTTTACTTACTCTCATAAGTTATTTTAAAGTAATACTGTAGGGTCATAACCCAAATATTTAAACTTGTTGGGCAAATTTGTAACATCAGTCTAAGTTCTGTTTTGACTAAACGGCTGTTGTTTTACATGTGTGATATTTTTTCCACACCCTTGTTTTTAAAGTGCTGAGTAAATTCCCGTTATCAATATATTATTATTATTATTATTATTATTATCCAAGTACAGAAGCAGAAATATGATGGTATATCTCACCAATGCCATGTAATTTCTCCTGTTTTAAGCACATTATTCTTTTAAAACTCTCAAAACCAAATGATGTCGTGTAATAACTATCCTCATTCACATAATATGATGCAAATGTGTGGAGCCAATCAGCCTCAACAACCTGTGGAGTGTTTTGCACTTTGAAGGCCTTGACTTCTGTTTGTAGCTAAAATATATCTAATTCTCAGAAAACACACACAGCACACAAACATCCATTGTTCCTCGTTCCTGTTGAGACTTTTGAACTTTCAAGGACCTATGAGAACATTTTGCATGTTGTTTTCCCACATTTCCGGACCTTTGTATTAACCTGTTTGTTCTCTCTAGTCGACCGGTGGGATGAATATTTTAAGGAGTGTGAAGAGGTGTGAACCTTCACACATATCCAGTGACACCTGCACCAACAACACCATCTCTTTCTCTTTGTAGGTTTTCTTGTTTATAAAGATGCTGATACTCACATTTGGCATCACTATAATTTACTGTCAGACTACTTCCTTTTGCAGAATAAGACCAGGTGCTATCGTGCCACGTGGTGTTGCTGCTGTAATCAGCTACAAGCAAGAGATTTAGTTAAGTATGTACTTGCCAGAGGGTGTCAGAGGACTAATTTAATGCATGCAAAGCTCCTTTTCCCCCCCATTTTATGCACTTCCCAATAAACAAGTGTGTTTTAAGTGGTGTCCAGGACCCTATATTTGAAGCAGTCAAAGCAGAAGTATACAGAGCTGCTGCAGAATTAGTCACTACGTAGGATTTCCTGTCACAACTACACTGACAAACATGATAAAGTATGCAATAACATCAAGAATACTGTGTATAATCATGACATGAGATGATATAATGTAATAATGGATGCAACTGGAATATTGACATCCTTTCTAAGTGGTCCTTGAAAATCCCTGAATGGTCACTCAGTGATTTAAAAAACATTATTATAGTAATTTTATCTGTTTGCTTGGGCACATCACAGAGCAGATGTGATTTAAACTGGACATTAATGGTAGTTACTAAAATATCAAATGGATGCCACAAGGCCTTGTATAAATCTAAATCATTATGTTGGCGACCAGCATCGACTGGAAGTAGGAGTTGTACCTGCAGCTGCTACAAATATCAAGTTTCTCCGATACAGAAATGACCCCGAAGCTCCAACGAGACGAGCTGGGAGGCTTCAAAACAGAGATACTAATGTAGATAAAAGTCCTGTCTGACAGCTTGATGGGATCTGAAAGAAACTGACCGAACACACGAGCAAAAAGCAGACGGTAAAACATCTGCAGTGCACGAAATAAAATGTGTCAGAACTTTATGTCCATTTACTTTCTCTTCATAGAGCTCCCTTCACTGAATAATTCTCATTATTGTGAGGTAACACCTTCTTTCAGCCTTTATTCCTCTTCTTTGCCTTTTATATATTCAGCTAGATACTTCTTTCAGTTTCAAAACACCTCAGAGTTCTCAGCTCAAGGTAACTTCGGATACCAAGATCGACATTAAGGATGAATGTTTCTTAAATTTTAAAAAAATGCATATTACACTACATGGAACTCAGGTATTATTTTACATTTTGGGATTCAGGGATTGTTGTGTTTGTTACAGACACCCTGAATTTTAACACAATGACACAAAAAAGTGATCACTTTGTGGCTTAAAACACACTCTGGTGAAGACGATTATACAAGTTCTCAGTCTAAACGATGGTTTTATGTGTGCCTCGGTTAAAGCTGTAATCAATGTGGAGCCACAGTCAAGCCCAAAATTATTCATACCCCTGGCAAATTTTGACTTAATGTTACTTTTATTCAACCAGCAAGTTTTTCCTGATTGGAAATTGCACATGCGTCTCCCAGAAGATAATAAAATGACGTACAAGATATTTCTCAGCTTTTATTTACATTTGAACAAAAAGTGGCATGTCAAAATTTGCCAGGGGTATGAATAATTTCGGGCTTGACTGTGCGTTTTTAACAAGAAAAAGAACGAATCTTTGGCCCCTTAAAGGATCCTGATATTCTTACTGTTGCTGCCATATTTTCTCAAATGTAAACACTGTGTACGTGCATATCAACATATTCAGTGACTCCTAGTGCCACTAAAAGTCAAGGTTGTTCAAGGTAATTCTGCTTTAAAATCTTCTTTTACTACTGCTAGTGGAAATCACCATTCAAAGGTTTCACTGATTCTCCTTCACTTCCTATATTTTTGGCTTTTCTCCCAAGATTTAACCTGTTTTTGCAAACTGTGTTCAAATGCAGACCAGTTTTGACCCATCAGCCTTCACCAAAGCAGCATCAGGACATTTGATTCCACACTTCTGCTTTTACAGAAGAAAATGTTGGTAATCTTAGAATAGAGGAATCTGAAATGAGACTTTTAGGCTTAAATATTGTCTTCTAATTTGGTAGGAGATTTTAACAAACTTAAACGTGTTGTCAGTTCAGGTATGACACATTGTGTGGATTGATATTTATAAAAAAAGATCATCACCAGATGTCTTGGATGTTGGTATTGTACAGTAATTTTCTTGGTGTTTTTATCCGTCATGCAGCAGAAGAGACCAATTCTACAAAGACAACGCAACAAATGAACGTAAAATAAACACACTGACAAGCCGTTGGACATGAAAGCAGAGCGCATTCCTGCTTTTTAGTTATTTTTTCAGATGTTTGCTTACAAAACATGTTTCTGTTTTTAGGAATGAAAAGTTTCCGTCATTTTGCATATACCCCGTTTGCATACCTGTGGGAGTAAGAAAAACAGGTAAACACCAGCTGGAAAATAGAACATTCAGTGCAAGTTTTTGACACCTTCCACCTCCGTGCACGGACTCCAAAAAGAAGAGGGGGAAAAAAAAATCAATTATCTTTTTTAATTACATTATCGAAGCATAGATGCATTACTTGTGAAAAAGGTAGAAAAAACACCAAGTCTTTCTCAATAAGTTAAACCTCTCTGGCCGAAGAACGGGGGCCGGCTCGCACAACAGAAATTTTCCTGTAAAGCATTCAAATTCAGTAAAACAAAAGACAAGTTGAACTCATGTCGCTGAAATAAAAGTGCGTCTCCTTTTTGACTTTTAACTTGTTTTAAAAAAGAAAAAAAAAAAACACAGAAGATGCAAGTGGCTTATGTTACTTTCCTTCCACCCTTTTCCACAGGGTTTTTGCAAGCATTTTTCATGAAACTTCACAAGTTCCATCGTTTGATCGACAAACAATAAGCTGAGTTATAGTTGGTAAAAAAAATTATAATAACAATAACAATAATTACAAAGACAGTAATAACGAGAAATGTAAGTAATAAACACAGTCCTGTACAGTCAGGCTCATCTTCTGATTGACCACAGCCAAACTGATCGATTATCGATTGGTCTTCAGCAGTCTGACAGACCCGTACTGACTGAAGAAAGGTGGCCAATGCTGTCGTCTCCTTTCAGCTTCAACTTCCCTCAGCTGCCCTCAGTTATGGTTTAGTGGAAAAAGCCTTTTCCATTTAATGTCCCCCTCTGCTGTAAAAAAAAAAAAAGACACACAAGGAAAAGTTATGAGCAGTCATCTTGACAACAAATGACAGTTAAATGCATCATACGCAGCATGATTAACTTCACACTGTGTCCTCCATTCACCTTATCAGCCTACACACAATTCACAGCTGCTGGACATCAAATATCTACTTTACTTCTCTGCTATCAAATGAAACTTGCAATAACTGATTTTTGTGGCCACTTGGGGGCGTCACAAACAAGCACAATACTGCCACACCATCAGCTGATTGGGTTAACTTGTGAGCAAACAGTTGCTCATTTACACATTAAGCAGTTACAGAAAAGCATCTTCAGTCCCTCAGAGTAGAGTTTCTTGCCTCTTTTTCATCAGTGTCTCTATCCTCTTATGGGATAGTTTTCTCTTGAGCTGCTAAATGCTTCACTATTTTCACTAGCTAGTTGCTAACTACACTGATCAGCCACAACATCATGACCACTGACAGGTAAAGTGAATAACATTGATCATATTGGTACTATGTGGTGTTCAGCTGGAAAACCTTGGATTTTGACATCCATGTTGATGAGACTTAGACACCCAAATAAACATTGTTCCACAACAAGCACACTCCCTCATGCAAAAGCCAATCCCAAATGTCACTGGCCTACCCCTGCAGGAAAATACACCCCACCACATGGAAACAACATCAACCAATCAGAAACATGTTGAGGAACATGACAATGGTCCAGGATGTTGATTTGACCTCCAAACTTCCAACACCCCATTGTGATCAAGCATCAACAGGACCAGACCTCATAGGACACCCTGAGAGGTCCTCTTGTCCATGTCCAATGGTTCAGAGCATTTTTGAGCACATAAGGGGGACCAACACAATATTAGACAGGTGGTCATAATGTTATGCCTGATCGGTGTATATCTGGTATCTTAGTGCTGAATAAATTGAAAGTTTTTAGAGCTCTGCTGCTAAAAACAATGCTACGAATGCAGCAAACTAACCAGTTGGAGGACGAGGAGTCAAATAATGAGCTGAAAGTCACTATAAAGCTCTGTAAAGGAGACGGGAACAGCAGGCGATTTTCACTGTTGCATTGTCATTTGATATATAATTACTGGTATCACAAAAATACTGATTGCAGCCAAGAGAACTTTTACAACTATCATGTTAATGCCATTCAGTTAAAATCTTCTGTCTTTGCACATTTAATGCAGTTTGTGTAGCAAACGTTCACACAATGGACAGTAGTTGTTATACTATTTTTTAATCCACTGGATTACCAGAACTCCGTTTCATACATGTGCAGTAGGTTTTATCTATGTATTTCGTGTATGCACCCTGCTGCATTTGTAGCGTAGTTCATGCTCCATGGAGGAGTTTGCATGGACTCTTGCAGAACTGAGAAAATGACAGTAGAGGATTGCATTGATCCTGCAGGACCCTACGCAGATTTCGCGGCCGTGGGTGGTTTAAACTTTGCTGTGGGTGGGAGCGGGTGGTTAAAAAAACAAACTGCAGTTGGTGGGATTTACAGTAACCACAAGGATGGAGTCAACAAATAAAGCTGAGAATAAGATTAAAACGTGCTTTTGCAGTCGAATTCAATGTAATTACAAAGCAAGACAGGTGTAATGAGGATATATTTTCCAGTTTTACTCACGAAAAAATGTTCTCACCTGTCAAAGTAGCTCTCTATTAAAGATAAGGTAATTCTTCTTGCATACATTAAACAAGATGCTAACAAGAAATGTCTGAAATGTGCAATACCGACCCTAAAACAGCACATTTTTATGAATGTAATCGCAATTTAGCTACGTTATTACTGACAGATATCTTTATTATTTTTTATCTTTATTGCAGAAGCAGGCGGTAATGATCCGAATCCAGCAGCAGCAGCAGGAGTGAGAATTTATATTATAACACCGGCCTTAGGCGAGAGTGAAACATGTCAGTTGAACCTTGCTGAGGAGTAAACAGCTATAGAGGGTCTTGGTCCACTTCCAAGCAAATGTAAATAATAATAAAAAAATAACCAGAGGTGTGCTGAGCAGGTTTCCTATTCTAAGGTTTTTATTTCATCCCAAAAAGTAAAACAGAGATGAGTGTGTTGTGTGTTTTTTTTTCAACTGTTCTCTCAACTGAGCTCTAACTCCCACACTGTAACTATCCTCCTGTAATATTAAGGTACAAAATGCTGAGCTGTTGCACCATCTGTTAGTCATCATTTCTGACGTGCCATATTTACTCAAATAGTGACCGGGGCATTTATTTGTCTCAGCTGCAAAAGGTAACAGGCTTAAAGATGAATGAGGCTTGTATTACAGGCAGCCCCGTCCTGTTAATTCCTTCTGTTTGATAAACATAATTTAGTATGAAGCCACAGTCAGAGGTTACTGCATTACGCTCTTAATACAAACTCCATTTGCTGTATCTGCTTCAAGTTAAAAGCCCTGGAGCATTTCAGTGGTCAGAAACACTTCATTTTTTCACGGAGCTTTTATTGTGAAACACTGGAAGACCTATCATATGCAGTAACAGCCTGAAGGGATTAAAGGGCGACAAAGCAAAGTAAGAATGCATCAATCCAACACCACCCCTGGACAATAATATTCCAGATGAGTAATTGAGAACAACAGTGTTGAAAGTATTGGAAGTAACATGTTTATATTGTTGAATTTATTAAAAGAAAGGGCAAAAATAAACAGGAGTCCAGGAGTTTATCCGGCCTTGTTTTTCATCCTTTATTTGCACGTCTTGACCACATCCATCCATCAGAGATACAGTCTTGTATTGTCTGCCAGTTTTTATTTGAGGAAATACAGTATACAACGCAGCTCCAGTCTTCACTAATACTGACTGTAATTGATTATTGCTTTTAGAGCACTTTGTGACACCAGAGAAGGCATAAAAACACAACAAGTTCAGGCCTGTCTTGCTGCTATCCTCCACAATTTACCCACATGGGTCCATTTAACACTGATAAAGGAGGATATCATTACCAAGACAATGGAACTGGTGAGCTACTGTAAGTCCATGTGACTTCATGTATAGAGCTCTTAGTTTGTTTATAATAAATCAGTGTAAATGTGAACCACTCTGCTGAAGCACGGGTGTCTGTTTCTGTTGTTCCGTGACGTTTGTGTTTGTTGGTTTTTAATAAATTGAGGTACTGATGTTACGCATTTGTTTTTGTCTAACTAGACTTCAAAAGTATTTTCTTGTGATGCCATTTCCTAGTTTAATTATTTGTTCTTGCATAATTACTCAACTTTACTGCTGTTTAATTTATTGTTGTTTTGGTCAAATCAAAAGGCACTACAGGCATCTTAGGTTATATGCGTGGTTAGGGAGCCATGGGGTGGGGTGCACTTGAAGTAGGTTTATGTTTTTATGTTATTTACACCTGCACAAGAGAGGCAGTGTCAGCTGTAGTTTTTGCTCTTGTATTTGCTTGCATTCAATGAATAAAAAAACCTTAGGGGAATGATAAACCTTGGCAATGGACATCTTTTGCCTGCATACATCACATCCCAGTGGTGCAGCAGTGGGCATTTAAGTTTAACTTTTACTCAAGTTTGATTTTGATTCCTGACAAACGGCCACTTGAATTTTTGAAACCTTGTAGCGCACTTTACTGGCCATCCTAAATAAAACAAATACACATTTTTAGAGAAATCCAGCAGTACTGTATGTCTCACCTCACTGGGATTTGCAGCAGAGGCCGTTCCCACGGAGCGTTCAGTCCAGTTCGTGTACCTCATCCTGCAGGGAGGCTGAGGGCCGCCCTGCTTCACTCACCCGTTTGGCCATAATGTCCCACTGTGGAGTCAGGGCTTTGGATTTGGTACCTACAGATGAAGAGGAGACTGCAGTCAGTCCACTGTTACTACAACAAAGCACACTAAGGACAATTTTCTTCTGCCCCCTAGTGGCCCAATAAAGAATGAATTTCTTCAGTATAAACAAAACAGAAAGACACACAGGACAAAACTGTCTTATTCTTTGATTGGACTGGCTTGAAAATCATGTAAGGAAAAAATACATCAATACAATCTTCCCACAACTCAATCAGGGCTTCATATTTCACTTATTTTTATATCTTCCATCAGACCACTACCAATCAGATTATTTTGGCTATATATGAAGAGCAGAAAGTAGTGAACAGATAGGTAACGTGAAAGTTAGCTATGAATCTTTCTAATTGCATCTGTGCTTTGTAAAGAAACAAACAGAGACCTGTGTTTGTCAAATACTGGTTAATTCTAATTTCAATATTGATTATCATATTCATGACTCATATCATCTGACTCATACTTTTTTTCTGTTTTTACCATGTCGTATTTAGCTGCTGTTAACATCTCCTGCACATAAAGTAGTATTTCTATTAATACAAGCATGAAATCCTATGAGGTCTATTACAACAACTCCAGTGTGCTTCACTACATCGCAGACTCGACATGGTGAGTGACAAAGATGGATTTCATGAACTGCTGATGCTGATCCATCTCCAGAGACAGTAGGAGCAAAATTACAGCAAAACATTACAGCCAAATTACACTACAGACTAATCCACTGCCAATATCTGCAACCTCACTTTAAAGGAAAAGTTTAACAGTAAAAAAACACAGCATTTATTGACCATGAAAAGCACATATTGCTGTTTTTCTATTTATAATTTTGTATAGACACAACAAAGCTAAGTGTAGGGCAGCTGGTAGTTGTTTTTTTTTTAACTGAGGAGAAGTTTCTTTTACCACTTGGGGGCAGCAAACACAACAGTGACATATTACCACCCTGTAGGTTAATATTGGAAGCCTGTTATTTTATATAGAAAGCCAGCAGATAGAGATTTTTACTCAATTAGAATAATGTGTTTCAGCTCCGTTTTTGGTCTCTACCAACCCCTGAGGGACATATTTGGCTACTAAGGTGCTTAAAGCTCCATTATGTTCACTAGCTCGTTGTTAGAGGCCAAAAATGATAAAACAATGAGGTGAAACTGACTACAAAGGAGAAGATTCAGGTGATAGTGACCACAAGTGACCCCTTTGACATTGTTATTTGACGCATTGTCATTCACTATAGCTTCTTTTAGCAGCTGTCTATCAGAGTTCATATAAAAAAATCACCTAAAAGAACAAGGAGGAGCCCAGTACTGATGAAGATGCCTGCAGGCCATACACTCATCTGTAAATGTACTGTTGTAATTACACAGCACACGTTTCATTTAATGACTAAGACAAACAGATATGCAACTTACAAATAACAACAGCAAACATGCTCACAGAAACCTTCTCCCATCCTCTGACAAATTACCATGATCTCAAAAAACTACGTCGGTAAGTTGGTAGGCGAAACAAAAAAATAAAAACTAATCCTTAATCCTTGAGCCTGGCTGATTTCCAACCCAAATCTCCTCCCGGTGTGTTTTTCCCAGCCTGGGCCTGAGGTGGGCTCACAGACCAGTGGAGATACTCTCCCTCAGGATACACTTACCGAGCCCTCCTCGTCCTCCTCCTCTCTGCTGTTACCATGACAACATAGACCGTAGCCTCCAGCTAAAGCAGCAAGGCCGATCCGATCCTCTCGCAATCTCTCTCTCCCTCTCCTCTCCATCTTTCTCTGGCATATTCTCCCTCTCTTGATCTCCCAGTCTGTCTCTACCCCTCTCTCATTTCACAAGGGAGAGGGAAAGTGGGACATAACCCAAAAAAATAAGAGCCCCAACAAAAACTCGTAACCCTTTGGCAGTGGATGTTAACTATGCGTTGTAGCCATGAAGTGAGCTACAGACCTCAGACGTGCTTTCATATTCCTAAATATTCAGATAATCTCTGCTAAACATTGTTTATTAAAGTTTTAGCATTTCTGCATAATGTAACACATTAAAGCTTGTGTTAATGCAGGTCAAATAATTAAAATAATACTGCAACGATTATAAAAACCAACAAACAAAATTTAAATTTGGTAAAAGCTAATAGAATCCGTTCAAAAACACGAGGACGACGACTTTATTGGACAGATTTACACACAAACCGTCACAAACAAACTAAAAAAAGGCCACTCAAGTGATTTGTGAATTAAAATCTCATCTCTCTTTAAAAGTCTTATATAAGGAAGTAATCAGGCAAACACAATTGAACTGAAAAAAGCTCATTTTTACTTTTTTACATCTGATATCATGCCCATTTTCAGCCACAGAATGGATTTTAATCAGAATATATAATGACGGAATAAGATACTACCAATAAAAAAGCAATTTCAACAATTAAAATATAATTAAAATAAACTTCAGTGAAAGAGAAACACAAACACACAGACATTACATGTACTTAGAGCTCTGTAGTCTGCTTACCATCCAGTCCGTTGTGCTGTTCATAGCTGCGTTTGCCCAGGATGGTGGGTGAGCCATTGTTGAGGATGGGAGAGGCTTTTATGGGCGTCAGGCTGCCTGTAGAGATGGACGCTCCACGAATCGGTGGGTCGGGCTTGATTGGACGGGGATGTGCTTCTGAAACATGAACAGAAGTTGGGCGGAAAACAGGTTAAACAGCAGAAAAGACAACACAGAGCAAGAAGCAAACCGACTTTAGTCTTCATAAGCAACACAGTAGCCGTGTTTCTGTATGATTGTAAATGTGAAGCAAACTTTAGAAATGCTGCCAAAAATGTCCAACTTGGCCGTGTGGTTTCGTCATAGGGTGGCGGTATAGGCTATGTAATGGATGGCTGTAATTAACAAAGTAGAAGAAGCCAGAAACAAAATCAGAGTGCCAAAAAAAACCTCATAGAAGAAAAAATAAAAACAACTTTGGCCATCTACGAGAGGAAAGATGGAGAGAAGTCTTCAGCAATTGTTTTTGATCCGGGAAGTTGCAACTATTCTTTCATGTCAGCTGGTATTAGACATGTTTCACTTTGTCCAGAGGCAAAGTGAATGAAAGACGCAGAAACAGCTGATCAGTCAGTTTAATGTTCACTATGTCAGAATATACTCGAAATAAGTGCTTCCATCACCCATTATGTGCGTTAACTCTTTGTCAAAATGGTCAAGAAATGCCTAAAAGTAAGAAAGTGGGGACGTGTATTCAAATTGTTCCCCTTACATTAACTTTTTCTAATATGACACTCCAAAATGTGTATCCATCCATTATCTATAAACCGCTTAATCCCCTGTAGGGTCGCAGGGAGGCTGGAGCCTATCCCAGTCGACTTGGGCAAAGGCAGAGGACACCCTGCACAGGTTACCAGTCTATCACAGGGCTACACATAGAAACAGACAACCAAGCACACTCTCATTCACACCTATAGACATTTCAGAATAATCAGTTGACCTAAGAATGTTTTTGGACTGTGGGAGGAAGCCGGAGAGCCCAGTGAAAACCCATGCTGCACAGGGAGAACATGCAAAGTCCAAAAAGAAAGATCCCAGGAAGGCGGGGATGCAAAACAGGGATCTTCTAACTGTGAGGCGACGGTGTTAACAACCGAGCCACCGTTCAGCCCCAAAATGTGTATAAATAACATTATGGAAATGTGACTTTTATTTGCAATGCTGAACAAGAACAGATTTGTGCTGCCGGCACACCGAGTCCCACGTCAGCAAATTTATTTATTTATTTTTCTATTCAATTTTTAAACACAAATTCATGACAGTGAAGTAATTACCTCACAGATTTCACACTGATTTTACTTCATCAAAACAAACGCCATATTTGAGGCCATCCATGAACATACGAGAGCCCTGCAAGAATTACAAAAGCATCATTCATTTTATCTGTGTAATTTCAAGCTGCCACCGTTTGCTATCGCTGTGAACAGTTCTCGAAAAGAGTTATTGTAAAAATGGCCCCAAGTCTTTGAGACTGCACTTTACCACAACGTAAGAAACTAAAGAAAATTTCAACATCAACAGAAGATTTTTACACTTGCATACATATTTCTGAGAAATATATACCAAGTTAAGTACGGTTTCACTCATTCCAAAATGGACAGGCAATACAATTCTATCCCCTATGAATTGATGTATGTTCATTTTACAAAGCCTGACAACAGGTGACCAGTCAAACTGATCCATATGCACCACATTCAGTTTACAGTGACGGCAAAAAGAAGTTGGAATGTGAACAAGTCCCAGATTTATTGAGCGATCGGCTGCTTCTTACCTAAATACCGAACCACAGACTCCAGAGGTTTACGTTCCACTGGCTTCAATGGTGAAGGCTTTTTTGGCCTATCTGGTAACCGCAGGGCGCCTGTTGAAATTCAGGGAAAGAACTCAGTCATTAATAATGTAATAGATGAAAAAAAACAGTTCACAGTTTGAACACAAAATCTTCAAAATTCAAAATGTGTGTGTCGTACAACTTCAGTGCAGTGTTCAGACAAGCAGATGCATGGTATTGATCATGAGACACTGTTGTAAAGGAAAGGAAATCGCGTCCTTACATTCTGCTTTGATGGCTGCTGTGTTAACGGGGAGGTAGGGGTGCCTGGCCAGATATCGAGGCCTGATGATGTCATGGCAGATGCGACGGGCCATCCGCGTCAGGCCAGTGGTCTGCAGGTAAAAAGCCTGTCGAGTCTTTACTGCAAACTTGGGGCTGCCGCTGTGCCGCAGGGGCAGACCGTGGGGGCTCTGGAGGTCCAAACAGATGAGCATCGTTATGTGATGTGGAGCAGTTTGCATTGATGTACTAACAGCTTAATGGTTGGTCAAATAATCACCTGACTGATGGCAAAGAAAACATCTGGAGTAAATCTGAAGCGGATTGAATTACTTGGCATTATTAATATTGGTCGGAAATATGGAGCTGCCTGGAATGCTTCCCAAAACGCACCATCCATTTAACACACTGGCCGGTCTAATGTGGAATACCAAAGTCCTTTAATAGCTCGCAATTTACTTGAATTCAATGCTGAACAATATGCACTCTTCATCAGGCTGGCAAACATTCAGGCTGCTTGACACAACACATGAATGGTAAAGCCCAGATTTACAGTACTTCATTGTTGTCATGCTGAATGGATCGTTGTGAGGACTGTTCACCAACATTAAATGGCGAAATAAATTCAAGGTTATGCATATAAAGTAGAACGTTAAACTCCATTAAATAGGGATTTTTTTAACCTAAAAAAATGATCGTTTAATATTAAAAAATTAATATCGAAAAATATTAGATGATCCTATTTGAATCAAGAATACTATAGTATTTATTTGCTTTTTTAAAAAAAATACTAAAACAATAAAGTTGTTATACTGTACTAGCTGTTTTGAAATCAGAACACCTAGCAATTGCTAGTTCCAGCTTCTCAAATATGATGATCACAATAATATATTTGGATATTAGACCATTTATTTACTTTAAAAATGCAACTTCTACACATCAGCTTAGACTCTGGGCAGTTAAAATGGGCATTTTGCAGCATTTTAAAGGATTTAAAATGAATAATTTGCTAACCAAGGAAATAATCTGTGGATTGATTAATAATGAAAATACCTGATAGCTGCAGCTTTAATCTTATCTATCGTAAATTTAACACTGCTTCAGTTTACGAGAAGGGGATTTTCTCTGGAAAATGAACTACTAAGGATAACATAAGGCTTTAGGTAAACAGTAAGGCTTTTGTTTGGGGAAGCAGCATAAGTAAACTCAATGTCCGATGAAGCATCTGTGTGTGTATTTAAGAGTGGTGGCTGGTACCAGGTTGTTGCGGTTGGGTCCAGGCCTCTCGCCATCCAGTCTCGTGGGCATCTTCAGGCCTCCGTACTTCTTCCAGTAGGTCCAGCATGAAGCGCACAGGCGACACTGCATGTTGGGAGGTCCCCACGAGTACCACTGGTAGGAGCTGCTAGCTGCACACACATCGCAAGGGTAAACAAAGATGTATAAAGAAGAAAGTGAGGGTAGTGTGCTAGAGCAATAAACACAACAGTGAACGAAGGCGAGGGCAAAAACTTTAATCATTCATCAGTAAATTAAGTAGAGTCACTGAAATAATTAAAAAAAATACACTGCTGCAGGGCACATGATGTTATTTCCTCTTCTCTCCATTATGTAAATCCAGAATCGAATGTGTACCACAACCAGCGAGTATGAGGTGGATCTGTGCACCTTAAATGATCCGTATTAGAGTGGAAATATACCTCACCTGAAGACAAAGACGGCCATTTTGAAGATTTATAGAACAACATTAATTAGATAACAACACCAGTTCAGTGTTTAGTTAATAGAGTGTTTTATTGGATGTTAGCTGAGATGAGATCAGCAAAATCGGTATAAAAAAGCGCTGTTATCGTGTATACCAAATCACAAATAGAAGAGAACAGAAAACTTTATTGATCCCCAAGAGGAAATTCTGTATGAAGTATAATATACATGTATAAATGCACACTGTGTTGAAGATCTGAGGCTTTAATTCTTGCACTTGCAATGATTGATGTAAAAAAAGCTTTGAACAACACTAAATGATCACTGTATCTGAACGTTTAAGTACTCCACACCATATCAAGCAGGTTAAAATTTTCTACAATGTGAAGCTTTGCCAGTGCATATCTGAGGACACCATTTGTTGCATCTCTTTCTGACATTTTAAATGTCAATAGTGCTCACTGTATAGCACTACCATTGTCATAAAGCTGTATTTATGTTTTCTCCAATGTATTATAAGATCTTAGATTACACCTTTGAGCAAGAGGAGGATTGTGAATTAATAAATGTATTATTATTTCAGTTCTCAAAAGGGCATTTAAGTGTTTAACTATTTAAAGTTCTACTTTTTATTCAAGTACTCACAGCATATTCATTGCCTGTGAATGCCAAAGTTATTTTTCTAGGTTCATTGTTAACTCAAGTCCTTATTTGTGAACTCTTATTTCAGGACACAAAGAAGCAGCAGTGATTGCTGTTACATGACAGCAGTGTTACACAAGTGAATAACTTACTGTAGCAGCTTTCACAGGCTCTGCCCAGGCCCGGAGTCGGCACTGAGCCTGGAGGCCCTGGAGGTCCTGGAGGTCCTGGAGGTCCTGGAGGTCCTGGGACCACTGCACCCGCTGCTCCATTTACAAGAGCTGGCTTTACATTGTTACTCAGCTGGTTGGGGTTTGGCTTGTTACTGGAAGGACACACGAACAGAGGCAGGGTCAGACCAGCAGAGATAAGACAGGCCAACTCAGTGTACATTCACTAAGAGAATAGATAACATTCATCAGCCTGCTGCCAGAGACAGCAGTTATACTGATACTGTACTGAGAGCTGCCATGAATACTAATACAGAGAAAGGAGGGTTTGTGCTTTACAAACAGTGACAAATGTCCAACTTGAGATGTTGCTGTAACCTTTTCAGCAACATGAACCTACTGAATATTTCATAATGTGTACTGAAATGAGAGAGGGCTGATGAATTACACAATATTTCACATAAAAAAAACTTGCACTGATGTACTCACTAGTTGGGGATGTAGACCTGCTTCAACTTGCTTTCTGCCTCAGCTGCTTTTAATCGTTTCTGGAGCAGAGTCAGAGGTTGAAGAGGAGGGAGAAGTGACAGAAAGAACACTGTGTAAGATTTAGTTAGTTCATAACCCTCATACAGCAACAGTGAAAAAATAAACATGCTCTTGGATCGCTTTGATTTGCAGTCAGGTTCATCGAAGAAGAGTGATGTAATGATAACTGAGACCATTTTTACCCAGACATTTATGATCATTTTTAATCATGATTTTAAATTTGAATTACTTTGTTGTTTTTAAACAATGGCCATAACAATCACAAAAGGTAGAGAATCTTTAGAGTAAAATGAACAATAATCCTTTATTCACTAGGTTTGTAAGTCAGATGTGGATTAAATAATCAATGTTAGTTATTGGGTAATAAAAACTAAATTAATAACACTAAGAAAGTTTGTCCTAAATTGCTGATGCATGATGGAACTTGTTACCTGCTGTACGTATCTATCTGTGGTCTTCCACATGTAGTAATACTCAATAATACTTGTCAGGGACTTCCAGGGCAACTGCAGAGGGAGAGAAAAGACAAAATTAGCATTATTTTAGTGTTGTGAAAGTCGTGGGAGCAGATTTCCGGCTAACAGGCTGTCGATCACAATCACCAGGTGGTGAGCAATAATCTTGATGAAGGCCGGGAACGTGAAATTAGAGCTGGAAATATTTGCTGATTATTCATTCGACAGCAGAATAATTTGCGTAACTCATGTGATATTTGATTACCTGTGTTAATTACTTGTGAAAATAAGGTCAGGTTACAGGTTCTCAAATGGAATGATTTGCTTCGTTTCTCTGTTGTGACTGTAAAGTGGCATTTTTTGCTTTTTTTCGGTCATTTTAAAGGCTAAACACTTGTTCAGCTGAAAAAAATAAAGATTAATCCATAATCAAAATAACTGTTAGCTGCAGATCTACATTAAATGTTGTTTGCACACTTTCAAGTGTCATGGTGCCCTTGTAGAAACATTTTCAGTGCAGCTGCTACGGTAGGATTTTTCATGACTAAACTGGATGTAGCACTCTGATAAGAAAAGGTAAATACATTAACTGAAGCTACTGAAGTTGGATTGCTCAGCTCCCTGTGAGAAGTTTGAAAGGAAAATCAGCTGTCAAGCGGTGGCCCCACCCATAATGGTGGTGTAGCCCTGTTGTTTGAGAAAAGGCCTGAGTGGAAACGAGAATGAGCAGCACTGACAGCAGCCAGCCACCAGGTGGTGGAGTGATGCACACAGTGAGAGCTGAGCACAATGTGAGGCAGGAAAAGTCTACTAACGGCAGCAGCATTCTTCAGGCTGGAAGCACAGAGGACCGGGAAGAGCTACAGCAGAGAGGCAGCTTAAATAAATAACCTTGTTCCTTAAAAATGCTTCATGAGGTAAATGTTCAGTGTGTCTTGTGTTCACATTTTCACTCTTTACCACGGGGCTGGTTGTAGTCGCGGTTTACAAAACTGTCATTGTGCTTGAAAGTTGTATAAAAGCTAAATCAGCTAAATGCCTAAATTAAGTCTACTACACATGTTCAGCTCTAATTCTGTTGTACCTGCTGACCGAAGCAGAAATTACGAGAACACTGAACACCTCAACTGAACACAAGTTAAATTCCTATATTCTTCCTATATTCTACACAGAAAGGCCTTTGACACCATATTTTAACCCAACCAAACAGAGCTCCAACGTCCTAATTGTCCAAAAGGAATAGTCTGACATTATGGAAAATATGACTGTTCACTTTTGTGGTGAGATTGATACCATTCTCATGAGTCTTGGCACATGTAACAAGCTACATATAAATCCAATTCTTTTTTTTCCAAAGGTTTTTTTCCAACTCATCTAGCTCGATAATTATGATCACCTGATGAAGCAACTATAAATAATTAATAGGCAGTACTGAATTTAGATTTTTAATGGCTTTTCAGACATTATTAAGGTAATTCCTTCAACTAGTCTTGGTTTTATTGTGTACTTTGCACCTTCTAGCACTGACAGACACTAACAAGTTGCATTGTGACTGTAAAAACAACAGGAAAATTCTTGCAATTTGTGGACTCTTTGTGAATTTGACGTTATCAGGCTAGCAAGTTAGCATATCTCCAGTCTGCTGCTGGTCAAGCTAACCATGCCCTGGCTGTAGTTTCATATATGTTGGACAGACATATGACAAGCTATTTCTGTAAATGCAGTTCATATTTGTTTTTTCACTCACAAAGTCCTGCTGGATATCAGTGAAGTCTTTGCCGTATTTCTCGAGCGCCTCCTCGAACAGGTTGGCCTCCGAGGCGCTCCACTCCTCCATTTCATCCCTGCAAAGGACGGGCCCACCCTGAGGCACCAGCGCTGCGATGGCTCGAGTCATGTCATAGCCTGTAGCATGGAGTGTGTCCATAGCATGAAACTAGACGCAAGACAGAAATCCATGTTAGTGTGTCAGTTAGGATACTGTTTGCATCAATTATGCAATTAATTTTAGCTGCATTCAGCTGACTTCTACGGATAAGTATGACAATGTTTTATCTGTTCAGTTCATAGTGTTTAGATGCAACACCATGTGCGAGGCTTTGGGCTGTGTTTGTGTGTGTGCATGTGGGTAGCTAGAAGGCCTCTCATCTATGTTTTATATATGAGGATAAGATCTAGGGCAGAATAGACCCGCACCAGGCTTCTGGGGCCACAAGCTTGTTAAGGATAACCAGACACAGGCCTCAACAATCACTAACAGACTCACAAGTATACACACATAAACACACATGTGCACTACAGGCATTTTCTTTGATTAACAGTCCAGCTTCTCTACTAGGCTTTTCACATAGGGTGTGATGCTGATTTAACCCAAAGCCCACTTTCATGTATAACTCACCAAGGTGATGTCTCTGGAGGCTGCAGCAGCACTCATATGGAGGCTGGGCTGCCGAACAGAACTACTGCAGTCCAAAGCTCTAGCGAATGTACCTACGGACCTAAGGGATACAGGCACAGTGTGAGAGACGAAGAAACAACACATACAAATAGACAGGAAAACAAACTTTGAGTTCGAGCTGCAGCTACTTCTCAGACCAATTTCTGCAAGAAAAATTGAAATCAGCAACGTCATAACTCTGGTGCTTCCTGATAAAATATTCAATTATGTAGTGTGGCCAGGCAAATAATACACATCTTGCAAATTAGCACTGAGCGGGCTAAAACTGCTACACAACCATATCTGACTCCAAAGACTAGAAAGCAGCAGATGCTAAGAAAAGTTTAAGGTAGTTTAAAAGAAATCATTTTACTGAATCACGTATTCTTTCTCCTGCTGAGAGATTAGATGAGAAAATTGATATTGCTGTGATGACTGTCCAGTACATATATATATATAAGACTAATTACCTAAATTTAACATAAAGAGGGTAATTCTGTGTATCCAGGCTTGAATTTGTAGGAGAGTTGTTTTTATAAAAGCTTTAAACTTCCTATCTCTCCAGCATAAGCTCTTGCTCACCTTGGATTCATGAATATCAAAAGTGTGTTTAACTTTTATAGCAATCGTGCTTTTTATTATGCAAACACATAAATAAATCTGATATGTTTGATCCATATAAAAGCCAAAGTGCATGAAGAACAAGTAGAGGTTGGAGGTTTTACAGGAGGGGCTTTTTCAGATGCAGTCTTGCTATCACCATGAAACTGTAAGAATTAACTCCAAGGTGTCACTGCTCCCAGACTGTATGGATCAGATTCACAAAATGCAACATATTAGTCAGTGTCCTAGCCTAGTGGTTTTCATCCGTTTCTACTAGTAGCACTAAGCTATGGTAACAATATCATTGCTAAAGATTCAAATTTAGCATTACATTAAGGAATGGTATCAAACTATTTCAACTACTTCTCTAAAAGTGTGTTCCCAAAGCAAGAGGCAATATATCTGATGCAACTGCTTTCTCTTTCATCATTTCTTAAATTATTTTTGCATGTCTGTGTTGACTTACCGAGCTACTACTAAAAACTGGTCGATCTGTTTCTCTGTCAGTGAGCTGTTGGGGTCCCAGATCTTCTCCTCTAGTTTCTCCAGGTCCCTGCCATCCTCCTCATCTAAACGGAGCCAGAAGACACACCGACACGTAAACAGGTTTTTCTCTGAGACCACCTTGGTTCCTCAAGGCCCGTGTGTGTCCAACAAGAGTTTGTAAAAACCACAGTCAAATTTGGTTTTCTTCCTGATTTTCCTTTTTTAAAATTACTGCGTTGTGTAAAGCTTTAATGAATCCCAGAGCTGAAGAGGTGGGGTCTGTCAGGCTGCCAGCCTGCAACCAACCAGCCAATCTGCCTGAGCTTCTAACACATGTAGAAGAATTTCATTAACATGGGTTTAATTAGGGAGCTTAGTGTCCCACAGTGCTTTAATTGCAATTTCAGAGGTTTTCCCACCTGCTAAGAATAAAATTCTGGCAAAACACAGAAACCCTGAATCTGGCAGAAAAATAGTCACATTTGAAAATGATTATCTGCACAAACTATTGGCACAAAATGTCTGAAAAATATCTTTCAGACTGTTTGAATGACAATAATTTCAATATTACACACAAGGTGCAAGGTCAAAAAACTCTGTGCGAGACATAATGACAAAACTGATTTGGAGCAACATTTCTGTTCTGCTTTGGGTGCAGCTTTACAGTCTGTCCAGAAACTAAACAACTGTCATGTGGTAAGCTCCAGGTATAAATGCACATTTATATGCTTAGAAATATTATTGCAACGTAACAGGTAACATTTGTCTGGTTGTCAGTCTACAATTTGTCCCGCATCAGGAGGAAATGGGAGCTCTGGTTGTCCAGAAATAGGAAATTTTGTTGATGTTGGTCACAGAACATGTAATGAACATCGCCGCTGCCAACAAAGCAGTTGTCCTCTTGTTAAGCAACATAATGGCCCCTTCCCTACCACACTCTGTGGGTGACGGTAAAGTCATCACTTGTGGAGCACACAGGGAACAATCTGTTATTTTAAATGCTCTGATTATGTATAATCATGCAGCCACACTGTGATTGCCATGGAAACCCAGGTTAGTTGTTCTTTTATAACTTTTACTTAAAAAAAAAGTAAATGGTGGCTTGGGGCAGAAAATTCACAAAAGTTCATGAAATGTTCCTGAGAACTGAGCAGTTACAAAAACATTAAAAGTTTAAAA
This sequence comes from Dascyllus trimaculatus, assembly GCA_024666655.1. Taxonomy (NCBI): domain Eukaryota; kingdom Metazoa; phylum Chordata; class Actinopteri; family Pomacentridae; genus Dascyllus; species Dascyllus trimaculatus. Next base: position 21,397,824 of record CM045462.1, on the reverse strand, counting down.
GTTACAGTTCAGACTGTTCTATTAATGCAGAAATACTGCTAAAAAATAATCAGTACACAGCAGGGTAAAAAAAGTTCCCTGCAGGAAGACGATAATGTGCTTTTCTGTGAATATGCTGTTCTCAAAAACTATGTAATTTCAAACGGCCAAGATTTCAGCATGATGTACCTTCTTTCAGGAGGTCGGTGATGTCTGCCTGGTACTTGTTCCCAACGCGGATCTCCCCCTTATCAGCCAGCAGGGTTTTTTGCTGAGGGTCATACACCAGCGAGTAGAAGAAGGCATCCTGGGAAACAGAGGTGGCAGGAAGGCATGAGGATAGAATGAAAGGAACAGGAAGCGAGATGGGCAAGCGGAGAAGCAAAAGAGTGAGGTGGATTCTGTGTTTGTGTGTGTGCATTTTCCCCTCTACTAGTCTCTCGTCTCCTCATTACTGTACGTGAAAAGAACATTCTGGGTCAACACGTTGAATAATTCATCTGGAAACAAGAATCTTTAAACTCATAAGGCTGTCTAACACACACACACACACATACACTTGGATAAGTCCTGGAATCTAACACACCTAATCACAGTTTAGTAGACCCCACCATGTTGCTGGGCAAAAGCACCTGGTATGCACACGTACCTCTCTGTCCAAGTAGGACTTCAGAGCTTCCGTCTCATTCAGCAGTGTCACACAGCACTTTCCTCTGTAATCCAGCAAGAGTGTAAGAGAAGGGAGTGAGGAAGGAGAGGGCAGAGGAAAGAGGGACAAAAGATCGGAGGGAAAGGACATAGAGGAGGCAAGAAAGAGTGAGTATTTATCATCAGAAAAGCATGGGATAACTGGTTACATAAGTGTGAGATGAAAGCTGCTATCCTGGCCCAAACTCCTCTGCAAGAGAAGATATTTGTTGTAGGATGCAGCTCAGAATCTGAAATGATGATATTGATTTAGTTCCAGTTGGCTCGGCCTGTTATTTGACAAATCATGGTCCAGTGTATTGACAGTGACAGCACTCATCTCCGTACCCTAACTGCTACTGTCTGAATTTAGATTATTTACTGGCTAATTAGTCATACCTCTCTAGCCTGAAGCAAATACGATCTGGCAGGGTGATAAACTCAGACGCCTTGTGTACCCCTGCTGCACATTGGTGTTAGGTTAGAAAACTTAATCAAGCTTGAATTCTCACTCAACAAACTGCTCATCAGTGTATTTTTATTCGAGCAGATGTCAGTTTGCGCTTCCTGCGACACATCAGAAATGTCAAGTAATAATGTGGTAATGATTAGGTGGGTTTGCCTGGAGCTTGCTGATGAGCAAAGGCAGGTCTATATGTAGAAACAGCGTTGTGCTGACATTTAGTGCTCAGGGTGAACGCTGCATATGAGTGGATTACTTGGCGCCTGCTTTTGTTAGACTTTACTTTCTAGCATCTTTTAGTCATCACAGCTTCATGTGTGGCAGACGATGTGAGTGAAGAAATCAATAAATGAACACGCCATCATCGTTCTTCAAATAAGTCAGATAACTGCAGTTTGTACAACCACATGCACAAAAGGCAGTAATTTGCCTTATACACATTATATCCAATAAAACAGTATAAGTCTGTTTATGCAAAGTAGGCAATACTGGAGGTAAAAATAGCCTGAGCAGAGTCCATCGTTCCTGTTCTGGATTCAAATTGCCTACCTAAGCACGAGGGATTCACAGGCACCGATGCCGTAATCCAGCTTAATTGATCTCATTGATATCATCCTCATAGTTTACTTTCTTTCCACACTGCTTTATTAACTCACTGCTGATCCAAACCAAACCACTATTCCCATTAAAAGCAAACCTTGGAGTGGATTTCCCTCCGGTGCTGCCAATTTGTTCTAACTGCTATCATTCAGTGCAACCATGCAATTCAAGTAATCATCATAAACAGGTCAACAAAACAAGACATGCAGCCTTTTTGTTCCTTGCACAGAAACTGCAAGTTTATATTTCATCTTAACAGTCAGGAAATTGCAGCAAGAACATTGTTATCTACTTTATTCTGTCTTGTTATGACCTTACTGGCCCCTTACTTTCTTTGAAAATCAGAAATGTTCTTTTGGTTTTGAGAAAAAACTGGATTTGTTGATTCAACTGTAACCTAAAAGACTTAAAAATAAAACATGTGGTGAGCGCAGCTTTGTTCACAGCGCAGGACAGGTATTTGAATTCAGAATCATGTATTAAGTGGGTGTAATTCCCTGAAAACCCAAGTTTGAAAGGCATGCAATCATTAAAAAACTAAAACAAACCCATCAAAAACAGACAATTATTTTCAGACAGAATGTAGACATTTGAAAGTGTGACAGTTGTTGATCTACTCAACTGTAAAGTGCTGCTCTATCAGAAAACCTGACAAAACTTAAGTTTACAATTGTGATATATCCTCTAAACCACTTTCTTCTACACGTCTCATTTAAGAATTTGACCAAAAAAAACGATTTCACTCAACAGATTGTGTACAAGAAAAAATATCTGTGCTCCTCAACACAACCGAGAAGCCATTAATAAGTCAACAGCCACAAAATTTTAAAAAAATAAATAAATCTAGGGACTTTTTGGCTGAATGGTAAGCTTGTATGTGTTTACACAGAGGTAAGGAAATAGGAGGAAATTATCTATAGTATGTTGAGTTACCACTCCTCTGGGCACTTTGATGATCGCATATTTTTTTCAATTACAGCCAAATAAAAAATCTTTTTCTTCAATGACTTGTGGCATTATAACTGACATTTTGCAAAATAAAGTTGCACAAAAAGGACAGCTAAAACAAAAAGAAAGCAAGTAAAATAGATAATTCAGTGCTGTGATACCAGTGCAGTTGCGCTGCAGCGTACCTGATGTGTGTGGCTGGTAAGGACTCCAGCTGGCGGGAAAGGAACAGCTCTCTGTGTCTGAGCTGGTGTTTCTGTTTCTCGGGGAGATCCGCCATCTCTGGGTTCTCCATCTCCTCCTCCAGCTCCCCTAGGTGGTAGAAGGGGTAAGAGGTCAAACACACGCACATCAGATGAGGCGGAACAACGGGGAAAAACGGTGGGAATGCAAATGCGGCCGCTGTAGCCACACATTCAGTCTCAGGTGCACAACAAGCCGACGTAAAACACAAGGATGCCTACTTGATGAGCTGGAACAATGAAGTCCCCAAGGAGAAGGCGAGTTGTGTACGTACACTGGTATTTTACATAAAATCTCACTCAATTTGTCTACCCGAGACATGTTGTATAAATCGAACGAGATCTGCTAAGGTCGTCATTTCCAAGTCTGTATTCCTACCCTTGTTAGTTCAGCAACACCTGCGATATGCCCATGTTTCACATTCCTCTTTGTCCCATTAGGATTTCCATCTTTTTAATGCCCTCCCACTGGGTTTTCATTATTTCTGTACCCTCCCTTGTATTCTGAGCATTGAAACTACAACAAGAGGCTTAATAGGATGTAAAAAAACTACTCTTTGATGCAATCAATATGGGACAGCAAAAGGACACACAGCAGGCAGTTCACATACCAACATTTTTTGAATACTCACTGTCTAGAAATTTGAAGTCATCCATAAATGAATAAATACAACAATCTAGTAACTTTTCTCCACCAGACTTCATTCCTTGTGGAGGACAAAAATTCCACATAAATCACTGTTTGTAGCCTTTATCATGCAGAAAAACTCTGGGAGCTTCAAATGACAGACCTAACTGTAAAATGTTTGTATTCCAACTACTTTGTACTAACTCTCCTGTGTATTATCACAAGAGCAGGATGGACACTGTTTTTAGAAAGAGATGCTGCTCTTATTTTTGTTTACTGATATAATCATTATTTCTATTGTTGATTAAAATGTTGAAATTTTCTCAATCAATTAGTTAATCAGTTAATTAGTAAAGCCCAAGATGACGTTTTTAAATGTCTTGTTTTGTCCACAAACCTAAGATTTTAGTTTTCTGTTATAGAGGAGGAAAGGAACTAGAGAATGCTCAAATTTAAGAAGCTAGAATCAGAGAATTTTGAATACAAACTGATTAACTGAATAGCCTGACAGCGAATCAGGTAAATTGTTGCAGGTCTAGTGTACAGAAAGATAACATTAAATGTGATGGACTTTGACTGATGTGCAGGATTTAGGGAGATCTGTTGGCAGAAATGGATTACAAAAAATATAATTATGTTTTCATCAGTGTATAATCATCGGAAAATAAGAATTCATGTGTTTTTGTTACCTCAGAATGGGCCCTTTGTATCAACATAGGGAGCAGGTCCCCTTTAACAAAGTCAGAATCAGAGTCTGAATTCGAGCGGTCACACAAAACACTTTTTTGCATTCTTCAGGACCGCTGTAGGTCCTCCTACACTCTTGGAATGGGAGGGCGAGGCAGTAGTATTGAGTTGGTTGCAATCTGCCAACCACACCAGTACTTGCCACAAAATCCTACACACTGGACCATCGAGATAAAAAAAAACTGGGTGGGGCTAAGGGAAACACAAAGGATTTCTCAGGATGTATTGGATTGATGTTGTCAGAAAAATGTGTCCATGAGACGAAAAATACAAGAGAGTGTGTTTGTTAGGGCTGAAAAATCAATGTCAAATCAAAATCGTGATCTGAAACAAGGCAAATACCAAATTGCAAAGACTGCAATTTCCAATATGGAAGGCGTGGCTGTTAAATAATAAAACTAATGCTGTAGTTCAATTATATTTGACCTGAGACGATCAAAACTTTCAGGGGTTGTTTGCTTGCCTCTTGATCAATGTATCCTGCCAGGTTCAAGCATTCACATTGTGTTTTGACGAACAATACAAAAGTCTCATCATATAATTGCCACACCTTGTATTTTGCAGCATATCTGATCCAAACTGTTGTTTCAAAGGTTTTACAAATTCTAGCATCTCCCCTCTGAGACAGTCATACTTTTCATGGTGTCTCATATGGTAATGCTCCACAAGGTTTAAAACGTATTGCACAGTGAATACGAAACTAACGCTTGACTTGAACAAAACTGTACTGCAAATCAATATCCGTCAGAAAAATTACAACCAGATATGTTTCAAAAATCCTTGAGGCCTATAGTGTTTGTTTGTGTTACAGAGCCACTACTGTCATTTTGTACTGCACTTTAATAAAAGCAGCGATTCAAGGAAATGTCGAATTTAAAAAAAGAATGGTTGAAAATCAGCGCCATCAGCTTTGAAATACTCCAATTTTTTCAAATTCCTAGAATAAATCAAGCTGAAAAAAAGGATAAAAAGCAGGACATTATGTTCCCCATACCATAACCAACATAAAGAGCGATAACACCATCAGCGCCACTTTCTCAGACTTGACAGAACTCCTCAAGCGCTACGAAGACATTATACAAGTGTTTTCGAAGCGGAGTGGTACATCGATTGACTAGTAAACTGACCTTTATGTGTAAAACTGATGGAGTTTCTCTTTAGTCTTGAGTGGCTGATTGAGCTAATTTCTCTCAAGTCAGAAGCTGATCTTAAATATTTTTCTTCTATTACAGTACAGTTAAGTGTTCCTGTCTGGTGCCTTGAGTGAGAAGAAAAGTCTTGGAGAATCCCTGCCTGGTTAACATCTAGAAAAATCAAGAATAAAAGGGTGAAAAACAGTCCTTGAGAAGGGGTCCAAGAATGAACGGACAGAGAGACTGTCAAAGGGATATCAGCCTATTTGAGTAGGTCATGGTGTCTGAGTCATTCTTTAAGAATAGATTTAGCTGCTGCTGGTAGGCAACATCTCTGCCGCCAAGCCTTTTCCTCATCCGTGGATGTGGAGGGTAGAGGAAATGAAAGTGGGGGACACCGGGGGAAGACGAGGAAAGAGGAGAAGGTGAGATGGACGGGCAAATAGATAAACAGGGAGACACGCGAAGGCTGGAAAGTGTGACAAAAGTGATAAAGAGAAAGGGAGCATGAGATGAAGACAGAGAGGCATAAAGACAGCGAGACAGAGAGAGGGTGAGGAGGAAGGGGAGCAATAGAGAAATCAGCATGGAGAGTGGGAGAAAGAGAGACAAAGACGGGCAGGGAGAGAGAGCGGAAGGAGGCTGGCGAGAGAGCAGAAGTGAAACGAAGAGCGAGAGAGAGAGCAGTCAGTACGTGCTCCAATTCATTTGGAGTTTCATTAGAGGAAGCGAGACAGAAAGAGGGAGACGGGGAGCTGAACAAAAGCAATCAAGGGATTTTCAGGAGAAGAGATGTGTGGCCAAAATCAATAAGTACTCCTTCACTCCCTCACTCTGCCCAGCACTCAGCACCCAGCAGACACACCATTAATGCCCAGGCAGAGCAGCACACACCAACACAGTAAGGGCCTCGCTCCATCTTCTTCCATGTTGCAAAATATGAACCAAGATCCATCCAAGAAAAATACAACATTAAATGGAGAGAAGCATTCAGTGTACCATGTATGTGAAACGTGACTAGAACATTTCAGGTATCTCCTGTACTGATGTTCCCAGCAGTTAACCAGCCGAGTGGCTCGTAAGGAGCTCAGAACTGGAAATGCCAGTGGGTTATTCCAGCTCACCCATAATCAGACGCTATTTGATCTACTTGTCAAATATTTTAGATTCTGAATCAATGGCATGGTGAGAGACACCGAGCTGCTTTCCTCAATAGTTCCTGAGATACTGTGGTTCAAACATAGCCTCAGATTTCAACGCGTAAAAAATCTGCTAAAAGTGGGTCGACAAGCAATTTATTTTTTTATACCGCTGAAATAATTTAATGTATCTACCTAAAATTTCCACAAATATCTTTATTAATATCCACACTATATGCTGTAAAAAACAATCATGCAAATCAGAAATGGCTGAACTGATAATTTGAGACCCAGGTAGGGCTCCCCTGACACAGCACTGCATTTTTAAAAATTAAAATTGCTAAATGAAATTCAAATTGTACAAGAGCTACATTAAATATTTGCAAAACTGGCTTTAGTGCTGAAAGACAAAGAAGTCATGTGTCATATAAAAGATTTACCAGTAAACAAAACGTGGTAAAAAAAAAATGTGATACATACATTTTTTTTGGTACTTTTTGGATAGGAGACAAATTGACATGTTAAAAAAAACAAAAACAACTTGTCATTACAGTCGAACAGAGCTTCCTCCAGGCAAAATTGGTTATCAGAGGTAGAAGGCAATGACCTTTATGTTTCAACAGTGTGGCCTGCTGCTCTAACACATGAATGCGAAGTGAACACACAATGTGGTGGATCAGTCACTCATCTGCTGAGCTGACCCAGACAGACCTTGACACACTGTTATCCATGTATTTACTAGACTATTCTGCTTTTTTCTTTCATAGATTTCAAATTGTAGGGATCTGACATAAAATGAAAGGAGAGTGAAATGCAGCAAAGGTCGCAAATTAGAGATGCTTCGGTTAACGGTCAGTGCCATAACCCCTGATCCACCGGGACACCCAGCTCAATAACAGCTCAGTCAAAGTTAACCTGAAAAAAGTACATGTGAACATCTGAGTGATCACATGACAGAGGTGCTCTCAAATGGAAACATAAACAGGGTCAACAGGATATTATTTTAACGTCAACAAAAGACCTTATTAGAGCGAGTAGAGGAAAGACACAGGAAAGGAGATAAGATTCAATGCATCAGTTGATCTGTCCTGATGAAAGAGTGTGAAGCCCAGACAAAAAAAGCCGAGGAACTGTTCTGTCTGAGGCTATAAACTTGTGTCTATTATATACCTGTCTGTTTTGGAAAAGAGATGTGCTCTGTTTTGTATTTTAAGAAGTTTTTCTCAGTCATCGGATAAAGATAGAAGGTATCATGCTGTACAGACTGAAAAACCCTTTGAGGCAGATTTATGATTCGTGATTTTGTGCTATATAAATAATATCGACTGGACTCCGGAGCTGAGTCTCAGTATGTGGGCGCTCGAATATGTGTTACTGTGCTCTTGTATGCACATGTCCATAAGTGAACACACACACACACACACACACACACACACACAAAAGCACTCTAGCAGGATTATGTAGTGGTCCATCAGCAGGCTGGCCCTTCCTGCTGGCCTCTGGCTGTGAGTCCTTGAGTAGCAACTCAACTCCCCAACCTCAGTCCTTCTCCTCTCCTCCTCCAAGCCAATCTCCTGGCAGTGCACCCACACCATACTCTCTACAAATTGCCTCTCCATCTCACCTGTCCCAGCCAATTATCAATTATTGATGAATGGGTCGCCTTACTGAGTTGAGAGACGGCGAGGGGAGGGAAAGGAGAGGAAAGAGCAGGCCTGAGGGTGAGACGAGAGGGTGAGGAGAGCCCAGCCGACCGTTATTACCTTAACAAACTGACTACGCTTCTATGATATGGTGCGTGTTTACATGAAGGCAGCGCTGCAGACAGAAGCAGACAGCTACAGAGTGACTCATGCATGTCCTCAGTTATCACTGGTGTGAGGGAAAATGACAGTTTAGTAACTACTCCTACTAAAGCTGTCAATATACAATCAATACCATGATGTGAAGCTCTGCATTACAGTGAATCAATACAGTTTTCTAAAGTTACCCAACTGTCCCACCCTTCAGTAGCAGTTTTTCTTCTGAATGAAACTATTTACTATCCCGTACAGAAAATAAAATGCAGAAAAATAACAATAATAATAATAATCATACTCAAACCATCACCACATGATCAATGTTGAGATAACAGCTTTGCAAATACTGCCTTGTTCTAACTCTCTTGCTACATAAATCTTCAGATCTGTAAAGCTAGACACACCAGACAATATGTTTGCCCAGTCAAGGACAAGTTAAACAAAAAAAAACAGGATTTCAATTTTAAATGTCATTTTCTCAATACAAGTGCATTGTGAATATTTCTTTTTCCATTCGCAGCACATTCCAAACAAGAGGAAGAACAACAACAGCACAGTCAGTAGAAACAACACAAGACACCACAGTGCCGGAGTGCTGATCATGCCTTGTGTCAGTTGCATTACGGCTACAATGGGACTTCACGTCTGCTCGGCATTCACTGGAGTTTTGCTGGTGGGTTTGTCCTTGAGCTGCAACCAGAGAATCAGGCTGTAGGACAGTTGTTGGAGCAGACAACAGTGTCTCCCTAGAGGTACAACTCCATAAGTAGAGTGTAAAGTGAACAGTGGAACAAGAGTCCTAAAATAAGTTAAGTCCCCTGTAGTGAGTAAACAAATTTGGGAATTCAAGTGCATAGAAATGAAGAGAGATAAACTCACCATTTATTGCTGCAATAGGAGAATCATATTGTTATGGATTAAGAGCTTAGTTTTGATCGTTTTATCCCTATATGGCTCTTGAAGTTAGCATGAATAACAAGAAAAGTGCCTTTACATTACAGCTTAATGATTGGTGTGATTGTTCTGGCAGATATTGCAATATATTTATTGATATAATTGTTTAAAGTCAAGCTCCAGTTCAATATTCATTGTGTGATAGATTTAAAACATGTGATAACACAATACTAAATGAGATGCCACTAAAAGCATGACTGTCACACAGCCTGAATTTGTGTCAACCAAGACTGAGTGATATGCAAAAAAAAAAAAAAAATCATATTGCAGTTATTTAACAGGTGTTGCAATTGTTGTCTTGGTAACTATTTTAGCAGAGATGGCAATTTTTTTTTCATTTCTTTGCCACTAAAAGATAAAATAAATTATAATAAAAATGGTGATTTGATTTTTGCTGCAGTCTGTACCAAACAAACATGTTCACTTATGTCTAGAGAATTTACAGGCTGGAGCATCTCTGTAACACTACAATGCTTCATTTGTAACTTAAATTTTACCTTACCCACAAAATTACAATTTGCATATTGCACCGAATATTGCAATTTCAAAAATATTTCGATTAGCTGTTCAGCCCAACCATTCACACGACAGTTTAAATCTTGGAATCTGAAATTAATTAATCATTCAGACAGACTTAAAACTCACAAAATCATGAATCATTATCAGTAGCAGATTCTAGCCATCACTGAGATGTGCAGGCCGAGACCCTTTTCATAATACAGAAACTTGTGAACACGTTCATGTGAGCACAAAACGAGCCATTTAAATACGAGTATAGTGTTTCTTATGAACTGAACTTTCCTCTACACAGGTACATTATTAATGGGGGTCAGCGAGCATATAGATTATTCGTAATATAACATTTGCAGTAGAAATGAAAGCTCTGGTGTCAAAATTTAGAGTAACACAAAGTACCACACAAAACGCCTTGAACATAGACAGAGGCAGCTGCAACAGAGGCAAAGCAGCACATTTTTAAACAAATTCATTCCATCAGGCATAAAAATAAATAAATAAACAATACCAATAACTGGAAAAATGCCGAATAGCAGATCTGATAACTCAGCCTCTAATTATTAGTCACAAAAACATTGCTGTCCAAATGTTTTAGGCACTTTAAATGTTTAGAATCTCACCCAACACCTAAAAATCAGATGCCCACCATCAATAAGGCATCTGATTTTTTAGGTAACCAGAGCCACATTTCTTTATTATCATATTAACAAGAATTTAGAATAAGGTATGTCCAAAGATATGTCCATAATGCTGGGTGAGGATTTTTGTTCATGTACACATGTAACCTGGTTTCTTCCAGGTCCTTTACAACAGTGCATGCACATGACAGAGACACATAACAGGGTTTTTTTTTTTAAACTGCAAAGCCATATCACTAACATACCTAATGGAGGCCACTGCCAGCCTTTGTTGGAAAATGTGTTAGGAATTAAAGGAGAAACTTGCTTCGCAGCCAACTGTGTGTAAGCATAAGCTGTAGAACAATCAGGTTTGTTGTAGTTCAATGTGTGATTTCCCAGTAATCTGTTGGTTGAGTGCATGTAATCATATCAAAAACATATGCAAGGCTATTAAAAACAGCAGTGCTTAGGTTTACCAGCAGAGAGGTTAAAATGAAAGACCCATAACTGCAGCATTTAGCCTAATTTCCTCTGTTTGTAAACAACACATGCAGCACATACGTTTGGCATTAATTTATCCCACTTTGGCAAACAGTGCATGTGATTATATTTTCATAACATTAAAATAAATAAAATAAAAGTTCTCTATATTCTTATCACCTTCATGTGCTTTATACCAGGGACTACTGTTTTGACACAAAGCAAGGATGCTGCCCTCACTCTGATCATTATCGCTAATAAAACCTCAGTTCATAAAGCTCTACAGCATGAGATGCTAAATGGCAAATTTAACCTCTCACTGTAGGACCTTGTCACACATAACATAACAGATCATGACTTTGTCTAATAGAGAGCCGCTGTATAAGTGGTACAACATCGCACTAGTGCTGGCAGGTTGTGTGGGCTGTTTCCACGTAGAGACTACCATGCTGGCACTTTATTCAACAGTAGAACAGTTTTAATAAAAGGGCACAAAGGAAATGTGACATAGGCTTATGACCCTTTTTGTAGCCTAAGCAAAAGGAAACGGCATACTGTACTTAGCCCACAATCAGTGTGACTTTAGTCAGACTGGCTCTACTTTTGAAGTTCTCTGGCAACATTGTTGTCTATTGTTTATGGGAGCAAGGACCCACATCTCAAAAATAGAAAAAGGTTTGAGTCATGGCAAATTCAAATGTCTGGAAGGAGGTGCAAGGGAGGTGAAATGGCAAGTCCGCCACAAAGCTACTGACCACTCATGAGCCTGCTTCACTCACAGGGGAGGGGCTAATGCTGGAGTTGGAGGCCCCATTGAGGGAGTGCTCCGAATCTCTGAAAGCAAAATATTTGATCAATGACTCAGAGCAGACACACATAGAGACACGCAGGCTCGTGTGCACCCACACACACACACACACACACACGACTGCCTTTCTCTACTGATCCATAGCGAAACTGAATTAAATATACCCCTCCAGCAACTCCTCTGACAGGACCCAGAGCTAAGGAGTCCAGTCCATCATGCAAGAACACATGTACACACACATAAGCATGCATACGCTCACATACACTCGGAGAAAGTGAGGCTGCAGCTAAAGAAACGCAGACAGGATACAGCCCACACCCATGCGGTGCACAGCCATTCCTGCCATGCATTTTTTTTACATATTGCAAATGTCTACAAGCCCCTCACCCAACTGCAGCAAAATCCAAGAGGCCTACACATCCAAGATACAGTTCCCTGCAACACCTTTCATTGTTTCACAACTTTCAGATGATGCTGTATCTGCATTTCTTTCACAAGCGATGCAACCTTGATTATGAATGAAATATTCATGTTTACTTTACCAAACCACAAGAAAGAGGACGCACACCGAATCAATAAAACTACCCAAATATCGTTGCTCAAGAGAGTCTTTACACTTCATCATTCTATTAGACACCACATAATAATTCACCTTCCCCTCAATCAACAGCAAAGTGGCCAAAACTCCTGCAAAAGAAGAACGCTTTGCAGATAAAACAGCACACGTTTGAATGCATGCACACAAACGCTGCTCAGAAATAAACACAGGCTTTCTTAAATGGACGCACACTCTGACAAGCTGATGCTGTGTGGTCCAGCAGAACAAACAATCCTGTGCTGCCATGGGTACACCCCCCAGGCCTCCTCTGTGGACTCTGCGGTTAAGAGCCATACATACACAATCGCATGTGTGCTCATTCAAACAGGACACTCGGTAGCTCTCGAACACACACAAAGACACACGTACACTTTCACACCCCACACCAGGAGCCAGTGTTCAGCCTGCCACACCCAGTCAAAGTCTAGCAGCTGGTTTTGCAAGCCTCAACTACAGGATGGCAGTTTTTTTTCTACCAGCTGTACTGTCAAGAATGGAGGACTGAGTTAAATTAAACTGTGTTGTTATATTTTTTCAAACGATGATCTAATTAGCCTCTGATGTGCAGGTATGCTTAATGTAAAAAATTACCCTCTAAACCCCAAAATGAGTCTGTGGGTTTTTTATATTTTTAAAAATCCCTAAAATAAACCATTTGAAAAAACCTGTAAAACACAAAACATTCTGCCCTTCTCTGCCCAATCGAGAAGCTATTAGTGACTCGGCTGAACTGGACAGAACTGCAGGCTGTGTTTAGAAAGAGACAACTACGAAAACAATTAAAGATGTAAGTTGTAAAATACCTAGTGATGCCCATTCACAATTTTTCCTGTGTTGTTGTTGTTAACATTTGTGGCCACTTGGAAAAAAGTTCTACATGTTGATAAATGAATAATCAAATGAATTCAACTAAAGTCTTTACATTTTTATAAATTATGACATTACAATTTTGTTATTCTGCACAAGAGACATTTTTGAGTTTTCGATTTCTAGCTGTCGTAATGCTGCTTCCATAGAGGTGCAGGATTTATACTGCACTGAAAAATAAGGCTACATTGAGTAAAAATGTGAAAAGAGCAGAACAGGTCCAGAGAAGGCTTGAGATTCCGAGGGTGAAGCAAGCAGTGGGATGCAAGTGTGTGCTCTAACAGAGGATCAGACAGCACTGAACTGCCCCTTAATAGTTGACTAAACATCAGTTGACCAAATTTTGATCAACTGATTAGAAAAAGAGCTCAATCTCCACAGGAGGTGGTGTCAGTCAGTCACAGACAGGTGTTGTCCTTTACCGCCTGATCACTGCGGTTATTACACAGTAATTACGTATTACATACAATATTGGGCAGGAAATATGAATTGTGCAATTATCTCAAGAAGGCAAAGGACAACCCCAGGATTACGACACACAAACTCTGCAGAGAAACATCTGCCTATCATCTGTCGACCTCCAACCTGACTCACCAAAATGTAGGCTGCTGTTAACAAACAGCACCTGCTAGTTTGTTTGAGGGGATTCTCCATTTTAATGACAGTGCTCGTCTCCTGGCATGCAAATGTTCAACCAAAACAATTCCAACCGTCTTTTTTTTTTTTTTCGTGAACACCCAAGACATATCATTCGCTTAGCTCCACCCAGGATGACTGTGACTGGTTTAAAGAAATACGAACAAGTCAGTGTGTTTTCCCCCTGTAGTAGAATAACAGACTTGCAGCCAGATCATTCTGTACTACAGAATAGGCTAGCTAAGTGAGACTAGTCAACCTCAAACATGGCTTATGACCTGAAAGAATTAAATGGCCACTTAGCCTTGCTGCTTTCTCTAACGTTAGATAGTCTACATGAATATTTAAACATGCTATATTTAAACGTGCGAAAACTGGTCGAGTAGTGGCTTAACTAATGACTACTAGTTGACAAGGGAAGTCCTTTCTGTTTTTTTAAGCCTGCATACTGTAACAGCAGCCTGCATCTGCTAGTACTGTTGGCATGCAGCACTACATTACACACACTGATCACATGCAGAACAATACAGTCACAGCCCACTCAGGCACTTGACTACGTCTCCATATTAATGAGTTTGTATTCGGCTATACTGATGTCCCATTTTTTTAATCAAACACAGCAAAAATTCACAGAAATTGGCTTATGTATGTTGCATTTGGTCATCTCTGTCGCTACTGTTGTCCTCAGTCTTCGGCTCAGAGGAATATGCTTGGTTAAACCTTGTGATACTGAGCTGAAGGTACTTCATGCAGTTTCAAAAGACTCCTGCACACTTTATAACTTGCAAAACCACATTTAACAATGGCATTTCAGTGCTAGACCTTGATGAAGGTCTGGCATCAAAATATCGCTAACAAATGCAGCAGTCTTTTTGAAACTTTTGGTAATGCTCATCCCTCTCCTACGCACTTGCCTCATGAAATAGATATGTGAAGAGTTCCTTTGTCCTGCTTCATGCAGCTACCAGAAGGTACATGGACAGGTTCTGGAGCAAATAGAAGTTATGGTGGCTAACATACTCTAAATATATTGACATTAGGGAAATCAATTTAAATATGATTACAAACTGAACAGACGCCGAATGATCTGTGAAATATAAAGAAAACTATCAATTAGGATTTTTAGTTTTATATGTGCACAAATAAGATTTTAAGGAGATTTTGAGGAAAAACACAGAAAGATTTAAAAAATACTAATACGAATGTGACTACTAAGGATGACTAACTTCACAATTTCTGCAAATATCTTCCAACATGTGGGTAGTGGGTGGCAGTATTTTCCCTCCAGGCTGGATATGGATAACCAAGAGTTATCACTGAGAGCAAATGCTGCACACAGTCAGGTCAAATCAAATGAGATACATAAGTCTATATAAACCCTCATGTGAAATAAATATTGTATTATCTTTTAAGGAAAGGTGGGCTCAGACACAAGGTTTACAATCTATCCACCTAACAAACTAAACCACCACATGTTGGCGTACAAATATCAGGTGATAAGATCAGGGAAGTCAGTGGCACCATGCAGTGTTAAAATAGACACTTTTTGCATGGTCAAAAGAGGTGATGTGAGAGCGGTGGCCATGCCATAAAAAAGCAATTGCCTGAAGTATGAATAAATCCGGTATCCCTCTTTGCCTCTTTACTCTTTGAATTCAGGCACTCTGGAGCAGTGCCCTGAAGGCATCATTTCCAACTGACCACTAGGGAGGTGACACGACAGCCTGAATGACTCTGGCTTTTAAGCGACACACTTCCGTTACCTGTGACTCAGTCTTCTCCCACAAATCCTTCTTTCACTGCTAACCATCCTAGACTTACCACATCAGTCCCACTGAGCTTTCTGTATTCCCCTTGACCATTTTTTTAAAAATCATAGTTTGACAGCCCTTCTCTCTGAAAAACATCCCAGTACCCGGAACATTGGAAGGCCACACAATGCTGCTTGAGGTAGAGCCCATTCAAAGTGTGCCAGCTGTTCCAGATATTGCAGAGCTTGATCCAAGCTGTGGAGGACAGCAACACATTCAAGCACACGCTACACACCCACGCTTTAACAGGAAGAGCACATATGCACAGACACACACACACAGGTGTCGCCATATTGATATACAACTGTAGATCGAAGGCTGTCTGCAATCCAGTCTATCAGAGGAGGGGCTGCAGTCTGGACCGGCTCAGTAAAAGCACACAAACTTCAATTTTGTGTCAGCCCCTGATAAAAGCTGGGGTGCAGACAAGCCTTACAATCAAGCCAAATAACAAGTTAGAGCTCTATTTTTTCAGTTTCGGGGAAAGGGTTTGGATTTGATTGGATTTGATGTGAAGACACAACAACTTTGCAGTGGAAAATAACTGCAGAGGGTTGCCAAAAAGAACATTATTATGTCCTGGTTAGCAAGGTTTTTGATGTTTGCTGGCTGGGTTATGGACGGTCACTCACTTGCATGTTTGTCTGCCAGAGCGATGAGTGTGCTGGAGATGTCCCTGCGCCGGTAAAAACACACCACTTTGGCCTCCACATTCCCATTGGCTGTCTGCAAACCGGAGACAATCGGCGTTACCAAGGCAACAAGTGGTGCCGCACACAGAGCACCAACACATGCACGCACACACACGCGCACACACACACACACACACACACAGATGAAAAACCAATAGCTGAGGGTAGTTTTTTAACTTTGCCTGAAAACAAAGTGTGAGGCCACAGCAATCCACCAAAATCACGTGCTGCAGTGATCAGGACAGGGTGGTGTGCTAGAGAATGTCTGTTCAGTTCTAAGATTTGTTTCTCCCCGATGATGCTACATTGTATGTTTTTAAAATAGAAACCGCAAGAAAATGTTTTTTTGTGCTTGAAAAAGGCAAACTACCACTCTGGGTAAAATAATTTTAAAACTAAAAAGGTAATGAGCTTTGTTTAGGAATTGATTTGTAGCTTCTACAGCTTCCTCAGGTTCTCAAACATAAGTAAGGATTACGTCAAATTGTCATTCACTTGTGTTTTAAGTGTTTCTAATCACTGACAATCATATTTGTACACTGTTATAAGTATACTGCATACTGGAGAGGGAACTCCCTCATGAATCCAACCAGTGAGGTCTAATCTGAGAGGGAGATGGATGGAGACATGACAAAGAATAAGCAAACATATCTTTAAATTCTGTGGACACTTCAGCACTGCAGACTTTCTAGTTCATCAAATAATTAAAATCCAATTTTCCAGTTCCACATTTGAAAAAAAAGGCTGCGGAACAGAGAGATGATAATTGGCTCATTTCTGACTGTTTTAGAGAGCAAACTAAAACACTTTTCTTTACAAATGAAATAAGTTTTTAATGAAGTGCAGAGGACTTCCACAGAGACTAGTGTTCCCATATTTAGTTTAAGTTTTGCCTTTTCACTGTGCGTAGTACATAGCATGATGCATTTTTTTGGCATTTGCACAGCCACAGTTAATCTTAGCATTTGCAATATCAATCCATGGAGTTATGTCAAAGTTTAGACTAAACCTTGAGTTGGTTTACAGGGAAAGTGAAGCAGAAAATAACAAGAGAGCAAAAAAAGAATTGCAAAAGGTGAACAGATTTACAGTCAGCAATATGACATTAGTATGTCTGTCAGAAAAAACACAGACAAGACCTATCTATGATCACAAGTGTGCAATTTAAACATGTGGCAGCCAAGCAGCAAAACCAAGGGCTTATTTTAATTACATTTAGGGTAACTTAATGTCATTCTTTTACATTACAGTAAAATTATAAAGCAATTTCACAAGTACAACAGAATTAAGAGTGTGATTTCCTTTGACATTCCCATTATAAAGTCATGAATATTAATAGGTGCACGCAAGTTACATGCAAACTAATACTTGGTGTGCAGCCCAACAGAAGGAGAACATAAGAACACTGAGATCAAAAAGAAATACAGACAGGTAAATGACATGAGTGTATGAAAAAGAAAATGTAAAAGAATATTTATTGAGATATTATTATATTATTTTTACAAGCATTTCCCTGGTTGATTTTAAGTAAGTAAACGTCACACTGTTGCACGATCCTTTAAAAGCTCCAAGAGTCAATTAAATCATTGGTTTATTTCAAAATATTTTGAAAACCAATCAATCCTTTAGTTAAATTTCTTTGAAGTAGAATGCTTAATATTCTCTATATAATAAACTTAACATCGCAAGTCTCAGTTGGTTAGATAAAACAAGCAATGTCATACTGTTCTTTCACAACTGAGGATGTTGTGATGCAGATTTTTCACTTTTTTCAAAAACACAAGATTTGCTATTTGACTCTTTAAAGAAAATAATTCCACAAGCAAAGATACATATTGATTTGCACGTTGCTGGGGAACACTTGAGACTACACTTAAGCGTTATGCACAAAAGCTTTCAGACTCAGCTGTTAAATTTCTTTGTTTTTATGTTTTGCGCAGTTGGGAGTTGTCGAGGGTTTTCTTTTTTCCTCGCACACTTCTATCCCTTCTAAACCTGCATCTCAGACCTCATGGAGGAGAAACCCAAAGATACCTGAGGAGCAGAGAGACTGACAGTGACAGGCAGAATAGAAGGCTGACTCTGAGCTCTGTGTCAATCACATTAAACAGCCTCCATATTATCCAGCACAGGCCTGGAACAGGGGACAGACAGCGGGCACCTGTAACTAGTCTACAGAGACAGGACTCTTTTTCTGCTTCTTTGACTGAACAATGTACGAAACAGCGGGCTGGGATTTAACCGGCACCTTTGGAAACAGTATCATCATCATCCTTGTGACATTTCAATACAGTACTGTTCCTACTGCTTCCAGCGCGATGAAGATACGTATAATATTCAAAACACATATTTCCTACTTTTATGATATACTGGGGTTTCATTTTATATCATAGCAGCTATTATCAGCATGTCATTGGCATAGCAACACTATCAGTTATGACTTTATTTTATGAAATATGAGATGACGTGCACAAAAGCTTTTTTTTTTATATCTTCAGCAAATAATAATCTTGAAGTTATGAAGAATCATGCCAGCATCCCATAAAATATCCAATGATATATGATCCAATGATTTCCATTTAACAGCGACCAAAAACTCTGTTACGAGAGCTGAGCTGATTCTTTTATAATCAATCAATGCATCATTTGGTCTGTAAAATGTCTGAAAATAGTGAAATAAATAAATAATTAAAGCTTTTAAAAGACCAAGGTCATATCTTTAAATTGGCTGTTTTGTCAGATCAACAGTCTAAAGCCCAATGATATCCCATTTACGTTCATACACGAAAAGAAAATCTGAAAATCCTGACAATGCAGAAGCTGGAATGTTAATATTTTGGGAGACTAATCAAATGGCAAAATAGCTGGAAGATTTTGTTTCTGTCAAAAAAACAAATTAACTTTTAATTTCAGGGCTACACTTGAGTAAATGTGTAGTATTTTCAACATTTGCAGACCAGAATCTGCATTTTAATCCAAATATTTTGACAAAATGTCAATAGTCGTGCTATTTTCCTTTGCCATCTATCAGGAAGTGAGTGAACTGAACGTTTAAGTGTGCATGAAGCAAAAGTAACTTCCAATTATCACAAAAGTCAACACCAAAATGCAACAAAATCAGATTTGATAAATAGTTATTTCCCAGATAGGAGGGAATTATTTATACAATACAAGTTCAGTTTAGACTTTTGCTTTATGACTGCAAGAAACATGCACAGGCAGTTAAAAGTAAACAAAATGAAACTTATTAAGAGTGTGTTTGTGCTGCATTCAAACTTACAAATTCAACCTCACACACCCACTCACTCACCTTATTCAACTCCTCTATTCTCCTGATCAGCAGTGGGTTACTGGACGAGTTCTCAAAATAAACATAATCTGCAGAGAGACAGCAAAGAGGAGAAGAAGACACGGAAAGATAGAGTGGAGAATGGGAAGGAAAAGAAAGAGAAATGTCAGTCAGCATTACAAGGTCATCCAAATATATACAGGGCAATTTCTAGTTGGACCACACTATGACAGCTTAATTAGTCAACGGGAAAGTGCAGCAGAGACATCCACAAAATGTTGATTTAACTCGATTAGGCTAATTTCATACACAGCAGATCCTGTTGTAGTTGGGAGGTCTGACTGAATGAGATGTTGATGCGCGAATGCACACTTACACACACGCACACACACACACACACACACACACACACAACAAATCTGGCTCCTCCAAACCTCCCATTCAGACTGCAAACCTTGTATTTCCTCAGCCCTCACGCTTTCTTTGTCTTATTGCTCCATTCATCCGCCCCATGTGTGGTGCTGTTTGCATGCACAGTGTGTATGCATTTGTGTGTGGGTGTGTATGAGAGACTGGCCAAGCTCTACCACGTGTGTGTGACTTTACTATGCATTTGTGTGTGTGTGTGTGTGTGTGTGTGTGTGTGTGTGTGTGTGTGTGTGTGTGTCTGTGTTCATGTGTTCATGTGTGTGTGGCTCCTGGCGCCACTCCAGGCCCATTGGAGGCTTAGCTCTCACCAGGATGTCCCCACAGGCCCCAGTCTTGGTAGGGAGCCTGGTCTTAGCCCTGCATGTGTCTTGGCTGAGTGCTGTCAGATTATACCCCACACTTGGTAGGTTGCCTGGAGCTGGAGCTATCCTCCCTTCACCCTGAATCCGCTCCCTCCCATCCCCCACACTCCCGCAGGACCCGTCTTCTTGACCGACTAGGCCAGAGATCGCCCGAAATTCCACCAGCATAACCACAACATACACCGAGTCTTGCTTTCATTTCCTGCTCCTCCTGTGTCCAACACTAACTGGTTTAGGCATGCACCCATCCTGTTAGCACACCCAGGATCTGCACAGACATCCAGATCCATCCTGCATGACTACGACTGCCAAAGTTAAAGGAAGAATCCACCTACAAAAGCTTTAACATTGGTTAAACAACTATCTGGGATGTATCTTGTATTGTTTTATCATAGCTCCAGAAAATAGACACTGTGGCATGCTAGAATAAGAACACAGTGCGAAAACTATTAATTAACCAAATTATTATACAAAATTTAACAAGATATTTTAATCGCTATGAAATTGTCATTTATTAAGCAGAAATGCGCCTTTTTTTCCCCGTTTTACTATACATACACACAGCATTATAGCACATGTACAAGCACACGGATCTATTTTATTGTTTTTATTATATGCATAGGTATTTATGGAAATTTCGTCCTTGTGCTCCTGAGTCAATTTCAATTTCCCCTCTGGAGGACACATCATATCATCTTTTTCTCTTCTTTTGAATTTAAAGTGCTACAAAATAGAAGAAAAATGAGAATTATCATTTCCCAGAGTCAAAGATGACATATTCAAATGTCTCATTTTGCTGGATGAAAGGTCAGAAACCCAAGTATATCCCTTTTATTAACAAACAAAGCAGAAAGGCCTCACACTGGAGACCCAGAGATGTTTGGCCTCATTTTTGAAAACCAAGTGAAATGAATAAATCAGTTGTTAATAATGTTGTGCTCCCTAGTTCTCAATACTCTTTCTCAATACACTTTTTCAGTTACCTCAGACTTGTCAGCAGCCTCCCCGTTGTTGTTTATGATCTCAACTCAGTCCAGATAACTTTTTCTGGCCTTTGTTGTCTTTTTGCAGCCAAATGACTGCAAAGATATTTTTATCTGGCAACACTGCGCAATTATTTTGTTTTTCTCCGTTATAATCAAAATCCTGAGGGGAAAAAAGTCCATGGAGACCACCATAAAAATTATCTACACAGGAGTGGCTGCTTTAATTACTGGATGGCAAGTCTTGAAAGTTATGCTGCAAAAAGTCAAGGTGCTAAAACCAACACTGAATTCTGGGAGGTTGCATTGATGAGGATTAGATCACATGTGTAATTACTTACTACTTGGGATAGTGGGGGGTGGGGTCAACTGGACATGTTCTCCTTCACATTTCAGGCAATTGCCTTTGTAATTATATTTTGAGTTTGAGTTGTATTTTCATGATTGCTATTGGCATAGATTATACACATATTATGCATCTGTATTTACTTATATTCTTGGTACTCCCCTCTATAATGGGGAGAATGTGTAAGTGGTAGGGCTCTGTCTTATCTATGTATGTATTACACAGTGCCAAAAGGAGACACATCATCCTTTATTAATTTGTAATACAAAACAAGAAAACAATCTAACTTTTAGTAAATTTACAAACAATTAGGCAAGTTTAAGTTCTTGTTAGGTATCAAAGGATCATAATGAGTGATTCTAATTATGAACAGCAGTAGGTCTACAGCACGAAGAGGGCTGAATGGTCATTTTGTAGTCTTAACCTGCCTCTCAAGACAACTTGGACTCAATACTTGGACTTGGACCTGTCTGTGACTTGAACTTGGTGATCTCGACTCCATCCTGGTTGGTCAGGCAAAACAAGCAATCTGAAGACACAATCCTGGGGGCTGGGGAACTGTAATAGCCAATAGCATGAGTATTAAATCTATTTATATAAAAATATATAAATAATAAACATTATGTCTGCTGAACTCACCATTTTAACACTGACATAATGAGAAATTTAGTATCTCAGAGACAGAAAAGGCAGATATACCAATCTCTCTTCCCACACTGTTCTTCAACAGACTCTAATGCAAAGCAGCCACTGCATCTGTGTAAGGGGCACACCTTGACTTCTCCACTGGAAAACCTTTTGCTCCACTATCCCAATTGGTATTCCTCTCTCCACCCACACATACATAAACTGAACAAAAGAGGTTCACACCCAATCTCTAATGATTTCCGAAAGCATCATAATGTGAGATATCTGAGTGAAGAGCTGGCAGTGGTTAGGTGAAGTATAAATTTAACAAAATAGATCCTAAAATGTGTTCTACACATTGAGCCACTGAATGATCATCATTTGCGTAAAGATGTAAGAGTTCAACACTTCCTCTTGTGGGTTAATCAAAGCAGCAAGAGTAGTTCAGAAGACATGTATAGTGTAATTTCTATGACAGCTTCTCCTGGCATCCACAGACAGTCATTCACTGCTGAACATCGCTACGAGATGGGGAGAGATCGTCACATCATCCCTGTCTTCTCTTCACCCTGTAACAGCTTGTTACTAGACTCCGCTGCCACTGTGACAACTTCGTCCTGCTGCTGAATATCAAATAGACCAAGTTGAAATTGAGCAGCGCTGAGACAGAAAATGAAGACAAGATATCTGACTTGCTCGTTTTCAGACATACAGGCGAGGCAGCAGCCTGGAGGTCAGGGGTCTAAGAAACTGGCTTGAGACTATTTGTGATCACCAGACTGGCTGTGAAACTGTGGGAAAGTGATCAAGACTCTATCCTTTTATTGAGCACGGTCGAGGCGGCCTTGAGCAAAAAACCTGTTGAGCGCTACCACAATGAAGTAACTGATTCGATTCATCTGGAACTGGTTTAATGAATTATTAATCATTTGTCATATTTCACGCTAAAATGCCAAACATTTGATGGTTCCAGCATCTGAAATGTGACAACTGGCTGTTAAACCATAGCCAATTAAATCTGTGCTGGTCTCGCAGAAGAAGCAATCTGAAGACATCAACTTGGACTTGAAAACGTCACCTTAGGAAATTATGATGGCTATTTTTCACCATTTTCTTATGTTTATGCATCAAACAGTGAATTTAATAGTCAAAGAAAGAATCAGTTCATGAAATTATAACAAAAGCAATCCTCAGTTGCAATTTTAATTTTTAATTTCTACCTGTTATTGGATAAAATACTGTACTGTAGAGCTGCAGTGATAAGCTGATAAATCAGTTAGTTGCTTGATGCAGCTTGATCAGGAGTTATTTCGATAATCAGGAAACTTTTAGGTCATTTTTAGGGTAAACGATGATTTTTGCTTCTCAAATGTGTAACTCTGTAGCTTATTTTTTTTAATTTGATCAGATAAATTTTAGATTTTGGGATGTTGGACCTGCAGCACAAACTGTAAACTGTACTTTATACATATCTGCAGGAATAAGGGCAAAAAAATATTGTTACTATCAATTAATTTGCCAATTTCTTTTAAGGAAATCCTAAAGATGGAGTCAAAAAATAGCAAAAAATGTCTTTCAAATGTCCCAGGGCTCAAGGTGATGCCTTCAAGTTGATCACTTTGTCTGTCTATTGGTCAAAAACTGAGAAATTTTCAATTTACAAAAAGGTGAGAGAGATGGAAATCCTCAAATTTGGAACCATCAGATGTTTTGCTTTATTAAATTTATCATTAATCAATTGACAAAATAATTGATTACTTTTTTTCTACTATCGATCAACAAATCAATTAACTTACCCGTCAACTCGTTATTTCAGCGCTAATATGAGGATGCATCCTGTAACTGGATACACGCCTAAAGGTTTAATCCTGACTGCTAAAATAGAGAAATTCCCTGGACACACAAAAGGTAAAACAAATCTGTCAGTGTTCAAAAGAACCCTGATCAAAAAGTTGATTCATGCTCAAAAACAGGGATGGGGCTCATGACAAACAGCGGGAAAAAATGTTGACGTTTAGCTGTGGCCTTCAAATATTCACCAGCTCTGAGGGACCCATTAATCGCGAGCCAAAATGCGTCATGACCATTTCAAAATGAAGCAGAACCACATGTCGAACATTCAGTTTTGATGTGGTGCTGGGTGTGAATCGCCGCCACACACTAAGACTTTTGCTTGGTTGGTGACAGCACGTCTCCCGCTACATTTAGAGAAGGTGGGACACTGGGCACAGCTCGCCGCCTTCCTTTTTCCTGGCTCGGGAACTTAGGTTACCAAGAATGGAATCACTTTTAAGTTCAACCCGTGTCCCCTCCTGCCGTCTCCAGCAAGAAAAAAGAACGAATATGGGAGGAAAACGGTTAAGTGACTGTCAAGAGTGGGCTGTATGAGTGTTGGAGTTTCCACCATGTGAGGAGCTGAAGCCTGGTAGAGAGCAAGCTGGAGAGGAACTCAAAATGAGAGCAACAGAGAGAGAGAGAGGGCCTGTAGGCACTGAGCAGCGTCACTCAGTCTCTCCATTTCCCATCAGCCCTCCCGCCGCCTCAACCCGCGTATAACCACCCCACTCTCCATCCCCCACTCTTAGCGTCAGCCAATCAGCGGGCTCCGGCGGCCGTGATGTCACAGTGCAGTCAAATTTTGTGTGAGCCAATCAAGGCATGTTACTGAGCCCCAAAAGAGAGAGTCTGCTGGGCTGATTCAAACCAGGCCAGAGAGAGACAGACAGGCAGAGAGACGCAATGATGAGAGAGGGAAAACATGAGATAACTAGTAAGTACTCAGCCAGAAAGACATGCAAGTGGGTGCACGAGTTGGTAAGATAATTAAAATAGGGACGAAATCTGAAGTGGAAGTGAAAAAGGTAAATAAATCAACATCAAGAATGAATTGCAGAATCATACCAACCATATACGGTGAAGTCACTGACATGGTATACACTCTAACCCCGTCATGTCAGAGTCAATGGATATGCAAGTTAGTCTCTCAAAATGTGGATGTGTTGATAAGGATGATTGGAGTAGCTAACAGGACATAAACAGTCAACAATAAAAAGACTGATGTCTACACAGCATTTACAATTAGCATGTAAAGATTCTGAAAAAGACAAAATACCGGAAGTACAAACAACAGCTGAGTCCGGTAAAACACACATCTCTCAAAGGCTCGGTATGGGAAATGTAGTGTGTTGTCTTTTCTAACAGTTGCAAGTGGCCTAAAGATGAATTAAAAGTCTGGTCTGAGTGACACACCGCCTGAAAGAATGGTGGTTTAACATGTTAATTATGCTGTCATAAGTGATATTTATATTTTTCTATTACACCTAAGTGCAGCAGTTCACAACCTAGCAGTCCCTCAAGGAGTCGCAGGATACACACCATGAGGTTTGGTCTATTTTTTTTTCTCACTTAATTTAAATGTTTATTTGGGAAATGGTTAATATCTTCATCTCTGTGAAAAGCTATTAATATGAAGCAATTTCAGAAGGAACATCACGTCTAGGTTGTTAAACGGTTCACAGCTTATAGACAGACACAACCTGTGATGAGTGGGTTTTGAGGGGGTACTGTCACAAGCCAAAAAGTTTGGAATCCTGTACATTAATGGGCTACATCTTATGTAGTGCTTAAGAGCTGTGATATTTAGCTAATTGGATTAACTGACTCGTCAAACAAATGAGAACTCATTGCTGAATATTCTGATAATCAGTGCTAAAAACCTCTGATTGCAGCTCCTCCAGACATCATCTTGAAAACGTGATGGGCATTTTTCGCTATTGTCTGACCTTCTTCAGACCAAACGATTAATCAAGAAGGTCATCAACAGATTAATCGATAGTTTAAACAATACCTGGAGCCCCACTTGTATATGCTGTCCTTGGGAAGCTGCTCTGCTACAGCATCTGTCGCACAATCTGCCAACATTTGGTGGTCACCCGATAGAGAATCAACACAACAGTCCCTTCCACTGGCAGGCCAATTAAGCAGTTGTCTCCATCCTTTCTGCTACGCAATATGAAATATGCCAGCAACAAAGCCTAATGGACGTGCAGCCAGTGAGAGACTGGTAGCATCCCTAGCACTGTCAGACCTACTCGGTAAGTAATCAACAAGAATAGGTATGGTTTGAAAAATTTCAATTTGATGAAGGGATATAATTCATTTGGGATTCAAAAACCACACACATCTCCAGAGAACACTGTGTCTACATACAGTGCCGTATGCTACCACCGTAATGAAAAGGGCTGGGCTAGAGCTAGGAAAGGAGACGTAGAAGCAGGAATCGAAGAGCATGAACATCTGCCCACGCTTGTCCATGCACACATACCCCTCCACAGCCCACACCCCATCCAGTGCTTACTCACACACTCACACTGAGAGGTGTGTCTGTTGTCGTGAGCAGCAACCATGGAAGAGATTATGGCTCAGGCTGTCATAGTATGGATGGAGGTTTCTATGGTAATAGCAGGTAATTTAATATTCTGAAATTCAAATTCACACCTTATTTTTACACTTTTATATCACTCACGTTTACTCTAAAGGCATGATCAACAGAGACAATGCTGCATACATATGTACAGAGTAAGCCCCATGCATACCTACCTGGCCTACAGATATCTCACATGGTTCCTGGCTGAAGTGGAAAATAGGCATCTACTGACAGGAAAAAGAACACAAAAACTCTATCTCTTTTTTGACCTTTGTTATGTTAAGACAAGAATATAAAAATACTAATTTTGCATAAATGTTAGTCATGGTGTAGAAGTAGACATGGATTACATATTATATAAAGTAGTAACAACTCCCACCACGCATCTGTCTTGCACACACACGTGCTGCAGCAATTACTGCAGCTTGTCTGCAAACCTGTGCAGCTTTTACACGAAACTCTTTTCTCAAACATCTACTTCAGAGCAGTTTAGATCACCAGATCTTGAATTCCACATATCTGCAGTCCTATCAAGACGCCACTAGGCAGCAACTTCTTAACACTGTTTACTGTGATGGATGTATATGCTGTTTGTCCTCTTAAGAAATGCGATGATGGGAACACTTTGCTGAATGGATGTAAAAGCTGTCATGCAACTGGCATTCCTGAACTTGGCAGGATGGCAGCAAAGAAGCCTCAGATCTTCACTCTGTGAGTACACCCACTAGACCTGCCAGAGAGACAACTGCCAGCGTGGGAAATTAAGACCAGCCATCAGCCAAACAAAGTGTGGGCACTGTCAAAGTTTGCAAGTTAGTCAGTTTGTATATTAGTAAACAGTGCAACACCTTTAAGCACGTTCTGAATCATAGCTGGCAGCATGGAAAAAATCCTCGCCAGGCAAAAGAAATGTGGGAACTGACACCCAAGTTTGTCACTTTTAAGTTAGTAAACACTACAACACATTTAGCACATTCTGTACAAGAGTTGTCACCCTCCAACAGTCTCAGTAATTAGCCCAAGTATTTATTTAAAGGACAGTTTCACAATTTTTCACATTTGTCTTCTAATGGTCATGTACCTATGTGAAAATTGACACAGCCTTTGTATACAGCAATCATTCCACATGTCCATACTAGCCTAAGAGATGTCCTCTTAGGCCAGTATGGACAACACTCACAGTCCTTATTTTGTGCACAAATTCAGAAACTAAAAACAGCCTTTAGCAGTTTTAGTCTCACATGAAGTGAGTACTCCTTTGTGCTATTGTGCATGCAAAGCAATACTATACAGGGAAACATAAAGAGGGAAGGTTGTAGTGAAAAAGTCAGAAACTTTGGAAGTTATTTGATTTGTCAAAGTAAGGCTGACCAACATTTGCAGTCTTCCACGATAAAAACACAGCCTTCTCCATTCTTTGAAAGGGTGCAGTCCAGTGGCACAGCACAGAGGGCTCCAGTAAAAAAAAAACAAAAAAAAAAAAACACAGGGTTTCCCGCAAAAAAAGCAGAATCCTGCTCAGGCTCTGTCGTAGTCTAACTCGGATCTAGACTTCATAATACACACACACACATATGTATATATAATGTATAATCCCGCTGTTTCCACCAAGCATTTTACACAGCCTTCTCCTCCCTTTCTGCTATCTGTGCGTAACTGTTTTCAAAATCCCCTTCACTAAAAGAAGCAACAACCTTTGAGCATCAGCCTACATGCTGAAAATGCCATTTTTAAAGAAGATTTTTATCGTGTAATGACGCAAAGCTGCTTGGTTCTTTCAGAGAATTAGCCATATTAATAACAGTGCTCGCCTACCTGCATGCAAATGTTCCACCAAAACAATTTGCACTGTCTCCATTTTGCAGAGGCACCATTGCTGCATCCTTAGGTTTAGCACCACCCAAGACAACTGTGATTGGTTTAAGCGAAATACAAACAAGCCAGACCATTTTTCCCCTGTTGTGAAGTAATGACGAGGTGCAGCTAGACCGTTCTTAGCACAGTCACAGAACCAAGGAGGTAAGTATGGCTATGCAAGACTACCATCACAACGCAACATTCAGCAACTAAGCAAAGTGTTGGTTAATAATGCAAGCATAAATTGCAATGAACACCATACTTCCACTATTTACCATGCAATCATGCATCCATCGATGTGAAATCCTGTCTCATGTTTTAACACCAGGCTGAGATTGATCTGAGGACCAACTAGGACTGTTATGCTTTCATCATTAGCTTCAGACAAACTTTACACC
This sequence comes from Dascyllus trimaculatus, assembly GCA_024666655.1. Lineage (NCBI taxonomy): Eukaryota > Metazoa > Chordata > Actinopteri > Pomacentridae > Dascyllus > Dascyllus trimaculatus. Next base: position 21,368,760 of record CM045462.1, on the reverse strand, counting down.
GGAAGAGCATTATTAAGCAATCTTGAACATGAGGAATGTTTACAGCAACCAAAACCAGTTTTAATCTTCATATGGACACCTGACCACTGTTCTGAGGCAGATTTCAAAAAATGTGAATATATTCTTTCAGCATTCCAATCAAGACTGTCTCCTGAGAGTCATTTTCATAAGAGAAGTAAATCTGCAGCAAGTATTGGGGACTGCTTTAAACTTCCCTGTTCAGTTCACAAAAACTCTGGACTAGATTTTCTTTCCTTCTCATAGGTATACCCTCTACTTTTTCAGCGACACCAATAGTCCCTGCACATGGGTGACAACACTAGGAAGAAGAACTGCAGGCGGCGGAAGAGTGGCTTGTGGCCTACTCGGTAAAAACAAAGACATCAAGGCCTACAGAGCCAGCTTTTGTCCACTTTTCATCCAAGGGAAGTCACTGCTTTTCCAAGATGATCCTGCATTGTCTTGCAAAGTAGCAGCCATCTTTTCAAGGGCTCTGCTTTGTTCTGGCGTTGGGCTGAATTGGTCTCAGGAGAAGCTTCAGTCAATTATTAAGCTTATTTTTTGGCCTACATTGCAATTGTTTTTGATTTAAATTATTACTATGACCGTGGAAGAACCATTTAATAGTATGTTTATTTAGTAATGTGATTTTTATGCTTTGTGGTTTCACATTAATTTAGGTCAAATAGGCCAATTAGGACAATTTGTAATGTTTGTTTTTCCTACAAATGGCAAACAGTATTTTTTTCTATAGAGAAGCAGAAAGAACAACTTTATGGTATTAGTGTAATCATTTAATCATCAAACTAATTAAATTTCATTTGTCCAAGTGCTGTAGCAAGTAGGCCAAAATACAACTTCTTAAAACCTTAAGGTAGACAAATTAGGAAATAAACTAATCTTTACTGCTAATTAGTTTACTTAGGACCAGACATTCAAGTTTAACTGGTTGATATCTTGAGGTTAACAGAGTAAAGAGACGTACCACATCAAGCAACATTTGGCTGGTAAAGTGTTAACTTTCTGCCCTGCTCTGGACATAATCCTGTTCTCACTCAGGTAGGCCTTGTTTCATTTGACTAAATCAGAGGGCTGTGACGTTCACTACAGGCTATTTCTGAGTCAAGGACAGCCACCACATTCCTGTTTCACTAGACAACTGTCACTCATCACATGTAAATAAATCATAAAAATATAATTAATCACTCTCGCGTTCCCCTCCCTCTTCTTTAGTCTTGCCAATGGAAGAATGCAATTAGTGTACTCAACCACTACAAGAATAACAACACATCATAATCATCTCAACAAAAAAACTTGAATGAAAAAAATCTGCTTAATAGAAAAGCAGACAGGCCAGTTCATTCTATGAATCACTACACCTGGCGTCATAGCACACCTTTATGTGACAACACATCTTCACAGTTATATGTGAATTTACTTAATTTTGAAGAAATATAACGTCCAGCCATCCACATCCTTGCTTATATCTAGTGATCATGTCAATTCTGTCTCCCAAAAAAAGTAACTACTATCATTTTTAAACCATGCTACAGCCACTTTTATGTAACTATTTTTACACAGTACTTACGGGATGTGAATCAGGACAACATAAGCAGAAAATAAGTGGGAGGGGAAATCAGGAATCTTAATTAGGTATTAACTGGAATTGCCTGTATAAAAAAGAGGAAATATATCCTTGTTATAAACATGTAAAATGCACCTTTTTAAGCATGCTATGAGGTTTTTATTACAGTTTTCCCATTTTAGCTGCATTAGGTAAGTGTAACCTTAAAGTTTTTGTCCCAGCTCCTTTTTCTGCACTGTAAAAGCATGCACTCCTTGCTGCTTTCCGTGAGACTTAAGCCGTTTGTGCAGGTCACTTCAAGTACTTATAATGTCACTTATTGTTGTGATCGAGCAGCCAGGACAATAGTTGAATAGCACGCAAAACTTTTTTGGAATACACCCGCCGCCTTACCTTAAATACACATAAACACAATGCATGTTACTTTAGGTGCATCCTTACACTTAAGTAGTTGTTTGGGTTCGTGCTAAGTGAGGAGAAAAACACACACAAGAAGCAAGAAAAACCCGGGAGCAGTTTTTTTTTTGTACGAGAACCACTACTCTTCATCACCATCCTCCTCTTCACACAGTCACCATCATCATCATCTGTGAAGCACAAGGCTCTTTAGCTTTAGGGAAATAAAAGAAGGGAAGGAAAGACGGACCACGCTCTGTAAATACATAAAAGACCCGCCGTGGATCATGGCGAGTCCGCCATAAAAATTCACGGGAAGCTTCTAAAATGTTATCCCCGACACCTTACCTCCAACCCGGTACATGTTCGCTGCCATGACTGCCCCCGGTCCCTGGCTTCCTCTCCAGGTAGAGGGGTAGCTCTCTTCTCTGTGTGCCGCTGCCGGAGCTGTGTTAGCACTGCCGCCGCTGTGTGTTGGAAAATGGTGGATTGATCAATACGAAACAGACTGGCCGAGAGACCTTAAAGAGACAGTGCACTTCTTTTCGAACACCAACTTTGGCGGCAGTGTAAATAGCAAGTAACACAACAAACAGCCGCTTTAAGTACGCTAATTTTCTTTATTTTAACTGCTAGCATTTTAAAACCGTAACGACGCCATTTTTTTGTAACGTACCTCTAAACATCCGTGTAAGTGAGTCCACTGGCTGCTCCAAAACTAGCCGTTAATTTTAAGTTAATTAACGTTATTATGTTGTTAATTAGCTATTTTCTTAAGTAAATGCTAATTTTGTTGACAAACGAATAGGGAACCGCGGTTTTACTGAAGAAATTGTCCCTTTTTTTTATTAAAAACTGATACAAGCTTAAAAGTTGGCGCAATTACCGCTTAACTTCAACGGCTCGGATAATGAAGTGTCGCGAGATTTGGAGCACTAAACGCAAGTTGTATTAAAAACAATCAGAACCTTGTTTTGATTAGGTAAGTACAAGCCCCTACAGTCATAAAAAGTGGACAGACTCCAGAGTTTGGTATTAAAAATAAGCCATTTACCTGGAACTTACCTGAAAATGTGTCATTCCTTTAAAAATAAAAGAAAGCCAATGCAGTGCTTTTAAATCCCTGATCTTCGTGGTGCCAGGAGAGGACCATGGACCAGCAGGGGAGGACCCCATGGGGGTTAGCTGCAAAGAGGCTCTTTTGAATTTAATTAATGCATGCATAAGAATGGCGCAGGTTCATCCCTTCTGGTGTAATTATGAAAGCAGCTCATGTAGCTGATACTTAATTCTGTGTTTGCATTAAGGCTATGTAGATAATGTTGGATATGTTGTGGCTCTATACGTGCAGTACTTACTTTTCATTTTACAGCTGTTTAAGTCTAGTAGCTTCATTTCATTTATTATCAACATGTGCGCAAATGCTTCTGATCAGATGTGATGGAAGCAGGCTGGAGTTCCATACATTAGCTCATATGTAGTCTCACTGTGCAGCATTGAAGGCACAAAGTATGCAGACAAGGCAGAAATGCACAGTGTAAGGGATGATATTATGGGATATACAGGATTTCAGCAACATGATGGAGATTTAGGACTATCTAGCTTGTCACCACCACCTGTATGGATATACATGCATGTGGTAAAACAGTGAGAGGACAGGGTTTTGTAGTGTGTTATAACAAAACGTAAAAAAATGTGATATTTGTTGAGCAACAAAGACAGGCAATACTGTTTTTTTCTTTAAAATCTACAGCAAACACAGCTTTTCTCCTTGATTATTGTACTATTACTGCATATTACCAGTTAATTATAATCAGAATGCTTCAAAACCCATAAGAGCACAGATCTTGTTCGGCCTTTTGTGAAGAGGTACGTGTGACCGTGTGTGATGGGAGAATATATATGGTGCAGTCTCCCACGGATAGTTGTTTGATTAGCTCAGTTTTCATTGTGGATCCAAGCGTGGAGCTTCTATACTGGAGGAATGCTGTGGTGAAAGGCTACATCTGATCTATACCATATGGAAGCCTCAATTACTGTGGCCTAACACAGGGGACTACAGTCTGCAGTCACATGACGTTTACAGGCCAATCGCATGTTCTTACAGCACGCACTCCTACTCAAGTGTGCAGACTCAACGTTGGAACTGTGCTGCATTGGAGGGATCTTGTATTATGTCCTAGGGCTCTTTTACGGAACAGAACAAGAGATAGATAGTGTGCGTTTGTGTGTTTATGTATGGGAGTGTACAACCATTTTCATGTGCAATGTGTCATTCTGAATAAATTATAGTGAATTTAAGAATGTTTCTCAGTGCCACCGCATATTTAGAACTATACAGCATTTTTTGTGGACTGTAATTGCGTGGTAAACATTGAAAGAACATTTTAATCCAGTGGATGTTGTTGCATAATATATTTATATCTCGATATACACTGTTACAGACAGTGGATTTTTGCATAAAACACAGCCATTATCCGAATGAATATTGCTGCTTATTGTTTTAAACTTTGCTCACTGCAATGCACTATAATTCATATGCTTACCTTGCCAACTGAATGTCCTGAGGAACAGTAAAAATGTGCAGCATTGCAGTATATTCCAGCATATCCCTGCACAAAGTGTGTCATTTGTCATGCATATGCTGAAACAAGTGAGGCGTCTTTTAACTTATTGTGATGTTTCTTAAAAAAGCTGAGAAGAAAACAATGCCAATACTTGATGTGGTCTTAATTAGAGGAAAATAGGTGGTCAACAATGTAGCTTTGTATTTGAGAACTGTTACTACTTTCATTAGGACTGTTTGTTTACTTGGCTGCTTGCTGCTGTGCAGATGTTCTTTTTGAATCCACTTGCTCCTCTGCCAGATGTTGCTGCAGTGAGGAAGACAAGCAGGCAAGCATGCAGGCAGAGCTCCATACAGAGCAGTGCGGTGCAGGTGTTCTCCCTGATGAATCTCAGTCTGTGGAGATAGATTGGCTCGAGACACAGAGCATCTGCAGAAACTCCCCTCGGTTTGGTTGCACTCCTGGAGGATGACCTCTGATGGCCTCTTTCTTTCTCCCACTTTCCCCTCCTTTCTTGTCCTCTTTCGTTTCTCCTCTCCTCCATGTTGCAGATAAATGCACAGGAGAGACAAAGCCACAGAGGAAATCAATTAGGGCCCTTTTCCTGGCAGAAACCATTCCATATCTTTGATTGTGCTTTCACATTTGTTCTCTCACTGGGGGCTGTGCATGGATCCAGAGACACTATGGGAGGTACGGCAGTAAAGAGACTATTGTTAGAGCCCTTTCTACTACACACCTCACCGAGTATAGGTGTATTATCTATTAACAGTGAAAAAATTCAATTACCTGTATAAAGGTACAACCTGTGACAGGGTTCTGTGGAGGATGCTTGAACACCGCTTGCAAAGGGGTGATGCCTTCACCCTACATATTCACTGTCAGGCAGGTTAATGACAGCGATTTTGAAGCCGCACAGCAGTCTGTCTGGCAGCAACAAGCCATAAACCTTCTGCTCTGAGTCATGCTATGGATATAAAGCAAAGTGGCTGTGAAATAAACATTAGAGGAGCAAATGGTATGACCTATTGTACAACATTATAAACCTAAACATTCTTGAATCCATACATCAAGATGCTAATTCCTATTTCACAGCTGGAGCACAATCACAAAGAAAACACTTATAAATAGCGCAATCTATGAAGTCACACATTTAATTTTGCTCTATCAAATGGTATGCATGTCCTACAGTTCGCTTTTGCAGACTTCAGTGACGGCTAGCTGTGTTTTCACTCCTCTGAGAGCTTCGGGACAAGACAGCAGTGATTCTTTTAATTGGGAATCTCTGTCATGGTGAATTTCACAGCTAAAAATATCAGCATGTACTTGCATGCATTCAACAACAGGGGGAGCTATTGTCTTGCTTTTGAGAAAGGGCCAGTTAACACAAAGGAACAGCTTGTCTAACACCATGTACAGTTGGATGTATTTACACTGTTATGCATAATCTTAAACTCATGTGAAACTCAGTTTTAAGCTTCAAAATCATTTGAAATCAAATCAATTGCTAATGTTTTGCCGGAAAACAAAGGCTCCAAGTTGCATTGACCTCAGCTCGCCAGCAGGTGTCGTCATCCACACAATTTTTTTTATTGTCCTCAGTTGCTCCCTGAGAAGCTGTCATGCAATGGGGGAAAAAAGAAGGCGACTGATGCGGCTATCCCTTACGGCGGAAAAGACACTTCAGTTAGTATTCTGGGGTGATGTCAAGCAGCAGCATCACGGCTATCACACAGGATTGCACATCTCAAGCGTAACATTATCAAACTTTCCAATTAAGTCTTCATTATTGCCTCTGCTGTGTGTGTGCGTGTGCATGTACGTGTGCGTGTGTGTGTGTGTTGCTACTGGAGGACGTCTTTCATTCTGTCATCTGTTACATGGATTTGATTGAAACAATGAGCCTCAAAAGAAATCTTGGCCCTAATCCACAGGGATTATCCATATCACACTTGCGGGTTATTGATACTATGACCTTCACAGAATGAAAGGGGAGTAACTATGAGGCCGAGAAGAAAGACTGTGCCGGACATGGATGCAGACAGTGGAATATGTGGCACCCTTTGTAGGTCCCAGGCCCCACCTTGCAAGGGAATCCTGCCGCCGAGTGTCCACCCTCGACCGCAGTACTCTGTGCCAAAATACCGGGAGCTGTCAGACGAGAGCAACACTTTTTTTTTTTGAGAAACAGCTGGTGAACCGCCAAATGTGTCTCCATCTTGAGAGAGGCGCTGGCAGTTGGCGAGAAGACTGCACCGTGTGGGGAAAGCCCACAACAGTCAGACATGGAAAAAGGAATTACTGGAATGGCAAATGGCATCTAAATGTCACATACTGGATTTCAGTTTCTTCCAAGCTGGAGCTGCACCAGCTGATTTCAAGACACTTGTTCTGCAAGTTGTCATACAAGTTTTTTGTTTTTTAACATCTAGCCACAGCAGACACGCATGCACATTTCTACACCAGGCCTTGATGTGGCAGCTCACCAGTTGGATCACTGGATTTTCCGTGACTTTGTGCAAAACTAAAAGCACAAATCACTTAAATTCTTGTCTTCGTCAGACAAACTGACAGGAAAAAAACAAGAGTGTATTTTATCAAAGCCACAGACAAACATAAGTGTCCTCACTCGCTGATAAAAACACAGAAGAAGGCTCTCAAGTGATGCATCAGTGGGGTTTTGGATAATGTGATGGTTATTATACCTATCAGGAGAACATTACTGGCTTGTTAGCGCAACACTGCAGTAGCACTTCATCTTGTTGGGTGTTTTATATAGACGGAAACTTGATGACCCTTGAGTTTTTGCGGCATTTTATTAGAATCCAAGAATGATACACTTTGAGGCAATCGTGCTGAAGAAACACAGCTCTTAGCGTTTACAGCTTGTCGTCTTGTCCACTTGAAGACTGCTTGATAGACACCTACATGTAGCTGCATGTTTATTCGCTTGTTTGCCATTTACACAGACTACCTGGCTTGTTTTCTATATAGTACTTGTTGTTTAAACATCCCAAAAATAGAGTACAAGTATCTGTTTCTTCTTCATACCTGAATATTTACGGGTTGTTTTCTTTCTATTAGTTATCTCTGCACACAGATATTCCCAAAGTGGACCCAACGGCAGCAGGATTTGTGACACACTTGGAAAACCTCTTCAGATGGATCAATAACCCTATAATGCTTTAAAGCTTTATGATGTGAGTGCAGCTGCCTGGGAGCCTGGCACATCCTGTAACACAGTATGTCTGATTGGTGTGAAAGTCCATTAAACACACGGTATATGCACGGCGGACTTTTAACAACACCTGGCGAGAAAAACATCAACGCTTGTCTCTTAAAGGCCTCATACAGGCACCTAAAACCAGGGTGGGACCTGGTGGAGCATTGTTTTCCATTCCAGCACCACCCACGTCGATAGGGGTCTAATTATACACCACAAAGGCTCAACTCAGAGAACACAGCAGGTTTCTTTACATCAAGTGGAACAAAATTTTTCACGTTCTGAATGCGACCAGTCAGTTTGACTTGGACCAAAGCAGCGCAGGGCGGCTACATCCGAAAACACTCGAATGGAAGAAACAGACAGGCTTTGTTAAATGCTGAGGTAAAGAAAATTTTCCAAGATTTTTTACTGTGAAGTTTGGCGTCATGAGGACCAAGCAGGCAAACCTTCGTCACAATGACTGATACTGTTTGTAGGGAGACTTAGCATTGGGAGTGGCTGTCAGATGACAGACATGTGAAGGAACAGACGAATTCTCAAGGGGATTTCAAACAAGCTATCACTTCAAAGATCGTCTTCTTTGTGTTGGTAATAACTTTGAAGAGCTCATCTTGGAAAAATAACGATCCCCAAACTGTTAACAGTACCATGAATCTAAAGATTATTCTTTAAAAGGACCACAACATGCTATAAATCGGTGCCAAAGTAATTATTGTGCGTGCTTGATGCTATTTTCTGGCAAGAACTTTCCAAAACACGGCCGTAAATTAAAAGAACAGCCTGTGATTTTGGGAAATGAGCATAAAGATCAGTGGATTGATACCACTTTTACTGTATGTCTGTGTAGCAGAAAGGAAAGACAACACATCACCCCGGTTATGGCTCATTTGAACTGATCACCACTGAAATACAGAGTTGAACTTTACAGTTTGTTTTTAAAGTCCTTAATGGTTCAGCTCCATAACACATTCCATTACTTTTATGGCCTCCAGGCCACTTTCGTCACCATCACAGTTACTCCTCTCACACCTTCAAAGGAAAGATGATAAGACGTTTTCAGTTTTTGCACCCAGGCTCTGGAACAGTCTCCCATTCTACAATAAATCCTGTCCTACGATTGGCAATTTCAATTTTGACTTGAAATTGCCAAACGATTGGCAATTTCAAGTCAAAATTGAAGTCTCACCTTTATAGTTCTTCCTAAAGCTGCCATTTGTGTCCACTTGTAGTTTCTTTTTATTATTCCACTGTTTTTTATTGATCAGTTGCTTGATTTTGCGTAGTTTTATTTTTTTGCTTTCGTAGTTCCACTCTTTTTTGGCCAGTATGCTTTACTTTGGCTATCTTGTGCATGCGGTTGTCTTCACGTGTCTATACCTGAGTTTCTCGCTTCCTCCAGACATTTATATGCACTATTACATGCCGTTAACTTCTCTACTATTACCCTGTAGTTTGTGCTTTGTCCTCTCTCTCTGTATGCGTATCTCTGCAGCTATTTCTGGCCCTGGAGCTCCATGTTTGTCTCTGCTATCTTATTATCTCTCCCCTTTACCCTCACCCCAACCTGTCGAGGCAGATAGTTTCCCTCCCTGAGCCTGGTTCTGCTGGATGTCTCCCCGTCATAAGGGAGCTCTTCCTCTCTAGTGTCACCAATTCTTGCTTATATGGAGTCTTTGGATTAATTGGGTTCATCGTTTGGAATTTTAATTAGTCAGATCATTTGCACAGTAGAGTGCACAATACTGTAACTTCTTAGCCCTAACATGGGAGTTAGTCAGGTTAATTTATATTGTTTAGAATATTACAGGGTCTTAAACTTAAAATCTAAATCTGTCAGGTAGATTTTATGTAAGATTGTATGGTTTTAGCCATGATATGTAAATTACTCAGGAAAATCATGTTATACTGTATTTACTTTAATATTTAAGCTTGATAGCTACAGAAACCACAACCTAAGATCAATATGACATTATATCTTGTTTGTACAAAGCATCCAGAGTTTTTCTTTGTTTGTTTGTGTCTTTAACCTCCCCCCTGCTTCCCATCTTTATGCTAATCTAAGCTAATTATCTGCTGGCTGCAGTCTTACATTCAACGAACAGACATCAGAGTGCTATTGATCTTCTCATCCAACTGTCTGCAAGAAAGCACATAAACCCACTTCCCAAAATGTCGAACGATTGCTGTAATGTTTGTGTCGATACATTTATACATACAAACTGCATGATTAATACAGCTGTCCAGTCTGTGGTCGCAATGAATGACTCCTCTGCTGACTGATGCTTGATGAATGGAACTCATGCGGCACATTCATCACTGATATGTCCGCTGAGTAAGATGGAGTCTTCAGGGCCAATCAGTTACTGATCAGACTGTATTGATCTGTAACACTTTAACAACATGCTGCCACATAAACAGAAAAGGCTTGATTAGTCAGACATTTGAGGGCTTTAGTGTGATTAAAAAGTGTAGGCAGGAAAGGGCAGAAGGCAATGCATGTAAAAGGCGTCTTATCTGTTAATTATTCTACTTATAATAGTATTAGGCTGCATAGGCTCTCTGTATTCAGGGTCTAATTCACTTGAGTGATTCCCACAGAAATGATAGAGAGCTCTGTGAGAGGGAGGATCACAGAACATGGAGACAGAGAGATCAAAACCTCCAAGAACTTCTGCCAGCTGCCTCCACCACACCCTCCCTCCACAGGGGCCCTCATTGGGATGCAGCCTGAGTGCCACGCCTCTATTACTGAGATAGCACCGCACATGTGCTCTTGAAAACTTTTCATTTTCTACTATATAATATATAGTATAATATATAATATAATGACATGACAGATTTATTGAATATATACTGAATGAAAATAGTCTTTTAGGATTAGACGAGGGAGTGGTGAAAGTGCATACAGTTGGAGCCTCGACCAGCAGCGGCTGGTGAAGATGTTTGCCAAATAAAACAATACGCCCACATCACTAAAAATGGCAGTCAGTGGAATGTAAACCCCTCACACTCCCAGTGGGAGTAAAATACTGTAGAATTGACTGTCCACAGCTAAAGACACAGGAGCGCTCTCCTGTCTGCACTTACAAAACACTGTAACGTAACTACAGACAAACAGTTTGTAAGAGGCGCCCCAGGGCTCGGTCAGCAGTCCCAGAGAGCATGTATGTGATGGGTCAGGGTTAAAGAGGTCGCCAGTATGACTAAGATTTGGATAAAAGTGATGAGCAGGCCTGAGGGGAGATTTAAACACACAGGAGCGCCATTTAGTTAAACAGCTGATGAATATCTGTGTAAATCATGTGAAAAATACCTTCCTAATGGTCTCCACTGGTATAGCTGAGAGACAACCATAAGAACATAGGTACATTTTTGTCAGCTAATTTTTATGAGAATCGATAATCATACAAATGACACTTTTCCAAAACTGGCCCCCCCAAAAACACAGATATATTGATTAAAAGGCAATAAAGTGATATCAGATAAGGTAGATCATTAATTATTTTCGGATTATCAAAAACTAGTTTCAAGACCTCGATGTTTTCACTTCATGTAATGCTGACATTGTCGATTTTCAGAATAAGGCTAGTAATTAACTGATTTATCACAACATGATAAAATACAATAATAAAGTTGTATTTTACCATGTTGTTTACTGTTTTTATCATTATACGTGTGTGAAAAAAAATGTATATAAATATATATATATATATATATAAATATATATACATATATATGCACGCTGGACCAAAACTGTACATTAAATCCACATCAGAAATCTCTATTTTTATAAATGGTTAAATTGTACGTACATCAGGAAAAATATCATTATTTTACAGATATTTGCCATTATTTGGAAGAAACGTGTATAATAAGGGCTGAAACATAAATGAAGTAAATACATTTTTAAACTGTAATTTTACAGATTTTCCTTGTGTTGAAAATTTATAGATAATATCATGTGAAATTACCAAAAGAAGTGGTAAATTACATTTTAACTGTGAAATAAACAGGACGCATCCGAATAATGTCCACATCAAATTGTGTACAAATACAAATAGTAATTCATTCTTTTACAGCGTGACCATAAAATTAGTTTTACTGCATTTAAATCAGCTACAAATATTAGTATTTTAGAGATGTTCTCTTTTGTTTCCACTATTTTTATAGTTATTGAATGCACTTCTGCAGCTATATCTTTACAGGGGTTGTTTGTAAAGTTTTTTTGTTAGTTTCATGTGTGTGTGTGTGTGACTACTTTATATCTGATTATTCAATTTTCCGACTATTAAGTGTGTGACTTAAATTAGTTGACTAATTGTGGGGATTTTGGGTACTTCTATTATGTTGTTTGTATGGTAGCTCAGCAACAGGACGGGATCCTTCAGGAGAAGAGGTAAATCACATTTGGAGACCCAGAGAAAGACTGCAGATAAAACTGCTCCACTGGTCCTCTCAGTCTTATCAAGAAGATAAAGTATCTTTCTATTAAAACCTCACTGACCACTCAGTCTCCTCAACGTATAGCTTATCGTCTGCTCAGAACGCTCAGTCTTCCTCCTGTCTGCTGGCAGAGCTAAACATAGGCTACTGTTTCTAAAATAATCGCCCCTGTAGAGTGTGTGCTGTGGGAACATTTCAATAATTAATTCAGCCTCTCTTTTTTCTCCCGCTTACTCAAAGACGTGCACATGCTCACCCAGCAGAGCACGTGCTATCCATACAAACACTATGCGCTTACATTTGCAGAGAATCCACAGCTGCCCGAGGACTTTTAAATGATGCGCTTGTAAATTTTAAATAGAGGCCTCAGAGCCGCTCTAATCATTCGGTTGCTTTCTTGCTCTTGTGCCCATTCGCCCTGAGAGCTGGTTTACTGTGGTCTCCGCCTGGCTGTTCCGTTCTGCTCCTCAAAGCAAGCGACTCGTCACGTGGCTCGGGTGGATTATGTCTGCATTTGCATCTGTGGAGCTTTAATGTGTACATGTGGGGGTGGGATAGACAGGAAGGAAGAGGGAAGGAACTGAGGGCAGAAAAGCTGGATTTTCTCTGTCTGGGGCGGCACCTGTTTGGCCTCGGGGCGCTGGGTCTTTATAAAGTGCTCTAGGGGTGAGTTGTGTTTAGGACAGGTGCTCTGCTGGAATTCATAAACACCCTCCTACTGCTGGTCGGGTCACAGCTCTCGGCCTCTGAGTCCAGAGGAGGGTAAAGGGTCAAACACTGCCAAGGGAGTTGGTTTCCCACTGAAACTATGAACGCTATGAACAAAGAGTTCCAGATATAAACAGCCTATTTCCTGCCAAATTCAGAAGTCTTTTGGCGATTTCACATGATTTCTATCCTTCCTTTTTTCACTAATTTGAATAGATTGATGCTCAGAATAAGCTCATAGAACGTCTGCTTCAGAATTTACAACATTTGAATCAAAATGTGATGACAGCTGTGAGTTGTTTGCTTATGTTGTCAATCTAATCTAAATGAAATCACTCCCACACAGGCTTAATAAAGCAGATTAGCTGGGTTTCTTCAGTCAAACTTCTAATACATAATCACCAGGATGATGTTTTTCTGCTTTAACTTTGACTTTTGCAGATTTAGTCTAGAAGATTTACCATTAATATTTGAAATGCTTTAAACTGGTGCACTGTTAATATGAATTAATATTTGATTTTTTTAAGTTGTTGGTAGATGTCATTATGGTATTTAAGTAGGTTTTTATGTCTTTCAAACTTTTTTGACTGGATTTTCAAGTAGATTTTTAGAGGCAGCATTGCAGTTTTCTCGGTAACATCCCCATCTCGTTAATCTGGTCTAGCAAGACCAAACCAACTCTTTGACATAACAGGATTCTCAAGATTCTTGAAGTAGCGAGTCCCTCCCTCATTATGCCTCTAACTCAACCACCTCTGAAAAACAAAGCAGTTACGCCATACACTCTTAAGTCCCAAACATCATTTTGATTAGTTGCATTAGTTGATTTATAACCAAATTCAAGTTAAGGTAACTTAATTTTTCTTCAACTTGAGTTCAGGAGTTAAAGTCTCCTCCTCTATCCTAACCTGCCTGGATAATTTAAGACTGGGTGTTAGATGATATGATTGAAAAGGATATATCAAGGTGAGTACCGCTTCTTTTAGTCCACTAAAGTGATGGATTTCAGAGTATTTTCTGTTGTCATATGGCCAACAGTGTCCGACAGTCAGGCTACACTTGCTAATACTGTTGATGGAATATGTTTGACGACTGTATTCCATCAATGCTAGTGCTAATGCTAGTCATATTTAGCAGTGAGAAATGCTACCCTTCAGCTTAGCATAGTCATGGATAAGAATGATAAATTTTCATTTTACAAGGCTGCTCAGTCAGACAGGTTTTTTTTTTTCATTTGTGCCATGGGGTAAAAACCTTAACTCGTTTTTTCTTCTATTAAACAGTCAAATTCTTTGTGAAGCCTCACATCCGCTCGTAACAGCTCTTGTGTTTTGCTTTTGCATGGACACTTAGTCTTTTAGATCCAAGTGGCCTGGCCTAAGTATGGTAACGAAATACATGACACACCAAAATTCCTTATATATAACTTGGAAATACTAGTTGGAACGACTTAATTTCAATGAGTAATCAACATAAAGACTTGTGTTTGTGCTACCTGTAGTAGCTCATCCAGATTTTCCACAACACTACCAACCATTAAAGAAGTGGAAATTAAAAATACCTTTGATTGAAAAAGCTAATTCCCCTAACTCAATGTAACTTTTTAATTCAACATAACTTAAAAAAGACTGACATATACTGTTGCGTTACTTTCTTTTGTTTAACCAAACATCATGTTTTAGAGTGTAGGAAAACCAAATAGAAATTCCATTTACAGTTTGTTGACACACTGACTTCTTGCTGCTTCTATCTAAGATGTCATTCTTTTGGTTGCTACTCTGAGCTCCTAAACATTGGTCAGGATTGGAACGTAGCTTAACCAGTATCTTCTGGCTCAGCTCCCATTTCACCACAACCGTCCGGTACGACGCCCACATTACTGCTGATGCTGCACTAATCCGTCTGTCCATCTCATGCTGCATTTTTCCATCACTCACGAACAACTTCTGGGGATCCTTAAACTCTGGAGGAAGCTTGGAGCAGAGTTGCTGCTCCTTCAAGTCGAAATCAGCTTGTTATGGTGGTTCAGGCATCTAATTAGGATGCCTCCTGTGAGCCTTCCTTTGGAGGTTGTTTGGGAAACTGCCAGGACACCCATGGGTAGACCGAGAACTCTCTGGAGGGATTACATATCTCGCCTGGCCTGGGAATGCCTTGAAATCCTTCAGGAGAAGCTGGAAAGCATTGTTGAAAGACATCTGGAATGACCTTTTCAGCCTGCTGCCACCATCAATAAGTGAAAGGAAATGAATGGATAGATGGAATACAGCAATCTGATGCTTTAATTTGTGTAAATTTTAGTCTTAAGTATGCATCAAGCTCCAAAAACACTGGATCTCACCATTATGCATCTCAGGGAACATCATTCATTAGATATGCATTCCTCGTAAATACCAAAAACTTTCAAGCTCTGTGCCCCAGTGTCATAAATTTGAAGTTGCAAGCCAAATCCAAGATATATCCTCAAACTCGACATCTCCCAGAGCCACACAAGACTTTACACAACTGTTTTCACAAGCCAAGTACGTGTTCAGCAAACCGATCTTCATGTCTAAAATCAATGCTCCTCCCCCAAGGATGCTTTTTATAGTAGAAAAGATTAGGATTTGTCACATTGTGGTGCACTATTTCATCCTTCATTCCAAGTCTCTGACAGTAAAACACTAACATGCCTTAAGGCCCCGAGGACCACCTCAGCATTCCCTCTCTTCTGTCTATTCCTGTCTGTCCCCGTGGGGCTGGATGCTTGATCTGCTCTGGAGTAACGGTCTGAACCAAAGCACCGGATCAGAAACAAGTTAAAAGTAAAGCTAGTGGCCTGGATATGTCCACTCCGGTCTCCCTGGCATCTCCCACTCCTCAAAAGCATCACATCACACCGCCTCAAAGCACAAACCTGTCAGGGGCATCCTTCCCCTCACTCATCATTCCTATTTCTTTCACATATTTCCAACCTTAAAAGCGCTAAAAATTAAGGTTTTATTTTTCCGGGGAAGGTTGTCTTATTGTGCATTCTCTTTTTCTCTGCCTCACATGAATGTTTTATGCTACAGAAAGTGGCGCTAGCTTATTCCTGGTTTATCTCATGACATGTGTTCAGTGAGCCGAGGACTTCAGGAGACCGCTGGCCCTTCAGTTTCAGGCTCCGCTTTGTCTCCATTTCACTCCCGAGTATATTTGACCTCCCCTGTCCTCTCAGCAGGTTTGAGTCTGATTGCGCGCTGCAGCAGAACCGGCAACAAACCTGCAACCACAGCAAACAGCTGGAGGTGAACGGTAATGAACTCGTGTCCTCTGCAAAGAAACACTCGGGACTGTCTGCTCTAACAGCCCAGTGCTGCCTTTAAGAGCCCGTTGAGTCCCCCGGTTGTCCGTTAGTCTGAGCTTCTTTTTAAAACAGTGAACTCAGAGATAAGGGGGAACTGATTGCAGGCCCGCTGATGGGTGCAAATCAGCCGGAACAGATGGGGGAAATATCAGAGTGTCTGTTCCTGGACCGGGACCTGGACTGTGTCAGAAAGCAGACAGACCAGACAGCACCAATGTGTGAAAGAGATGATCTCAGTCCCTCTCAAGAGGCCCAGTGGAAAGAGGCAGACACTGATAATCTCGTGTCAATGAGTGTTTTAATTAGTCATCAGAAGTCAACGCAGCAGCTAAATGTGATGCCGGACTGTGAGAAATTCAGAAGCTGCTTTCCACAGCACCGCCTGTCTCTCTCTCTCAGAGGGTTTTATTTGTCATGAAGCCAGCGAGCCTTCTCAGGGGAAAGCTGATCCACCCGAGCCACGTTTCAGCGTCTTCCCTTTGCCTAACAAATTCCTACGAGTCACTCACTCTGAAAGGGAGCATTGTGATTCCACTAAACTCGGCCTACTCCTCTTGTGGAAAAGGGAAGAAGGAAATGGGAGAGCATTTGCCCCAGTGGACTGCCCCACCACTTGCCCATGAGCTTTCCCGCCTGGCCTTGCCCGGCTATGACAGAGCACAGGCTGGCCCATAGAGGAGGACATGCTGCATTCAAGTGCTGCTTGTAATAATTGCAACTTGAAACTCAACTATAAACATTGTAAAGGCAGGGGTGTGCTAAGAACATATAAGTTACCCGACTACATGTAGTGTTTACATTGTACTCCAATAATATGGCTTGAGAATGGTATTTAAAAGCATGGCAAAATAGAGCGAGAAAAGTGCTTTAACAACAAAAACTTTCGGGATACTACAGCTTAAAATGAATTAAATTTAGGTAATCAGGTAAAAACAGACCACAAAAGAAAATAAAAAATTAAAAAAAAACAGATACGAAAATGGCAAGATTGTGTTTTAATAAAAAAGACGAAAGACTTTCAGTTTTCTAAGTAACAAATATTGCAGATACAACCAGTCACACCGTGAATCCTGTCCCAAATAAGAAGGTTTCAGGTGTTGCTTAATACATACTGATGCCTTAATTAAGAAATTCTTAGCCATGAATATGACTTTTGATACAATTAGCTGCCTCAGAGTTTCAGAAAAGACTGAGAAAGTAGAAATTCAATAACTATTGTATAAATGTATCTGACTGATTTAAATGTTCAGGTTAAGACCTTAAAATTTTACGTGTTAGACAAATTTAACTGAAAAATGTAGTACGATTAAGACCCCCACAATATTATTTATTATATGAATTTAATTGACTAATCCAAATATTGAGGTTAAAACCATACAATATTATCCGTCCATCCATTATCTATCCATCCATCCATTATCTATACACCACTTAATCCTCTGTAGGGTTGTGGGGGTGCTGGACTACCCCAGCCGACTTGAGTAAAGACATGGGACACCCTGGACATGTCGTCAGCCTTTCACAGGGCTACAATAGAGACAGACAACCAACTACACTCTCATTCACACCTACGGACAATTTGGAATCATCAGTTAACCTCAGCATGTTTTTGGACTGTGGGAGGAAGCTGGAGTACCCAGTGAAAACTCATGCATGCACAGGGAGAACATGCAAACTCCACACAGAAAGATCCCAGGCGTCCTAACTGGGATGCAAGCCAGGGATCTCTTCAGTAAAATAAAAATTTACCTGAGTAAATTAAATATTAATGTTGAGACTTACAATATTTATCTGACTAATCCAAATATTAGGATTAAAACCCTACAGTATTTTAGATAAAAATAAAAATCTGCCTGACTAAATTAAATATTAATGCTGAGACTCACAATATTCATCTGACTAATTTAAATATTTTTTTAAGACCTTACAATATCATATAGAATACATGTTTACCTGACTAATTTATATAAAAAGATTAAGACTTTACAATATTATATATTATACAAATTGAAAGGACTAATTTAAATACTGACTTTATGACAATACAATATGATTTATTAGATAAAATTTACTAGTTTTGAATGGAATAACAAAATAGAATAGAAGATTTTTATTGTCAATTTCCCTATATATCAAGGACATACATAGGAACTGAAAAGACGTTTCTCTCTCACCTTCAAATCAGTGCCATACATTTTTTTTAAAAGGATCAAAATACATCCATCCATCCATCCATTGTCTATACACCGCTTGATCCTCTGTAGGGTTGTGGGGGGGCTGGAGCCTATCTCAGTCGACTCGACAAAGGCAGGGGACACCCTGGACAGGTCGCTAGCCTATCATAGGGCTATGGATCAAAATACAGTTTAAATTTTTAAAAAAGTAAAATAAAATAAAATATATAAAATCAACCTTTGCACACTGGCAGTAGTGCAATGTAGTGACAGCTTATTGAGGTGATAGTAGTGCAATATGGTAGTAGCTGGTACAGTAGTGCAAGTGGTTTACGACTTTATTATACAAATTAACTAACAGATTTAAATACCGAGGTTAAGATCTTATATTGTTGTACAGAAAATACAAATTTACCTGGCTAATTAAAATACTAAAGTTTAGACTCTACAGCATTATTTATTATACAGATTTGCTTGAGTTATTTAAATATTAGATGTTATAACTGTACAATATTATATGTTATACAGATTTAACTAATTCAAATATTAAGATTAGGACCCTACAATATTATAAATAACGCAATTTTACTTGACTAATTTAATACCCTATCTCAGTGGTTCCCAACTGGTGGGTCCGGACCCAAAAGTGGGTCGCGAAGCCATTTTTAGAGGGTCGCAGAAGCATGCCCCCTGTAAAAAGTAGTGTTATAAAGTCTTT
Organism: Dascyllus trimaculatus; assembly: GCA_024666655.1. Classification (NCBI taxonomy): domain Eukaryota; kingdom Metazoa; phylum Chordata; class Actinopteri; family Pomacentridae; genus Dascyllus; species Dascyllus trimaculatus. Next base: position 21,349,615 of record CM045462.1, on the reverse strand, counting down.
TATTTTAAAGGACATGTTTCTTATGACACACTTTGCTTTCAATAGCAGGATATTTAGTGGTGGTGACACCAGTAGTTGCCCACTATTAACCTCTAGATTTGACTCTGTCAGCTTATTGGAGAAATTAATGCTAAAACGTCCCAAAAACACACGAAAATGTGCTCAGAATCTGTCAAAATGAGTCAAAACATGCCCAAAAACTTGGCAAAAGTGTCCAAATATCCCAAAATTAGCAAAAAAAATAAGCCAAAATTTTCCTAAATTGTATCAAAATGTGTTGAGATTCCACCCAAATAAACCTTAATTTCTTAACAGGAACAGCAAACTTCAAAAATTTGGGTCGTGACTGTTATTAATAGAGACATGGTGGGTCCTGAGGCTGGACCAGTTGAGAACCACTGCCCTATCTTGTCCATGCTGGTCCCACTCAGAAAGTCTTTTTTCCTATTTCCCACATTTCCAACAGCACTTGAAGGCATCGCCGAGGCTCGTATCGTGGCGGAGGGGGCGGAGCTATGCTAATGAGCGGCCGTTGGCTGAATAGATGCTCCGGCTGCGGTGAGCGAAGCGGGACACTTGCTGTGGAGAGAAGAGCCAGAGGACGAAGAGAGAGTGGAAGCCGAGCAAAACACATCACTTTCACTCGACCCGAGACACTACAACATGGCTTCAAAGTGCCCCAAGTGTGACAAGACGGTGTATTTCGGTGAGTGATGCCCGCTTAACGGACTCCCGGCTGTTTGAATTACTTTTTGGCTAGTGATGGTGATCCCGCTCGTTAGCCAAAACATACTCCTAACAGGGGGATCGATCCGTATTTTGGGGGCAAATTGTCTCACTTTTATCGCAGTGTTATAATTTATTGATTTAAAAATGCTACGAATGATGCCTCACGAGTTAATGTTCATTCACTGAACACAAGATATGTTCAGTGAATGAACATAGCTCAGTTTTAGCTATGTTGAGTTACAGCATTTACATTTGCTTGCTAAAAATGCCTGTTTTTGAATGGAGTTCTGAATGTAAACATTAACTTCTGCTACCTATATGTATTTTTGAGCAATATTCCCAGATAAAATAGTAGTATATTTAGTATTTTAGTCAACAGGAACCTGCCATACTGTATAGCTCAATATTCCTTATGGATTTCCTCCATTGGTGGGTAAAATGTAAAGCCATCCTACATTTCCCAAAGGACACATGCGTACAGTTCTCAGCATTCCTCAGATCATGCATTTTTTTAGGCTAAAAGTTGCTGCCAGGGTAAATGATTCACAGACACAAACTTTAGGAAACTCAAAAGCTGGAGAGCCAGAAGAGTCAGTGTAAACAAAAGACTCAAAAGCAAATATGTCAAATAATGTTTACTTTTTATGAGACCAAAAGCTTCTAACTTATGTGAGAGAAAACATGCCCCCTTTGCACCGTCTTCTCAAGACAGGATGAATGATTAATCTTATTTTGACACTGATCCTTGCCGTCTTTTTAATTTGTTGTCTTTGGTAAACATCCAAAGCTTGGCAGTTGGCTTCGGAGGGTTGGTGATGGAGGGCCCTTGCCAAGAGTGCAGAAGAGCCATATGCTGAGATTGCCCACTCACAGAAGAAGCACAGCAACATCATGCTGCGTCAGTGGGATGAAAACCTGTAAACACACGCATCCCTTGCATCCTTGTAAACAAAGATGAGAAAACAAAACACCCACTTGGGCGAAGAGCTTTGACTCGCACTCGGAGGAAGGCTGCACCATATATTTACTATAAGAGGTGTTTACACTGCAAGAAATGCACAGAGTTGGGTACAAAGCAGAGGATTAAAGGGAGCTTGGATCATGAAGATAAACAAATATTTACATCTGAAGGCTGCACTTGATGTGCGCGCTGCTCGGTTTATTTTTAAAGCTACGTGCTGCCGCTTCTGCTGTCCTGTTGAACCTTGAGTAATTCTGTGTTTGTGTTTGGCCGCATGCTGGGAACAAAAGCATGCCGTTCTTTGGTCCTGATCTTTTCTCCACCTCACAGCACAAATCGGAGCTGTCATGGGGGTCAGAACCAATTATGTGAGTGGATGGAAGTCCTCTTACGTAACAGGAGTGGCAGTGAACGTTACAGCTGCTGCTCATCCTATGGGTCCTGAGAGTCACTGGCATGGAATAATGTCTGTACAAAAAAGATTTATTTTTCTGTCCAATACAGATTTTATGCCAGTCTGACTATTCAATTGCACTGAAGCCTTAATTCGCTGCGGCGGGTGAGTCACAGCTCCTCTGTGATGTATGTTATTTTTTTTATGTAACATGCTGAGATCCAGCCCGAGCTGAGTTATTTTTGGTTGGGGTGTGTCTTGTTGGGTGGAGAGCGCTCAGGGTTGATGATGATGAGGATGGCGTACGGCTACTGGAAGGCAGCATATGTTGAATTAGCTGCCTTAGTCAAACCAGGGGAGGACAGAGAAAGTGAAGGGAGGCGCTAATGACAGTATTAAAGTCACTGCAAGGGAGGCTGTAAAACCTATGACAAGGCATGGGTGAGGTCAGGGAGGGCCTGTGCTGCTGCCTACAGCCGCCTGAAGCATTAACATGATGTCAGGGGTGGAATTTAGATATTGTATAATGAGTTCAGCAGTTCCACCTACACACACCTTCTTTTTAGCCACTCAGCTGCACAAAAATGCAAGAAATTCAGAGCTGAGGTAAATTTTAAGGTCTGCAGGACTGTTAAAGTCAGAAAACAGGCATGAATGGGGGTGTAAAGTTGGGGGAAAAGTCCTGCTGCTTCAGATCTACACCAGGACATGTGTTATTGATAGAGAAAATTGTCTATTTCCCGTCTCTTTTTCTTCTTGCGGTTCTGGGTGTGCTATACAGAGCAGTGATTGGCCCACCCTGCAGTTACCCACCTGGTCCTCCAGCTGGTTGCCCAATATTGGAGTTACAGTGTCGCACGCGAGCTATTTAGCACTTGACTCTCATCACTACGTGTGCAAAAAAAAGTTATTTGAAATCGCGGCGGTAAGCCACAGTCTTGGTTGGAAATTCTTTTGGTTTTGGGGACATGTTGTTTTATTATTTTTTTCCATTTGGTACTTTAACAGACAGCTGTTCGACACTGGTGACTGTTCAGTTTCATTGCCACTGAAGGCAAATGTTACAGCCCCTGCTTCTGAAGTTTCCGCAACTTAAAGTACAGGTTTATTTTCAGAAGCCCAAATAAACAGTAGCAGAAAAAAAGGAAATCTTTGCTGGTATTAAAAGAATGCGAACATCTCGAGGATCGCCGCTTTTTAATTGTAGGGTTAGCCGAATTCAACTTCCCAATGTCCACACTGTGGCCTCGCATCTGTTAGTTCCTGTGGTACGCTGACGCTCGTAATACACCGGGGAATATTGGCTGACATGTGACCAGACCCAGTGGAAATACGTTGTTAGCATGCGAGGGAGTCCATGCAGAACACAGCACAGCATGGCTCACTAAATCTCACCAACACCAGACCCAAATTCAGCTGCGTGATCCAACTCTTGTGCATGACAAATGAGAGCAATGCATCTTTGTGCAGCTAAGTGAATAAATGAGAACTTAATGGGAACTAATGGTGCTCTGCTGCGAGTTTCCTCTTTTCTCTCTCTTTCATTCAACAGTTCTTCTCTCTCTGGCTCTCTTTCCTCCTCTTCGGTCACTTGGTGATGCCTCAGGCCCTGAATTCCTCTGCCCATGTTTTTTTTTTCTTTTTTTAAGTACTGGGGGAAATGGGGTGAGATGGCTCGCCTTTATTTAAACCCAGAGTCTCAAAGTGCCTCATGCATTATAATGAGAAACGACATCTCTATTCACACAAGGCTCTTACTGTCTCTGTGCACGTTTGTCCTTCCAGCGAGACAGAATACCTTCGTCCCGTCAGCCCGATGATATGGACCACTGCACTGTTTCCCACACACCTCTTCTTTTATCCTGCTTTTACCCCAAAACATCCACACAATACCCCTTTTTTGTCTCCCACCCCTCTTTTCTGTCAATGCTAGAGTACCCTGTTTTCTACTCAGCTGCCCAGTGGGCTGTGTGAATGTGCCTTGTCAGTTATATAACATCATTTCTTGAGTTGTTGCCTCCTGCTCAGTGCCATTGCATAACCTACCCGCTCCTGTGTGCCAGTCTGTGAGGGTCCTTTTTCTCTGCCTTTTTGAGGCACAAATATGATCCCCTAATGGAGATGGCATTTAGCTAGGTGCTGAAAGTCAGACTTCCCCTCCTCCCAAACACAGGTGATACCTTGAATCACTGTGACCTGTTACATAATGGCACAGAAGAACAAAGTAGGTTGTTCATCCAGTCGATTTAGAAGTTACACGCTATTGTTCTTAGCATGTGCATTATTCAAACCCTATTTTTAATATTGAAAATGAACAGATTTTATTTTTCAGCAATAGCAATTCAGATTTCCTGCCTTATATAAGTGCTTATATTGAAGTCCTCTGACCTCCCTATGAGAGTATAGGTTCATATTTATGCATCAGAATTGGATCCAATAAGAGTATTTACTGTACAGCAATTTCAGTTAGAGATAGATTGCAAATTAGAAAAATGTGAGATATAATTAGATCAAAAGGTTTTGGCTGCCTGAGAAAAGTAGATGCATTCAACGTGCAACAGAAACAAGCATGGATGAATGATACAGGGAAAATATCAAAGTGGGGTTTCTCCTGACAGTGTGATTTGATTTGCGGTGTAATTTTTCAAAGACAAGCTTCAGTTCAATATTCAACTGTGTGACAGATGTGAAACATGTGATCCAGCCTTATCACATGAGTTATCATCAAGAGTGTAACTGTCACGTAAGGATGATGGCGTGAATTTAAACTCTGTGTCAAAAACTGTGATTATTGATTTGAAATTGATTAATGGTTCAGCCCCCATCTGTCACTGAAGTGCCATGTTTCCATCACATTTTCTACATTGTTGTCTAATCCCAACTGTATTTTGAGTTTTCTATTAATAGCTCTTTTAATATAATCTTTTGCTTCCCTCATTCCTCAGCAAAGGCGAGAGCCAAGGCAGAGCTGTGGTTTGTCTGTTTGTTTTTGTTTGTCAACGGGATTACGCAAATACTACCAGGCTGAATTTCATGAAAATCGCAAGACAGGACATTGACCTTGGCAGATGACTGCATTCATCATGTGCACTTCTAAGCTGCACTGGTCTAATGGCACACAGCTGGAGAATTAGGTTCACCAACTGTTTACCAGCTCTCAGTGAGCGTAACAGCAGTGGATGGAAAAGGCTGTCCCTGAGTCAGCATCTCAGCTGATGCAATGCACTTTTATAGGCTAGTAGTTCCTGCTAAGAGTAGCCTGGTTCGGGGTTGTTTTCTCATATATTTTTGGTTTTTGTTGTTGTTAATAAATCCTCTTTTACAGAATGGGATAGGAGCACTTAGCCAGCTACAATTTGAAAAAGTTAGCCTTTTCTAGTAAACAAAGCCACAATGGCCATGTCTCCATATAATTGTTAAACGAATTTGAAGTGAATTTTTGCAAAAAATGTTAAAAACAAAAATGCAAATTGGGCTTGTTTCCATGAACTGCTTTGAAGTGATTAAACTAGGCTTAATAGTTTTGTCAAAACATGACGGCATAGGCTACGTTATTCATGGCCGTTGGAAAAGAAAACTAGTTTTTTGCGAACCACTAAAAAACTTCGAAAACAAAACAAAACTTTGTCTATCTACAAAAAAACTGTTTTTAATTGGGAAAGTTGTGATGATTCTTTTGTATAAATTAATGTTAGCTATGTTTCATGTTATCCAGAGGCCAAGACAACGAAAAAAAAAGACTAAAACAGCCGATCAATCATGTACGTTAAACGTTTGCTACAGAACTTATTTAAAAAGGTGTGTCCACTTATCAATTCTTTAAAAAGTCAAGAACCATTTTAAGCCAGTGTAAAATTTTTGGGGAGGTGCTTTTTTTTTCTTTTTGCATTTTGCCATTTCCATGAAGTTTTTCTAATGCAATACTGAAAAGTGCACATAACAAATGGAAAAATAACTAGTGGCAGGCATTGGCACCGCCCTTTGTCAATTTGCCTAGCTCACTAGCTAGCTAGCATAAAAGATACTCACTTCAGGCATTATTTAAGTCATGTTATGTGGACAGAGTATGCAAAGGGTCAGATGGACAGAGCCATTAAGAATGCTTCATTCTGCTCTGTAAATTTTCAGTTTTGACAGATAATTACATTTATAGCATTTAATTGTTGAACACTCGCTCATGTTTGTAATCAAAAGTGTCAGCTGTTAGATATATAGAAGATGAAAAAGCCAGTACATGCATGCAATTCTTGATGTGGCAGACAGCATCCATTAGTTCAGGATTACTATGTCAGACCGTGTCTTCATCAGTCATCTTCTTCTTGCTCTTTGGACTACAGGAATGATTTGTTTGGATGTGCTAAAAACAGGAATTTAATTTTCTCTTTCTCTGTTGTGTTTCTGAGAGTCGTGACTCAAGGTGAATGCCAAGTGTTCAAACAAAGGTGTCATTTTTAGCGTTACTCCTGGACATGTGGTACTACAGAGCACTTCCTACCAGTAGCCACAGGTGACGTGAAATCAACAGGACTGAAATCTGAAATCTCTTTCATTTCAAGCTGCTTCATTTCACAACACTTGGGGAGGGACTTACCCAAAGGCACCATGCTGTCATGTAGACATGGTGAATTTTATTAAGCCACTTTACTAGATTCAGATGATTTCACTCAAACCACTACGTTTTCTGCCTCCGTCATATGATGTCTTTTCCCCCTCAAGGGCTCATTATCCAATTACCATAGGCTGGATCTGAAGGTACAATCCCAGTGATAGTGAGAGGCCTGCTTCCTCCTTTTGAAGATATGGTCCACTACTCTGTAAGCTAGTCATGCAGGCTAGATCTTTTTGAAGCCCTGGTAGCTGGGACACAGTGTCCTGACTGGTTAAGAGAGGAGATGCGATGTAGGGTGAGCAAGCTGAGGGGTTCAGGGAGGGCGCACAAGCCACTGAGACGGACTGTGGAGAGGGCGCTTTGCCTGCGGCTCCTCTGACCAGCGCAGACAGGATGCGAGTTAACTGCAGTCCATTTACGTCAGCTGGCAGGATTCACGAGGTCGGCCTCTTTTATTCGCAGAGGGAGGAGGGAGAAAGCTTGAGAGGAAGCCTCGCCTCGGCTCAGGCGACAGACGACCTCCAGAGTAAAGTTTTGCTATGGGGTTGCATCAGCCACAGGGAGAGGACGTGTTTTCTAGAGGCTGTTCAGCGTGGGTCTGCGCCGTCACTGAGAGAGCTGCATGCACACATTGACCCTGAACAAATCAATTCTCATGTCCAACACACCACCACTGGGTCAGCTCACTTTAGATTACACAGATCCAGCAGAGGGTCTTCTAACATTCTTTTTCTCAATGTCATTGAACAATATTTCAAGACTTTACCAAGTATAGTGAGATCATTAATCATGTGCAGTTGTGCTGTTCATTTGTTGTTAGTGTAACTTTATACAGGGGCAGTACAATGGTGTTTATTCATTTTATCCAGAATTGCTCCTTTTCTCTATTTTGTATGTTAGTAAATGCAGTTTCTGTAAGATTTGGACTCTTTGGTCAGACAAAATAAGACATTTGAATAACTCAATTAGGGCTCAAAGAAATTATAACGGACATTCCTGACAACATTCTGATATATTGTTGGGCCTTAACCTTATTATTTAAATTACTTTGGTAAATTCAATAAACTACAATCATCTTATTCGTTATCGGAAAGTACTTTGACTCAGTGTCTGTTCTTTTAAATGTACTTTATAAATTACAATGACTTGACTTAATTTTCTAGAGAAAACAGTCCCCTTTAAAAATGGAGAAAATAAGCAGCAGATTAACCACCAATGAAAGTTAGAGGTAGTTTATCAAGTTAAAATCCCATAATGCTCATAGTAAGTACAAATACATTTGTTATTTCATTAAAAACTGAATTAAATTAAGTGTATTGCCTGTAAACATTCTTCAGACTTTAAAATACATCGGTTTTCTATTTCTATTTTGTTGTTGTGGCCTTTTACATAGAAATGAAACTACTGGTACACATGACAACTTTCCATTTAAACAGGGCTTTCCTGGGGTCTTGAACACTCTGTCAGCATCTATTTTACTAGTGACAGCTGAAGGTTGCTTTACTCTATCCATTACGTAATGTTCTGTAGTCTGTAGAGGTGAGGTTGCCCGTATTACACAGCCTCAGTAAAAACTTCAAGCTTCACATTGATGCTGGGTCCAAAAACTGAAGACACAACAATCCCAAAACAAAGGCCAACCGTCTTGTTTTGCCTACAATCCGGGGCACATCTGCTTTATGAATGGTCCACATATGTTACATGTTTAATGAAGCCAAACTTTAAGACTTTAAACTGCAAGCTAGTGTCTAGCCTGATCATTTCAATGCCAAACTTTAGCAAAATCAACATAAAGGAAACTGAAAACTGTCACGTGTGTAAATCAGATCCTGTTTTTGCATTTTAAATTCAGCACAACCAGACCCCACCTCACCAGACAATTAAAATACCACAAATAAACTAATGTGTCGAAAGCTCGGCTTATCTCTCGGATGAAAACGCCTTCAAAGTCACTTCCCTTGTTGAGGTTGAATGCCCCTGTGTGTCCGAATGAATGCCCATTGTCTTTAAGTTAAGTAAAAGGTCACAAGTCCTTGAGGGTGTTTGTACTCCAGAGAGCAGAATAGTAAGAGGATGCAGAGAAGGAAACACAAGCTGCTTATTTTTTCCTCTCTTACATTTCTCTAGAGATATGAGCAGTGTTTTTTTGTTCTTTTTAACTAAATGTACCTTCCATGTTTGGGTCCTGTTTTGCCTTCGGGGGCCTCCGAGCAGTCAGTCAGGTGTGTGGTGTTTATTAGGACATGCAGTTATCACACTGCTGCGACAAAAGCCAGAAAAACGAGACACCCGCATGGACTCAGCTGTCACTGATGGATGAAGGGAAAGAGGACAGAGAGAGGAGTGTGTGTGTGTATGTGTGTGTGTTTTGGTTTATGAGTGTTTTGCTGGACGGGTTTGTCCCAGGAAAAGCTGAGCAGATGGGTCCACATTACCAGAGGGTGCAACAGAACAGAACGCAGCCAACCGTGATTCAGAGATATTTACAATAACACTGGTTACATCATGAACATTACAACAGACTGGAGATTAATTTAAACATGTTAATGAGCCCCTGATTTGATGTCTGTTTGGAATTAGTTATGAAATGTAGCTTTTTATATGGCACTGATGATTTCTGTTTACCCTCATGCTTCATTAAAATCTGTGAAAATCATGTAACCTTCTCCTGAACATTCAGGAACAGCAGCCTTTGCAGCGGTTTGTGATTTAATCTTGCTGTAGAGACGAGCTCCGAGCTGTAGCCGAGTTGTCCTCCTCTTTGTCAAACGCATTAGATTTCCCCCCGTTGCACCCTGATCGAATTATTGAGTGATAAGAGAGCACCCATATGAGATTTCAGAGGCCAGCCCCCGTGGTGGACTTTCCTGCCGCGTTGCATGTTGGGAGTTCATCTGTGTAAATGTTGCTCGTTGGTCTTGTGCTTGTTTATCTGTTTTGACTTGGAGGACTAATTTCCTCCTGACCCGGGGTGAGTCTCAGTCCACCGGCGGCTCCAGTGTCTGGGTGCAGCTGCTCCGTCACTGTTGACAATCAAGCAGCCGTAATTAAGTCATTTGGAGAAATGGGGCTTTAATGTATTCCCTCTGAAGACCCCTCGTTAAAGTTCTGTTGCTTAATGTTCCGTCCAATTACAGTGTGTGCTCGCGGACCATTTTGCTTGCAGGTCTGCTCCCATGCTGCTCCCTTTGCAGGCCGAGGAATCAACTCCTAATGCAGTCTGAAGTATAAGTGCATTTTGTAACTGAACAAACAAGATAAATCAAATTAGAAACTGCTTGAAGTCCCCTGATGCACCTCCATGTTTGTGAGATAGTCTTACCAAGTGAAACTCAATCACAGGAGTAATTCATTTTCAAAGACGCTGGATCTATTTATTGTTGCTGTTTTTACCTTCTGCATCAAACTCATCTTATGACTCGAATTTCCCAGGAAAAAGTGAAACCCAATTAGCGAATGATGATGCTGTGACTACTAATATATCTTGAGGGCAGATATCATTGAAACAGTAGGAAAAGCAAAGTAAAACAGGGCCAAGTGAGTAAATGCTGCTTTCTCGTCAGTTACTGTTTGTTACAGATGTTTGAAGTACTGCATTTTATTGTAGTCATGAAATGCATCATGGTGGAACACAAGACTTTTTTTACTACTTAGGGAAGTAAATGCACCCACATCACTTACTCAGCTTTAGCTTCATGCTGGTGCAAACTTGGAGGTAGCAGTAGCCATGTCAGCACCAAGTAAATTTCTTCGTACTTGAGCGTGTTTGGTAATTTCCTGACATCCAAATCACCCTGAACGTGCTGAGTTGGGTGGAGCACCGCAGCTGAGGTTGTGTTGGAGCGGTCATTTCTGCAAATTGCACTCAGGTTTCTGTTTTTCTTGTCAAGTTTTCTCTTGAGTTTTGCCTCCTTTGCTTTGATTAATAGCTAAATCAGCGGGGAGAGGAATCAGCAGCAGGCTGTCTCGGTGATTTAAACCATATTGACAGTGCAATCAGAGAGAACGACCGCACACTGAAGAGCTTAGACCAGGAATTTACAAATTAAGTTAAGAGGCTTACGGCGGTGCAGGTATCATATTGTTTTGGTGATGACCTCCGTTTAGGACTCTCTCTCCTGCAGCAGCATCATACGTCAGACAGGATTTTATATGAACCATGATGTTTATTTTTATTCCGCTTCTTTTATGACATAGCATATAAATATGTCAGTGTCACCTCCGGCAGCACAAAAATCCAAAACGTCCCTCACAGGCTCACATATTTTAACATGAAACACTTCCCAAGGAGCAGCCAACACAAATTAAACCATTACAGCTGCATTAAGTAACTGGAATAGCCTATACTTATCCCAAGTATCTTCACCTGTTTAAATCCATTTAGCAAAAAATCAATGTACTTCTTCAAAACAAAAAGTAGATTATAAAGGGTACACCCACAAAGATCCACGTGCCTTTTAAAACAAAAACTATTTCCATCCAGTTGTGCATTGTAGCACCATTCCAGAAATAATATCCTTACATAACAACACACCTGAACATGCATATCACACGACCGTTCACACACACTTGGCGTCTAGGTGTAACAATGAAACAAGGGGTTAGCTGGTTGCTTCAATGTAGAAATTACTATGGAGGAAGACCAGCAATAGCGACCAGAAGAACAAAAATTTCCTAAACTGTCATGGGATAGGGTTTAATCAAAAAGCAAACCTGTGTGTCTGCGTCGAAGCAAGTCTGACAAACACTGCAGCTAGTAGCGGTAATGTTAGCTTGTCCATAGAGAAAAAATAGAGCCCATACAGTAGCGTTGTGTCTCTTAAGGTCAGACATTTATTGAGACCAGCGTGATCACGATAACAAGAACGCCTTGATACCACATGTTAGTGTCGAGATAATATATCCAGATACAATATCACATGTTGACACCAGGTGTAAGTGGGGTGTAGGTGTCACGGTCTTTACCACATCATAGCATTTAATTAGTTTATCTGTGGACTATAGAAGCAATGTTTTATTGCTCCATATGCTGTATTTTCAAAGCTTTTGTCAACTGAAACTTGGATTGAAATTATTTTCCCAGGATATTGTTTCCCTGAGGTGGTAAGCCACCCACATCCTCACGTATCTCATGTTATAATCACTGTAGTTAGTTTATTATGGGTTAAACAGCAGTGACACTCATTCAAATATGCAATTTACTGTGTGACAGAGTGGTATTTTCCCTGAGGGGTTTCAAGACACCTCCACTATTTAACACAGCGGGAAATAGTGAAATATTGAAACTGCTTCCTTCTAGATATCTCTTAGAAGATTTACAGCAGAACCAGACAGGAATGTCTGGTGAGATGGATCGCCACTCTTCAGGGATTTTCCTAAGTTTACATTAAATCACAGGGGAATCCTTTTTCATGTGCTCTTGAGTGTTGCAAATCTCATGTTGTCGTGAGAGAAGATCAGACTGGCTAAAAGGATTTGGCACTTCCTCATCGATGTTGACGATGTAAATGAGAATATGTGGAGACCTCCCTGTGAACAAGAGCTTGTTTGTTTGCTGCGTTTACCCTCGCGTCCTCGCCGTAATGAGGTAGAGGAAGATGTTGTGGCATTTCATTTGCCTCATTTGTGCCCACATGGTTTCTATTTTTGGACGCTGTCTATCGGCGCAGCCATTACATAAGTTTTATTTTTTCAGTTTAGGTTTTTTTCTGTCTTATTGGCGTCCATGTAAAGCATCAACCCAAATGCATATTTGCTTTGGCTTTATTACAGTAGTTGGGGCTATATGAAAGATAATAAGGATTTAGGGTTGGCTGGGAGCTGAGGGTATAAACATCTGGGCCAGATGCGGATCCCTTCTACCTCCCCCACTCTATAACTCCCACAACACATAATAAAGACAGGCAGGCTCACCCCTCTTACAATAACAACTGCCCTTTAAAACAGGGAGCTGTTAAACAGTAGACAGTCACATCCAGAGAAACGAGGACATAGTGGTGAGGCTCTGACGTCTGTTTCCATTCATACGCTGACTTTTTAAATCTCTCTGGAGGTGTGTCTGCGTTCATGCATTAGTCAGTGACAGAAAGATTCCATATACATAACGCTGAGGACACACTGGCAGGGTTCCCGTAGGCCATCTATACAGTCTAATTTTAACACTGCATAGGTGTCAAGAGGTATATGTGTATCCTCAGATTTAGAGGGAAATAAATCACAGACACTCAGACTCAGAGCAGACAGGGTAAGCCCTTGTTAGTTCAGTTCGTACTCTCTTTAAACATCATGTGCAGGTGTTGTGAATATTCTCTAAAAGAAACTGGAATAAGCTGCATGTTCTGTGCCAAAATGTGCAAACAGGTGAAAAGATGTTGAGATGTTTTGCCTTTGAAGTAAGAGTTGTTACAGCTGAAGTACCGAAAGAAACCGAGCTGAAAGCATTTGAAGTCACCTGAACTGTTGAGAGTAAGATCTAAAAGCTGATGAACCCGAATGCAGAAACTGTACAAAGCTGTGAAAGCAGTTGAACTTTCAGCTAGAGTGTCAGGAAGGTAAAAGTAGCTTCAGATTTTTGTGAAACTGTAAATGATAAAAGTAATTGAAATTTAAGTTGTAGCTGATGCTGGGGTACCACATGAAAGTGGAATCATGTGCACTGATAGTAGTTCAAGTGTCAGTTGAAACTGAGGAGCTGAAAGGGTGTGAAGTCGAGGCAGTTTCCATAAAGTATTTTTATACACATTTTGAAATGTAACATCAGGTAAAGTTAGTGGAAACGGCAAAATTTTTTTTTTTTGGCAAAAGTTCACTTTAAATTTGTTTGATGTTTATAAGGAAACATGGCTACTGCGGCTATATTCACTGTAGATGGCTAACTTTTCACAATTATGGCTGGCTAGGTGCACCCGTCTCCATGTGTAGAAGACAATTTATCAATACAGCACTTTCAGAAACACAAAAACAAAAATTTGAAGACAAACAAAGGCTATATTACGGAACTATCAGCATAGAAAAGTGCAATGCATCACTCCAAAGCATTAATTTGAAACAAGTCTAGTTCACATATTCTGATTTTAAATTTGTTTGCAACATTTCAAAAGTTTGCTTCAAATTCCCTTGACGGTTATATAGAAAAACACAGCTTGCGTAACCACAGAAATCAGGTTAACTGTCAGCCTAAGAGTGAAATGCCGGTAGATGTCTTAGAAATAAATGCATTTGAACTGTCAGTTGGATCAAAAATAAAAAGTAGCTGGCCTGCCATTGCAAATGTAAGAGGTGAAAGCAGTTGAAGTGACAGCTGAAGGTCGAGCATAGGAGCTGAAAAACAGATGAAATATTAGCTGTTGGCACTTGAGCTGTTAGTTAAAGAGCAATTAAAGTAGTTGAAGTGCCAGACAGTGTTTAACTTTAATTACACTGTTGATAGTTGAGGTTGGAGTATAAACATAGACAGCAGTTACACAAATAAAGCAAGACACATCACTGATAAACATACACAACCTACTGATTCCATGTTACATTTTCATTGAACTCCATTGGTGTCTGGAGGATTTGCAGTCTTCCTTTGATTTAGCAGGAGATTATTGATTTACTTTGATTTATTGTAGGCTTTTTAATCAGAACAACAGTATCTTTAACAGCGAATTTAACATCTCCGACACTTTGCTTTATCCAACTCAGCATTCCTCTGCTCTTATGTGTTATTAGGACCTCCCCCTCTCTTCACCCTGCACCCCCATCCTCCCATCCTCAGCTATTGTCCAGGGCCTTGTTGTTGCCCATTTGTCACAGTGTTATAATTAACAGGAAGAGCTGACAGTGAAACTGATTGGAGAGTAAACAGAAATCTCAGCGGGGAGCAGCCTGATCTCCCCCCCAGCAGTCGTGAGAGAGATTTTCCACATGTTATTCGTGACATATTTTTTGTCACTCGCATCAAATCAAATTTAACGTGGTTTTCCAAAGGAGAAAGTTAATTTGATCAGATGCAGAGAAGAATAAATAGACAGAAGGGGGTAAAAGAAAAATCACAGAGTAGACAGAGCCCATACAAAGCGGTGCATTGTTGTCTTGCTGTGTTGTGTGCTCTCACTCTATTATCTCCTGGCTTCTTCCAAAGTACCAAGTTTTCCTCAATAAGGAAGTCTGTGTGGAGCCTGTTTAGATTTGTTAGGCATTGATCACGCAAGGCTGGCCTTCTGTGACGCTTGTTTTTGTCAAGTTTTGTGACAACAAACCTAAAAATTTGTGTCGATTTGGAGAAGTCTGGGTGCATCCGAGGATTGTAGACCAGAAAAACTGCTTTCCTTTTATGTAGCTGACCACTTATACAAAAATGTATTTGTTTTTTTCTTTTCTTGACAAAATGTGTCAGTAAGGCATTTTTGTTTGGAATTTCCAGCCTCTCAAATCTCTCAAATGTCTGAATGAATTTGCTCCCTGACACTGGAATCTGACCGTACGTTTACAAGGTCGGAAGAGAGGAAGAACAGGAGGAAGCAATCGTCTTTATGTCTGCATATATGTCAATTGTGTGGCGCTTATTTTTGCGTGTGTTTTTGAGCGAAGGTATGTAGGAAACAGACTCTCAGTATCCGGCTATTTGTGCCCTTCCTTGATAAGAGAAGGTGTTTCCTCTGCTGCCTGCACGACTCCTTAGGGCCCATTGTGTGGAAGCAGTGGTGATTTATTATTGGAAAGTGTGTATTAAGGGTCCCTTGCTTGTCTGGAGGGGCGGTCGGTCTGGGCGGCCGGAGAAAATCGGGACGGAAATGGGGTTGAAGGGGCCGTCTGCAGCAGGATGGGTATACTGTAAACTGGAGGGGGGGGATGGGTGTTCGAAGGGGTAGCACAAAGGATCTGGGTTAGATGTGGGAACCCCCTGCTGCTCCAGCTGCTGCACTGGGACTCACGCCACTGTCTGTCTGTCTGTCCATAATGACATCATCACAGCATCCTGTGTGGTACAAAACACTCCCTCAGTTGGCGCGACGACAGGATTTTCATCAGGGCACAGACATACAGCACAAGGTGATCGTTATTGTGGAGAGTGAAGCAATGAGGGGACGTCATTCCCCTCGGCGGCGACTGATTGAACGGCACATTATAACGCATACAAAGCCAATTGATGCCAGAATATAATGGCCGTTGTTCAGAGTAATCTATAAATGCGGCTTCATGTGAATGTTTGCATTCATCCCCCCTGTTCTTCTTTCTCTGTCTTTTGTCTCTCATGTGCAGCTGAAAAGGTGTCATCGCTGGGGAAGGACTGGCACAAACTGTGTCTCAAATGCGACCGCTGCAACAAGCTTCTGAATGCTGGAGGCCACGCTGAGGTCAGGAACAGTACAATGAAACTTTATACTAATCTTTTCTCGTTCTCGCCAGTTTTTTCATCATTGATTAACCTTTCCATTTGTTTTAAGTTAATTAAATGTGTGATTTGTCCTACTGACACTCAAACACCTGAAGAAACTCCTGATATAACCCAGTAAAGTGTCACTTTTTTTGCACCAAGACAGTGAAATAGACTATTTTTGTTTGATGAATAACAAACCTGATCAACAAAATGAGAAACACATTAATGCTACACATAAATATGTTTTATCCTCATTTTTTTGTAGTTTTTGCATTTACTAGGTCACTTTACTTCTATGAGCCATCATGTAATTCAAAGAACGCAATTTAGTATCTTGAGCAGAACTGTCTGAACTACATAATTATAGCCTAGAAAGCAGTGACTTTATTGATTGATCAGTTATTGACTGGTATATTGACTATTTGTGTCAGGGCTGCACAATTTTGGGAAAAAATGCCATTTTTTTCTGGGATATATAAAAAAAAAATACAAGATTTTTCACCAAATGACTTGAATAACTCTATTCACTGTCTAATGGAATAATTTAATTTAAAGAAATGTGGGTTTTTCCCTGCAGGACAGTGATATTGTCGGGCTCATGTATGCACTCAGTTGAAGCACTGCAACTAAAAACATCTTCCTAATGTCTTCTAAAATTACTTACAGGCTTTACTCTGTCAGCGCAAGTTTCTTTTTAGGTAGCTATGTTGTTTTCTGCAGAAAATATCAGTACAATTGAGTTGCTCACGCAGGGTCAAAGGTCTACAGCCCCCAGTGCTGTAGCTCCTCTGCAGTTCATTGACTGTTATTGTGAAATCTAACAAAAGGAACCCACTGCTGCCTGGTTATGTATTGACTTACTGTGAGAATTTCACAGTTAAGAATATGTTTTGGCCTTTTAAACCTTCAGTATTTGTACATGGGAAATGATAGACAGTTTGTAGGTTAAAAATCTCATGACATTTAAGGCTTTTTTTAAGATAATTTCACAGACAGCGTGAATGTTGTTCAGGAAATTGCTGAGTGCACAGCCTTTTCCCGCCTTGTTTTGTGTGTCTGGTTGCGTCTGTCAATATGTGTTGTCCTCATGGGAATTTTAACCCCTTGGCCCTGCAGGATGAGTTTGCTTTCAGATCCTTCCTCTCTGTCTTACATAATCGCACTGCAGGAACACAGCTCAACATAGGGTTGCTCCTACTGTGCACTGCTCACTATCTGCTCACATCCCTTTGGGGATTTTCTTATCTTGCCCTTTTTATTTTCCCTTTCATGACCCCTGCCAGCAATTCAATTTCACCCTCTCTGTACATGGCTGAATATCACACACAGACTCCCGCTCTTTTCTCCAGTCAAGGAGGACGTGATCTCAGCCTCTTTGTACACAAAAGCAAGCTCCCTGCAGACCCTAAAGGATGCTGCTGTGCTGTTTAATCTCTGCATGATTACAGTAATGTTGTGACACAATCTCTCTGAAGCCCGCGCTCTCTCGGCCCACCTTCCTTTTCTCCCCCTCAGTTTTCTCTCTCTCCGCGGACGGCCTCCAAATCCCGCCTCGGGCTGCAGCGCCATGCCACGAGCCTGACTTTAGTCGGAAAAAACTCGATGCTTGATCATCGTCATGGAAACAGAGCAAGGCTGAGAGACATGCCGTAAGAAAAAAATGTAAAGGGACTGTGTTTGATGTCATGTCAAGCCTGGTATGCAGAGGGCTATGAACCTCAGAGCAGCACTGTCTGCTTCTTTAAAAGGAGTCAGGAGGACAGGATGAAGCCCAGTGTGGCCTCATGTCTGTGGGCTAAAGGAGGGCAGTAGCTCCCTGAGGCTGGTGGCAGAGACCCACGAGGTGACAGGTCTCCACTCTTGATCCAAAAAGATCACAGCTGTATTTACCACTGCACAGTTTTCCTCACAACTCCCTGACTCATTAATTTCAATCACAACGCACAGCTGAAACATCTGGACTGGATAAACATCTGTAAATGGTTGTGAAATTGTTTTCGGTCCATTTCCCCAAAATAATAAATTGAACTCGCTTGCAACCTCCAAAGTTAAGAATCAACTTCATTCAGCTCAATTTATAAATCCACTACAAAATCAAAGAAAATGTGTTTCTCCCTGCCTCCAAGCATCTTAATTCAACTATTTCTTAGTCTGAAATGTGATCTGTTTGCTGTATGCTGCTTCCATGGTTGACAGCAGGATCAAAAATTGCCAGTGGCTAATGCAGGATGACATCTCTGGGTGCAGACTTGTCAAGAAGTAAACCATTTATAAAAGAAAAGGAAAAAAAACTCACGTATAACCTACAGCTCACTCCCTGTCTCCATAGCAACATGACCTTAATGGGAACTTAATGTTTAAACATAAAGTCACAATCACATTAATTATAAATAGAAATAAGGAAAACAACAACACTACACAGTCTTCTGCTCACCTGACAAACTCCATCCACTAATGAAGATTGTGAGATGTGGTTGAAAACCCTGGAAAAAATCTAGGTTTTTCACACAAGTGTCCACAAAAAATGCATTTTGTTTCTTTATTTTATACTTTTAATAGACGTTTGTCTCTAGTAAGGCAAAAAAATATGCATGTCACTCTAAAATAATTATCAGTGATTACATTATTATTATTATTATTATTAATATTATTATTATTATTACTATTTAATACTTTTTAATAGAGAGAGGGAAACAATGCAGAACATCAACCATTTAATATCCAGTCTAATCTCACATATCTACACATCCCCCCTCCACCTCCACCGGACCTTTCACATATGCAGCAGGCCTCCACTTCTTCAGGCCTCTGAAAATCTTTAAGCTTATAAAATCTGAACAGGATAAACTATCCAGCCTGTCTCCATTAACTGTGACGAAGGAATGGATCACAAGCCAAAAGGGTTGAGAACCAATAAAGCAGCTAAACACATGGACTAAACGTGGGCATCTCGGAATAGCCTAACGACCCACACTGAAACGTTTAAGAACATATAGTGACTCCTCTATAAATACAGGAAGTAAAAATAAATGAATCCACCTTCATTCTGGAAAGTCACGCAACATCGCTGGTAGGGAGAAATGGTTGAAGGAATGGGGATGAGGATGAGGAAAGTCATGAAAACAAAGAAAGAAGAATAGATGGAGTCTACAGATTTAAATTTCAGGATGTGGGAGGCTAACTTCTGGGAACAGAGTGGGCTGAACTGCGATGGATAATCCATTTTTAGGTTCCATTCGCCTCCTGACAATTCACATCCCCAGCAATACTGTGCGGCCGGCTGTTAACACAAAACTCCTGACAGTGAAGCCCTCTGTGCCATGGCCTGAGAAAGTCATCAGGGCTTAGTCACGGCCTGCCATCGGCGGCCAAAACTTCACGGATCTCATAAATGTCCAACAGGAAGCGTTAAAGGAGTGCGTGGCTGCTTTAACAGTAGCTGATCCTGACACGATTGATACATTATTAAAGGTGAGAGAACAATCCTTTTCTATTCCTGCTGCACTGTCTTCTGAGGAAAAAGGAGCTCAAGTGGCCAAATCAAAGGGGATTGTGGGTAGTTGGTGCCTTGTTTAACGCCAGGTTTACCACCCAGGGCCTGGCACCTGGCCCGCTCCATTTGCTTGATTCTTCTCATCTATGGGCATTGGGCTCTGGACCAGTGGCCACCCTGGCTCTCAGCCCTGATCCCCTACCCGAGGTGATCACATGCTCCTGCGATGACCGCCACGTTCCCAGCATGCATCAGCGACAAGCCATCTATGTCTTGGACTGGGCTTTTTTTCTCTTTCTCCCCTTTCAGTGGAAACATGGGCAGTCACGCATGTGCAGACACGTAGCTCCCACTGAAGTGTGGCGCTGAATTCATCAACAGAGACCTGTTCCTTGGATACAGCCGCTGTCATTATTATGTGTTAAAGCACCCTGTGACAATGACATCATCATTAGGCAGCCATGAGGTGGAGAAAAAAAAGGATGTCTCCGTTTTTGGACACAGTCACTCCATCTCTTTGTCATCCCACAAAACAGAGGACCGAATACATGTCAGAAATATGTGTGAAAAATACGATTTGCTATTTGCGTCAGTAGGTTTTTGTGTCCTGAGACGCCTGTTGAATCAGTTTGTTTTGTCTGTGTTTCATGGTGTTATTCTGTCTCTACCACAGCACGATGGAAGGCCCTACTGCCACAAACCATGTTATGCTGCCCTCTTTGGGCCAAAAGGTAAACTACAAATTATTCCACTTACTCACATTTTGTACAGTAATACCTGTTTATGAACCTTGACTTCACAGACCCCAAACATTTTCTGCTCCAGTCATATTTTTAACCAATGTGGGCTCATTATTCACTGCAGAAGAAAGTTCTGCACCTCTATGGAAACAGCACAACCATGTCTAGAAGTCAAAAGTACAGAAAAATGCGTTTTGTGCAGTATAACAAAGTTTAAATGCCATAATTCATAAAATGGTGCCTCTACATACTTTAGATATTTCAGTTCTTACATTTTTAATTTGCTTCTGTACTTTTCGCTGTTGTGTTTAAGCAAGGCCTGCAGTTCAGCCTAAAAGTCCCTGAATATTTGTCACTTGTCTGTTTGTTGCAGCTGTGTCAATAATGGTTTCGCGATTGTTTCGTGGAGTCCAAAATTTCCTTGTTTTTACAGAATGTGGTTACAGCAAGTTGTTGCTTGTTTTTTGGCCATTGAGACGTTTAGAATAAAGTGAAATATCACAATTTTAAGCTTCGGTTCGGTTAATTTTCCTCAAGAACCATTGGAAAATTTAAAACTAACAATTCTTTCTCTTTTTATAAAGTCTGGCGGTTAGAGTTGTATTTATTTTTCTAATAAATGGTGTAGTGTTGGTAATTTTGTTAAAGTAACATGACTTTCAAACCCACTGATAGGATTTGGGGGTTTAAGGATTAAAGTGTTTGCTCTCTGTTATTGCATCTTAACTGGATATGTTGCCTACTCTTTTGTAGTCTTTATGTAAATGTCTTTTTTTAATTTCTATATTTCTATGAATACATATTTATGCATTTCTTTATTTCTCATTAATTTATACATATGTTGATTACCTAGTACTGTTAGTACGCTGCAATATCTTTAATTAGTGACCAAAATTATTGATGCATTTTTCGGCCTTCATAAAGTTAGACTTTTCAGACTATTACAGCATCGATTACAAAGTTAAAGATTTATTTATCTTTTATTCCTCCACATCCTCTCTTAAACATTTGTAGGTGTGAACATTGGCGGTGCAGGTTCTTACGTGTACGATACTCCAGCCAACAACAACCCATCTGCAACCAGCGTGGATTCGGCCTCCAAAGCTGAAGAGAAGCGAGTTTATGCACCCAAGGCACCATCGAAAGGTAAAAAGGAAACATGTATTTATGCTGTATGTGCTGTAAATAATGGCTCCTATAGAAGGCTCCTATTGACAGTTACTCCCCTGAAGATTTGGGTGTTTTCAAGGAACTTTTTGTCAGGGTAAAAACAGCTGACTCAGTGATGAGTCAATTGGTACACAAAGTCTTTTGGGGCTCGATGTGGATTTTCTGAGGTGTGTTAGATGGGGTGTGTTTCCTTGGAAACCCCTCACAGCAGGAACAAATTCAATTTAACTGTTCATTCCCGCTGTGTAGTTTTCAGTTTCCACCCACCTGATTGTTGAAGTCAGCAATGAATTTGGATTTTACTACCTTTTCAGGGTTTGTATTCGTTCAACATATGCAGGGCAAATTTTTTCAAATATGTGTAAAAACATAATAAACCAAACCATTGTCTTTGTCTTTGGACGCCACATGATTGGCTCCTGTAGCAGTGAGTGAGAGAAGTGTTTTAACTTGGCAACCTCAGTATCTAAATTGGCAAGATTAGCCTCTTTAAACAATAATTCCCTCTTGAAATATATAAAAGCTGTTTAGCACTCGGCTCAGTTTTATTTTTATACCCCTACGTTATAGCCCCACTGGATATTACACCTCACTGGAAAGACTAGTGGCCATTCATTGAACCATTCCTTCTTCCTCGCCACTGTTGTAACACGTCTGTAATGTGTCAGCAGCTGGCAGCATCACCACTTTTTCCGGGGAGGCCAACCTGTGCCCTCGATGCAACAAGAAGGTGTACTTTGGTAAGTGGCTCCACACTTCCAGGAAACAAGGGTGACGAATAAGGGTTGGAGCAAAAGGTGTGAAGCTGCAAAGTGGTTGCCATGGTGTCTTAACAATGTGTGTGTGTGCGTGTGTGTGTGTTTGTCACGATAGCTGAGAAGGTGACATCACTGGGCAAGGACTGGCATCGACCCTGCCTGCGCTGTGAGAGGTGCAGCAAGACTCTGTCTGCTGGCAGCCACGCAGAGGTGAGAAAACGAGGCATTTCGGGGGGGGATTTGAAATAATAATCAGCATTACAAATATGTGCAGGATGAAATGTGGCTAGAAATGAATGTAAAAACAGTCGAAAAAGAGCAAAAAGGCAACAGTTTGATCTTCTTGGATCTGACATTTTTATATCTATAAATAATCTATAAATCGCTCACTTCAGCCTGATAGTTGTCCCTAAAAACGTCACATAAGGTGACTTGTTCTGCTGCATTCGTCAGCAAATCTCATTCACAGAAATGTCATGCCATATTAAAAAGAAGAATTTCACATTGAGGAGCTCCAAGTCAGCAGAGAAACCACAGAGGAAGCAGTTTATCATTGTATTTAATGATATTAGAGGATCCAAAGCAGTTGGATGCAGTTATGGAAGTGTGCACTTTGGCGTAAATAAAGAGAAACTGGTTGACATGAAATAAGACGCTAAAAAAAAAGTCTTCAAAAGCAAAACAGTCCATTACTAATGTGAGAATCAGACATGATATGCAATAATACTAGACGAGAAAATGTTATAGTTTATGGTAGGTTACAGTACTGATAAATAAATAATCAATTTGAAACAATTATCAAATCACAGAGGCTGCAATTCATGATATACAGCATGCAGCGTGTCTGAACCACCGCACCAATTCATGCCATCCAGCTTGTGTGACAGTCATGCTTGTAATAGAGTCTCATGTGATAACACTCGATCACATGCTTTCAATCTAATACACAGTGAATATTGAAATGAAGTTGGCCTTAAAAAGAAAAATCACAATTAGATATTTAAGCCAACTTGTTCTGCCTTTGTCACACTATTAAATGTTTATAACAGAGGACCATGCTGGAAAGTGCTTATTCAGATTAAGACCAAGTACTTCCTCATTTATACAAATCATTTATTCTGCTGTGGTGAGAATTTCTGTTACTCGAGAGCAAATTGGAGAATTCTGCAAGTTCAGTCCTTGCCACTAAAGAACAAACCTGTTCATACAAGTCGTTTTTAGAGGAATGAATTCAAAGGTCAAGGCACTGTGCTTTGTGAGGATACAGAAGTTTAAGTCTTTAATCCTTTTTTTATAGTGGCTACATTGCTAAAAGCAAGACCAAAGTGCATCGACCACACACAGGCCTGCCTCACGCTTGAATTCCACACATTTACACAGCCACATCCTGAATATTCATTACATCTATAATCACCTGCAGGTTTTGAACAGCCTTGAAAAGTTTTGAATTTAGTCTCCTCCCCTAAAAAAAGACTTGGAAATAGTGTTAAAAAGTCTCAATAATGTAATTTTTTAAGTCTGTTCTCTCTTTCTGCTGATGGTTATCATGGGAATAAATCTACCACTCAAGTCTTGCTCACATAAGTACATCAAATTACCATGAAATGCATTTCAAGGCAAGAAATTTACCACTATCCCAACAGAACTACGCATTGGTCATGGTGATATCATACTGAATCACACTGTAATGATCTCATGCAGTGATGATTTCCCAAGAAATAGCACAAAACTACATGACGAGTCTCCCCCAATATCGAGGTTTATGCCTACAAAGTGCAGTCCGGAAATGACAAAAATGTCCGTATTTAAAATAAGTATTTTCTTTCTTAAGTGATATACCAATATTTTTGTTTTTGTGGCACAACTTGTCGTACTTGCTCAATCAGTTACAGAAGTTCAATGGAAATATATATTTTTTTCCATTCTGTGAACAAGTTTTTGACATTAAAGCATTCTGTATGTTTACTTTTGAATTACACTATATGTGGTTCAGGAAATATCACTTGTTTACTTACTGCAGCATCAGTATCTTTATTCATTTGAGCTCAAAGATGGGACTTTTCATGACGGCTTAAATTTCTTTTCCATCTTTCAACTCACACATGGCCAAAGAATATGAGATCTAATTGATCCAGTTGTGAGGGGGTTCTTTGTCCTCAATCGTAACGATGGCGTAGTCGATGTATATGTGGTGTTAAGCTATTTGTTATATACAACAACGTTCCCAAAGTGCGAAAGATTAGTGCTTTGTAATAACAAAAATGATAAAATTATATTTACAATATTTACAACAACAGCAAAAAAATGCTTCATAATAATTGGCTCTCAGTTGTCTTCACTGCAATAGACTCTGACCCACACTGACTGAATGGTGGATGGTGGCCTCCTTTTAAACACTCAGGCTCCTCCCCCAAAAGTAATTAACACACAAATTCTATATTTTCTCCTCCAAAATACAATTTGCAATTACAATAAATTGCGGTTGACATCACTATGACATCACACGCCGTCACACTAGTATTGCAGATTCTCAATCAATGGCATGGTGAGAAAAAACTGTGAAATTGTCAGGCTTTTATCTTTAATAGTTCCTGAGCTATTGTCTTACAAGCATAGCCTCAAATTTCAGCGTACATATCAGCGAGTGATATCTCGGAGAGTATTTGATATGTCGAACTAAAATTGAACAAATATCTTTATGCTATAAAAATGTCAGTCAAATCAGAGATGGTTGATGGTAGAAACTGTTCTAAAAATGTAATGATTTGAGATGCAGTGATCGAGTGTAGTGTGTTTGATGGCCGAAAAAAAAACCAACATTCGCTCTGTTTGACTGAAAACTTTCTCTTCTTGGCTATTTTGTAGTTGTGGAGTCTGCTTTTCCACGCCTGTGTTAATGTTTGTATTTTCCTGTTACAGCATGACGGCCAGCCCTACTGCCACAAACCCTGCTACGCTGTTCTCTTCGGGCCCAAAGGTAACCGCTAGGGGGTGCTGTCCGCCCACCAATTATCAGCTACACTTGAAATGTCTGAGCACTTGATCCATGCTGCACACGTCGCACACACACACACACACAAGTGTCATTTCATCACAGCTTTGTATGCAGCTTCTTCAGCCGGAGGTTAACCACACAGGAAATGTTTTGCAGCCTTTTCCTGCTCATGTTGTACCTTCTTCTTGTCCTCTGCGTTAACCCCTCTGACACCCACTGCTGTCCCTGTGGTCTTTCCAGGCGTGAACACTGGTGGCGTGGGCAGCTACATCTATGACAAGGAGCCCAGTGCAGTGACCCAGCCTTGAACCTCTGTTACCCTCAGCTTCACCCCTCTCTTCTCTACACAACACTGAACATCAGCCACAGTATTATTCGTAGCCTTTTTTTTTCCTCTGTTCCCCCACCTGTGCGGTTAAAACCTGAGACCACCAGATCCTCTCCTGAGTCCCTGCTCTTCTCCTTTGCTCTGCCCCAGATCGGATTTAGCACCAGGGATGATTCATTGATTACAACCGCTGCCTAGATATGCGTTATATATATACAGGAGCACAAACACATCTGGCGTTTCCCACATTAGTGCTGTTCTTTACTGCACTTTGACAACCTTTTTTCCATGTTTACACATTTAGAAATGTACGTGAACACACTAAACGTCACTACTTAAAATGTAAAGGTGTTAAATTTTGAATCTTTCACCCACAAAACGGTGTGATCAAGGATGTCTGTAAGGTTTTTAGATGATAAAGGCGTGTAAAGGTGCATTGTGGGTAGACAAGGGTGCAGTTTGTGATGTGCTGACAGCTTGAGGAATTTCACCTCGGAGGCTGCCGCACGCACAGGTGGTGCACAGGAGCGCGTTGCCAATAAATCTGTATTTTACAAATGCCATATTTACAGTTTGGCTGCCCTACAACATTCCTTATGTAGGGGAGGAAAAAAGAGATCTTTTTTTAAGGTAACATATTGTAAAAAGGTGGGAAGGCAGAATTCTGAGGCAACTGATCTTCAACACATCATGAGGCTGTATTTAAACATGAATTTATTTGTACTTCTGAGAATAATATCTGGATAATAAGAGACGCTGTGCTAACAAGTAACACAAACATGTTGTACCAGTTATGCATAACACTGTTTTGAAAGTCTTTCTAAAAGGCAGAATGTGGGTGAAGTTTTGGGAAGTTTAGGCTGTGGACGAAAAATGTATTTATTGCTTTCATTCGAGTCCTTTCAATTTCTTCAGCCGTTGTACTACTACCCCAGATGAAGGAGGTAAAATGACGCAATATGAGCTGTACAAATCTCTACGATCAGGATTTTTATTATTTTCAAACAAGTAACCCTGCTGTTATTTTCCGAGACGACGCGCTATTTAAAGTATTATATTTTTTTTTTGCCATTAGCAGATACAGTAGTTTAGCTCGTAGAACGAAAGACACTGCAGACAAGTCATTCTGTAAGAATGTGCATTATTCTAGTATTATTGTGTTTGTTTATTACCTGTTGTACATCGTAGGGCTCGACTGGCACCGCAGGGCTCGCTGTTTGTAGAGTTCGGCCCTGCTGCATTCGTCTTTTTAATCCCTTGAATAAATATTTCAGAAACTCTTCTGTGTTGCTGCGATTATTGTTTGACAGATTTTGACGTCCTTTTTCTGGTTACGAATTGCAATAAACAAACACTACATGTGGTGTGAGTTTGCTGCCTTTTTTTGTTGTAAGAACTACACTGATGATTACGTATTGCTTTAGAGCAGGAAGAGGGTGAAGCAATGTGTCGTTCCCCTTCTCAGGAAGAGCAAATTAGTCATTTTGTAATTGCTTCAGTCAACAATACGTGACAATAAATGAAAAATATCTTTCTTCTCATAAATGACTGCACGGTTGGCGCCACACTAAGAGGCTTTAGTCGGCCGCAAAGAAAATTACCAGTGTCAAAATGATAAAAGTTGAGGGGAAAAAAATAGTAAAAAATAATTAAATTAACCAGTTTTGTTAATTGGAAGTGGATTTGGTCAAGCATAATACACATTTTTGCTCATTAGATGGTCAGAAATTACAGGCAAATACACAGATTTCTGTCCAATAAGGTAACAGACTCATTGTCTTTATTGTAGGTGGACTGATCATGCTACCGTAATCTAATCTGTTCTGCAGGAAGTAAAGCTTTAAAGCAGTTTAAAGTGTATCAGTCTTGTGCTGAGGTGTGAACTCCTCGCTTTACATAACAGGATGTAGTCTATTTGTGTTACATGTGAGCTGAAGAAGCTGCATGTCATGGCAGATATACAGTGGCTAAACAAAGTAACTGTAACCCCACATTAGCTGCTGTTTGCTTTGGTAACACTTTATTTCACAGTTCATGTTATTTATTGATAATTTTCTCAAGTGTAGAAGCCAGTGTTCACTTCGAAGCACTATATAAACATTTCATGGATGTCTTGTAATGCAGTAAAGTGTATTTTTATGCAAGTATAAGAATAATTTAAGTGTTTGACAATGTACGTTTGTTGTACATATTTTAGTTCACTACAACTTATGTTTTCATCTGTTTATACACTAGTTTCCACTTATGACGCCCACAAGAAGAGTTTTCTTTGACCAATATAATAATAACTATTACTCCAAAAGAGGTTTTAGACAGCCCCAAAGGAAAATGAATAAAAATAGCATTTTTCTACCACTTTTGTTGAACGAGGTTGCATTTACTCAACATTTTTGTTTCGCAAATTGTCAGAAATAACAGGAAAATGCTTAGATGTCTGTCAAATAAGGTAACTCCGACCCACAACTGTATGCAGCTCATGCTCACTGTGTAGTTAGATCCAAAGTATCCACTGTGAGGAAGGAAAATCTCTGCATTATAATGTCTTAGAAACATTTAATTTAATGTGTATATAAATCTCATAATTGCTCAATATAGGGGCTTCAAATATGGAATAGAAAAATGAACAAAGAACCACTTAAGACTGAAAGCAACTATTAAATTGTTAGTGGAACCATTTTCATCCCCGTTGCTTTAAGAGCAAAAGATTGTTCTGCAAGTGACAAATTACAAGGTTTTCTATAACATTTCTATGAATTTATAGTTCTATATCTTTTTTTTTTCAGCTAACGATGTAACATACAATGTAAAACACATTCTTCTCACCTTTAGCTTGTAATGAGGATCAGTGAGATAACAACTGACGTTTTTATGGACATACATGACGCTGTACTACTTAATTCTATTGTTAGGTGTTCCTATTATTTTGCCCACTGCTCCAGGCACTTGAGAGGGTAAAACTAGTAGCATCATGCATTGAGGACTGAGGTCACCTTGTCTTTCTTGAAGCTCAAAGCCACTGTGTCGGTATTTACAAGCCTAAAGGAAGAATAACTGCATGTTTGAAATGAATGGAAGCTGTCAGCTTCTTTGTCATTCCACACACACTTATCCAAACATGGTGACTGACAACTGCAAGAGTGGCTTCACTCGTGGTTGTGTGGTTTCAGTCTGACATCACCTTTGAGAAAGTTTCACTGTAAGACGCAGGTGTGGTTGCACTGCTGCTGCTTGCACCCGAACACACACACACACACACACACACACACACACGCCTGCACGGTTGCAGCTCATGTCATCATTTCAGTCGTAAAACTCAAAATATGAACTACCATTCTCCCCCACATTCAGTCACTTTCAATTACCCTGTGGAAACATCTCAGTGCCGCTGTGCCGGGCCGCACCCTTAAAACGGTATAAACGGTATGGTTGCCTGGATACAAAACACATATCACTATACGTGTGGAGTCAGTCATCCGCCTACCCCTGGTTTCTTTATTGTTTTCACATCAGTAAGGACAAACTCACACGCACTTTGGACCGACTGTAACCGTGTGATGGAGGCGGCCAAATAAAACCATCTGTTGCAGGCAAAAATTAGACACACAGGACTTTGAGGGAATACAGTTGTCACCACCTGTGGGATGTTTTGGCCTCAGAGACAAAGAGTCGTATGTAGTTTCTAGAACATGTGAAAAGATTCATAGTGTGATAACTGTAAGTCCTGTGTGTGTGTGTATCATTTCTGTATATCACTGCGTATAATTCATGAACGAACACGCTTGCCAAAGATCCACTTCCCTCCCAGCTAGCCTGTAGCCTTTAGCTTAAACTCAGCTGGTTTTGAAACAGATGGTTTTGTTTGTCCTTCTAAAAATGTGAAACATATTCCTAGACAGATTCCTTGCTAAATTGGTAATTACTGCTGCAAAACACACACAGCTTTAGCACATTTTAGCACAGAAAACATTTGTAGATTGTTTTGTTAGCAGACAACAATTAGATTACTTCCTGTAGGGGGTCCTAGGGGTGCTGGAGCCTGAAAAGGCGAAAAGTTGGGGAAAGGTCGGCTACAAACACTACACACTCATGTTCACACCTTTGGCCAAATCGCCAGTTAACCTGGGAAGCCAACAAACTCAGTTCAAACCCAAATCTTCTTGCTGTGATGTGACAGTGCCAACCACTGCACCTCCATGCCACATTATTTTTTTAGTTTATATGCTGGCAAGGTGTTTAGGTCGTTTCCTTTAGTCCAATAGTAAATTAAGCTTAAATTCTGAACAGAACAGAAAAACCCAGTATGTCTCAGGTGAGTTATGGAAGTTTAAAGCTAAGTAGATGACAGTCAGAGAGACAAAGTGAAACTGAAACTTAAGGGATCTTTTCAAAAAGTGAGAAAATGTCATTCAAAATCCCATCAACATTTGTAAAACCTGTTTGGCTACCATCAATGTTACATAGAAGCAAAGGGGAATGTAATGCGTGGATGACAGAATGTAAATAAAAGATGGACATTGGTTTATGGACTTACATTTTGAAGCCTTGAGTTTAGCGACTTGTCAATCACTAGGTAGCATACCCTGCTTTAGCTTCTATTTAACTCTAAATGGGAGCATCATACCAAAAATTAATGTCATACTGTGTTCAAAAAGTCTTGAAACTAGCAATTGAGACCATAAACTCATTAGGAAAATGTTTGCTAAGGTATAAAATGAAGGGAGAAGAAGGGTTGTTTTGCCATTGACTTCTATACAATTGAACATCTTTTTGCAATTGGAGGAGTCGCCCCCTCCTGGCTGTTAGAAAGAATGCAGGTTTAAGGCCCTTCTGCGTTGGCCTCACCTCTATCTTTTCTATATTGTGTAGAGTTATTCTGACATTTATTATCTCAATATAGTGGAAAAGTAACACTACATTTTTGTGTAAACATGTACAAAATCCCGTTAGCAAGATTAGCACCAGCACTATTTTGGTTACATCCATCACCGCACAAAATTGGGTCATGAAAACAAAGGCGTAACGTTACACATGCTGGCGTCAAACAAAGGCGATAACAGTGCTTACTCTGATATTGCCAGACAAAAGCTGAGTTTTCCCACATGTCAACACTGAAAACAAAGTTCCTGTAAATCTTCACCCTGGAAGGAATTCTCCAAAAAGGTCAGTTTTCAGTTACTTAAAACTGCACTTGCATGTGGATGAAAGGTAAAAAGCACAGAAAACGCTATGTTTGTAAAAACACACATGCAGACAAGCCTTGAATTGCCAGTTTACATTTTGTTAATAGCATGTCAACAACCACTTTGTAATACTGACTGGGAAAGCCGATATCTGATACCTGTGCATCACAAAGAACTGAAGTGCCAGCATAGTAAGCAAACATGGATGTCCTATTTGAGCCAAAGTCAGCTGTTAAAGGTAATTAAAGCAATATACTAAACAAACACAGTGGTTTCAACCACTATGTGTCCGATATAGAGTAGAACAACCATTACTCACTTATATTACAGCGTTCAGGAGTTTGTCTGCTAGTATAATGTTCTTTAAAGATATGGTGTTCATGTTTTTGCCTTTCTATTTTGTTTTATTAGTGTTTTTAGCCTCTCCAGTAATGAGTAACAAGCAGCAACACAGACAGCAGCAGCCATCTTGATTTGTTTGATGGCACGAATGCTTGCAAGTTACAAACATGAATCTTTTCTATCAGCAGTACAACCTTGCAGAGATGCTAGCATGGCTGTGGATTCTTAGTCCCATTTTCGTGAACAATACGTGAAACAATCCGAGAGGGAAAACTGTCTGAACTGCTCCCAGGTCATGTTCATACTAAGAGAGGTCGCACCAGATGTGCTGAATTGGTTAAAACACTGTCCTATGAATGTGTTTTAGGTGCAGAAAGACCAATGAACTCTCTAACTGTAGCTTGAAAATTCAAAGGGATCCAGCAAGTAAAGTGATTCTGCATTGGAGGTGTCAGATATGGGAATGTCTGCTTTTAAAGTAAAGTCTTTCATAACTGTTTTTCCAATGAGTGGCTATCAGTTCCTCCCTGGCTCTTCTTTTTCCCTTTGCACCATTTCCTCTTCGTTGAGGGGAGCGAGATTTTGTCTCACATCATAAAACAATATTTCCACCATCTACTGTTATTCCCTAAATAGATCCTGCATACTTCCATTGACTCAACCCATCTACCAGATGTCCGAGAGCTTCAGCAAAGTGACCAAAGCAGCCATGCTGGAGAGGAGTAGAGGTCACTTTTATGGAGCTGGGACAAATCTCTGGGGATGTCTTTGTCACTTTCCCTGGCAGGCCATTGTAAAAACATAAAGCAGACGCTTCCCATGACTAAAAGTGGTTTGCTTTTAAATTTGGGTTTGTTGCTAAGATATTCAATGCTGAAATTCTTTTCAAACATAACCAGAGATGACGTGCTACCTAAAAGAGTGTATCATCAATATTTTGACAGTAGCCGTGTAAGTGTTTACAGTTTAGTTTCTGACTCAGTTTTCAGTTGAAAAAGCTCTAAAAAAAAACCTGCTCAGTACAAAACAGGAAAGAGACACAGTTAGCAACTGGCTAGTAAACACAGTGGCGCATTTAGCTGCGAAAGAAAGAGATGTTTCCATCGGCTGTTGGTGGAGACCAAAAATGGAGCTAAAAGAGACGACAAAAAATCAGCAGGTGGCCAAAAACACAACTCCAAAACACTTATCATTTAGCTCCCGAATTGTTAAATGTGTAATTAAGCAACTGTTCTGACAACTTTAATACATCAGCTTAAAGTGTTAGTTCACTGCCACTGCCTTAGGTTTTCAACTTATTATTTTAGTTTGGATGATAAAAATATCCTTAGAGTATTATTTATTTACAGGGTGAGTGCAAGTGGAGTTTCTCCTGTAAGAGAAACTCAGGACTGATATATTCAATATAGTGCACATTTTGGCTTTACATATAAAGAAACTTAAGTCTAAACATTACAAATTAGGGAAAGAGTACTATTCGTATGCCTTTTACAGTTGGCGAAAGGTGGAAAACATAGTATATGAAAAAAACGGGACAATTAATAATGGATGTAAACTTAATCCATGATGAATATCTAATGTGTGACTTGACTTTTGCTCAGGCTTTGACTGCACTGAGACTGAAAAATGCAGCAGATAAAAACATCACATCTGTGTTGAGCAATGAGGAGAAACATATTTCTCAAATAAATACATGCGCGAAAGACAACTGCAACATTTCCAGCATGGATACCACGTCTTGCAGTTTGTTTGTTAGTGGTGCTAACTAGATAAACTTGGCCAAGATCAGTGAAGTTGGATGCCAAAAGTGTTTGGTGCTCAGAAATATGTGTCATCACCTTAAATCTAAATGGGATCGGCTCATTACACACCAGTTCAAGGCGCTCAGATAGAAATTTCTCAGGGGAAATCAACAACTATTGGAACCTTGGCAGAAAACTGTGTATTCATGTAAGATCAAGTATCTCATAATAACAAGACCGTGAAGAAAACAGGTTTTTAGGGGCTTTAAATAAAGTGTTTATTCCCGTTCTTCTCAGTGAGACGTCAGAGTCTGACACCATGAAACAGCTGTACAGAGCTCTCTCTGGTCTGGATCTCACCCACGTTAGATTAACTTCAGTCCCAGTCAGGTGACAGACTGCCTGGGAGTCATAGTTTTATTTCCCAGTCTGTTACTCAGGCTGAATAAATCATTGAGGCGCCTTTTGGTAATTAGATTCCACATTTCAAAATGCTAGCTGATCTGCCGTGATTATCGGGACCCGCTAATGATAAGAAATTTACTTTGCAGTTATGATTTTACCAGCCAGGAAGGAAGATGATAAGATAAATAACACATGTGCCGTCACGAGCCTGAACTCAGTCTGGTTTAACAGTCCAGTTACATCAGATCCTGCGCATTAGTAAAAGGCGTCAAGGGGCTTTATAAGCATTGTTCTCCTCATCACAGTGACAGTGCCATCTGTATCCACATCCTTCCACTCGCCCTGATCGTTTTCCAAACGCCGCAGATGCCGTCTAAGTGCAAAAACTCCAGCGCGCTCCTTTTTTAAATTCGTCTTATGTGGCGGCTATCTGTACTGAGAGTTTGTGATGTTACTGCAGAGAAGCAGATGTGAGAGTCTCGCCTTCCTTCTGCTCACAACATCCTCAGCTCAGACCTGCCTGAGCACAACCAGACGGACCCGCATTTATAGTGCAACGAGGATAAAGTTGTAGCTTTTTCTTTACAAAGTTGAGCCCCCAAAACCTCCTTGTTACCCTGACAGGTTGAATTAAAAGATTGTTTCTCTGTTACTGCCCCCCAGCATGACCAATCACAGCACAGGTGTTTCAAATACAGAGACATGAAGCCATGGCGAGCTTCCACCATCCAGGCCTCCCTCCCTTTCACCTCCTACACTGTGAATCTATATCCCTCTCTCTCCCACTGCTCCCTCAGGGCTCACGATGAAGGTATTTTTTATCATGCTTTTGGTGGAGGGAGCTCTACTTTTCACCCCAG
This sequence comes from Dascyllus trimaculatus, assembly GCA_024666655.1. NCBI lineage: Eukaryota > Metazoa > Chordata > Actinopteri > Pomacentridae > Dascyllus > Dascyllus trimaculatus. Next base: position 21,315,548 of record CM045462.1, on the reverse strand, counting down.
AGACCAGCTGCCTTTTCCAGGTTATCTCACATCTACATGGCCGGGGTAATTGGGGACTGGTGGCAAAGACAATCGGGATAAGATTTGCTTTGGCTCCCCGCTTGTTTGTGCCGCCAAAACATAACATAGATTAGTTAACAAGGCATAGAAAGACAGGCTGTTTGGCTGCACATCCAAGAGCAACAGTGAAGCTTTCTGTTGTCACTTATCTGGAGCTGCTTCAAGAAAAACGCAGCAGATAACGCAGCTGTTGATATTGGAAAGATGCATTTGAAGCTTCCTGTGCCGCTCCTCCTTTTGACCTTTCCGTCTGTCCTCTCTGCAATATCTGAAGCCAATAGAAGCCCATTGAAAATGTGCCTTTGTGTGTTTACTGATGTCAGATCGGTTGCATAATGCTCAGCCACACCTTTCAGACGGGCAGGAAGCAGCTGTTAAACCGATCGAATGAAACGCTCGACTCCTCGTCATCACGTCTGTCCTCAGCCTTTTCCCCCGTTTGTCGTGTTTTCCTGTTTTTCTGCTCTTTATTACAGGTTTCCACTGGACATATTTAATTCAGCGGTGCATACCTTACATGATCTACAGGAGGGTATTGACAGAATGGCCAAATGAATGGTGGAAAGAATAAAACAGAATTAATATGGAAAGTTGAACTGCCTCTGTTGCCATGTACTTTCAAGGGAAAATTGGCAGTCCATTGAGCTTTTAGTGTTTTTTTCATAATGCGTTTGGCCAGTTGGAAAGCTGAGAGGGTGCAACGGAGCAGACACAGGACAGAAAGTTCTGGTGGGATTTAGTGAATGTTGTAGGTGGGCTGCTGCTCTCAGATCATTACAGAAAGGAGTCGGGGAGCAGCCCTGCTTTCTGTCTGGGTCGTAATCCATTTGCATTTTAGCAGACGAGAATTTTCTGAGCATCACAGCTAAAGCTTTCAGTACCGTCAGATTAAGATGGCGCTGGTGAGGATGGCTGCCGGTGCTTGGTGTCCTCTTCTCTTGCACCTTGGACTTTATTCATTTCTTATTGTTTTTATGTTATTATTCTATTTCTATTTTATTCTGTTTCTTCTTTTATTGTTGCGCTGTGAAGTTGAGTTTGACATTAAGCATAGAGAATTTCATTGCTGGTGATGATGTTCCATTGTTACAAGCACATGACAATAAAGAATCTTGAAATCTTGAAATCTTGAAATCTACTGTCTAAATATAAAGTTCGGTCTTCATCAACAATGATAAAGATTGTATAAAGTCACTCTTCAGTTGCTTATTAAACCCCTTAAACTCATCTCCGTGTGTTGTGTGATGCTTTTTCCATGAAAATTATACCATCCTACCTTGAAATGACTTAGATACAACCCTACACTGCCTCTTTCTCCAACCACTCAATGCCGCTCCAGCACACCAGCTCACCTTCTACTCTGCTCATACTCTGTTAAACTACTCTACACAATGGCAAGCTGTAATACTGGAGTAATTTAGTCATATATGTTCAAACTGTAAACCAATTCTGAAGGAGAATAATGCATAAAGAAAGTCCAACACTGGAAGATGCCAGAATTGGGTCCATGTTTGTTATCTATGAAACCTTGAAAGTCGGAATCCATGTTTTTGAGGCTGTGCAATGCAATTTTAAAATGGAAATGCTCAGCCATTGTATTAAATGCTTATTTTGATTGTGTAAAAATGAAATACTACACTGATCAGCCACAACATTATGTCCACTGACAGGTGAAGTGAATAACATTGATCATATTGGTACTTTGTGCTGTTCTGATGGAAAACCTTGGATTTTGAAATCCTTGTTGATGAGACTTGGACACCCAAAAACACATTGCCCCAGAACAAGGACACTCCCTCATGAAACATCAACAACATCAAACAGTTAGGAACATGTTGAGGAACATGACAATGGACCAACATGTTGATTTGACCTCCAAACTTCCTACACCCCATTCTGATCAAGCATCAACAGGATGCAGTGGAACAAGTTTGATTGACAGAGGCCCCACTGCACAAGCCAGAGTACCCAAAGGATCCAGTGCCAATGTCCTGGTTCCAGACCCCATAGGACCCCCTGAGAGGTCCTCTTGGGGGATCAACACAATATTAGGCAGGTGGTCATAATGTTATGCCTGATTGGTGCATGGACATGTCAACAAGGTAAATAAAACTTGATTTTCATCGGAGGAGGTTTGTAAAAATGTAATAATGAACTCATAACAACAAAACTGCAGTTAACAAAATCAGTTTCACGCTTTTTATCCGGAACAAATGACCATTAATGCTGCACTAATCAACATTTTCATACTGACACATGACTGTGTAATTTAAAGGATGTTGCTTGTAGTGATGAAACCACAGATAACCGTCTTAAATTCTGCAGTTTCCCTTGTTTTGAGGAAAATGTTTTAGCTTATTGTTGATGCTTACAGTCGATGAGATGAGTTTACTGCTTCTCATCTGGGATGGATAACCAGTACAGCTGCGCTAATCAATGTTTTTATACCAACACATGGCTGTGCAGTGTTAAAGATGTTGCTTCTAGTGATGAAATTGCAAAGAACTGCCTTAGATCCTGCAGTTTTCCTTCATGTTTTAGCCTCTGTTAGCTCACTAATTTGGTGTTATGGGGCACAACTTCAATTTTATAGTCCTATGCCTCTGGCACCTGATTACATTAAAAAAAGCTTTAATAAAAAGTTTATAGCTGGTGAGTGTAATGGGATATTCAGCAGCTAAATGTCAGAAATTTCTGGTGAAAAATATACTTTACATTAAGGCTAGTGTTGTCTGCTGGATGTGTAAATGATCAACTGTTTGCTAACATGCAAATAAAATAATGCTGCTTTATTTCCCAGTGCTGCAGGCATAAGACTGGAAGTCATTCATAAATCTGACTTCATAAGAATATGATGTGATTACAGTGAATTGTGGGAACCTTGTTTTAAAAAACGCTTATTATGAGATGATCCACAGATGCTGATGAAACTGGCCCGCCGAGTGAGACAGTAATTCATTAGCAGCTCTTGAAAAATGCGTGATTGAATGTCTGTGAATGCAGGAGCAGACAGAAGCATCTCCACCTAGTTCTTATCTTTAATTGAGCTCAGATATCAAAACAATGACCTAATGCTGAGTCTGGAGCCAGTGTGCTCAAAAAATCAATCTCACAAGAGGAACAAAAGGCAAATATTTAGCTCTCCAGTCTTTCTGTTCATTTTTTATATTTTAGTTTCACATGCCCTTCCTGAATACAGTGCATGTGAGGTTGCCGGTCTGCATCCAAGGCAGACGTCATTGTAGCTTCCCTCATTGTCGGGTATCCGGTAAATGGGCAAAGCCTCTCTGTGTACAATGGACCCAGTGTGCCGGCTGCCAGACTGGGATGGAAAACAAGCGAGGAGGGGCGCTGAGCTAAAGCGCCGCAGGCAGTTTGTCGTCGCTTGTGGAGGAGGACGAGGGATGACTGGAATGTCAATGAGTGGAGATGATAGGTAGAAAGACAACAGTGGCAGAGAGGACAAGAGAAGACTGTGACACATTCTGAAACTGGGCTCACCTCTCTTGACACAACAACCTTCTGAAGCTAAACTTGAATTAGAAATGAAAAGAAGTCACTGAATATTGTATGCCTTTCTTTTGTTTTGATGTGTAATTACCAGAAACTGAAATTATTTATTTTTCTGCCATGACAGCACATGCCACTCTGATAGATGATATCACTACTCCTGAGTGGTCCAACATCTGTGCAAATGGGTGTTAAAGATAGTTCACAATATCACTACAGCTTCAGTGGCTAAACAGGAAGGAAGCCAGCTGGAAGGCCAACATTGTTCACCATTAGTTTATGCTGCTAATTGTGCCTTGAGCACTATACTTTGTGGCTCCAGCTGTACTTCACACATTAATTTCTCCATGCTATTATTCAAATCATGGAGTGACATGCTGTGGTTACAGGGGTATTTGTTGAGTGAGATTTAAATTTGGTTATTTGTCCTTAATGCAACAACAGGCAGCTGCCATTCTCCCTATAACCTGGAATAAACACAGCACGGGTGTGTGAGAACTGCTCCTGGAGTTGGAGTCAGCGCTAATATAAGCATGATTTTCTAGCTAGCTTTGACTTTTTGGACAGAAGTGAGTTCGCACATTCACTTTCTGAGTTAAATACAAGAAGCTGACCCTGTCGAACCTTTTTCGGTTCTGCTTTCAAGGGAGAAAAAACTCCAGGATAAGTACTTTTGAGCCACCCTGAAAAACTCCTTTGCCATATTGACGTCAGCAGGTTAAATGATGTTCTTGTTCTTGATGTTCTTGTTGAGTAACATTTTTCTGCTTTCTAACATCACAATCAACGAACAACATAAAATAAAAGCCACACTGATCTATTTCTTACAAGCTGATAGAACTAGAGTAGCGACTACTATTTGAAGTTTAGCGGAGTTGGAGTTGAATTTGCAGTTGAAACAGTCGGATCTTACACTGCAATTTAAACAGAATGGATGAAAGAAATGATTACAGGACCACTGCTGTAAAAGTTCACACCACATGTCACTTGAACTGAGTTCTTGCACTGGAAAGCACTTGAGAGGTGCTACTGAATATGTGAAAACAAGTTGTTTAAAGTATTTTATGGTTCTAAAGAGGATCTGCACAAAGCCTGATAAATCGCCTCAAATGAAAGAGTTACAAAGAGCTTTGCCCAACCTCCACAGCTTGCTAATTGTCTCTGCTTGAGGCAGCATGTCGAGGCTTTTGGCGATTACTAGCATAACATGCCACACAACTTGTTCATTTGCATTGCGGATAATGGTATGTGCCTGGTTTTGACAAGGAAGAAGAGTGCGTGCAATAAACAAGAAAACATATTTGCTCATGATTAGTCTCACAGTAGGCTGCTTTCCATTGCAGGAACATGTGGGCTGTTTTAGGCAGTGTTCCAACTGCAGGAGCCCCCCCCCTGTAGAACCTCTTTCTGGGCTGTTTTAGGGGGGAGAATAAAGTACTCCAAGATGTACTCTCGAACATGACAACAAGTGTCCTTTTTCTGCCCCGTCCATGTCCTTGTTGAGTAGCAGTTTTCTCTCAAACAGGCCTGTTACTATGATTTGTCAGTATTTTAACATACTCTGAGCTCATGTTGTGGTCAAGGCTGTCAAATCCTACACCACAATGGAAACATAGAGGCTTAATGGCTGATTGGGTGCCATTACTGTGACTGTTAATGCCACTTTGTGCCTGCCCCCCAACTATTTTTATCAGGGTGCAAGAAAAAAATGATGGAAAATGTTATCAAGATTGTGAAGGGAGTTTTAAAACTGCACCTGCAACTTGTTGTCTTGTACACACCGATCAGACATAACACTATGACCACCCGCCTAATATTGTGTTGGTCTCCTGTATGTGCTCAAAAATACTCTGAACCATTGGTCATGGACAAGAGGACCTCTCAGGGTGTCCTATGGAGTCTGGAACCAGGACGTTGGCACTGGATCCTTTGGGTGCTCTGGCTTGTGCAGTGGGGCCTCTGTCAATCAAACTTTTTCCACTGCATCTTGTTGATGCTTGATCACAATGGGGTTTAGGAAGTTTGGAGGTCAAATCAACATGTTGGACCATTGTCATGTTCCTCAACATGTTCCTGATTGTTTGATGTTGTTGCCATGTGATGGGGTGCATTTTCCTGTGGGGGTAGGCCAATGACATTTGGGATTTCCATTTGCATGAAGGAGTGTGTTTATTGTGGGACAATGTTTATTTGGGTGTCTAAGTCTCATCAACACAGATGTCAAAATCCAAGGTTTTCCAGCAGAACAGCACATAGTACCAATATGATCAATGTTATTCACTTCAGCTGTCATAATGTTGTGGCTGATCGGTGTAAATGTTAGTATTGAGTATGTGGTCATAGTGCAACTCACAAACTAACAGTGGATCTCATAGCAACAATGGCCCTCAGCTAAACACTGCCACTGAAAACACCCTCTCAAAAATATGTCCAAAAATGGTTTTATACTTTCACACAAAAAATGGGAACAATTCAAGTTTTAGTTCCGCTTTAAAACCAATTATTTCCTGATGTTTTTCCTGTATTTTAATTTAGAAGTCTGTTGTTTTACGTCTTCCCTTTATTGTAGTCAGACTGAGAATCACCAGATAAAACAAAGACCAGAACACCGACATGATGTGACTTCTGCACACTCAGCCCTGAAAAGACCACAGCTGTTGCTCTGATATCATTTCACAGACTTCTTCAGTGGTCTCAGAGAGTTCCCACATAATGAAAGCCCACCACAGGGACCCTCCAGAGCTTATCACTTTGGGGGGGAAAAAAATCCACCGCCTTCCCGTTTTATTTGCCTGCCGAGGGGAATGAATCGAGGCCTGTTTGTGTTATCAGGAGGCGGTTGCCAAGGAGACCTGAGTTTCTCAGACAAGCAGCATTCCAAGTTATTTTGAACATCTCACTTTTGTATGACTTGGACAGGCTTCTTTTCTGTTAAAACACATCTCCGAGCAGAAATTAGAATCTAGAGATTACTCCATGTCGTTCTCTCTAGGGCAGGAAGTTTAGGAAAACAGAGAACAGACAGAAATGTATTACAATGCAGATGCAAACATGTCTGAGGATTCGTACTTCTTATAGGAATAACATGCTATTACTGCTTGATTATTCACTGGTCTGTGGCTCCTCAGGACTCGTATGGCTGCCAGAAATGTGGCTCAAAAATCCCCATACCACAAGAACCTTTATTTGATTTGGCGCACGCAGAAATCAATCCAGGAAAACCACAAGATTTTCTCGGTTTTAGCCAACAGGAAAGAAAGCGGCTTGCCTTTAAAATGAATCTGCAGTTTGGTAAAATGTCTGCGATGAGCATGGCTGATAAGTTCCTCTTTTATTGTGATGTTATGTGTTTACGAGCTGTTTTACGATGTCGTAGATGGGGCAAAAGTTATAAAAGCTAGCTTTTGAGTTTTCCAAATGATGTAGGGTTTAGACGATGGTATCTTTTGTTTTTTGCCAAAACCAAAAGCACAAGCCTAAAGGTCACCGTCTTTAAACAGTGTGGGATCAAACAAATGTCTGGTTAATTAGCTGACTATCTAGAGTCAACCAACGGTTAGTTCTACAGCCAAACAGCATATCATAAACCACCTGATTAGTTTTCAGCCCCTAAAAAGTCATCCCTATTTGTCAAAGTTGTATATTCAGAAGTCTTTTTCATGAGTTCCTACTACTCTGCACAAACAATGTCAAATTTCTCTTCTCCGCACAAAAGCAGTTGTATTATTGGACACACACAACCATACATGTTTGAACTACAATCTCCTAGAAGTCAGAATCAGTGTTTTTAAGACTATGATCCTGTACTCCTAACTACTTATTTTATTCATGATGAGCACATAAAAAATGCAACATGAGCAAGTTCACAAGGTAAAAAAACAAACTATCCAAAATGTTATTGTGGATGCCTAAACTCCAGTAAAACTACCCAAGATTCTCCAAATCCTCAAAACCTTATTTTTATATCCCTAGAAGTGACACATGCTCCGAAATATAAACTAATACGCAAGCTAGGCAGCTAAACAGGATTATTAATGCCACAAAAAAACAGTCTGGTCCATGTTTTTCCTTAACATCAGCAAGATATAGATTAGTTCTTAGAGTTCTTATTACAATTTTTTATTTCCCTGAGATTTCAGATTGTGAAACCTCCCCAGCACCTCGAAAAGTTAATCTTATTTTTCTGACGTCATGCATATTTTTCTGACGGCTGCACAGTGAGTGGTCTGTAGGTGGGTCCAGGATCATAAAAGTCACTAAGCATGAGCAGCTTGGATGTAGAAAACTGTTTTTTGGCTCATGCAGGCAAACAAATTCCTTCAAATGTGCAAGCGCTATCTTTCAGCATGACGGTGGCATATTGAATTCTGGACTGACTGCAGACTCAGTAACATTCTCCTTTCCCCCTACCCCTAAGTAAGGCACTGTGTCACCCATTCCCCCCAGCACAGCAGCTAAAACAGAAAACAGTGTTTCAAAATAGGTCCCAGATGTAAATGTATATGATTGTGTCACCAGTGAAAATGAGCACACATGCAAAACCAAATTTTCCTGGGCAACAACGAGGTCGAAAACACACCACGATGGATCCATTTGCATGTTAAACCCTTGTCAGAATGTATTTCCATCTACGCCGACTTCAAAACACGTCTCGGTATCTGGTGATCTGTTCAATGCAACATCCAGTTTCCCTCCCTGAGATGGAGCCCACAGAGGGGCCTGAACCGGACCACATCACACAAGGCCATTTAAAAAATTAGAAAACGGAGGGCATCTTTATCCAGATGGAGCTGAGTGAATGGTTTTCTGAAGGTGAGCCTTACTGGTCTGTGTCCTGTCAGGCTAAAAGCTGCAAATCCGAACCTTGACGACAAAGGAAACACAGTCAAGGATTGGATTTTTCAATGCAACACTGCGCTCCTCCTGCACAGTATGCAAGGTTTACTGTATTAAATCACACAGTTCATACTTGGCCTTGATTTCTTGGCCATATTTAATGAGCTGTAGACAGCAACAGCAGCCGTAAACAGAGGACCACAAAGATGGCCTGCCTCCATATGTGTGGATATAAACCTGGCGGCAGCAACAGCAAACAAAATACACATTCAGAGTCAAGTTTCAAGTTTCCATAAATTCTTTCACACTGTGTGCATTTCATTAGGATCACAGTTACATAAAAACCGCCAGGATTATTGTTTATGGACGTGAAAAAACAGACGGTGCGCGGGGGACAAAGAAACTAACTGTCAAAATAAAACTATCGCAGTATTCAGTTAATGCAAGGCAATGTGTTTCTTACATAATCCTGTCTTTTCTTTTTACTTTGCACATAAACTCTCGCCAGTTCCCCGCAGTATAATATTTCTCAGTTGTTGAACCAGCTTTATAAAAGTTTATGGAAATACAGACAAACAGATATGAACGGCGGATGATTTATGGCTCCCCGGCTGCAATTTGACGTTCACTGGCGTTCGCAGGTTCAGTCCGAAGCAAATGCTGATTGGTTTTCCGGCAGTATTGATATTTTCCATTTACTAAGGGAACTCTGGAGCACAGAGCATACTGTACAGTGGTTGCAATACCAGCGTTCAGTCATTCTGGCCAACTAATATTCTAAAAATGGCTCATGGGAAAGTGTGAGAGTGAAGAACAAGCCTGTTGGATACGTCAAAGAAGAGAATTTAGGGAGATCTACCAGATCTAACGTTCCTTCAGGTTGAAATTTACTTTAAGCACTAATGGGCATCTCTGATTGCACATCTGGTTCATTAGGTAGTGAGTACATTCATGCTGCTTCATTTTTGTTCCCTGATTACCAGAATCAAAACAAAAGGATTCAAGTGCTCCAGGTGATTATAAATACATCCTGCTAAATTTCTAACACATTATGAGCGTAATAAAGTGCAGTGCTTTAACTTTTTTATTGTGCAAACTACTTCAGTCGACCATGAAGCAAGCCTGGGTAAGATTTACAGCCCATCGCTGGTCACTGCTGCCCCTCCTTAACATGACATACGAGGAGAAGGAGAAGACAAACATGTAATTTCGCGCTCTTTGTGAACCATTAGGCCGCTGATCGATCTGAAGGGGGATTTATGTGGCATTTACGGGACGAAAATGTAGCCATTCAAAGTAGCTGGGTCGATGATCACTTTCAGTGTTTGGGATTCGGGTGCAGTTTCAGCTGAGTCTGAAACTAACCGTGAAGCTTTTAAAAGAATCAAAGGGAAACCGCTGTGTGATGAAAATTGCCTGCTAGGAGAGGCAGACGAGGCAAGCCACTCGGATTGGTGGCACTTTCCAGACTCTGTAACCTCTTTAAACTGTGTTTGCTTAGTTCTTCTTACAGTTAAGCCATTATTGAACCAACTTTGATCCTAAAACTTTCTCCAGCAGCGACCTGCCATCGAATGACTCAACTCATTGCTAGAGATTTAGAGAAGCACATTTGTTCTGTTTCTTGAGTTAAGGTTAAGAGTTAAGGTTGGAACAAACCTGAAGACTACAGGAAACCTGGACAAACCTCACATAAAGAGGAGTTTCCACTAGTTGTGCCCAGATTATTTTTTAGGAAGGAGCAGAAACCTTACACTGGCATAGATACACTAGACAGCACACTGACAACTGGATTTCTGGTGGTAAATGCCCCCGAAAACAGTGCAAAAATAATAAGTGACATGTATTCTAGTTGTGTAGACAGCAAATAGCAACATACCCTATTTATAACTAGTAAAAATTGTGTTAAAAATGACCAAAAAAGGGGGAAAAGGGCAGAATATAGATGAGACATTGGATAGAGCTGTTGCCAATATTGATGGTGAAGCCTAGAGAGAAAACTGAAGGTGTGCAAATATCAATGTGTTTTTAATTTTTTCTTGTAAGAACAGTTAGTAGTGGCTTTATCTTAAGACGTAAGACTCAAATCTTTACGTCATAGCATGATTTTCTACTGACTGACATCCCCGACTGCTCCAAAGTGGAGAAGATCCAGTCCGATCAGTCATTAACTGCAATCCCTTTTTATTATTGGCTCAACAGTCGATACGTGCATGAACTGTGTCAAATTCTACACAAACAGAAATAAACAGTGAAATCATGGCAGCAATTAATTTGGAAAATGATTTCCAAGAAACTAATCCAAACTAAAAAGGCAGAGAGCAAGAAAAGCAAAGATTTTTAAGAGTCGACTGAGGACAGCGCCGACGTCGGGTTTTGACTCGAACGACAACAAAAATCAGGCAGCTGCCAGCTATTCAAACAGAAGCCTGATGTTTTCTTGCAAATATTATTCAGCGGTTTTGGTCACCATGGCAGAGGCATGAAAAACACTGGACTATCCGCCAGCCTCCAAGGCCAATTTGGCACCGTAACAGATCATAGAAATAGTCGCCAAGTGTTGCACAAGACGGGTTTATGAGCTATCTTTTGTCCAAGTCAGAGCCTGGCAATGCAGTGCACAATGTGTCCACCTACTGTAAACTTTGAAAAGGCCAAGAAACAAAAAGGACAGCAGGCTTGGAGCTGCTTGGTTGAAAATCCTTTCAGTCGTGTGGTAGTTTCGACTTGCATGCCAAATCTACAACGAGGTGAGACAAGACCCAATGAGTTCCTAAAAACTGACAAATGAGTCCCAATCTAGCAACTACAAATCCCATGTTTGCGTTAATGTGTAGCCATTTATGGTTCAAAAGATATAAAAAAAACTCTCTTTGGACTTTTCTTATCTTTAATAGGCCTTATGGGGCTGAAATAAAGCAGCATGAGTTGGCACCGCAGCCAAATATGGGCTCTAATGAACAGCGGAGGTACCACAAGGAAAGTCATGAACAACCGAGAGGCTGTCAACAGGTGCTAAATTACAGGCCTCATGGTCAAGAGTTGTTTGACACCTTTCAATGAAAACTGGTTTGATCTGCAGTGTGGATGGAGGCTGTTCTGCTGGTTTCAGTGAATGGGAGATGTCTTTTGGGCTGCAGAGGAGAGAAACCTGATTTATTGACTGTGGCCAATAGAAGTTGTGGATTCCAGTGAACAAAGAGAGGATTGTGTTCTTTTAATCGCTTATTGAGATGAATGAGGAAACCCACTCCAAGTCAAACAAGGTGTAAATATTTAGCCAACGCTGTTTCCACTGTCTAATTTCTAATCGCCTCATGCAAGTGGAAAACCTAAGCTGAACTGAAGTGAACTGAAATAATAAAATTAAGTTCATAACTGCTGTTATTATTTTATTTGGCCTACACTTGTGTGGCATGGATGTAAGAATTGCAATGTCAATTTGTCCTCTGATTATCTAACTACTGAATGGATTGCCATGACATTTAGTCAAGAGGATAAATTATAATAACTGTAACTCCCTTGTTTATATTGTTTATATTGTTTTGAAAACTGGTAAAGAGAGTTATTATTACAGGATGAACTGTAATAATTTAGCATGCCATCTAGCACCACCATCAGGTCACAAACTAATTAGCAGTAATTAGCATGCTGATACATTAAACTACATGGTAAACATTGTAAACATTACGTTCTAAACAACAGCATGTTTGCATTGTCAATGTGAGTGCCAGAGGTAATCAGAAAGTTCAGACTGCGCCTATAAAAACCAACCTGATTTGAATTTAGTCACCATATCCATCAAAGCAGTCTCCTTGTGCAGCGATACACCACTCCAAGTGCTCCTGCAACTTTGCAATGCTCCCTGAACTTGGATTTTAGTTTATTTTTGGGAGAAGTAAGAAGTCACAGGGAGCCAAACTAGGCAAGAAGCAATGGTTGTGTTGATGTGACACACATCTGATCAACTTTGGAGCACCCACATGCCATCGCACCACAATTCAGGATATCTGCGTCAAATGTGGTCACAGACACCTCAGGACTTTATAGTACAACCCTGCCTTAATAGTTCGACTCTGTGGGATGAATTCTTGGCGCACAACCACCTGAATTTTGACAAAGACAACAAATATGCCCCTGGTGCACTCCTGATCTGACTCAACTTATCCATTTTTGGAAACAGCAGGCTCTTCGACCTTTAAAACTGTTGTTTCTTCTCATGGTGGTAGCTGCAGACCCAACTCCTTTTAACAACAATGATCCTCAACATGAAGGCAATTTTTTGATTGAAGCAGAATTTGATGTGTTCTTCTCCAGTAGGAGGTCTGTGAAGAAATCACAAATGCACAACCCCCAATGGGTAACTACATGGGTAACACGGGTCCAACTGTTAATAGCGCAGCGCCATGCAATCTCCTGACTCATGACAGTAACTGCTTGTGCACACACATCAGGAGCGGCATTGGAACTTTTTGATCACCCCTTCTGTTTTAGCTTTCCTACGTTAGCATTTAGCATCAGCCTCACAGAGCACCCAGCGTGACTCCAGGGCCTTGGCAATCGTCAATCAATACTGTGAGAGGGAAGACGCAATTTCATTTAAATACGAGAATAACACCTTCACATAAAAAGTGACGGAAATAATTGAGTAAAGAATTTAAAAAAGAGCTTAAGAGCTTCTTTCTCTCCTCTACACAGTTGTCCAATCACAGCACAGAGTGGGTGTGGATGTCTGATTCAAGGTTTTGGAAAGTTACAGATACTGTAAAACAGAATCAGAAACCACACCAACAAAAGCCATGTGTGGTGACCAAAGTATTTCAACCGTCTGACAAGGAACATACTGGCACTCTAAGTCTTGTAATTTGACCAGGCAGTTAAAAAGTTTACTAAATACCTCTGGAGGATGAAAAAATTTAAATACTACGGCACCAGAACAGAGAGGGGTGATAAGAAGGCAGCTTTCAGACTGCAGCAGGAAACACTTAGAATGAGTGCACCACTAAAAGCCATTAAAATGTGCGGTATTGTTCCACAGCCTTAAACTGATCACTGCTGAGCTTTCATTCAAAATAATATCCCACCTTCAGCTATTCTATATAAAGCCATTGTGGAAAATTGGAGTCATGCCTCCTCAGAATAAAACACCGCTTAATTTGATCCAGCATACCTTTCTGCTGGTTAACATTCAGCTAATGACTTCCAGCAAGGCGGCCTTTGACAGTAAATCTGAAGTGATATTGTGAAAACGAAGGCTTTTAAATGAGACGGGTGGGCGAGACGCTGCTGTCACTGCGGCCTCGTCACAAGCGAAGTATCACAAACTATCCGTGGTTGACACGAGGATGTTGACAAGGAGCATAAAAGCAGCTTATCGCCAGGCACTTTCTGTCAACGAGCGAGATATCAGGCAGTGTGAGAGCTGCCTGTGCAAGCCAGAAAACAGACTTGCGTAGTTAGGACTGAAATATGATGTTTCTCTCTCAGTCGGGAAACAAATTATGTGAAGCAGGTTACAGTGCTGTGAATAACAAAGTATGTGCTACAAATCTCAGGGCCCAGGGGGAAAGTGTGAGACTATGAACTGCATTTCCAGAACCAGATGTTGATGATATACAGGCCCTCCAGGGTAAAATATATTATCTGATATGTGTAAGCAGGAGGCTACTTGTTTTATTTTAGCACATGTGGCATTTCCAGTTCAAAGATTTATTATAGATAACATTTCCGTAGTGTAAACTGCTTTATTTTAGTGTTTATAAATTGATTACTGTTGCAATGTGTGTTTGACTGCAGACAGACTTTAGTGAAATGAAAACTGTTGCTAGAAAAATTTCACTGGTCAAAAACGCCATCTACAGCAGGCTTCTTATTGTTTCCAACAAATTAGCTAATTTTGCTAACATGAACTTAGTATGCAAAGTTTGTGCAATTTTCCAGTGTCTGAGTTGATTAAAAACTCCATCTACTGCTAACGTCTTAATGTTTTAGCGTAATTTGCAAACAACCGCTTAATTTGCTAATGTTAGCTGCCTTTGCTAATGTTTGAGTTGGTTAAAAACACCATCTACTGCTGACTTCTTATTGTTTTCAGCAAATTATTTCAGTGTAATTTGCAAACAATAGCTTAATTTGCTCATGTTAGCTGCCTTTGCTAATGTTTGAGTTGGTTAAAAACACCATCTACTGACTTCTTATGGTTTCCAGCTAATTGATTTAGACTAATTTGCTAACATTAGCTTAATTTGCAAAGTTAGTACAATTTTCCAGTGATTGAGTTGGTTAAAAACATAATCTACGGCTGACTTCTTATTGTTTTCTGCAAATTATTTCAGCGCAATTTGTTAACATTAGCTTAATCTGCTAATGTTAGCTGAATTTGCTGGTGCTTGAGTTGGTTAAATACACCATCTACTGCTGACTTCTTATTGTTTCCAGCTAATTGATTTAGACTAATTTGCTAATATTAGCTCAATTTAAAGTTTGAGTTGGTTAAAAAACGCCATCTATGGTTGACCTTTTATTGTTCCAAGAAAGGTATAATATAAAAAACAACCTTTTGAAAAGTCAGTGGCTATGTATCATGATATAATTCTGATCATATACTTATCAAATGAAAGACAGTTGTGTGCCGTGTTTATTTTTCTTTGTTTTATTTTTACTTCTTAAGTAAGTCACTACTCAAGTCTATTTTTCAGCAAATACTTTTGTTCTTCAACTCAAATACGTATTTGGATTACTACTTTCACTTCCACTTAAGCACTTGCATTTGCAAAGTAGTAATGTTTTTACTTGTGGTTTTCAATTGTTCTACCCACTTCTGATAAAACACTACATTAAAAATACAAATTCCGTAGCATCAGAGCTAGAACCACCAGACTTCCTCCCACAAGCTGTTAAAATGTTTAATGGCTGACCAAGAATTTGCACACTACTGCACCTAAAAACACTACTGCAACCTAAAACTTAAACTTTTAGTTTACGTTATAGTTTCAGTCTCTAATTTATTTGTGATCACAAGTCACTTTAACTGGCACTTTTAATGCAAGCTGCTACTTTGGACTCAAGTTGCTACTTTGGACTACTTGGACATTTAAACAGTGACAATTCCAATGTCCATTTCATTTCATTGTCAGTTTAGCTGCAGACGTCTCAGGGATATATGTGTGTATGTACGTAAAAGTGTACGTGGTATGTGTTTAAATGTTTGCTCTTAATTTTATTCTTCATTGGGATTCCTAGAGAAACGCCCTCTCATTTTGCCTGCACTGCATTTGTATGTACAGCTCAATGCTCAAATGTTGATTGGATTTGATTTGATTTGATTTGACATTATTCTATAACACAATGAAACTAAATAGAGTACCCTTCAGTGTTTGTGGTATTTTCACTTACTTCAGGATGCAATCTTGAGCTTCATGTCTGGTCATGGGGTTTATGTTTCCATACACTGATGTGGAGCAGAATCCAGACAGCTGGTGTCACACGCAACACTTTAGTTCCTGCTTCTGGTCTGAGTGGCTGTGCGATAAACCATACCTACATTATATGAACACATACGTGTCAAATGCAGCAATTGCAGAGGAGTTTCTATAGAAACAGCACAGGTGTACATCAGATGTCAGGAAAATGATACCAGGACAAATCAGGGTTCAACCAACATGCAAAAAGAAAAGCACACTCACCCTCTCATCTTCTGGATGGCTTCACATTAGCGTGTACATTTGCATGTGGGAGACCTATTGGACAGGTTTATTTCACTCCGGCGTCGCTCTTACAAGCAGTCTGACATGCAAACTCCCTAAAAACAAATGTATTTCATTATTAGATTGGTCATGAAATGGGCACAGTAAGGTAATTTGCATATAAAAAGCCATGTTAGCTTAGCAGCTAATGTTAAGTCATTATTTGCTTGCACAATGTTGCTTGGAGGCTAAAATTATGACAGTGTAAAATGTAAACGTCAAAAGATAAACTGAAGAATGAACAGATACTGTTATTGGCAGGGATGGCTGTAAATTATTGCAGCAAGTGCCTTTTGAATAGGCTGCAGTGTTAGCTTTAGCATCAGCTAGCCACCAGGTACACACTCACCAGCGCAGGAAAGGGTAGAAAGTTGTTCACAGTAAATTAATTTATCTTAATTTGCTAACATAAAATTATTTTTGCAAATGTTAGCTCAATTTTTCATAAATGCCATTTCTTTTCAAACAAAAGTTGAGTTTGATGAAAGAAAAGCCTGTGTCTGACTTCCTATTGTTTCTAGAAAGTTATTTTAAAATTAGAGCCACGCATGAAGATATTAATGATACATACCACAATGAAAATGTTATAAATTAATCTGAATTATGAACAGATACTAATATCAGCAGGGACGGTGGTAAATTATTTTAGCATCTGTGGTTTATGTTAAACACATTTTGGATAGTTAGCTTGAAAACAACGTTAGCAAGTTTTCTGCTACTGCTAGTGTTAGCATTAGCATCAGCTATCCATCACACTCACCTGGGAAGGAAAGGGTAGAAAGCTTTCAGGGTTTCAGGCAAAGGAAAGAACACAGTGTAGTGGTGCTTCTACAGCCGCCAAAAGCAAAAGTCCAAACCTTGCATCAGAAAGAGAGATATCAATATAAGCAATAGATATATAACGTATATATAAAATACTATTTTCTGTGTGCATATTTACAGTTTTAAAGGCCTATGCCAACCAACGTGTTACTTCCAGTCTAACAATTTACGGACTTGAAGGTTTATTCCACCTAAAATACTACTTCCTGTTAACAGTTTATGGTTTTAAGGGTGTACCTGATCCAAAATACAATTTCCTGTCTGTAAAGTTAGGATTTTAAAGGTTTATTTCGCTCAAAATACTACTTTCTGATATTTACATATCTATAGTTCAAGATTTACCACCACCAAAATACTATTTCCTGTCTGAATATTTGTAGTTTTAAAGGTTTATTTTACCAGCAAAACTTCTTTCTGTATAGAAATTTAGAGATAAATTCCACCTTAAATACCAAATTCTGTCTGAATATTTAGTTTTAAATGTTTATTCCATTCAAAATACTACTTTGAATCTGGATATTTAGAGCATAAAGGTTTATTCCACCCAAAATACTAGTTTCTGGTTTATGTCTAACAATTTATGTTTTTACAGATTCATTTGATTCAAAATACTACTTCCTGTGTGACTACGTGTAGTTTCAAAGGCTTACTCCAGCCAAGTAGTACTTTCCGTCTGAATATTTATAGTTTTAATGGTTTATTCCACCCAAATACTATTTTCTACCCAAATACTTGCAGTTTTGAAGGTGTTTTCCACTCAAAACCCTACTTTCTGTGTGCATATTTGTGATTTCAAAGGTTAATTCCTCCCAAAACGCTAATATCTGTACGACTATTAGAATCAATTGTGAGATTTATTATGCTCAAATGAGACGTTCGATCTAACAATTGTATTTTCAAACAGTGTGTTGGATTTTTAATGTAACAAGAATAAAGGTTTTCAGTTTCAGTGCTTGATGAATGTAACGCCGTGTCATATAGTAGCGGCCGGGGTTACTGGAGTCTAAACTTACACAAAAATAATAAAGAGCAGGGCAGAGCAGCTAACATTAGCGGACAAAAAAATATTTTTCATATCATTTAATATAATAACCATTGTATTTCTGCAAAATGCGGGTTTAGAACAATTTAGATGCTTCTTCTTTCTGGCTTTCATCACTGTTTCTCACGGTCAGCAAGTTCACTTGATTTGACCTGACTTAGGAGCGAATCCTCTTTCATGTCTTTAAAAGGAAATGATCACATCATGCGCTCCGAAACAAGAAGCCTCCTCATTTCCTGTTATTGAGGAACTCACTGTTGCCATGGCAGCGGACACAACCATACCAGCAAACAATTACTGGTTGCCAAGGATATTGCAGCTTACCACAGTGTTTATTTGTTTGACCTTTCTTTTCCTGCTAAATAGTTGAGCTCATGCCAGGTCCCAGCATTAAATGAGCCTTAATGACGGTGGTTTACCGGAGCGCAGCGAGGATAATGGCTGTTTTGAATTCGCCAAATCTGACTGGTTTTCACTGGATCCTTTAAATCAATAAAACGCCTGCAGCCATGTTTTCATCTTGATGATGCCCAATTCAGTCCTTACGCACTTGACAGTTCCCAAGAAGAGTCAAATGCTTGACCTCTGCTTACCCAGACCAGCAGTATTTGTACATACATCTTCATAAATGTGTGTGTGTACATGAGTGTATTTGTTTACACTGAGGGGCCACAACTGAAATACTTCCAAGATAAACATGGTTTGAACTCGTCTGCCATCTCTGACTTCTTACGCAGAGCGTGTGAAATATTTAGGTGACACTTTGTAACCATGGGAAGAAATGTGCACAGACGTCATGACTGGAGGGTTGCTGGTTCAAATTTAGGACATGCAGCTTTGTTTTTATGGTACTTTTTAACAACAAGGCATGTCATAGTACAAGAAAAAGACTTGCAAGGCAATTGAAACTGACAAATAAAGCTGATTTAAAAGGGAAAATACGAATTAGTAAACTAAAGAAGCTAAAGATAAGATAAAGCTGACAAAAATAAGTTTTAAATGGAGAATTAAATGTCAATTTTTAATAATAAAAGGCAGCGGGAAACATATACAGTTTTAAAATAACTTGGAGAAGAAAAATAGATCCATTCTACATAATCTGATAGGTTTATAATGTGTATTTTGACTGTTTTCAGTGTACTCAGTAGTTTAAAAATCACAAATATTTATAATTTAGTGTACAAATTTCATAGCTTGCATGATGTTGCTGCAGCATTCTTCATAAGCAACAACTTCCTGCTCCGACAAAACTGATTAGCAGGTGATAGTTGCTGCATGTCAACTGAAAATCATCCCTGCTGTCATCTCGACACCTGGATTCTCTTAGGATTACAACAGTTTTCTGTCTGCATGTTACAATTTTAAAGGTTTATTCCACTCAAAATATCACTTTCTATCTTGGTTTTAAAGGCTAATTCCATCCAATATACTACTTCCTGTGGTTTAAAAGGTTTATTTCGCCAAAATATTATTTTCTGCATGAATATTTACAGTTTAAAGGTTTATTCCACCCAAAATACCACTTTCTGTATCAGTATATACAGTTTTGAAGGTTCATTCTACTCCAAATATTGCTTTCTGTCTAACAATTTATGGTTTAAAAAGTTAATTCCATCCAAAATGCTACTTTCTGTCTAGCAAGTTGTGGTTTTAAAGGTTTATTTCATCAAAATGCCACTTCTGTATGAATATTTACAGTTTTAAAGGTTTATTCCACCCAAAATATTACTTTCTGGCTAACAATTCATGGTTTTAATTCCATCCAAACTGCTACTCTTTGACTAGCAATTTATGGTTTTAAAGGCTAATTCCATTCTAAATGCTACTTTCCATCTAGTCATCTGTGGTTTTAAAGGTTTATTTAATTAAAAATACCACTTTCTGTATGGATATTTACAGTTTTAAAGGTTTATTCCACCCGAAAATTACTTTCTGTCTAACAATTTATGGTTTTAAGGGTTAATTCCAAACAAAACATTACTTTCTGTCTCGCAATGTGTGGCTTTAAAGGTTTCTTTCTTAAAAATATTACTTTCTGTCTAACAGTTTATGGTTTTAAAGCAGGGGTGCCGAATCCTGGTCCTCGAGAGCCCCTATCCAGCATGTTTTAGATGTTTCCCTCTTCCAGCACACCTGATTCAAATGATCAGCTCATCCTGAAGCTCTGCAGAAGCCCGATAACGATCCTGATCATTTAATCAGGTGTGTTGGAAGAGGAAAACATCTAAAACATGCTGGATAGGGGGTCTCGAGGACCAGGGTTGGGCACCCGTGTTTTAAAGGTTTATTCCACCATGTAAGTTTTTAAAAGAACTCATTGTTCGAGCAGATCCTAAATATAATACATACAACACATACAAACTGAAGAAAGCGTATAGATCCTTCTATTTCGTTCCTATCCAGTCTATTCAGTGGCTTAAAAATCACTGATATTCTAAATTCAGTGCAAAGATATGACATTTTGCACGGCATTGCTGCAGCATCCTTAATAAACAACAACTTCCTGCTCCAAAAAAGCTGATTGGCAGCATATAGTTGCTGCATGTCAACAGAAAATCACCCCTGTTGTCATCTCCACACCTGGATTCACTCCCCATTACAACAGCATTCACTCACTTTATCCAGTTATCGTTCTATAAGAAGCTATCGGTTTTCACATCACGGGAGCTTTAGTGGTGTGCATGTTCAGACAGGCTAAGAATAACCCGGCATGATGAAAGGGAAAAAAATGCCTCCAAGATGAAGTGATGCGAGATAAACGACTCCGCAAACATGTCAGAGAGCCGAGTGATGATGATCTTCAGGGCAACTGAGGAAAACCTTTATGAAAGCACACAGTCTAATAGAAAACCATCACTAATACACCGCATGCAGCCTGTAATGGAAATGTCAGCCTTTAGAAAGGGAGTTGCATGGGAAACAGATCTCGTTATTACATCTGACTGTTTCAAATGTGCACCGTCTGATTTCAGGTTAGAAAAATAAACATATATTATTTGTTCTGGCATCAATCTTATGATTAGCAGGAATCATTACAGTCCTGATTGACTGTACAGTTACAGGACAAGTCAAGCGTTATGCCTCTGAAGTGGGAATAAACCCAGAGACCATTAATCAGCCCAGCAACCACAACAAAGTGCAGATGGTCCAGTGTTTCCAGTTCACAGGAAACTAAAGAGGAGGCTGAGGTAATGGGAGCATCAAAAGTGAGCAGAGATAAAGAGCGAAGACAGCGACTCTGCAGTTTGTCGACAGCGCCAAGGCATGAAGAGATTTGGTGGTTTTCGTGTTTTCAGATAAGCTGAAGAAAGAGAGAGCACAAAAGATAAAGTAGGCGAAGGAGGGTGGACAAGAAAGGACAGAAGAAGAACTCCTCATGGATGCTGGCGTCGCTTGATGTCCTTAACAAACAGCAACTAAATGGACCCCAGTGTTGGTTTGGTAAACTTTTGCTTATAAATTAAATGTCCATTACATCCAAGCCCCTGTCAAGTAGGTTCACACAATGCTGATTAACCAGATAAATCTCATGTCTGTGGCAACATTCACACGCTGGTGCAAAAGTAGCAATGTAACCAGCACCATGAATGGTTTTCCTGAGAGGAGGAAGGAAGCAACAGAAAGCAAAACAAAAAAACCTGGAGAGCGTCCAGTTAAAGTTTCTGATGCTTCAGATAAAAAAGGAAGCGCTGCCGTTCAGAGGAAAGGTTACAATCCAAAAAAGGAAAATGATCAACATCAGTGGTTATGTAATTATTATCACAGCTAGAAGGTTGTACGTTTTATTATTTGGACAATTTACTGTTATTTTATAATTAACAATAATCTCCTTGTTTTGTTAAATTACAGATAAATTGTAATAAAACCAGATAAAAAAAAAGTATTAATTTACATTTTAACAGTAAAAAAAATGTATGGAGTGAATGAATAATGCAATGTAAAGCGTCTTTGAGTGTCTAGAAAAGCACTATATAAAACCAATGCATTATTTTTATTATTATTATTATTATTATTATTATTATTATAAATCAGCAAACATTTTATTATTTTATACATATTTGCTGTTATTTAAAAGATAAGTTATGTAGCCTATATTCAGGAAATGCAAAATCATGCTTATATGTTCAGATTTTTTTTAAACTGTTATGTTATAGATTTTCCTTGTTTTCTTAAATTAAAGAGTATATCTAGTAAAATCACAGAGAAATAAATTATTTTACTTGACAGTAAAAAAAAAAAAAAACAAAGCCCCAAACTGTACATCCGTAAAAATCTGTATTTTTACATACAGATATTATTTTCACTGTTGTTTTTACAGTAAACCACCATTTTTACATGTTTTTCTGAAACACTTGCTGCCAGAGTTTTACTTTTTTTATATACTGGATGTTTTTTCTTCTTTTTTACTGTGCAGGTTTAACATTGGGCCATTTTAGTACGATCTTTCTATGGTAAATATTGAGCTTATTGCCATTTTAATGTTTTGTGTTTAACAGATTTTGTAGATGTAGAAATAAACAGTAAAAAATGCAATATGCAACAATAAATTTCAGCAAAGCAACATGTAGAATTCTCAAAAATGGAAATCTAAAGTAAAGTACTGTCTCAAACTTGTATTCAAACCTGCACACGTTTCCACAGACAAGCAGCAAACACTGAAACACTCAACCAACAGATATTCAGCTATATAAACTTAACTTGGAGTCACGTACCTGATCACCTAAAGGCCATTACTCACTGTAGCTGACATGTGTGACACTCAGCTCACTTGCTAGTCGAGCAGGTAGGATCAGTTTAACTCATGATAAAAGACGTCATTTCACAGAAGCATTTATCGCAGGTTGATAGTGAGAATAAGAGAAGTGCCCAAACAAGTTGCTGCCATCATACATACATCACAGTAAGGAAGACAGCAGTTTTGTTCTATTGTGGAAGAGGGAATACAGAATATGCGCAGTCTATTCTCCTAAAATTAGAATACAGAAAAACAAATCTGTGCACCTTGACTCCTTCACAGTACTTAATGAAGTGGATACAGCAGTGGGAGTGACCCAAACAATAAAACTGGAGTCCATTAAACCAAAACAAAGAGCTAAAAGGTGCTAAAACGCTCCATAAAGCTCAAGTAACTGCACATTTGGGTGATAATTCTCACATGTGAGACATATAAACACTGTAAGTAAATGTACTAAGTGTCTTTCTCTGTGTGTTGTGTGTCCATGCTAACATATCTGAATGCACAGTACATGAAGTGTGAAACCAAACACGTCTACAGTCAAGATCGGAGTTTCTAGCCGTGTGAACCTGAAACACCTCCCTCCATGACTCAGTCAATCTGACATCATGTGCTCCACAGAATGGACACAGTGTCCATCAGGCTTCTTCCTCTTCTGGGTCTCCATCTGTAGGAGTGATGGCCGACACCCTGCCTCGCCTGTTTTCCTTCACTCACCCTCTACCTAAAACCAGACCTTGCTTCATTGCATTGTTCGCCCGATCCATCCATCACTGCGTATAATCACACTGCTGCTCAGAGAAATCCAACAAAACCCAGACAAAAATATGAAACAAGCAGAGCTGTTTTCAGACAAGAAATTTATTGCCCTCATTTTGCTGCTCTGCAAGTAATTTTGGGGCGTTTGAGCAAAATGGTCGTATGGATCATATGAATTCACTGGGTAAAGGTCACTGCATGGTTTGCATGTGTTTGAATGATGTGACTGGAATTTTTAAAAAAGCAGTGTGATTCCCCCGTGGTGGAAAACATGATGTAATTGTTCAAATACAGCATGGACTTCATCTTTTTTGTCCTAAATTAAAACGGCATTTTTTTTTCAAACTCGCTGCTTAACAAGAATCTTCCAGGCAGTTCTTCAATTTTTAGAGGTGGTACTGTAAAGCTGAAATTCAAGTCAAACGAAAGGCAAAAATGCCAAATTGTGGTCAAGTGATGTGCCTGAAAATGGCAGCAATGAGAGCAGGAAACCAAAACCCAAAAGCAGCTAAAACACTAGAATGTTTTCTACTGCGAGAACCACCGATGTACAGCCTCTTTCAGGGCTGTTTTCAGCGGCTAAAGAAGTACCTAGAGCAATTGGTCAAACTCATGGAGGACAAATGGTGATTGGTTGAAACTTGGAGACGACAAATGGTGATTGGTTAAACTCAGAGGGACAAACGCTGGTTGGTTAAATTTGGAGAGGACAGATGCTGATTGGTTAAACTCAGAGAAAATAAAAACACACACCATTGTTCTGCCCTCTCAATGTCCTTATAAAGTTGTAGTCTTCTTCAGTCAAACATCGCTATCAAAAATCTAAAATCCATTGTTCTATTTTTACTTGCTTACACAGCTAATAACTACTATTTGTCATTGTTTTGACGTACGCTGAGTTACCGTTGCAGTCAAAGCTGTCAGATATTGCACAGCGATGAAAGGAAAAAGCCTTAAAGGGCTGATTATGGGGTTACTACTGTGAAACTAGTGTAAAATCTTGCGCCTGGCTTGAATTCCCCCAGTGGAAAGCCCTCTAATAGGACACAAATACAGGCCAGATTAGCTTGGGTGATTATTATTATCCTGCAGCTGCAACTGTGCAAACTGGAGCTTCATCTGCCTGCACGGCTCAACAAGTGCACATGTGGGTGTCCTGCTGATGTCTGGGCTGCAGACTTGATGTCTTCATGCGGTGGCAGTTTGTGCCTTTTCACTGTACTCGATCAGCGATGCAGAACACGAAAAAACCTCCATGTTAATCTCGTCTAATTTGAAGGGAGCAGAGCTGATCGCTGTGAGATGAAACTACAAGGCAGCAGCACATCAGTCGCAGCAGCTGGACCGAAGCCCAGGAGGGCAGAAAGCAGGCAGCTGAGCTGTGACCCCCGCCGGCTACCTGGGTGCCTGAGAGATATTAACTCGCTGATGAATCTGTGGTGAAGCTTCTGCCTGGCATTTAATGGAAACCATCCCATGCAGAAAATTACATGGTGGTCCTCTCATCCCAAGGAGAGCCTTTACAGGCAAATCTGTCACCGTGAACCACAACTGACAAATATTTCAGTCCATTTTTACGCTGAATCTTTGTTATTTTAGTCAGTTATTGTTGTGATAGTTTCCCACAATGTTGTGCCAAGTCAGATTGTAAGCGCTTAAGATTGGATTAGTTACGCTACTAGCCTGGATGAAAACATCTTTGATTCATTGCTAAGGTACTGTTGGAAAACACCTGCACAAGTAAGTAAGCAATCCCTCCATGTTTACAGCCCGAAACCATAGATATCAGTTAAATCGTGTGTTTACTGAGAATTAAAATAACTACCGCGAACATTACATCTTGATTACATCCTCAGAATGTACCAACAAAGTGAAAAAAATAGTCAGTCAGATAACATCAGTTTTTGTTTGGTTGCCGTGGCGACGTGTGCAATTGACAGAGGGTGTGCTATCTGTTCGAACTTACTCAACTCTGACTTCAGCCTTGCTGCAGTCTGAAGGTGTGTCTCAATGTGTATCATGCAGAGACACCTCATAAAAGTAAACGTACACACTTTACATACACACACACACGCACATACACACACACACAAACACTATATACTACACGCACACACTGTTTTAGGCAACACAGCTTTTCCAACTTGCTGACACTGCCGGTCAAAAGTCGCCCAGGGTTTGGGTGTGATCTTCTTGTGCTATCATGATTACACCAGGGACCAAAACAGGGTCCAACCCAGAGACACGTGTGACATCATAATCTTCATCATCGTCATCATCATGCTGCAATCACAAGCCAACCTGCAACACTGAGATAACAAAAACAGCAAAACAGCAGCAGCTGTGCAGCTACTCGTCGACTAGACTCAGTCCAACCCCAGACACCTGTTTCCAGTTGAACCTATTTCATTTTTAATTTTTAACACTAATAATTATATGGAAATGAATATTGTGAGAATATTTTATTCATACAGTGGAATTGTAAATGTTTGGGTTGGTTTGGATAAGTTTGCACTCTCTCTACCGCACTTTGAGTGGCAGATTTTTCAAGTTTCGGCCATTTATTTATATGTTTATGTATTTTTACCACTTTTAATTTGAACCATTTAGGGTAGATGACTTTTTCAGCTGTTCACCAACTACTTAGCTGTCTGAATTGTTCCTATAAGCTAAATTTTTATCTAATAATTTATGATTGCGGTTTTCAACCATTTCGTCTTTGCTCATATCCTTTCACCCTTGATCCTTAACTGTCTATTTCAACTTTAACTTCTTCCCTCCAAAAAAAAAGATCACTGCACGTCTGAAATCTGCTCCTGTGCAACGATTTGTGGACTAAAGAAAGTACACTTGATTTATTTGGGATGAACACACAGCACTATGTGTAATGTACGTATAAAAAGGCACCGCCTATCGACATGAGATCATTGTCCTAATGGTGAAGCACGGTAGTGGCACTATCATTATCTTGAGCTGCTTTGCTGCCTTTGGACCTCAACAGATCACCATTATTTGGTTAAATTAAGCCTTTGTGTCTTACACGATAACACACTGGCTGGCTGGCTGTCACCTGTAGCTCAGTAGAAGTTAAATGATGAAGTAGGACCAAAAACATTGAAGTCAGATTGCTACAGAATAGCATCGAACGGAAAGCCCAGCCTTGGCCTAATAAAGATGTGGTGGAATCACCTCAAGAAAGTTGTTTATACCAGATAATCAAAAGTATAAGAAATCAGCTGCTAAAGTCACTGCCAAAGTTGTTAATTACAAGTATTGGCCTCATTTTTCACACCAGCACTGTGGTTGTTTAAAGGGTGTATCCAGAAATAAAGTAAATAACATAACTGTTTGAGTGTTATCAACTGTCTGTACTATGGGATCACGTGTTCTGACCATTTAATCCATGTGTATCCATGTTCTGACCATTTAATCCATGTGTATCCAAAGGAATAACCCTACTTTTTCTTGCCATTGTAACTATTTATAAAGAAAACTTGCGGTGACTCCACAAAGCTCCTCAGGCAGAACAAAGGCGTGCGATCAGTCACTGCCAGCTCTGTTGATTCACCTTGACTTGAATTATTTATCAGGAGGGTTCACCTGCCAATAGACTGGCGGAGTCACATATCAAGTCGGTTTATTACAGAGCAGCGGGGACGCCCCTTTACTCTTGTCATAAAGAAGACAAATAATAAACGAATAAAACTTGGCAGTTCTGCTTCTTTACTTTGGCATGTTTTAGCAGGATATTTTTGTTTCTATGTATGATTTCCTTTTATGACTATTTAGTGTCGCTAACAATAAATCACATATTGTTCATGCAGCTCTCTTGTTGCAGCTTTGAGGCTGAGAAATTAGGTTGCTACGGGTGTTTAAACATGAATAGCACGACTTTTTGTAAAGAGTATAAATAATTCAGTGTTTGTTCCACACAGGCCTTTTAATTAGCAGACCAGCGAAGCATAAAACACATCCCTGATTACTTATCAGCTCCAGGAGTTCGCATGCACTCTGCACTTTAGCCCAGTGATGAAATGGGATTTGAGATGCCCCGTATTGTTATTTTATTGTACATTATCATTCATATTAAAATCTCCTTGGTGGGACTGTCTTGTAGTGGCCTGACTTTTTTTAAAACAGAGCAACTCATTAACCCTTATCAAAGGTTGTAACTGAGACATGATTTTGATCTCCACCTATTTTTCATAAACCTGGCAAGTGGTGCATGAGGTAAAACAGTCAAATATTTCACAAGACGTCTGCAAAAATAAGCAAAATTTATACAAAAGAAACATCTTTTCTCATATTTTCTGAAATGAGAAACATCTTGTGACCCTTTGGAGGGTTAATTTGGTAACCAGAGTGGTACCTAATCCAATAGAAATGGCTGCAAGAGTAGAAATATGGAAATTAAACTTAAGAAAAAGGGAAAATAAATAGCAAAATAGACACTTGGATGTCAGTGCATCAGTAGATCATTATTATCGATGTATTTCCACCTATGAAGGACTTTATTTTTGTGAAAGTACAGCTATTTTAGCAGCTTTATGCACTTTTGGGATGTTTATTCTGTAAATCATCACAGTTTATTTAATGTACACCACAGTTTGGAAGGTAATCAGTAGCTGCAGCAGTAAAATTAATGCAGTGGACTCAATTAAAGACATATATAAAAGAGTGTGTATTGCCTGGTGTGTCTTAGAATAGAGGAGAATCTTCATTTTTATTACAGGGCCCATAAAACCGTATTTATATGGTGAAATAATACAGAGGGAAGCCTGTAATTGCTTAATTCCAGTGGCCCATGTGATGTTTCCTGCACACAGACTGAGCACAGCGTGGCTGAGGCCTCTCCCACCGCTAGAAAAAAAAAAAAAAAAAACAGAAAAGTTTCAGTTGAACTATTTCCTCGGTGCTATAAATACGGGACGCAGCAGCACATCTGCCCTCCACAGCGAGGCGTGGTCGGGCAGAGAACAGGTGGACCAGCTGCAGGATACTTTTATCTTCCTCCACGTCGACAACACAACCGCAACAAGATGCCAAAGTGCCCAAAGTGCCAGAAGGAGGTTTATTTCGGTAAGAGTTGTTATTGTTGCTTATTTATTTTTTATTTATTTATTTATTTTGCGTGCTTGTTAATAGAAAACTGGCGGCTTTTCTGCGCAGATGAGGAAGTGAGCCAGCAGCGTGACACACTGACAGACACGTTAAGTTAAAGTTAAATATCTGGTTGAGAAGTTTGGGGAAATAGTAAAAGATGCGCGTTAACTTTTTTTTAAAAAGCATTCTTGCAAAGTAAAAATACTCTATTACAAGTATAAGTCGAGTATTGAACTACCCATCCTGCAAAATGGCTCATGTTACTGCATTTTCGATCAATATTACTGATGCAGTTCCATGTAAACCGTGCACTTTATGCACTTATGGGATGTTAAATCTATACTGCAGCACCATATTTATATGTAAAATCATAGAATGTAAGGCAAACAGTGATAAAATTAAGGCAACAGAGTAAAAACTAAAATCATTACTCAGTGAAAATAGCAGAAAATACAAAAATAAATGCCTCAACATTTCACTTTCTAGTACAAATCTGGAATAAAGAGTACTTATTAACCTTCCACATAGTTTAAAATATAATAATTTGACACTTAAAGGAGCCATTCTTGCAAAAAAAAAGCACTTTTTCTAAGCTTAAAGTACATTTTCCTTATTAGAAATGTTACAAACTGCAGGACATCTACTTATAAAGGAGTATTTTCACACTTCTACCTTTACTTAAGTCAATAATCTGATTATTTCTGCCTCTAATGATGATTATTGCTGCACTAACATGCAAGGAGCACTCCAGTCTCCGTTCTAAATGCAATAAAATTGTAGTTGTGGAGTAGAAAGTGCAAAGTTTCACTATGAAATACATGGAGCACAAGCACTGTGTCTCTATTTAATGCGCTAACAGACTCTCAATCTGTACAGAAGCCATATTCCTTCGCAAAGAGTACTTTCACTAAGCTTAAGTCAATAATTTGGTTGCTTCTGCCTCCACTGTTGATTATTGATGCGCTAACATGTAATCAGTATTCCAATCTCAATCTTAAATGCAATAAAACTATGGTTATCAAGTAGAAAGTGCAATATTTCACAATGAAACAGACGCAGAAAGCTGCAAAACACAGAAATATCCCATTAAAGTACAGTATATGCTTAGTTACTTTCCAACTATCCTCCACTATCAACTCTCTATTTAATGTGCTAACTTGCACACACAAAGACTCTCAACCTGTACAGAAGCCATTCCTGCACAAAGAGTACTTTTATGAAACTTACATTACAGTAAGTAATTATAATAAAAAGTACATTTTGCATAATAGAAATTTTACAAAATGCAGGATCTCTACTTTTCATGAACTATTTTTCACACTGCTACCTTCACTTTAGTCAATAATCCTATTACTTTTGCCTCCACTGACGATTATTGATGCACTAACATGTAAGCAGTGCTCCAATCTTAATCTTAAATGCAATAAAATTATCGTTGTGGAATAGAAAGTGCAATATTTCACTCTGAAATGCAAGCAGAAAGCAGCAAAAAACAGAAATATTCCATTCAAATACAGTGCTTGTGCTTTCCAACTCTATTCAATGTGCTTTTGTGCACTCCTTGTTTTCCCGTATGTTTGCATTTCTGGAGATTAATGCAGCCTCTAAAGGTCGCCGCTCTCTGCCAGCTCTCTTGTTATCGTATTACTCTGGAGTCTAAGATCTCTGCTCCCAGTAGGAACTGAATTGTCCTCCCTGACGATGACTGATGAGTCTTCGTGAGTAATTTCTAGAACGGAGGAAGCAGAAGGTTTCTTTCCCTCTGCTGAAACACATCGGCGTGATCTCGTAGGTCCGCCGTCGAAGTGGAGGACCAATTACAGCATCCTGGGAGGTGGGGGGAAAGGGAGCAGCTTAATTTTATTTGTGTCTTAACCCATTTTCCACATTGTCTCCGGCTCAGTAGTGCAACAGATAAACTCTCTCCAGGGAGATGCTTTGGAGGACGAGGCCAAAGCAGAATGCAAAGCCAAGCCTTTGGACTGTCAGTCAGATGAATGGGCTGTGTGACTGGGAAACCATCCTTTCCATTCTCCCTGTTCATGGATAAACTCTCCGCTCCTCGCCAATACAAGCAAACCAATTTGTTTGAGCCGGAAAAAGCCAGCAAAGCTTTTTTCCATGCAGGAAAAGAGGGCGTTCACTTCCAAAGTAGCCTAAAACAACCTTTGTATTATGTTTTTTTAACGGATGCACAATCTTGTATTGTCAATCCTCTATAAACTCCATGTCTTCCTCCTTCGCTCTGGAGTCGATGATCCTCCCATCTATTTCATACGCTGCTCATCTGTCTTAATGTTACTAAGCTCTCAGATGGAAACGATCAGACTACCACTGCCTGCATGACTGATAGAGGTCCATTTACAAAAAGAGAGAATACTTTGCTCCTGCTGGAAACTCTGCAGACGTTCATGCTTAATGCTGCAGCTGGTTTAGCCGTATAGAGATTGTGCATTAGGAAGCACAATCATGGAGAAGGCACACAGGAGCTCCTCCATATGTTCCCACAGGCAGCATTTATCTTGATTAAGGTCTTTCATAAGTCAAAACCTCAAGTTCATCAACCTCAAAGAAACAGTTTGACTATTTTTGGAAGTTTGATTTTTGTTCCAGATTTAGAGGACTGAAACCACTTTCATGCCCGTCCAGAAGCTAAATAAAGCAGTGACGGCTAGTTAGCTTAGCTTAAAGATGTAAAAACATAACAAAAACTGCCCGTCAGCATCTTCAAAGCTTGCTATTGAATGTTCTTTCTTTAAAACACCTAAAATTGGGAGACATTCTTTTTTATTTATCTTTAGAGACACTAGTAGGTGGATTTTGTTGCTTCTGGACAATGCTAGGCTAGCTGTTTCCCTGTTTCCAGGCTTTATGCTAAGCTAAGCTAACATTTTATACACTCAAGGGTGGTATCAATCTACTCATTTAACTCTTAACAACAAAGCAAATAAGTTTTCCTTAATGTCAGACGATTCTTTTATTTAGTGAGCTATAGCGATGTTGCTTTGGACAGAGGCAAGCCAGCGTTTTCGTCTTGCTAATGCTAAGTAGAGCTAACCAGATGTTCTTGTTAGAGCATCATATTTACTTGAAAGACATGAGAGTGGTTTCAATCATCTCATTAAATGTTCTAGAAGAAATTAATTAACCATATTCAAAGCATGAAGAGCTATTTTACCTTAATATAAGGCGTCAGACTAAGCTAGCTTAGCACCAAGACTGAAAACAGCTGGATAACAGTTAGCCGTTCATATAACGTCAGTTAATGCTGAGCTAAATTGGTCTTGGTATCATTGGATAGGCTAATCTATAATTAATTTGTAGTTCAAAAACTAAAGAAATGTACAGTTTGTTTTTTCAAAACCTAAAATGCAAAAACACACTTGAAAAACCAATCAAGTACAGTTCATTTTTGTTTTCTAGCAATTTCTTTTTTCATTTCTCGTTACAACCCCAAACACATCACGTTTTGGAGCTAGCCCTAACCCTAAATTCACTAGCTGTTTTTTGTGTCCAAACAAAAAACGAGAAAACCAATTTTGGTCTTTGCAAAGTACTTTTGAATGAAAAGAACATGACCAAAAAAAAACATCTTAATGTACTTTTTGTAGGCCTATCTGTCAATCTTGAACAACAAAAAAAATTTAATTGAAAAAAAAGATGGACCGTGCTTGTTTAGTTTTGCATTTTTTAATTCCAACATCTGTATCTGTTTTTGAAACAAAGAATAAAAAAGCAATATACCCAAAATGACTCCACTTCTCATCGAACTGTGCGAGAAAGCAAATCAGCGTATTCCTTAACTAAATCCAGAAAGGAGCTTTACTCTTAATGCTTGAATTGCATTCTTAACCTCTCTTTTAGTTCTCCATGAATCTTTTTTTGGATGGAATGAAGCGAATTCTTCTACAGTTTCCTCTTGTAGTGTGTTTTTCCATTGAGATTAGTGTGTTTGTGTACACTGGACGGCTTCCAGACAGCCAGAGCGAATGCAGAAAGCAGACCGGATAATTCTTCCTCCTGTCACACCCCACTTCTACTCACATTATCAGGTGAAATAAAAGAGTTGTGCACAAAAGTATAAGTGTAGAACAACATGCATCATTACAGCTGATGAAGATTGACGGTCCTGCAGGCCACTGTTTGCTCAGTCCACTGGTTTGTTATTCGTAGTTAAGTACAGTAATTACTTCAGGTCAGACTTGTTCCAAGCACCACCACACTCAGCTGAACTGTTTTCATGGAGCTGGCCTGAGATGCTGACCTCTCCCTGAAGCACTTTCACTGTTTCCGCTGCCTGTTGCATAATCTCAGGCCACATCAGGCTATTTTTAGGGAGGAAATATGTCATGTCCTGATATTTTGGGTACATTTAGAGGCCAGAGGCTTCACCTGAAACCCGAGTTGTTGTCATTCCTGCCTTTCCTTCAGTGTTTTTACAAAGTCTGCGGGTGTTAATCACGTTCTCCGCAGTTACATCATATTTCCTGATAACACTTCTCCATTTTCAGCATTTCTGGGTTGCTGAGGTCTCCAATTCTTGACCTCATTACCATGTGACGGGTCTCAAAAGTCGCCTCCGTGAACCACAAGAGAGTTAAAACCGGGTTTTCCCCTCCCACTTTTACGATCCTCCCTGATGGGCGTTTGTCCGGATAAACCGTCGCAGATAAAGACGTCTTTATCAGCGTTTACGAGACACGAGGAGGACAGATTCCTCAGGGACACTCAGTTCTTTTTTCCCCCTCGAGAGCCACACCCAATAATGTCCTCAAACTTACCCCCAGAGACGACATCTGATTGGTTTAAAACGGTTATTGGACTAAAAATTCCCAGCATGATGAGCTAACCTAACCCATGCGCGACCCTGTGATGCTTCCACCTCCTCCCCCTCTACATGATTTTGTCTGCGTTTGCGATGGAAGTTATTAATGTTGTCCTGTTTTTTTTTGTCGTGTTTTGCAGCTGAGAGGGTGACGTCGCTGGGAAAGGACTGGCACAGGCCATGTCTAAAGTGTGAGAAGTGTGGCAAGACGCTGTCAGCTGGCTCCCATGCAGAGGTAATAGATCACAACTACAACACATTAATAGAACTTAAAAGTTTGAATAATTAAACATGAGTTGAGCCTGAAACCCAGGACAAAACACAGAGATGACATGACATTTATGTGCATTTTTTTATGGAAGTGCTTTCCAAAAACACCACAAAAAATACTTTAAAAAGCTTATGAATCTCCTTTTTTTTTAACACATCTGTACCACAACTTTGCCTCTTCCAGCATGACGGGAAGCCATACTGTCACAAGCCCTGCTATAGCGCATTGTTCGGACCTAAAGGTGAGGATAATCCTTGTTACACAATAAATAATACACAATCACAACATCAAATAATTTAACTGCTCTGAAAGAAGAAGTCAAGGACAGACCTGTAGCCTCCTCAGTCACCTTTAGTCCTAAGATTTAGTCTCAGACGCCCTGAATGAGGATAGTGTGTTGGATCTGGTTGTAAATGCTGCTATCAAATCTCATGTTATCACCTGATAAGCTCACACAATGATTATCTCTTTCATTACTTACATTAAGTGAGAGTGAGAGTCATGCTTTTGTAGTAATGCTTCATCTGCACGCACTATATGTTGAAATGTATTCGTCTGTTTCTCTTCTTGCCAGGATTCGGACATGGCGGAACCGAGAGTCACACATATAAATAGACAGGTATTGTGCACATGTCAATCATTCATTCATTCATTTGCTTCCTTTCTCACATTTTCATGCCATTTGCATCGACTACGACTGTAACCAAATCCATCCTTTGCACCGTCTGATGTGTGTCTCCTCTGCTTTGGCGGCAGGTTCGGGGCCCAGCAGTGAAAGCGTCGCCTGGGAACTACACGAAGCTTGCTCAGAAGTCGCAATAAAAACCCAGCAAACAAACTGTGCTCTCATTCAGAAGGAACACTTTTTGCACCTGTGTTTATATTTTATGCGTTTGGACTCTGTGTTATCTAAATTTTGTATTCCCACCATGAAATGGTGGTTGGTTCTAGTCTTGTCCTGACATTAAAGTGGATGGTCTGATTATACACTGTGTAAAACGTGTCATTTCTTTAATTTATTTACCGTCTCCATGCAGAGTTTCTGTATGAAAATAACTTATATCGGAGCCATTAGTTGAGTAAATGAATTTACATCCTCTAATCCATTTAAATCTCTACACAAATGCACTACATCTACCTGAACAACATTTAAGGCATTTTTGAGGCATTTTTGCATACGTCCTTTAAGCTGATGATCTAATAAGTGGTTTTCCTTCAACACATGTCAAAACATGCCTTAAAAAGCTCATTATAAATATTATCCATGGTGCATTTCTTGCAGTAATATAAGTTTTGCAAAGGTTTCAAGAGCTCCAATGTTGTGAAACTGTCCCAACTCAGACTCACATAAAAGTTCTAAGATACCAACCTCATCACAGCCAACATACAGTAGTAATTATTGATCCCATAAAGTTCAATATTCAGGAGCTTTTAATCAGATTAGTTAGTTGGTAGAGTTGTCTAGTATAGCTGGATTTGCAGACGTCCAAATTTGTGATTTTCTCCGCACTGTAAGGATCCAGCTTTACAAATATGTGACAAGATTCATGACAATAATGCACAATAACCTACAAGATGAGATGTTTATGGGATGACGCTTTTTTCCTCAATGCTATCCAAATGCACTAATCAGGTATAACAATATGACCACCTACCTAATGTTGTGTTGGTCCCCCTTATGTGCTCTAAAATGCTCTGAACCATTGGGCACGGACAAGAGGACCTCTCAGGGTGTCCTATGGAGTCTGGAACCAGGACGTTGGCACTGGATCCTTTGGGGACTCTGGCTTGTGCAGTGGGGCCTCTGTCAATCAAACTTGTTCCACTGCATCCTGTTGATGCTTGATCACAATGGGGTGTAGGAAGTTTGGAGGTCAAATCAACATGTTGGGCCATTGTCATGTTCCTCAACATGTTCCTGATTGTTTGATGTTTTTTCCATGTGGTGGGGTGCATTTTCCTGCAGGGGTAGGCCAGTGACATTTAGGATTTATATTTCCATGAGGGAGTGTGCTTGTTGTGGGACAATGTTTATTTGGGTGTCTAAGTCTCATCAACATGGATGTCAAAATCCAAGGTTTTCCAGCAGAACACCACATAGTACCAATAAGATCACTTTCATTCACTTTACCTGTCAGTGGTCAGAATGTTGTGGCTGATCAGTATATATGACATGCAACATCATCACTACATCAATACAAACAAGTCAAATAAAATAATATAATCACACCTCCATAATACCTAAATCCAACAAAAATCTATTTTTACTTCACATAAAAGTTAATTAATAACCTGCAAATACATCTTGTTAAATGACACAACTTGTTTTTCTCTACAGATGAGCACACACTGTCCCTATAGGGTAAAGATTACGAGGATTATACGATGCAGCTCCAGAACCGCTACTTAATGAACCTTGTGGTGAGATTATTTAAAGTCAGGACCGTTCTGATGCTGATGCATTGTGGGTAGCTGCACAGCTGAGGCCTCCGCCAGATGCTCCCTCTTTGCTTCTTTTTGGGGGGATCTTGTTTCCAGTCTTCCTCTCTGCTCGGCCGCCCTCAGTGTCCGTGAATCACGCAGCAGCCGCCTCCACCACAAGTGCTTTGCCATCACAGCCTGCCAGTTGCCACGGCAACAGACACAAACAAGCCCCAACAGACATCCAGAGTGCCCGTCCGTCTGGCTGTCACCCTTTTTCTGTGTAACAAAGACGCTCGCTGTCGCAGGAAAAAAAAAAAAAAACTCCACCAAGGCCAAAGACACTGAGGCAGCTGATGCAAAACATGCAGAGGATGTTTGGCACTGAAGCTTATTACAGCCTTTTCCAGTAAAGGGGTTGTGAAACGCAAAGTAAAACCAGCTTGTTTATACATTTTGTGTTGTGTTATGGAAAGAAATCTGCATTAAAAGCTTTTGTTTCTGACTGCACCCTTTTCCCTAAGAACTCATTGCCGCTTTAGTGATCATTTGCGTTCTAAAATCAGTCAGTCCAGAGTGAAATATCTCAACTACTGGCTGGAAATCTGATTAATGTCATGGTTCCCAGCAGAAGAATACCAGTTAGATTTCCATTAGGTTCACATTTGTGGACAGGCTGCCACATAATTTGGTTGCTTACACCTTTAGGATAAACCGTAGTCACTTTTGTCAAATAACTTTTCCTCTGGCGCCACCATCAAGTCAAAATTTTAGTTTGTTCGAACAACCCGCAAAGCATTTTCACCAGTCTTAAATATAAATACGTATATAAATGTAGCTGTATAGTTGAAAAAATCTGCTGCTATCTGATCGTTTTGACTTGGAAATCACCATAAAAAAAACCTAATAGGTGGCAAAAAGTTGTAATTCTAGTTTTTAAATGGAAACATTCTGTAAAAACAACAATATAGTGAAGGTATGCATAGTTAAAAGAAAGTAAACATAACATATTTATCATAGTTAAAGCCATAGCGGACAGTTTATTTCACAGTGTAGCCGTCATCCACTGTTTTGCACAATGCATTGAAATAAAAGGAAAAATAAAAATAACCTGAGATTCAAATAGGATTAGAAACAAAATACAAATGGGTGAAAAATGACAGAAACACAGCTGCTGAGTGCCTCAATTCTAATAAAAACAAAGTTTCAATAGAGAAATGAATCAAAAACCCAGCAATAACAACAAGAGTTTTAGTTTGACAGTCGGATTTGAGATTATCATGAAACTGACTGAATTCATGTCTACCATAATATAAAGTACCAAGCTAAGGATCAAGGGCTTTGTTTTATACAAGCCCATCAAAAAATCCCATAATTTGAGCCCCAGTCTGGGAGGAAAAACAGGTCCAAAGTGGTTCCCTGTGTTTAAATATTCTGTTCTGTTTTGTCTTGGTGTGGTGGCTCGTGTTTAGATTCTCCCTCTGATTATAATAATTTTCATATTTTCCTTGCAAATAGCTCTCTCTCTTTCTCTCCGCTCGTTGCACAGGGGAAACACCGCACCTTGGTCGTCATGGTGATGCATCCAGATGTTTGTGTGAAACCTGCAGCGGTTCACAGCTTGATGGAGAAACCGATAAGAGGCCGTTATGCTTTGAATGTCACCATTATTAGAGCAAGGGAGCTTTAAAATGCATTCAAGAAGAAGAAGAAGAAGCAAGATGTATTTCTGGTTTCTCACAGCACATACTTGATTCATGATGTTGAGGCCTCATGTATAAAAACTGAGGATAATTTCCTGACATGCTCATAATGAAAGCATGATGTGGGTTGTAGGCACATTCATAAAGCACTTATGTTGACTTATGCTGCACTTAAAGTGAAGTGTTACCGTTTTCCCTCTGTCACGTTGGAGGGGAAGGAAGCAGGGGCAGTTTGCCAACGAAGACCTGCTGTGTCAGCGTGAATCGGAGGCTCTCATTCATGTGGCTGTAAAATTACACCCATGAACCTATTAAGGGCTGAAAAATAAGTGTCTCACAGCTATCATAAGTCATGCACTTAGACCTGGGTGGGCAGGATTCCCCAGACCTCCTGATAAATGGATTCATTCTGGGAAAAAGGCCTGTGGACAGTAGAAGGTGCGGAGGTTGAGCATGAGCTGTGGTTCAGACCGAATCATTTAACATTATGAGAGAGTAACATTGTAGTACTTAATGTAAGGAGAGTATATTCTGCAGCCAACAAACAGAGATACAAAATGACCAAAGTGGAAGAAAAACGATAAAGACATACAAAATGAGCACAATGAGGTAAAAAGTAAACAATATGAGACAGAAAACTATCCAAATGTGACATAAGCTAACAAAATCTGATACAAGCAACCACAAAGCGATGCAAAATAATCAAAAGGAGGAACAAGATGATCAAAATTGGTCACAAACTATTAGAAATAAATGCAAATAACCTGAAAGAGGCACAACATTACCAAGATGAACTGCAAACAACCACAAAGCATTGCAAATTGATCAAAATGAGACAAAAACAACCATGAAGAGATGCAAAATGACCGCAAAGAAGCATAAAATTAGCAATATGAGACACAAAATTACCAAAATCAATCGCAAACATCCACAGAGATTCAAAATGATCAAAAGAAGACAAAAATAACTACAAAGAGATGCAAAATGGACAAAATAAGACAAAAAACATCTATAAAGAAATGCAAAATGGTCAAAATGAAACAAAAACAACCTTTAAGAGTTGCAAAATATCCACAAAGAAGCATAAAATTATCAATATGAGACACAAAATTACCAAAATCAACCGCAAACATCCACAAAGAGATGTAAAATGATCAAAATATGACAAAAAACTCCTATAAAAGATGGAAAATGACCACAAAGAGGCATAAAATACCCAACAAAATAAACAAAATGACCAAAATCAATCAAAAACATCCATGAAGAGATGCAAAAATGACCAAAATATGACAAAAAACTCCTATAAAAGATGTAAAATGACCACAAAGAGACATAAAACTGCCAACATCATATGCAAAATGAACAAAATCAATTGTAAACAACCACAGAGAGAAGCAAAATGAGACATAAAATTATTAATGAGAAAAATGTAGAGCTAATTACAAGTGTCAAAGGTTCCAATTTTTGAATTTCTAAATCATCATTTTTTTAAAGCTCAGATTTTTTACACTTTGAAACTTTCTGACTTTGGCGACTCCTGGTGGTAGAATGAAAAAAGACACCAGAGACAGAAACACACTGAGACGAATAAGTCGCATTTTCCACATGTGGACATTTTTGCAGTTTTGATGACCGTCAGCTGTGAAGCAAAGTGGGCACAGCTCAGCTCAGTGGGGATTACAGATGTTACAGCTCATTAGGAGAGTGGAACCAACATTAAACCAGCTGTTATTGGTCAAATGAAGTTATTAACAAAAGAGCTGAGTGAGACGAATGGTCACTGTAATGGCTCTGGTAGCTTCTAAATGTGTTAACCCTGAATTGTCAGGGTGAATGCACAGAAAGACTAAGATTTTCAAACACTACACAACATGTATACCCAAAATCAAACCCATGTTCTTAGATGCTTTGATTTCTAGGTTTATCCTGAGACACAAAATAATCAAAATGAGACAAAAACAATCCTAAAGAAATACAAAATGACCGCAAAGAGGCACAACATTATGAGTATGCGACACAAGTTGACCAAAATGTGACAAAGAACTAAGGTCAAATACAAACTACCTTAAAGACAAAACAATCAAAATAGAGACACAAAATGGCCAAAATGAGACAGAAAAGCCATAAAGAGATGCAAAATGACCACAAAGAGCCACAAAATTACCAACATGCAACACAAATGGACCAAAAAGTGACACAAAATGGCCAAAATCAAATACAAACAACCAGACAGAGATGCAAAATAATCAAAACAAGACACAAAATGACCAAAACATTACAAAAAAAACACCATGCAGAGATGCAAAATGACCACAAAGAGGAACAAAATCACCAATACGAGACACAAAAAAGCCCAAAATCAAATACATACAACCATAAAGAGATGTAAAACAATCAAAAAGAGTCACAAAATGACCAATTTTAGATACAAAATGACCAAAGTGGGACAAAAAAGAACCATGAAGAGATACAAAATCACAACGAAACACAAAGTGCCAAAGTCCAATAGAAACAACCATGAAGTGATGGAAACAGACTTCAAAGAGAAAAAATGAACATTATGAGACACAAAAAGATCACAGTGTGACATAAAATCACAACCATAAAAAGATGTAGATAAAGTGACAGAAATGGAACAAAAACAACCCTAATGATATCCAAAATGAACACCAAGACCCACGAAATTACCAATAAGAGACAGAAAAGGACCAAAGTCAAATACAAACAACCATACGGAGCTACAAAATTAAACAATTGAGGCACAAAATGGTCAAAATGGGACAAAAAACAACCATAAAGAGATGCAAAATGACTACAAAGAAGCACAAAATGACCAATATTAGACACAAACTGATGGAAATGAGGCATTAGAGTGACTGAGATGGGAGAAGAAACAAAAGGAAGGACTAAAATGTGACAAAAAGATCCATAAAGACATGCAAAATGACTCCAAAGAGACACAAAATAAACATTTTCGAGACAAAATGACCAAAAAAGTACAAAAAACAACTACAAAGAGATGCAAAATGACTAATATTAGACACAAAATGATCGACATGAGGCGTTAGAATGACCAAAATATGACAAAAAAGAGCCACAAAGAGACACAAAATGACCTCAAACAAGCACTAAATTATCAAAATGAGACACAGAAAGACTCAAATCTGACCAAAATAACCACAAAGAGACACACAATTACTAATGTGACACAAAATGACTAAAAAGGGACAAAAAAATCACTCTAAAGTCATGGTAAATGACCAAAAATGAACATTAGGAGATGCAAAATGACCACGTCATGAATCACGTGGGACGAGTGCATTTTCTTTTACACATTAGTGCTGAAGGACCGATAGCTTCTCAGTCCATTCATGGTTTATAAGGCATTATGTCTACTTAGGATTGGAGGATTGGACAAATAAAAACCTCAACCAGATAGTGGTGGCAGGTGAAAGGTCAAAGGAACTATGAAACATCAATAAGATTCGTCCTCTACATCTAATTTCAAGGCTTTCCTTCCATCCATTGTTGGGACATTTATTCTGGATCAAAGACGAATGGACCAACAGATATTTCTTGAGTCACAATTTGGGAAAAAAGAGATTAAATATTACACATTTAAACCCTTATGAAAGCAAAGGCAGCAACACCACACTGTAAAAATCCCTGCAAAGGTCCATTTTATTACCAGAATATTATTATTGATGCACTGTAGTAAAGATTTTACATCCCGACTATATCTGTCAAGCAGTAGAATGCAATGAAATATAAAGTACATTCCTTCAGTAGATGCTGCCTGTACATGAACCAGAGGATCTACAGACGCTGTAAAACCTTCCTCATTAAGATCTCCATAGCGTGTCGGGTCTTCCTGGTTTTATTACAGGATATTCCTTTAGACTTGACAACACGTGAGAGAGCACAACTGAATAATAGGAAGGATATTTCACATCCTTGAGCCCAGCAGTGAATATGTTAAGCTCTATCAGATGTGTGAAACCGTAAACCGAAGCCTGTCACTTTCTATACGCACCTACGAACACGCGAACGCCTCTGCCAACATGCTAATGTTATGGCCGACATCTGTTTCTCCCGCAAGGCTGGACCACTTAAGGAATTAAAAGCGAGCGTTTGCGAAAATAATCTTTACGCTCGGCGCGCGAACATGTGGCAAAATGTCTCGCCTGCTGTCAGCTGCTAAACCTGTTAACGCAAAGATGTGAACAGGAAATCGGCCGTATACTTTTCACTCACTTAAAAACTGATCCTCGATAATAATTGCCGCTAACTCTAAATGCAAACGTCAGGAGAGTTTTTCCCGCTCCTTTCCGTTAGTGCCTTGGTGGCAGTGATTCAGCCGAGGTTAGTAAGTTTCTGCAAAGTGTTGATTACTTCCATGTTTAAAAGGAAAAACAGCTGAAACTGAGACGCGGTTATTGTTAATAAAGACCTCCAAACCAGGGCTTTATGACACATTAAATGAATTAGGATGATTAAAAGGGCTTTTAGGCTTCACATTATTGAAACAAAATGATATGAGATTGGAAAAGAACTTTGGTTGAACTACTCATTGTGTCATTCTTCGGGTGAAAAGCTGGGAATCGGTGCAATGCAGGTGATAGTTCGACTGTTTTGGGACATATGTTTTTCTGCAATGAGTTCACTGAGCAAAGATGTTCAATAGATATAGCAGCTACAGCCAAATAAAGTCCAGTGTGTGAAATTTGTAGAGCACGTCTTGCATAACATCATCTTGAGAAACGGTATCTCTGGGAGCTCTGTGAAGCTTCCCCCGGCGGCCTGTTGGAGCCTTTCTGAACATGTCAATTCAGACTCTCATCCAGCCTTCGTGACAGACGACCAGTCAGGCGTCGTGGTGGTTGGAGAGAAGAATCTGGTCCTCGTTTCTGTAACTGAATATGCATGGCTGTCTCAGATACTCCCCTAATCCCTCTCCTCTTCTTAGTTTTCCATCTCTTTGTGTTGGTCTCCCCAACTTCATCCTCATACATTACTCCTCACCTCCCCTCCTGTCTCATTTACCAGGGTTGGGCTGGAGTTGATTAGTGCTGCTGGATGTATCTGTTTCCAGTGCGGCGCTCCGTCTTAGCAGACGTGTATAAATAGGCCCTCTGGCGTTGTAATTGCTAATAAGGAACCAGAGTGTGTGCAGAAAAGATGAGCCATGAGCGCTTGCATGGCAGCCAGTAAAATGCATGCAGAAGGGGGTGGGGTGGGGGGATATCAGCTTCTCTGAGGCCCGGGAGGATGCCTTTGCACTGGGGTAGATAATGAGATGCGAAGGCCTCTGAGCCCCGGTCTGGATCTTTGAAACAAAAAAGGGCAGAAGTCATGTTGTTTCCCCCGTTAAAGCCAAAGGGTGAGAGTCTAATAAACATGACTCTCTTCCAGGAAGGCATCCAGCTGCTTCAGTAACAAAGGCCTCCCAATTAGATTGTAGTTAACCCGGAACACCAACAGTGGTTTAGTCTGCTTTGCACAGTTTGCAACCTTCTTTTTTTTTTTTTTTTTAATTTTTCTGGGGGAGATTTTTGAAGCTTTTTATTGAAATACAGGGTGAAGAGGGGTGGAGAGGAGAGAGACATGCAGCAAAGGGTTGTGAGCCGGACTCGAACTCACGACTGGCTGCTGGCGACCTGTGCCCACGTGGTAACGCCTTAACTCAGTGAGCTATACGGCGGCCCGCAACCTTCTTTTAATTTGTTTGGGAGAAACTTTCATAGACCTAAAAAGTGATTTTTTTAAAATAGTTTTTACCTGTATTTTTTTTAAATAATTTACTGTCATTTTACAGATTTTCCCTGCTATGCTAATTTGCAGATAATGGATAGTAAAATACATGTAAACGAAAAAAAAACAACAGAAAAACCAGGTGAAAACTGTTGATAACAGCCACAACATCATGACCACTGACAGGTGAAGTGAATAACATTGGTCATATTGGTACTATGTGCTGTTCTGATGGAAAACCTTGGATTTTAACATCCATGTTGATGAGACTTAGACACCCAAATAAACATTGTCCCACAACAAACACACTCCCTCATGCTAATGGAAATCCCAAATGTCTCTGGCCTACCCCCGCAGGAAAATGCACCCCACCACATGGAAAAAACACCAAACAATCAGGAACATGTTGAGGAACATGACAATGGTCCAACATGTTGATTTGACCTCCAAACTTCCTACACCTCATTCTTATCAAGCATCAACAGGATGCAGTGGAACAAGTTTGATTGACAGAGGCCCCACTGCACAATCCAGAGTACCCAAAGGATCCAGTGCCAACGTCCTGGTTCCAGACCTCATAGGACACCCTGAGAGGTCCTCTTGTCCATGTCCAATGGTTCAGAGCATTTTTGAGCACATAAGGGGACCAACACAATATTAGGCAGGTGGTCATGATGTTATGTCTGATCAGTGTAAATTGATGATATTTCTACTGTATTTAAATCAACTAAAGTATTGGTATTTTACAGATGTTTGCAGTTATTTGATAGAAACATGACATATTTTAAGATTTTGTTTACACTTTAATTAAGTTAAGTTAATTAGGGCTGTACGAAACATCAGCACCTTAACAATGACACCATTTGGAATGCACATGTTGTTTGGAAGGTGTGATGTTTATCATGCTCGCCATCTTAATTTTTGCACATTTGTATGCAAACATCTGTTAATTATTCCTGAACACGTCAACTGAAGGCACCAGCATGCGTCATCGCAGCTGCCTGTCAGATGGTCGCAGTTTCAGAAATCCCCCTTTCACTCGC
Source organism: Dascyllus trimaculatus (assembly GCA_024666655.1). Classification (NCBI taxonomy): domain Eukaryota; kingdom Metazoa; phylum Chordata; class Actinopteri; family Pomacentridae; genus Dascyllus; species Dascyllus trimaculatus. The sequence goes on along the minus strand of CM045462.1, from coordinate 21,270,922 downwards.
GACCTTTCAGCTTCAGGGTCGTGGAGCTGCAGAGCCTCCTTCAGCATTTTTTGTCTCTTTCTCAAATCAACATTCACACCCACTTCATGCCACAATTATTGTCCAGCTGTGCAGAGGTGAGAACGGAGCCAGAGTCTGAACTTTTGCTTTGTGCTTTGCAAGTTCAACGCTGCGACCGTGTTCCAGAAGAGGCGTCTCTGAAAATGTGCTCCATTATTCTCATATGTGAACGATTATTACATCTTGAGCTTAACCATTCAGAATAACTTTGCTTTCAGGCGATGTGGTGTACAATAAGAGCAACAATATCTTAACGTCCAGGGGTGGTGTCATTAGGTTTGCAGGTACTTTCTCACAAACAGAAGTAGATTGAGATAACGGCTGTACAAGAACGTCAAAGGGTCACCAAAGTTATTACAGCTAATCCTGAGGGAGTCATGGATATTGGTTTCAGATTTAACAGCAGTAAATCCAATAGTTGTTGAGATGTTTCATTCTGGAAGTTGTGATTTCTTTGGCTTTCTACTGCTTTGTACCATTTTAAATTGAAAACGTTTCTTCTTGTGGACTGTCGCCGGAATAAAACAAAGAAGTTTAGGTCGTCTCACTGGCCTGATGGCGTTGGTGTACAGTGTCTATGAAGAGTATTCGCTCCCCTTGAGAGTAGAATTTACAGAAACAAGAGCTGTTCTGTGTCGAGGTGAAAACTGATTCCCACAAAGCAAATGTCAATTAATTAAAAATGTCAAACAAGTGATTGGATGAATATTAACCCCCCTTTAAAGTGACTCATCAAATTCAACACAGGTGCAGCTAGTTAGTGCTAGAAGTCATACAGTTAGTAAAACGGATATCATGAGTTCAGTAAATGTGTTCAGGTGATTGCACTGTAAAGACACCAGTATCTGGAAGGTTCAGTCACTGCTGAATCAGGACTCCTGGATATAATTACACCAGGAAGACAAGAAAACACTCCAACCAACTCTGAGAAAAGATTATTGGAAAGCACAAGTCTGGTTAACATGTAAATTTAAAATTTTTTTGGTCATTTTACTAGTTATCTGTAATTTAACACAATTAATGAGGACATTAGTAAGGTTTTTTTTTTTTTACAAATAGCATGTAAATTATTCCATTTATCCTCTCATTTTACTAGATATTATCCGTAAAACATTTAAAATTTTTTTCCCATTTTTCATCCCTAATATACGTATTTTTCTTCCAAATGACCGCAAATGCAGTATTTAAATCATATTGATATTTTTGCCAATTTAAATACAGTAAAAAAAATATTATAAGTTTACAGTCAGACATTGTAAATGAACAAATTACCATTTCTAGAAGTACAGATTTTTGATGTGGACATTATTTATGCTGTTTTGTTTTACTGTTTGCATGCTAAATTAATACTTTTTCCCATCGTTACTTTACTAGATAGAAAATATATAAAAATAAAAAAAATATTAAAAAATTATATAAAAACTAAAAGGAATAATCTATTATTTATTTATTTATTTATAAATTACAAATGATTTACCTTTTTCAGTCTTTAAAATAAATACATAATTCTTGTTTCATATTATCACAAATATTTGTAAAATATTCCTATTTTTTTCTAATTGAAATTCAATAATAACAACATATTGTAAGTTTACAGTCAAGTGCTGTAAAAATAACAATTTACCATTTAAATAAAATACACATTTTTGTTGTGGACATCATTTTTAGTTTAAGCCTGTTTACTTTATGGTTAGCATGTCAATTAATGTTTTTTTGAACTGTGATTTTGTTAGGTATTACCTGTTACGTGACAAAACTGGGAAAATATGTAAAATAACAGTAAATGGTTAAAAAAAAAAATCACTGTTAAAAATGTCCTTTTTTACAATGTGCAGTTCACAGGAATCTCACAGTTCTCAGCCTGATGTCAAGGTTCTGACAGATACTGGATCTGAAACTCTTCACATCGCACCTCCTCCCTCTGATACAAACACTTTCATATCAGAGCACAATGACGGGAGTGATGAGTGTTTGGGAGTGAATGCAAAAAAACCTCACACACACACTTTCTGGTTCTCACACACTCGGGGGGAGCACCTGGTCACAATGGTCAGGTTTCTCTCCACACATGAGCCTATAGGGGGGATTTGGACCGTTATAAATAACCTGTGGTCTCCTTTTGTCCACGTGACGGATGCTCTGCAGTACCAGCACAGATGTAAATTATCAATACGTCTAAGGGACGTGTGTTTTTAAGTGTAAACGATGAGCTTCTCGTGCAGCTTTCTGATTCAGCGTTTCCCTTCTGATGTCTAATTTTCTCCAGCTGCGAGATAAAGTTGTGGATTCCTCCCTTCCTCAGCTCCCATTCCTCTTATTTGTCTTCCTCCTCCTCCTCTTCCTCCCACGACTTGGAACAGGCAGAGAGAGTAAACGAGGACACATCTGAGCCGCATGCTGTTCTTGTTTGCCTCTTCCAGATTGGCCTGCTGCTCACCCTGGTGCTGGTAGGAGTAGTCGGTTCCCCCTCACCATTTCATCTGCTCTGTCAGATCCTGCTGCAGCGCCGTTCTCTCTAAACCTTCCCACACGGTCGCAGACACAAACACTCACACTCTTCTCCTCAGTTTTTACAGGATGCATGCCGTAATTGAGTTTTTTCGTTCACCGAGGACGTAAAAACACACCGGGGAGTAAAAAATACGGTGACAGGTGGAAATAAAAAAGACACTGGAGGCTATAAACTGAATATTTCTTGCAGTGAAAGATGCAGGAGACAAATTGTATGTGGGTGAAATGAACATCCCAATATTAATAAGGAGTTTTTACGCATCTATACTTTATTTTTTATGACAAAAATCACATAAAAAGTCAACTGGATGCTCACTGCAGTTGTATATATTTGAATGTCTGCATTAGAGCAATCAGAATTCATGTTTGAAGCTACAATTAACTGAGAAACTTGAATTTGTGCAGCAAAAATTAGCTAAATCAGCATCATTATTGTACTGTATCCTCATAATACGAGTCTAATGAAAGCCAGCAATTCATAACGTTGCATTATTACTCAGTTTAACAGTATATTGACCTCATGGAGAGCCAGTTTTGGACCAAAGAGAGCACATTTACAACTCTCACGCAGGGCAGATGACGTTGGTTGAATTCTTTTCTAGACAAGATTTGATTTGCACGAGGAAACTGAGCCAAACACAACAAAGACGTTCAGCAGAGTCCAGTGAAAGAAATTCAGCCGGCTGGCCAACATCCACGAAAGAGAGATGCTGAGGAATGTTGATCTTAACGTCAGAGATTTCAGTGTCTTTTAACCTGTGAGATCACTATGGTCCCTTATGCTGCACATTTGACCTGCCCTGAAGGAGGTTCTGTTTAGGATTTTGGGATTTAAAACACCTGGAAGAGGCGCAAACCGGTTCTTTTCCCAACAAATTCTCAGCTAAAGGGAAACGTTATATCTGCAAGTATAGGGGGACACCTACATGCATTCAACTGGTGATGCAGAAAATGCAGAATTATGCTTTTATGTTTGGTCCTGATCTGCTGCCAAGTTCGTTTTACACTACAGGTACTGCAGCTGATGGGACACAGATTAGAAAACTGAAGAATGTTCAGTCAGTAACACTATTTCATTGTAATTGTGCCAAAAAAACCTGAAGTTATGGCCAAGTATCCTTCATTTTTAGACGGTGTCAAACCTAAGTGCACTGATTGTTTGAATGAAGCAGTTCAAGAGCTCTAATGTGCAGCTGTCAAGTTAGAAAGAAGCAGCTGGATTGAAAGTGCACCGAGTAATAACAGCACAAAACACGTCAAAATCATCTCTTACCTTATTTGCGGTAGCAGCACTTTATTCTGCTGTAGTTTAGCCTTCCATTAGAACACCCTGTTCCTCTTGACTGTAGTAGGTGGCACAACATTGGTCCATTTTTTTGCAGTCTGGTGTGGAAAACCTGTTCAACAAAGACGTTAGATAACCACTGTTGTATTACCCTTCATCGCTGAATGGGGTTTTAGGATTTGAAGAGCCAGCTAAGGCAAAGAATTGTCAAATTTGCTTCATAGTACACTGCTTAGGTGTGTTTTTGGTAAAATAAAGTTATTTCTTAGGAAAGGAACAAAGCAAAACTGAGTGCTGCTTGGAGAAAATGGCTCATGAGGCCTATTTATTCAAAGTAATACAACTACAACCGCATTTCTGTAAAGAATCTTACCTACTCAAAGCCAAAGGCCTGTCGAACTCCACTGCTGCTCCTAATGTTGCTCCACAAAGGGAACACATGTAGATCAGTTTAAGCCGGTCCAGTCCCCACATAGTTAATCAAGAACTTCCGCATTAATGCAAGATGATTATTACAGAAAGTATGAATAAAACCATAATAAGAGACATGGTAATTAATCAAATCTCCTGCACCTGTGGAGCTGAGCAGGTTGTTGTAACCTTCTTCCTGATTACAGGAAGTGGATTGGAGAGTCGAACTGGGAGTTGCTCCAATCAGAATCTTCAGAGTGTTGGGTGGAGGCGGGAAGACGGACCACACCTCAGGAGCTTCAGCCAATCATGAGCAGGAGACCACACATCCAACTCAGTACATCAAACACTACAAAGTAGGGTGAAATTTAAAAATCTAGAGATCCGAGAGGGGAACAAACTCATTGATCAAATTACTTTAAGATGCCAGGACAAATCAAACCACCAAAGATGTGCAGAATTATGATTTCACCACAAATTAGCTTCATGAAGTCATCATTACTGTGATGATCCACCCTCTGAGACGTTATTGTGTACGTGTTCTCAGACACCTTCAAACTGGGCGACTCCAAGTCCTAAACTAAGTCCTGAATGGCCCCAAACTGTCTATAGCTGAATGACAGCAACACAGAAGTGACTGATTGTGGTTCCCTCAACAAAACAACAACCGACAGCCAACCTGCATCTGTAACGTCAAGAATAACGGTGTCATGTTTGACTCAGCACTAAAACTTGACAAACAGATTAGCTTTGTTGTGAAAGGGTGTGACAGCTGCATTCATTTCCTTAACGCTACACTGCACCTGGTATCGTCAACTCCTGAACATCTCACACCAAGCATCACACCTGTACTAACATCCCTGCCCAATACAGGATTAGTTTTGAAGTTCTTTTATTTATCTGTGAATGCTCCTACTCCAGCACTCAGTCTCTTAAATCCTTAGCAAGGACTTTTGCTGAAACATCTCAGGTCATACACGTTTTGAATGACTTGTGGTTGCACTTAGTGGTCTTAAACAGCCGTTTATACTTGATACTGATCTTAAAAGTTGTCCTGTTGTCCTTGTATTTTAAATGCATTGATTTTGCAAGTTTCGTCCTGTTTTCTTCTTTTTTTAAACCTTATTTTTTAGGGGGAAGAGTTTTTCCATTTTTCTTGGATAGAGAGAGGGAAAGAGTGAAAGTGGGGGAGACAGGACAGGAGAAAGACATGCAGCTAAGGGTCTTGAACCAGACTCGAACCCACAACCGTCGCAAAGGGACTGAGCCCACGCGGCATCGCCCCAACTCAGCGAGCCGAACGGCGGCCCCTTGGTCCTATTTTCTGCCTTTTGCACGTTTTTATTGCAGTCTTTGAACATATGTTTGCTATGTTTGCCCCAAATTTAGCCATTTTAAGGAGTAAGCTGAAGACTGTTCTTTTCTTTCCACTGTTTTGAAGCAATACGTGTTATTATAGGTGAGCAGGAGCACCCTTCCCTGCAGAGCATCTATGAACAGGCCACTCTGCGGCTGGCCAGTAATATCTGAGTGAGCCTTCACACGCTCTGCACTTGGAGCATGAACTATTACCTTCAGGGAGAGGGTTCAGAGTCCCGCGCTGTCCACTGAACAGACTGAAACCTCCCATGTTCTGACCTCGATCAGGCTTCTTAACCAACAGAGGATAATATATGTGCTTTTTATTATTTATTAGCTATTGTGGATTGTGATGTACAATGTGTTGGCTGCAGCATGGGTGAACAGCCCAAGACAAATTTCTCACTTGTGAGACAAAGTTAATCTTATCTTTATCTTATCTCATCACTAAGTCTGGTCTAAACTGCCTTCAGTTCTATTGAACTTGTCTGCAACAAATTTTGATTTAATATTTTATTGTACGTGCTTTAATTTTTCTCATCTGTTGGATTTTGTTTTAGGTGTTTTAGTAAATAAGTTTTAATCATGCTATAAATATGTGCACTATTCAACTTGTCTATACTGTTTTTAATTAATTGAATCTCTATTATTTTTCTTACATTACTTGTAAAGCATTTTGAATACTCTGTGTATGATAAGGTGCTTTATAAATAATATTACTCGCTTGTCAGCCCAGGTGGTTTAAAAATGCACTATGAAAATAAAGTTCAAATCATTTTATTCAACCCGTCAGACGTCGGAGTCCCCACCAGACGAACCTCATGTGAATAATGCAATCAGCGCCGTGGGAAACCCATTGAGCGCGGCACAGTTTGACTCTCAGCTGGAGTTCTGACGCCCTCCTCTGCCCTCTCTGCAGACTTCAGCGCCCGAACTGCTGCAACAATGCCGCCCTCTTGTGGCTCCCAGTGAAGCAGCAACTAGAGAGGAACGTTTAAAAAAAGAAAAAAGAAAAAAAAAAAAAAAAAAAAAAAAAAAAAAAAAAAAAAAAAAAAAAAAAAAAAAAAAGCCAGCCACCAGAAAAGCCTGCTGAATATTTTAAAACTTTAATATACAGTGCTTCATAAATCATTACTAAAAACACAGGTGGTAAAAATCAAATCAAAACAAATAAGTTACACTGTAGTAAAAAGCACTTGAGATTCCTTTCCGTTTTTCATCATTAGTGTGAACCCCATAAGAAAATAGCATAGAAAGTATGCAAACATAGAATTCCATTCATATATATATTTTCTAATCTTTAGCTAAATAAACCTTTTTTTTGTCCCCTTTAAAATTCCCTTAAACCGACTGGAGGATATGAGGAGAAGCTGTGTGTTTGTGGCCTCGATTTCATCCGTAATTCTACTTTTTTTTTTAGTGAAAACACCCCCTCCCCCTGACAAGAACCTCAAGATGAGAAAAAAAAAAGGAAATATAAATTAACAAACATGTGAACAGTCTGCAAAACTTTTTTTTTTTGACTGGCATACAGTTGAACATTTGACCTCAAAGCACTCATACACACACTTTTTTCTTAAACAGGACAACCCCCCCTGCACACACACACACATTCACACACACACACACACACACAAACAGTCTGTGCATAGACCCAGGTTTAAACTGGTGGAGTTAACTGGTAACTGGAGCCGTTTCTCCCTCGCTCTCCCAGCTTCCCCACTGTGGTTTGTCCTTTAAAGGAAAATAACCCTTTAACCCACGTGTTGCCACGGCAACAGAAGCTGGCTCCGGGGGCTGAAGGGCTCAAACGCAGAGATATGCGGCGATAGACGGATCAAAACACGCCGTTTCCATGGTCCAATTCAGCGCCTCGTATCAAGGTAAACAGATAAAAGGCAGCCATAGATACACCGCATGGCTGGAGACAAGAAAATATCAACTCGATATTGGTTTTTAACGGCCACTTTGATAAGAAAATTGATATAAATACTTTAAAACGCTCTATTATAGCAACTCTATTCTGCATACTGATGAATCTGCATTTAAATTTCACTTTTTCTCTCCATTATTTCACAAGCTGTGTCCTTCAGTCGCAGCCGAGCCACACTGCCAAGGTTTCAGCGGAGCGTGTTGGTGCCACAACAATCCAAAAGCAGGCTGAGACTCTTCTCCGTGTTGGCAAAAGAGTGAATCCATTTCATCTGACGTATCGGGTTTCAATTTAGAGCTACCAAAATATCAGCAAACAGGGATTTCAGGGCGAGAACATGATATGATGTGCCACCGAGCTCCTGCTGGTCTGCACTTTTTTTCGTCACCGTATGAAGTGTGATGACTTTGATGGCGGGTAAAAAGTAGCAGAGGGCAAATAGGAGGCATTTGAGCTTTAAGTATGTTTTGCAGTAAGAAAAAAAAAGCTTCTGCCTCTCTCATTTCCTGTTTATGCCAGTAAATTATTTACTCTCATCAGCAGGCTGTGGAGAAGTAAAACTGTAAACCGTAGAGGAGATTGATATCCGGCACTTAAAAGCAGGAAGAATAGAATGTGACTGACTGCAAAATCTGCATTTAATGCTGCACGAAAGCAAGAAATAAGAGTGCGGGGATTCAGAATCAGCTTTAAAAAACCTGCAAAATTTGAACTGAGTCTGGTTTTGCACTGGAGCATCCAATCAGCAACAGTCTGTGGGAAGTGCCGGGGTTCAAATGCTGAGGTAGTAAGTCATGATAGAAGCCGACGTCTGGAAAAACTTAATTCGAAATCTCCTGTTAAAACCTGCAAAACATGCATCAAATTTCTCTTTTTGTTTGTCGATGAGGTAAATAATTTACTGACAGACAGAGGAGATGTTATGGATAGAGTCTCTTATTTCAGCCTGCTCAATCTGGATTGTTTTGCGGCAAAGAACGCGAGTTTGTACCTACCGATTTTCCCCTATAATCGAGAGACAAGTAGCGTATATAAAAAGTAAACCCTGGCTCGAATTTCAGCGATACGTGAATTTGTTTGAGCTGTTTGTTGTCTTTTCCCCCGCTTCGTTCCGTGTATCTACAGAGCCCTGCGGTTTGAACAGTCTGAGTCAGTAGCTCCTATCAGTTACAGGGTTTGACAGCGAGGCATCCAGAGCAGCCGGATAGAGGAGGGGGGGAGGGCCTGAACGCTCAGGTTAAAAAGGGGGTCAACTTGTTCTATTGCACATACATTTCTGCCTTTTTTCTTCATATCTGGCTTCCAAAAAAAAAAAAAAAAAAAAAATTCTCACAGTTATAAACAGGCAGCGAGTAGCATTGTTTTTGTTTTTTGTTTCCTTAAATTAAAAAAAAAAAAAAAAAAAGCTACGGACAAAACAGATAAAAGCGCTTAATTAAAACTGCAGCCAAAACCAGAATATAATAATAATAATAATAATAATAATAATAATAATATTAATAATCATCAACAGGAATATTCACAAAAACAACAACAATAACCATATATAGCTACACAGGCAGGGAAAAAAGTAACGTTTACCTGTATATATATTCATAAAAAACAACAACAGTGTAAAATTGATTGTCATTTTCGAGATAAAAAGCATCATAAACATCCAAGGCATCGACAGTGAGGAACAAACTGGGGGGGATATAAAAGGGTTGAAGATAGAGGAGGGGGATTCACAAAAAGGAACAGAGAGAGAACCCATTTGGTGCACATCATGCGTCTGAGAAAAAAAAAGCTTTTGGCGGCTTCGAGTGCAGGAGAGCGACGAAACAGAGGCGGCAGTTTGCAAACGCCGTCCATCCATTTGTCGGAAAAACTCCCGCCGCGCTCGACCCAGCTGTCGAGATTTCAAAAGTTCATCCTGGATGGCTGGGATGCGGGTTTAGCAAGCGCGTGCTGTGGCTCAGAGGAAACGATAAAAACAGGAGGAAGGGGGGGCGTCCGAAAAAGTTCCACCCCTGTCGAAATGAAGCAGGACGAGACTCGAGAAAGTGCTGAGGAAGGCCGCAGCTGGGAGCGAAGAACGGGACAGCGCCGAGAGGAGCGGCATGGCTTTAGTTTGACCGAGCCCTGTGACCAAGAGAGGTAACAACTCTTGAAAAGCTTTTCAAGCAGAGTAAAGGGGAGTTCTGGAAAGCACGTCGTCAACACGCACACACGCATCTCACTCAGTCCACACATTCACAGTTAAACGTGGGAGTCAATCTGTCCCTGAATGTGCCGAGCTGAAACGGAAGTGTTCCTGTTCCGTGAAATGTACACAAAGTTCACTGGAGGGTTCATTCTTCTTTTTCTTCTTCTGTCTTTTTCTTAAAAAAAAAAAAGACCTGAAGACAGGTGCAGTCAGTGTGTCTGCGGCCTTCCTCTTACTGCCAGTCGTCGTCGTCGTCGTCCTCCCCGTCCGAAGAGTCGTCGTTGGTGCTGTCGCCGCCCACCTGCCGCGTCCCGTTCTGCTGCCGCGCTGCCAGGATGGCGGCGGCCTCGGCTGCCGCCTTCGCCGCCGCTCGCTCCTCGGCCTCCTTCTGGCGCAGCGCCGCCGCCTTCTTCTCCTGCTCGGCGTGGCTCTTCATGTGGGCGCTGCGGCTCTTCACCTTGTAGAAGATCCTGCAGGAGACAGAGGGAAGAGGAGGTCAAAGAGGTGCTGCAGGTCAGTCTTAAGACGGCTCCAGACTGTGAACAAAACGGCTGCATATTAAACCTTCTTTTGAGAGTTTGCGAATTAAAGCTTGGAGTTGTTGCATTCGTGCGAGTGTGTAATGATCGTCAGGCTGATTTGAAGCGTCTACATTTGCTACTGTGGTTGAAAATGGTACTTTCTCTTCCTCATTAGCTGAGCCAGTCTCTCCCTACCTGACATGCGAAACAATCTAGATCTGATTATTTTAAAGTAACTAAATGAGGAGAGAATGAAGGAGGCTGGTGGAGAAGTAGAGGTCCAAGTCGACACGCCCGATGATAAAAGAGTGCAGGTCCAGGCAGAAAGACAGCGACCTAGTTAGCTGAGAAGAAAAAGTAGTCCACTACATTCTGTCATGATGGCTGACAGCGCAGAGCTAGGGCAGAAAGATGAAACAAATATTAACAGCCATCACAATTTTGACTTCCAACAATTAAATGAACATGATCGACTGTAATATTGATGCTTAAAAAGTGTTTTGCTTGTACAAAACGTCTTCCAATTTAACTTTGAGCGTCTTATTTTACTCTTTTCCCCAACTGATTTCTACTCCACTGCAATGTGTACCTTAACCTGCACGTGAGGCGTTTAGGGAACATCTGTAAATTGTAGTGTCTTTTGATAAGCAGATGTTTAGCAAGCGTTTAGCCTGTGCAAATCAGCAGTACCAGTGGAAATGTTAGTCTAGAGTCCTGTCTGATTTGAGGACGATTAGAGTGCGGGTATCAATGCAGAGCTCCCCAAAGAAAGAAGGTTGGCAAAATGATCACCTGAGCACAACTGTAACGATTAAACGATCAGTGGTCGACTATTGAATTCATTGTCAACTAATTTAATAATCAGTTAGAGTAAGTATTTTAAAGAAAATGTCTAAATTCTCTGATTTTGGCTTCTTCAATTTGAATATTTTCTGGTTTCTTTACGCCTCTATGACAATAAACTGAGTATCTTTGGGTTGTGGACTAAACAAGACATTTCAGGATGTCATCTGGAGCTTTGGGAATCACTGGTCAACATATTTCTCCATTTTTTATATTTTACTTACAAAACAACTAATGGGTTATATGAAAAAATAACCTACATTTAATCAACAGTGGAAATAGTTGTGCAATCAAACACGACGGTAGATCAAGTATAAAGTCAAGAGCACACTCCTGTCCAATGATTGCGACTCCAGATGTCACGATTATTGGACAAAAGATGAAATAACATGAATATATTTGTGTCTTTCTCAGTGATTCCTCAGGTTTAAAGTTTATAATATGTGGTTTATCTGATGAAACAGATCAGCTGAGACTTTGAATATGTAACTCTGTTAAATGATGAATTCAGAATTGTACGGAGCAAAGTCCACGAAGCAATTCCTCCAAAAGATGGACAGAAAGCACGAAAAGAAATGAGTGGAAGATGCTTTCATTTCTGCAAATTACTCTGAAAATATAATCGAGACTTAACCGGTGCAGAGGATTCATGCACATCGGCGTTTCTAAATTTGGTACTTGCACACATCCGTTATTCTCTTTGTCTCTCTGTAAACACTGTGGTCAAAGTTCAGTCCGATACATGCAAATAAGGCTGGATAATGATTCTTCGACTACAGACTCGCAGCAATGATTTGTAGCTGATGTTTTCCATTATTTTCTCATAAAAACAGTCACAAAATCACATATTAATTGCAATTTTTTCCTAAGCAAGAGAGCAAAACCTAAAGATACTTAACTTAGAATTGTGCAAATTACAGAAAACTGAAACTGTTTACATTTAGGGAAGATATTGTGTGGAAACTGGACTTATCAGTTTAGTTCTACAGCATATATCCGACCACAGCAGCTGATCTGAAACTTATTTATGTCTCCAAACCTCTGAAAAGCTGTGTTTGGACTCCCCTGCAGCACGACAGATCAGACTCTGTAGTGGAGGGTAACCTACGGTGAGGACACTCTGAGCAGGTCCAGCTTTTGAAGAGCGACCGCAGCTCTTGTCAAGTCACCGGGTAGAGTTGCATTGACAAGAGGAGGCATCGACTGTGTTTCAGTTGCTAGGACACAGTTGGCAATAACACGGCCGGTGTTGCCAGAGGACGCGCTGTTATTTAATCAGAGCGTGACAGGACGTTTGAATCTTTCAAATCGACACCGTGAGACACTTGCCTCTATTTACCGATGCATATTCCAAGTGGGCAACATTTCCTGCAGATTTTTTTGTGTTTTATATATATATATATATATGTAGCTTCTCCTGTCTGAGGCCTCTTATGTAACCTCAGTGAAGAAGTAAACAGAGCCGACATGTAAAACGCAGCAGCAGAGACTGATGGGACACTTCTGACGGCTCACCTGCCGCACTTCTTGCAGGGGAACTCTCCCTCCTGCCCGGCCGAGCCCTTGTTGCCCGTCGAGGGGCTCGTCCTGCGCGCGTTGCCGTCGTAGTTTCTCGGTTTGGAGCTGGGGGGAGGCGGGTGAGGAGCGTGGACGACCCGGGACAGCGGCTGCTCCCTCCCCATGTCCTCCTGGCCTTTCATGATGAGGACGGTCCCCGGCTGCAATAAAACACGAGAGGCGTCATTAACATGAAAAGCTGCAAAGGCTTTTAAGACAGTCGCCGGGGAAATAATGAGCCTGAAGCCGCTTTATGAGCAGCTTTAATGTCGGATAGCGTTACAGCGGCATGCAGGAATGTGCCAGTTAACAGCAGCACGCATGCAGCCTCATATTTTTCCCCCAACAACACACGGATAGCAAGGACAGAAGTTTTTCTGTCGAGTCATTGTTTGTCGTCACACAATAATGGAGTTACACAATACAAGGGAGGTGGATTCAAGACGAGTTATCTCCTCCGAATCCCAGCGGGGGGCAGCAGATCCAACAGACATCCACCAAGTCGGCCAGAGTTCAAAAGGACAAACAAGTGTGAGGAGGCCGAGTGAGGTTTCTAAAGCGGGAACATGTGGAGGCTTGTTGCAAAACAGTGTCTGTTTATCTTGTCAGGGGATTTAGGGAAAGATTCCGGTATGAGCTTTTAGCCTCCTAACGCTGCTGCAGTGTTTACATTATTGGACTGTATATATACTGTAGATGTTAAAGTGTCTGTGAATAAAAAAACACACACAAAACATAAATAGTAAGAAGGAATACTCGGAAAAAACAGATAATAGCAACTGTAGGATCCTGGCTTTATAAAATGACACCTTTGCATAAATTAGAGACAAGATATATCAAGGCATTTAGAATATAATCACCTCAGTATGAACTTAATTAAGAGGGATTTCAGGGGACCCCACGTGCAAAAAGTTCTAACTATTGATTGTTATTCTGGAGCGCTGACCTACTTTTGCGGGTTATCATGATTTAGTATGGTTGTAATTTGTATGACACCTAAAAAGAGAAGGGGTTATCTGATATTTAGACGAGAACATTTCAGAATGGAAATAATCATTAGAGGCTACGTGCACCAAGGTGGTAGAAAAATAAAGTGTCAAAGCAAAGTGTTGAGCGAATGACTGGATGAGTGCAATGTGAGCACGTTTGAGGTGTGGCAGTTTTGTAGCCCGAAGTGGAAAGCACAGCACTGATGTTACAAGCTGAGGAGAGTCGATGAATCACTGTTTTTACACTTTCTTTTCATCCTCGAAACCCCCAAAACTTCCCTGTGGGTTTGAAAGACATCCTATTTGTGTTTTTAAAATTGCCAAAGTATCAGCAAAAATGGGGTAAATGGTGCAAACATAAGCTTAAAATCATTTAATGTCATCCTACATGTCTCATTTAAGAATTTGCCATGAACAGACCATATGCATGAACCACATTCTGTAAAAAAATAAGAAGAAAATCGTTCACCCTTTGGCCATTAGTGACTCTGCTGCAACCAACAGTCATGTAACAAAAATTTAGGGACTTTTCAGCTGAACTGGGTTAACCTGAAGGTTGTGTTTACACCAAGCAGCTAGAAGGCAAGTATGGAAACAACCTGGGTTCTCTCTACTTCTAGCCATGGCTGTGCTGCTTCAATAGAGGTGCAGCGAAAAATGAACCCACAGTGAATAAAAATGCATCTGGGGCGACTGATTGTGGGGTTTCAGAGGGTGAAAGTCCACAAGCAGCTTCCTCCTGCGAAATGACAAACTGTTTGCGCTTCTTGTTTTGTTTACTCGCACCGTCGCTGGCTTGCACTCACATTCTCGGCGGACTGCAGCGTGTGCGTCGCCCTGGTGGGGCAGACATCCTGTTTCCTGTCAGCTGACCCTTCCCACTTCCTGCTGTCCTCCTCCCGCTGAGGCTCCAGTCTGTGAGCGCCCTGCTGGTCCGACAAGCACAGTTTGTATCAAGACGCACGCCTCTGCAGCAAAACTTAGAAATACATGCTGAAGTTACACTCTTTTCACACTGCATCCTTCTTCAGCATTGCTTCTAATGCATCTATACTTCTTTAAATGACAAAGGTAAATAAGATTATGTATTGATGCAGGTTTATCCTTGAAAACCACTTAAACTGTACCTGCAATGTTTTAATGAATGAATGCCTTTATTATCAGTATTTAGAAGAGTAAGAACCCCATGTGTCATAGCTGGAGAGAGCTCAAGCCTGTTTCACGATTTGATTCAGCACTCAGCTGGTCAATAAAGATATTCTGAGCGCTGTCATTTCTGAGCTCACACTGCGCTGTTTCACATCTAAATAAAATACTGGTGTCTAATAATATCACCCTGCAGTCAAACTGTCACGCTCATTTCTATCACATTAACTTGGGAACCACAGCTCATCAGTCCCTCTAACTTCAAACAACACTGCTAGAGAATGTTTTTGCAGAAGTCTGTGATCTGGTTTTAGCTTTTAGTGCAGCTAATGTTCCTCTTCACAACTAAACTGCATTTCTTTCTGCAGCAGAGATACTAAACATGCGTCCGACCTTGTGGTTCACCTCCTCCTCAGTGGTCCTGCTCTCCAAAGGCTCCGCCTCGCCGTAGATCAGCGTCCCGTTTCGGCCCATCTTCACGTGTTTCTTGTACGTGTAGTAGAACTCCACGCACTGCGCCACTGTCTTAGTAGTTACCTGTGAACCACACACAAACACACACATATTCTCTGTTCAGGGATGTTACTGTATGCATGGGAGCATCAGAGGTGCTAAGTAAGCACAAATACAGACCGCTGCTGCTGCAAAGAGAGACAAAGCAACCTCAGATGACACAGATTTTTATAGAGTCCCGCTTTCATTTTTCATTATTTATGTGCATTCATTAGTTTTTGTGTATTTTGGCAACTCAGACTAATAATTTTCCGCTTAAATGCAACCTGATCTGAGAAGCGTCGTTGCTGCTGGCTGGTGCTTAAAAGTTGATTTAATTACTGATTAATCTGTCATTCGTTTTTCTTTTCTTGGTCAATAAGCTATATAGAGGGAAACAGTTATTCATAATGCCTAAAGTAACATACATGTTGTAGTTTTGTTTTGTTGTTTGATTAAATGTTGTGTTTTTATTAAGTGAAACAGAGCATGTCTTAGGATGCAACACAAATTCTAAATCATAAATTTCATGATGTTGTAGTTGCTACACAAATGACTTTATTGAGTATTTAGAAATGCTGCGAGACGTTTTCATTAGAGCAGAAGATGGTGTCTGTAAACAACAAAAAGAACCTTCATAAATCAAATCTAGAAGCCTTTAATTTGGTGGTTTGGCAAATAAACGCTGCGTTGACTGATATAATTTTGCATCCATCTTCATCTTTGAAGTGGTTCACACAAGAAAATTAAATCTTTTTGCAGTGCTGGGGAAATGCAATAATTGGCTGTGACACTGCAAATAATCAAACCCAGTTCCTGTGACCGTTTTCCTGTTTTCTCCGCCCACTCAAAGGCAGGCGAAGATAATACCACGTGTGAACTGTTCATTGAGGTAGGAATGTTGACTCCACAGCTACTAGGGGGCCTAATCTCGCCACCACTGGAGTCTGCGTTAGTTTGAATGCGGACACATACCTGTTTCTGCACCATAAAGAAGTCCTTCTTGTATGCGGTGATGCCTTTGTTGAATTGGCGTCTCTCAGCTGCTGTCCAGCTGTCTGATCCTGAAGGAGGCAGAGAAGAGGAGGAGGAGGAGGAGGAGGACAGGTAGAAAGACAGACTTGTAAATACAGAGATGCAGTGTTTTAGTTTTGAAACACTCCAAAACTATCTACTTCCACATTATATTCTGGGTGTGTGGAGACCTTGACAAGTTCGATCCCACCCCCCATCCTTAAAGCCACACACACACATTTAAATCACTGGATAAACAATGGCTCTCCTGTCTTCTGCCTGGGATTAACCACATGCTGTAAGCCCCCTCCCTGCACCCCGTTGACCCTGACAATCCTCCACAGTCACCGACTACCAACACCAAAACACTCTCACTGCTGCAGCTGCCACTGCTTTGAGGCAAGGCAGAGGGCTTAGAAAGTCCATCACTGTTTAATGGCGACAAGACAGAAAGGAGGGGGGGGGTGTTTGAGCAGTGGTTGGGGTCTGGAGGATGAAATGACAAACACTAGCACAAACAGGCGAAGATACAAGGGCATCTTGGTTGGACTCGGGTTTTTCAACACGTTCTGAGCATTTTAATTAAAATTTTCTGACCCTCTAAACCTCACAGCCTGCCAGTGGGTTTGAAAAGCATTTTATCTTAAAAGAAATTGTCAGAAACTGTTAAAAAAAACAGCAAAACTGTTGAATTTTCACCTTTCCAACAGCATTTGAACCGATCGTTTGTGACGCACTGTTTACTCAGAAAACTCAACCAAATCCAAACTTGAAGTGCCTAATTTTTTCCAACAAAATGGGTAAAAATAAAGACTTTGCAGTAACCAGTTATTTTATAGAGAACAAAAACAAACAAACAAACAGACAGACAAACAAAAAAACAACACCGGGCTCCTTGGCGCAACTATGAAGCCATGACTGACTCTGCTGCGACCAATAGTCACATAAGAAAATTCGGGACCTCGGCTGAACTGCAGGTGGTGTACAGGCAGAACAGATAAGAATAAAGTAGTAAATTATTTATAGTACAGCATGTAGAGCCACCATTTCTTTATTTCCAGTACAGCTAACACATGCAGGTACTAGTAAATGTTGATTCTTCTGTTTTTCGTGGAACAAACAATCAAAGAAATTCAACTTTCGTCTTTTCTTTTTTTAGGATTATGGCTGTAAATCTGTGATTTACTGCACAGAAGAGATTCTTGTTCTGTCTGCTTCCCGTAGAGTTGAAGGGCTTTGAATTGCAGCAAACAATGAGCCCACAGTTAGTAAAAATAAGCAGCAGCAAAAAAACAAAAAACAAAAAATCACCCAGAAACTGAAAAATTACCACTGCTCTTTCCTAAAACACATATAAATGTTATTTTTGTGCGACTTACCTGAGTAGTGGTAGCTGGACAGATGATTAGACTTGGGGAACATTGGATTCCTCAGCATCAGCATGGACAGAGCAGCCTGCAAAACAAACAGCATTTAAATATTGCTCGAAAGTTACCAAACACAGTGCAGCAGTTTCACAGCAGTGATAGTTATGAGCCTTTAGACAGCCAGTCCTCCCGCCAAGCAGGCCGACTCTTGCCCTATTAGGCGCTCCGATTGTGCTTTATAAACCTGTAAAACACACCGAGCCAAACAATAAATCGGCTGTGTACAGGTAACCAGGGATTGAAATAAACACCACTCTCATTTTTCCTGCTGTTCCCGGATACCACGGTGTATTACCATCCTCATTATACTTGACACTGTTGCAAAAGGAACAAACTTTGTCCTCTTTGAGAAGCATCCGTTTGCAGGAATACTGGAGGACCGCTGCAGAGAGTGGGCGCTTTGACAACCCCCCTGCTTCCCCCACTCCACCCCCTCGTAGTTTCCTTGACAACGTTGGACCAGCGCTGGTCGCTAAGGCCTGAAATCTCCACCAGTAGCACCATGAAGCGCGCTGGCAGGCTGCAAGTCAACTCCCGCTCTGCACATCTCCAGTAATGGAGGTATTGATTTAGGATCACCATTTAAGTCACTGCAAAGACGACTCAATGCACACGGCAAAGATCTGTTTTCTCTGGGAATCAAAGAGTCTTTCTCTGTTGGAGGCTCCCAAATCACTCATCCGTGTGCGTGTCCTCTGTAAGTCTCCTACTGAAGACAAAAGTAGTCTATGGACTTTTCCCCCTAAATATACAGGATTAGGTCTCTAAACAACTACGTAAACATGTTTGTTGCTTTTACACAAAAGCACTTTTCAATGTTGTTGCAATATGGTATGACACTGCTATTTGACTCTACAATATATCTTTATTTATACATATAGAAGAATCTGTGCAGTATTTATAAGTATTTTTATGATAAGTGTCTTTTCATAATAAAAGAATCTGTGCAATATCAGTGTCTTTCTGTGTAAAAATCCTGTGTAAAATCTGAATTTCTACATATAGAAGAATCTGTAGAATATTTTTAGTATTTATGTACATTTCTTGTTTATTTTTTTTTACGGCTGTCACTACATTTCTGTACTCTCAACTTCACTGCTGTAACGCTGCAAACTTCCCTGCAGTAGAATCATTAAAGGCTAATCTCATCAAATCCTATCCTGTGTTGAAACTGGCTCCAATTGAAGCATAGATAACGAACATTTGTTGGCTGCAGCTTCTTAAAAGCAAGAATTTGCTGCTTCTTCTTAATTTGTTTTCATACATTCATAATATAACTGGATGTCACTTGGGATCAGATAAAACGAGTTTCTCCTTAGGCTCCAGGAAACTATGACAACCGATTATCACAGTTTTTTGATGTTTTATATGTAAATCAATTAACAGAAGACAATAAGTGACTACAGCTGTATTCAAATCAAAGGCAATGAAAACTATTATCATTATTTAAATTAACTTTGCTAACAGTCAAGGTAAAAGTTGCCACGCTGTTCTGAAGCCTTTATACACCAGTCAGCCACAACATTATGACCACTGACAGCTGAAGAGAATAACATTGATCATATTGGTACTATGTGCTGTTCTGATGGAAAACCTTGGATTTTAACATCCATGTTGATGAGACTTAGACACCCAAATAAACATTGTCCCAGAGCAAGCACACTCCCTCATGCAAATGGAAATCCCAAATGTCACTGGACTACCCCTCGCAGGAAAATGCACCCCCCCACATGGAAAAAACATCAAACAATCATGAACATGTTGAGGAACATCACAATGGTCCAACATGTTGAATTGACCTCCAAACTTCCTACGCCTCATTCTGATCAAGCATCAACAGGATGCAGTGGAACAAGTTTGACTGACAGAGGCTCCACTGCACAAGCCAGAGTACCCAAAGGATCCACTGCCAACCTCCTGGTTCCAGACCCCACAGGACACCTTGAGAGGTCCTCTTGTCCATGCACAATGGTTCAGAGCATTTTTGAGCACATAAGGGGACCAACACAATATTAAGCAGGTGGTCATAATGTTATGCCTGATTGGTGTGCATCCCAGCATCCCTCTGCAGCCATCTGCAGCTCCAACCCTCCCACTACCACCTTTTGTTTAATTCAAATAATGCATTTATCTACGGTTTGTGTTTTGATGGGGGTGATACGACCAGGAAAGAGCCACTAGAGATGCCGCCTCACAACATTCAACAGCGACCACTATTTGACCTCATTACATCAACAAGCACAGAGCATGTTTTCCTTTTTTGTTCGCCGCTCACTCAGCTGCACAGCGAGAGTCACCATCACACGGGTTGTTGTACTTGAGCAGTGCAAAAGTATCTGCGCTGCAAACTCAACCGATGCTCATTTCTGATGTCATACGTTATCTGACAGTCATCAACTGTCAGAGGCAATAGTTGTGAGACAGAGGATGCATCATGGCTGCAGTACTGGATGGAGCACCCATCTGTCCAGTCAGATTTCTTTGTGACAACACCATGAGTGATTGCAAGGTCATAAACTTTTAGTACTTTTTCCCTCACTTTGCATGTTTATGACTGAGACGATTCTTTGCTTTCAAGTGAAGCTAAGAAATATGTGAGAACCAGACCACATGCATGCAACCAGATACAAAGACGACTGTTATAACATAGACTCTACTAGCTATCACATGGAGTGAACCTGTTGTGTGCATCTGTCTTATATCACAATATAAAAACACATTGAAACGTGGTTAAAACATTTTATCAGTCAACTGGGGCTGCATTTGATTAAGCTGCTGCATTGCTCAATTAACGTTTTGGTCAGTGAAATGCCAGAAATTAGCAAAAAATACCAATCACAGTTTCCTACAGTGCAGTGCAGGTTCCTTCAATCTCATTTTCTGATACTCATTTTACAACATGACAGAGAAAAGCAGACAAAACTCACAAATAAGAGCCTGGAACTATCAGGGATTTAGCACATTTGCTCGAAAAACAACTCAAACTACAAATAAATCGACAAATAAATTACATTTTTCGCCTCTATTGTTTCCTGCAGTCTCTGTGCAGCTCTACAAAGTAGCATCAGCCTGCTCCTGGCTATCAACCGTTACACTATCTCTGTCATCTCAGGACACCACAGGAGTTTCAGTACAATGCAAAGTGAAATTCTACAGATCAGTCACTTCCGTTCACTAATCACCCAGCGCTCCACGGAAGGCATTCGAAGACTACATTTACATGCATGCAGTAAAAACCAAGCCATTGGGAGATATCAGGTTCAAGCAGGAAGTGGGAGAACACGTGTCTGTCTGCTGCATCACCCTGACAACTTTAAACCTCACATTTACACACAGATGGTCAGTAATCAGACTTCCCTGCTCTGGCCTGGTATATTTTCGAACCGATGCGCGCCTGTTACTTTCAGTGTATTAGTGACAAATGAAGCTGCAGCTCGAAATGCGTTCGTGCAGACTGGATTTAATTATTCTGCGCACAAGGACACATGCAGCAGCAACGAATTATGATCTTTTTCATTCATCCCACTGACCTAAAATGTCAAGTTTTCAGAGGACAAAGAAGGGAGGCTGGAACACACTGCTTCATTCACAGCCCTTCATTGTGCAACACTGTCACCGTGTCAAGTCTTTGTCATGCACTTGGATGCCTATTGAATGAAATCTGTTAGAAAGCTGGCTGAGAGTAAACAAGTTCAAAAAATCATGTTTTCAGCTGCAAGCGGTGTTGGCCTGGTTTTATTTCCCTTGATTAACCCTTCGAACCCCAAGCGGTTTCTGGGCATGTTTTGCTTCGGCCATATTTTTACTGACTGTGGGCTCTCTTTCTGCAATATAAAGTCCTGCACCTCTATGAAAACAGCACAACCATGGCTGGAAATAGAGAGAACTAAATCATGTTGTTTGTGCCGTATAACAAACTTATAACGCCACTACCATATAAAAAGCTTCAATTCTTGATTATATATTGAACAAAATTGAGCATTGTTCCAAGTGCCCACAGGTGTTACCAACACTGGAAAAAACACTAGAGATATTTTACTACTTACACTTTTATGACCGCTACCAACTGTGTTTTTCCACACTACTCCGTACATCAACTCTAATAGTTTTCACCATGTGGAATGTATCTTCCAGCAACTTGTTCCAGTCATCTTCTACCCCTTTTCCATCAAGCTGGCTCCAGTGCTACTTCGGAGCCAGTGCCTGACTTAGTACTAGTTCTTTGAGTTTCCAAGACTTAAGCACTGGCTCCAAGTGCTAAAAACTGGTGCTTAGCAAGCACCAACTCCTTGCTGGGCCTGAGCTAAGCATTGAGTAAGTCAGGGGCTGGGGGCGGGGTTATCATGACCAACGATCAACGCTGGAAAGGGACACACAAGTGTTAATTTGTGTCCTTTTTTGCCAGGATGTCCCTGGTCTGACCATAGATGTAATTGCAATGACTCCTGGGACACACGGAAGCTTTGCACACACTGTTGCACGCTGAAATCCGGTACAAATGTGTCCCACCAGTTGATCGATTGGGGATGTGCCCATGCAACAGGCGAACTCCGCCTGTTGACCATCTATAAAAACGAACATAGATATTATCATCAACGTATTGCGTTTGTTTAACTGCTACGCAATCGATGCAAGCGTAGTTGTTTTACGGTGACGCTATGGCGTGGCTCCAACTTGGTCCTTGCCAATGGAAAACCAAACAGACTCTTAGGAGGAACGAGATTTGAACCAACTAAACACCAGCAGTGAACTAGCACCTGGTTTTTCTTGGTGGAAAAGGGGTATTTGAGTCTTGCTGCATTTATATTATTGATCAAGTATGTTTAACTTTCCTGTCAGTCTCTCTAATTTATTTCTATACTTGTCTCCTATCTACTCTGTGTAAACACTGCCTGCAGTTCAGCAGAAAAGTCCCTGAATTTTTGCCACATGGCTGTCAGTCAAAGCTGAGTCATTCATAGCTTCTCACATTACCCAGAGGAGCACAGATTTTTTTTTTTTAACAGAATCTGGTGAAGACAGTTGATTTTTAGAGGACTTTTTAGACAAGGCATGTAGAATTAATCATTCTAAGGAAATATCTCAATTTTAAGCTTGGATTTAGTCATTTTTCCTGACAGGACTGACAATTCTTTTAGTTTTTGTAATTTATAATTATGTTTTTTTAAAATGTAGCATGGCTCTCGATACTGCTAGGTCTGGGGGTGCAGTGTTTTAACGTGACTGAGTTGTTTATCTGAAGTTTTTTTTTAAAAAAAAAAGATACATTCCAAAAGCCAAAAGCCCAAAATAATCCAGTTATTTAAGAGCATAAACACAGTCTGATTAGTTGGAATTGCTATAATCTGCTTTTGTGCAATGGCAAAAAAGCTTGGTCATGAATTTTATTAATGCCACCACTGCAGGGAGGGTGTGGATGATCAGGGGAAAAACATGGAGAGGAACTAAGTGTGATGAAAGTCGTGTAAACAAACAAATTTGCTGATCTCTCAAAATGACAGCATCAGCAAACTTTTGTTTCACTAAAATTCAACTTGAATCCTCTGTTAATTTTTTGTTTCCACTACCACAGATAAAAAACTATGGGTGATCTTTTCTTAGCTTCTGAAAAGAGACATTCCAGAAAAGGTTTGAGAACACTGCCTTGAGTCTAGACTATTTCTGAACCATGCAGAGGACGTGCACGTGCTTCAACACATTCTACAATGGCGAGTACGTTCACACGTGCACGTTCCACGCAGGCACACTAGAAAATGTGATGTTGATCTCCTGATGGCGAGAAGAAGTGCTCCTTTGTTGTATTTGGCTGAACACCATGAATAAGTCAGGAAAAAAAAAGGGAGGAAATGATTTGCGTGAGCAGGCTGCAGGGATGAGGACGTGGATAGTCGACAGAATTCATGCTATGTGGACGTTTGCAGCCAAGAGGATGCAGAAACCAAAAATTGTCTGTTGCATTTTTTTTGCATGCAACATAAAAACCTTAACAAAATAAATGCAATTCAATTTAGTTTTCATCCATCTATTCGTCTTTAAAGTTGCCGAAGACTTTATTTAGAACACTCAGCATGAATATTTACCAATTATGGCAAAAAATGTCGTTTATTTAAGGTCCCATCACTTCATAATAAGCTGTCAAGAGTTGACACTTTTTAAGGCGGATGTCTTATATCTGTCAAAATATTGAGTTTGACACCAGATATTCTAATAAGGATACGGATTTTACTGGATTTGTAAGTGAAGACGATGTTCAAGAGAAAAACAGGTCGGTGTGCATGTGTGGGTTAGAAGAAAAACCTGGCTCGAGTCCGAACTGTGCGGAACACAGCTCCCGGTCATTTTTCTATTATTCATGGGAATCCCTATGCAGCCAGTCAATATGGATTGTTCTGTTGCACTCACCATTATGTCCCCTTTGCACTCGTACAGACAATGGTGGGCTAACTCCTGGTTGGTGCCTCCTCCACACAAAACGCTGGAGCAGGCCAGGTGCATGAGGTCTTCCACTGAAAGAGACAGCGAGAGTGAGTAACACCGATAAAGTGATTCCCAATATTTGCATTTGGGGTTTGCTGGCAAAAGAATGGAAACATTTAATCAGGATAAAGTACTAAACCGATATGATTACCCAAAACTCATCAGCGGTTTTGAAAGGCATGCTATCTTTTAAACAATCAAAATTAGACCGTTTAGCAGAGCCAGGGAGAAACAGGGAGAATGTTGGGATATTCAAGATCCCGAGAGTCCATGAGCTAATCATGTGTGCCGAGTAAATCTATTAGGAAAAATTTAACAAATCTAAGCATAAAAAACTCTCGATACCCCAGCAAAATCACTTCATTCTACATGCCTAATTTAAAACTACCAAAAATAAAGCACTTGCATGAGCCAAATTCTGTGAAAACAAACAAACAAACAAACAATGTGTTCCTCAGCACACCCATGAAGCCACTAGTGACTCAGCTGCAACCAACAGTCATGTGACAGAATTCATTTTGTGTGAACTGGGCTGAACTGCAGGCTGTGTTTACACAGACAGGAGACAAGTATGGAAACAAACTGAAAATGTGAGCAGTAAAACATCACTATGTAGAGTTACCACTTTGTCCAGTATGGGTAATAACTGAGGATACTTGGAAAATGTTGTATATTTGGATTACAGGTTTGTCATTTTTTGTATAATAAATAACCAAGGAAACTGAACTTCAGTCTTTGCATTTCTATGATGACGACATTTATGAGTTCTCCCTGCTTCAAGCAATGGTTGTGCTGTCTCCATAAAAGGTGGAGGACTTTATGTTGCAGTGAAAAAATAAAGTCACAGTGAGTAAAAAAAAGCAAAAGAAAAGCAGCAAACAGTAAAATAAGCAAGTTAATGGGAAACACCAAAAGGTTTCAAGTTTCAGTGAATTGTTAAAAACACAGAAAGACACTTCTGTATTTCCCCTACAATGAAATGCCAGATTATCAACTTAGACAATAAACCCAAGAAACTAAATCAGATTTGTTCTTGGTAACTTATATACAGAAAAATAGCATTTATTTATCTTTTTTGATTTTACAGCATCCAACAAATCATCATGTTAATTCATCAAAAACTACAGAAAACATAACTTAAAAATGAAAGAATGATAATCTTTGTCATGCACCAACCGTCTGTCTGCCCGTATTTATGCTTTCAGTTTCAGGTGATTCAATAATTCTAAATTACTGTATCAGGATAGTTTTCTCACCTTTCTCGTGGAAGTCAGGTTTTTCCTCCATTTCATTCAGCGGAGCCCAGACCAGATCCGCTCGATGATGATCCAGCTCGACAGCTGACCGCTGCCTCAGCTCTGGCACCTCCGCCTGGTACCGTGACCCAATATTTATCCGTCTGGGAACAGGACATCAGTGTTAGCCACAAGGCTGGAGACGAGGCAGTCTGAATCTCATTTGTTCAGAATTCATCAAGAGCCTCTGCACTTATTCGCTGTTAAATATTTCAGCCAAGATGGCATTTACTGTATAGATATCGAGTTACGTTTTAGAGTAAAGCCCTCGTGTTATTCAGAGATCATATTTTTATTTCCTTGCTTCTCTTCCTGCCATGTTCTTTAAATAGGCACAGAGAAATTGTTGATGCACTCGGGTTGTGAGCACTGGGATTCTTGGACTGTTAGGAGTTGAAACATGTTACACAGCTCTCTGGTGTTCTCAGCATAATGAATAAAATGCCCTACTTGAATTGACCGAATTGTCAGTAAATGGATGCTTGTGAGTCAATGAAAACCAGATATCTCAGTGCTGTGATTGTGAAAATTATGGTGCAAACACATTGTTCAAGGCTATCCCCTCCATCCGCCTGCATTTCCTGCTGTATTCCCAGCCGAGTGTGTGTGCATGGATTGGAGCTGCCTCCCCCAGGGAAGGTGGGCCGCTAAAAGTTAAACTGCGATGGCTCTTGCTGTGTTTGGGTGTACACCAAACCCATCTGAAAGCATGATTTATGAGAAGCCTCACTAGCTGGTCCCTGACTAACTGCTGAGCAGCTGGCATCAGTCAGGCAACAGCTTGCACAATGCACTCCCATAAACTGCATCTCATTCTCGACGCAACTACACAAAAACATGTTACATTTATGGACTAACTTGGCAGCTGCCAGTGTTTTACTGAGGCTCTTATTTGGTGTACTCTGTTTCTTCGCACTGCTGATACCCTTTACCGAGTTAACTTGGGGAAAAAATGTTATTCTTAAGATTTTAATGAAAATTAAACCACATATTTGATACCATCTATGGTCAGAACTTTTTTGTTAAGCCATTTTGTGTTGTTACATTCAGTAATAACCCCAGTACATGGTAGTTTTTACTGATAGGAATGGAGTCTGCCACTCTCACACTGGATTTAGATTGTTAAACCTGCTTAAGTGTGAGGGATTCACAGGAGAGCATGCAGAATGTGATCCAGCTCAGTTTTATCTCACTGCTATCACTCTCACTGTCTTCACACTGTGTCAGGGCTGTATTAAGTGGCTTCTAAGTGAACACTCGCTGCTGCTGCCAACCCACATTAAAGGTGTTCGACTTGCAAAATAACAGGGTAGCTTTGGTTGAGAAGCAGCCACAGTATACTTTCAAAGTTATGAGAAAAGGCAGCTATTGTTTTAGACATGCTTACTGACAAGGAATCCTTTAGAATTTTTTGCAAGGAACTGGATTGTGTTAAAATGGACCTGAGCACGCCAGTTATGATTAACTTATTAAAGTATCCTGTTTTTGTATATTTGCGTATGTAAACTTCACATCCTGGTTTCAGAAATCTGGATAAGCACTTATCCTGGTTTTGAGAAAACCTAATTACGCTAGCTGGAGCCAACCAGATGCACAGGCGTGGCTTCAGCCAGATGTTGTCAACAGCAACGCAAACTATCTGCATGGCTTCTTCATGGTATACCACTGTAATAAAGTGACTCAGAAGATGCATACAGGTTTTTTTGACTGCTCTTCTGTCAACCTTAAACTGGTGAGCAACCAAGCAATATTTCCCAAAACTGCCCAGGTTGGAAAAAAAAAACTTGTGGTCATTCTCATCAGTAACAGGGTTGGTGGTTGTACTGTTGTTTCCACTGGACTCATGAACTGTGTCATCCAGCTTGTTAAAGGATGCCCTACTCATATGGAACATTTCTCTCCATTCGTGGTCACTGATCTCCAAAATGATCACCATATCCTGCATGTGCTAGTGCTGAGTCCACTATAAGCTGAAGCGGTTTTTGTTTTCAATAACCAAAGTCAAATTAATTTAAGTTCAAGATTGCAAACAACATGCAGTAATCAGTAACCTGAATGCTAGTATTTATGATGCATGCAGGGACATTAATAACCAGATTTCTCTGTGCTCCATATCCCAAAAATGTTTAAAACCAGAATAAGGCTCATAAATACAATCACAAAGCACTGAGCAGCAACAGTAAGATGATGGAGTAGCTGCAGGTTACATGCTGCAGGCCTCCAGCTCCTCATAAAGGTCAGAATGCATATTTTTCACTGTGAGTCTGACTGCTGCGTAAACAGATGCACTAGCTCTCCTCTATATCTTAAAAAATAAGTGCGTGAAGTAACCCTGGGTGCACCCAAACTAAGAATGCAAATTTTAAATATTTTTCTTAGCTGATAGTTTGCAGCGTTATCAATCAATAATCTATTAATTGTAACAAGAACAACCTATGGTGCACAATTTTTCACATGTTGGTAAAGCTATCTGAAACCACAAGCATGTAACATTCACTGCAGAAGTTTGTTAGTAACATTAGATATTTGGTAATAGAGACTCTACCCTCGCAAACTCCAGCTCAACTTGTGAGCTCTGGTTGGTGGTCACTAACCATCACAGAAGACTTTGTCATGGTGGCTTGTTGCTAGCTAAGCTCCCACAATGCTCTCTGCTTGCCAACGTGAACTGCGTGAAGTCTGAGTAACCGCCTCATCAACAGTAATAAACAGTAAAAGGCCAGATATTACAGTTAATCAACAATACATTTTCCTGACATGCATGTCCTTCGTATTCTGCCCATCTGGTTAACATATTTTAATCAGTCAAATTATTAACAACAACTAATTAATTACCAAATAATCATTACCATTCCTACCCAAAACCCAACAAGAATGACATTTTAAGGACTATCACTTCAACATCCACAACAGCCACATATGGTGCATTGCTAACACTGCATATATGCCCATTCTAATCAATTCATTGTTTTAATTTTAGCAAGCATTTGCATATTGCATTAAAACCAGGTTCCCTGAATAACCAAAATTGCATTCTCTATGTGTATAAAGACCAGACATACAGACCACTAATGTGCTTATTGTCATTAGTCTACAAACAACTTTAGGGCCTTCATTTATGAGTTAATATGGACTTGTTATGACAGGATGCATTTTACTGAGAGAGACATTAGGCTGCAGAGTTACATCTGAGGACGAATGCTGGCACTAATGTCGGCTGTGAACGACGGGGTAAAAGATTCCAGCGGTAACCGTGGCGGAGAAGAGGGCCGCATAAAAGGATGGGTTTAGAATTTCAAGAAGTCTGCATTCTCCTTCAAGACATTTCATGATTCAGCCCAGTGTTATGGTTTAAATAATTGATTGCAGAACTATTACTCCGGCTATGATAATGCATGCTTTCGAGCGCTCATAATTTCTCTGGAAAATGACACTAAAACCTCCAAACCCACCATAATCACAATAAAAGAAGACGAGGGAACTACTCACGGCTCGATGCTGACTGGAGTGGCGTCGGTCATAGGAGGCAAAACCGGCGGGGTGATGTCGCAGCTGTCTAGAGGGGCAGCAACACAGAACGCACTCAGTGACTCAGAAAAATTTCAGTCACAGGAGTTATAGTTTGATGCAGGGTACAAGAGATAAGAAAAAAACTATTCTGCAGGTTTACGAGTTGCACAAAAGAAAACTTAATTCAAATATTGAAACAGCAAAAAGAATGACTCACAACCATTCTTACACCTTGATACAAGATGTTATTACCAGACGTGCATAAAGGCCAGTGTACAAGTTTCTACAGCTTAAATATCTTCTTGATTTTTTTATTGAATTCTTGTCAACTTCATGTTTTTACTTACTGGAGCGCAACAGGCTGCGGGTGGCCGACTTGGGTGTCGCTGGAGGCGGCAGGCCAGGGCCGCCGGCTGCAGCAGCTGCAGCCGATGACAGGAAAGTTGAGAAGTAGAGGCCTGAGCCTTCACGAACAGGGCTGAGGATTGGCGGTGGCGTGTAGGGAGGCATGGTGATGGGGTTGTCGGCGAGCCGTACGGGGGAGCGTAGGTGGCTTTGGTAGGGGGTGATGCTGGAGTAGACGGGCGGGGCGATGAATAAACCGGGTTTAGGCGGTGGGATGAAGAGAGGCTCGGGACGGGGACGACGTTTGGACTTCTTGCCATCGTCGTCCTTTTCCCCCTCTGCGCCGTCATTCTGGGTAGAGAAGGACAACTCAAGAGGTAAATTTATCACAGGAGTCTCTGTGTGGACTGTGAGATGTTATTTCAAACTGTAAAAACATGTAAAAACTTTATACGCTGGCTCATACAGCTGGCTTACTGTGCATTTATCCAGAGAAATCCTAGAGAGAGAGCGAACAACGTACCCCAACCATCCACTGTAAGGTACATAATGTACAGTATGGAAGGGCTAAACCCTGCTAATCTGCCTGATCTGGGACAGGGCAACCAGGTCCCCAAATCCCCCCTCCTAATCAAACAGGGAAAGGGAGAAAAGTGTGCAGGAGAGAAATGGGGGCAGGGAAGAGCAAAGTGGGGGGAAGGGAGGCAGTGTTGTTGGGGAATAAATTCAAGGATTTATAGCTAGAGTTAAACAGGCAAAAACATTTAGTGATCAAGACAAGACTACGTCCCCCAGGTCTTTACAACTTCTCTCTGACAGTTTGGTAAATGAGGTCTGTGAATGAAAATGTTTTAATGATTTTAAAAGGTGCAAAAAGTAAAGCAGCAAAGCATTAATATGTGCCCACCTGCTCCGAGCTCTCCGACAAGGAGTTCCTGAGTGAGCGTCTGCGAGTGACTATGACCGAGGGCTTGTGGTCCGCGCGTCCGAGGTCCTGGGGGTTGGAAGGCCTGAGGGGCCAGCTGGACGCCAGTGCTGCTTCATCTCTGTCAGGAGACGAGGGGTCTTGCCTCCGGACTGGAACAGATACGGGGATGACGAGTGGAAGAAGAGTGTCGTCTCGGGGCCGCTTGACGTTCATTCCCTCCGATTCGGTGGGACTCCACGGCCGGTGTGGCTCCTAATAAAGATGACAGATAGGTGGTTGCAATGCTGTTAATAAACAAATGTTTGCCTTAGAATACAGCAGATAAGATCAGATCATAAAGTAGAGGAAAACCCTTTGCACGGTGAAAATGCATAACAGTCCTCACACCAAATGAACTACATGTGTTTAGAAATGCAATAACATTGAGCGATGCATATGCAAAAAAGTAGTTAGTTAAATGTATGGTATCGTAAGGGCTTAATCTTAATAGTTTAAATACAAGCAAAAATCAAGTAAGACAGCTCCATCCTTTAACCCTTGTTGCAACACTTCGAACTGTAGCTTACACATTCATCACACTTTCAGGTGACACATTTTCAAATGCAACACCTAAACTGAAAATCAACTGGCATAAACGGCACAGTGCACTGAGCAACATGTGTAAAGAATATCACCTCTTAATGACTGTAAGTAATTGTCGGTTGGCTTCCAAGCTCAGCACACCGCAGCAAACACATCTTCAACTCAAATGTGGTGTTATCACCTGAGCGGCCTGCCAAACTGTGACGAGTACAGTAAATTGGGATCGTGCAAAAAAGCAAGATGTCAATACTCAAGTGGACTGTTAACAAATACATCAATAGTACTAAGCCTGTGATTAGGGATGTGGCTAGTATTCTCATAGATGAGTAATCTGATGATTATTTTCTTGATTAACCAAATAGTTGTTCGGTCTATTAAATGTCAGGAAATGGTAAAAAAAAAAGAAGTGTCGACCAGTGTTCCCTAAAGCCCAAGATGACATCCTTAAATGTCTTGTTTTGTCCCCAATCCAAAGACATTCAGTTTACTGCCATAGAGGGGTAAAGAAACCAGAGAATATTCACACATAAGAAGGTGCAAATTAGACTTAAAAATAATAATAAATTAATCAATGGCTGACGGTTCATTTAATAGTTGACAACTACTTGATTAATGATTGCAGCTACTGCCTGAGATATATTCCTAAAATCCCAAACCGAAACCGAACTGCTGTGAAAATAATCTTGCCAGACAAAACAAGAGGACAGAATAAATATTCAGTGTGCGTCTGCCAAACAAGTATCTTGCGTGTCTTCACCTTGATATTGCACTGTGAGGTGCAGCACACAAGTGACAGACTCAATGTGCATGCCAAGGGAGCCATCCCCAAAAGCATTCTTCACATTTCTGTCTTTGAGAAGCCATAATGAATGGGCACAAGCAGGCTGTGTGTGCTTTAGACCAACTGCGGAGCAACTCAGCTGAAGCCTTCTGAGCCACCACATCACAGGAGAGTGGAAGGCAGATGCACACTGTCTCTGCACACTGCATCTTCATAGGCAGAAAGGCATGCAGCAGTGCGGCTACGCTGGATGGATCCGCGCTCATTATTCGCTGGTGGAAAACTCGAGCCCTTACACCAGAGCGGTGGAGAGAGATTCTGCTGAGCACTGCAGGCGGGAGGGGGGGCGGGTAGGGCAGGTTGAGGCCAGGCTGGAGTTTCTCTCCTTTGATGGAGGAGGGGGGAGGTGTGCAGGCATGTAACCAAACACAGTGTCTGTATGATCAGCTACCCCTGAGGCAAATTCAGGGCACAGCCATGCTGAACTACAGACTTACTGACTCAGTGCTGTTTGGCAACAGGACTTGTTGCACAATCAAGAAGTTCAGCACATAAACAAAGATAAGCGTATGACATCACAGGGTGAAGTCAGGGGAATTTATGAGGGTTAAAACATCTTGCGAGAGCTGAAAAGTCACACGTGAAGCTGTTGAGAAACAATGTGACAATATTCATAATGTAAAAGTCAGATTTCCCCCCCACAAGGCAGAGCAATGCAGCTCAGCTCTGCGGTGAACACTCCACCGGGCGCTGCTTACACCCAGCATCTCTTCCAGCAACACGTCAATAACAAACAACACAAGTTTTGGCACAGTTTTCCTGGCAGTGGCAATAAGCCGTTTGTTCCAGTTCCCACTCTTGTCCAGGGAGTTGAAGTCCCAATGCAATTATACCCCAGGATAACACTAGAAAAATAGATTCTGAGCTCTTGGTGAAATACTCGCAATTAAAGTCTTCAGCTTGTAGCGACGAGTTTAGATTTGAACGGCAGTGCAATCACGGGGATTCAGAACATTCAGTCCTTTTCCTATTAAAGGTTATTTCTGTGGTTCTTGTGCTTGATAGGAAACAGCTGAGAAACAGATGAGCGAGCGGAACAGCAAGGGGAAACAGAAAGGCACAGAAAGGGAAAGAAGAGGGTAAGAGAAAGTAAAAAAGAAGGCAGCTAAACAAGTAAGAATAGTTGCACATTTAGGTGGTTTCTACAAATTAAAACCATGCATTTACCTTGCTGACGTGTGATGGTAGAAACTCCCTGGATGAGGCCTCGTGAGCAAGCGTCTCCAGGTTGACCTCCTGGGAAACCCGGCGTTTCCTACGTGTACTTTGGATGACACCCGTCGGGGCTGCCTGGATGTCACGGGCCCCGTTCTGAGATCCCTGTGGCCCCGGCGCCGACTCATCCGAAGAGACGGAAAGAAAAGGGTTGTCAGACGGTGCACCGCCTTCTTTAGAGAGCCGTCGAGATCTCCGAAGCTGACTTTGAGACTGGAGCTGCGTCTGAGGCTGTGACTGGGACAGCGACTCGGACTGCAGAGGGGGCTGTAGTGGATCCGACGGCTGCTGGGGTTCTGGGGTGATATCCTGGATGATGGGCTCCTGAATCTTCGGGGGAGCTGGAGCAGAGGTCTCCTGGGAGTGTACAACGACAGGCTGTGGATGTGGGTGTGCATTTTGTGCACCAGGGTAATAGTCATGCACATGGGGGTTTTGTTGTTGCAACTGCTGATGTTGCATTTGCTGCTGAATTTGGAGCTGTTGCTGCTGCTGTTGTTGCTGTTGCTGTATCTTTTGTTGCTGCTGCTCATGCTGTATTTGTTGCTGCTGCTGCTGCTGCTGTAGCTGTTGCTGCACATGCTGTTGATGCTGAATGATTTGTTGTTGCTGAATTTGTTGATGGTGCTGCTGCTGAATTTGCTGCTGGATTATATGATGTTGCTGGCGCTGTATTTGTTCTTGCTTCTGCAGCTGCTGTAAATGATGTGGGGGTTTGGTGTTTGGCGTTGAGTAGTTTGGTGGGTTGGGTAGCGTTGTTCTGTTCCCTTGGAAGGTCTGGTAGTAGGCTGGCAGATGCTGCTTCGGCTGACCGAAGGCCAACTGGAAGGGCTGCAAGACTGAGCTTCCTCCTGGGTGGGCTGTATTCTGCTGCTGGGTGTTCAGCACTCCAGGTTTCAAAGTCTCTTGAAAGGCCTGGGACTGCTGCTGCTGCTGCTCCCACTCCAGGCCCCGAGATTTTGCAGCATCCCTGTATGCTTCTGCTGCAGGTTTCTCTGCTCCTCTGTTAGGAGGCTGCTGATGTGGCTGCAAACCAGAAGTCTCGTGCATTGACTTCACAAACGCATTCTGGCTCCTCGAGTCCGTTATGTTAACTCCTCCGATATAATTTGCAAAGTTTTGCCCCCAGTTCGACATGGTGGCCCACGTGGCAGCTCTCTGCTGCTGGGACACTGATGGCTGCTGCTGACTGGGCTCCTGGTGAGCCCACTTCATGGGCACAGTCTGTTGATAATGACCTCTGCTCTGGTCACCCTTATCTGGGCTGAAGATGACCGAGTTGAGGTACATGTGAGGACCCTCCGGATTGGACGTCACCGTGCTTGCAGCCTCACTCTGTCTGGGGTCTGATGCAGTACCACTTGGGACGTAGTAGGATCCTTCTGGGTGCTGAGAAGTCTCCTTCATTGCTACACTTTGATCGTTGAAAAACGTGATGCGTTTGCCTGTTCTTTTGTTGCTCTGTTTCTGCTGGGCTGGTACACTCATGACGGGCATGAATAAGCCGAGGCAGAACTATTTTCAGTCAGACCAAGTATTAATACTCCACTGGATGCCGCTTTAATCAATCCATTCAACAATTAAATCAATAAATATTCTTGTGTATACCCTTCTATGGGGTATGCACAGTGGAATAAAGCTGCAACACTATGCTGACATCGGTTTGCGCAGGAGACAGGTCAAGCAAGATAATCCTCTATCCCCTCTGATGTTCTTTGTGATACACTCAGGTCGCCAGCCGGGGGGTGAAGAGATCTGAAGAAGTCGGCGTGTTTTTCTTATTTACTGGTAACACCCTGCACAGAGAGAATGAGACACAGGTCAAGCATTGAGCCACCAGACTAAAGGGGTCCCCACAGAGAGGGGTCTCATTAGCATCCCTGCCTCAGCCATGTAAAAACCTGCTGTTTGCTTTTTCAACAATAGACCTCTGCTGAAAGGTATCGGGTGTGAGAACAGAACAGGGGAGGGGCAGGTCTATTTGCTAAGCTCACATGACAGACACAGGGATAATGACCTGCATGCAGGCCAACACGTATACGGCCAGACCTGCACATACTGCTGCAGCCATAGGAAGACAGTTGATAGAGATGGTAGAATCAATAATTCCTGGAAGTGTCATTGCAGGATACTACTGCACCAGGCACAAGCATGCACTGAATAAACTGCTCATCATCGACTGGCTCGCTCACAGCTTCATCACCTTCATGAAACCACTCGTAGCCCGCCTGACCAGTGACAGAAACTAATTTCTTTTTCCCATCAGACTACGTTAACAGACGGCACGCAGAACGTGACAGATACCATTCGTTTTTCCACTACCATGTGACTCATCAGTAGTGAAAAGTGTTGCCCCGTGCCCTTTGAACCAGCGCTTGCAGACTCAAAAACGGAAGGGCAACTGAAAGTGAGCAACCATGAGTCACTATGAAACAATCTATGCAAAAAGGAAAAAAAATAGAGAGCAGGGAAACAGTCAAGATGGCCTAGCAGGTTTTGGTAGCTTATAGGAGATCTTGGCAATTACCATGGCAACTCATTATGATTATCAAAAATATTATGTGACGGCCAGGTTTCGGAACAGATTTTTGACACGGTGCCGCCTGCCAAATTTCGAGATGCACACAGATCCTGACTGTTTCTGTTAAAAATTTCAATCCTTGCTCCATCTGTGTAAATTTGAAAAAAAAAATCTTGTCTCTGCTGTGCAGCAGTTCTTAACCTAAACAGGAAAGCATCACCACTTTTCATCAGTGTGGGGAAATCACCATAAAAATCAAAGCACTTGCATGCTGCAGGAATCATGTTGCACGAAGCAAAATCTGAAGAGGTGATTACATAAATGAACACAAGAATCTCTGCAACATGGACTTGGCCAAGACCGTCTCTGGCAACTTAGGAAGCGGCTGACAATTGTCACCCTTTGCTCTGGTGGCCCGGTAAAACGCACGCTTCCTAAAATAGCCGGCTGCAGCTGTTCAGATCCTGTACTGGCTCAGGGGCACCACTGACAAGAGGAAAGTGAATGACCAATGCTATGTGGCTAGCAAACAGTGCGTGTCATGTGATGCTGCACATGCCTGCAGACATGTTGCCAAACATCTCGGTCTAGAAAAGCTGCAACATACACAAGTCACATTTTTCCTCCTTCCTGCAGGATTTGGAGCAAAGAACAAGGGCGACAATGCTGTGTGTGTGTGCTTTAAGAGGGCGCGCACTCCATCTGAGGTGAGGGATCATCATGACGCATCACAAGTGCAACCTTACACAAGCCCGGGGTTTAGCCTAATAAACAAACCAGCACGTTCAATTGGCTTAAAAATAAATGTCAAGCACCATTAGCCGCCCTAATCCATCGCCATTTCCTAATTTAAACCAGCCCATGAGGCGGCGGCGGCGGCAGCATTACGCGGCCTGCATCGTGCAACGAGAGAGAGACGACAAAATAAAATGTAAGCAACATGTTCTCTTACACGACAGGACTCTTCCTGGACTCCCTCCCTCCGCATCACTTTCTACGGCCAGCTTCAGCGCGATCTACGAGGAGCCCTTTGTTGCAGGAGAACGGATTATCCAGCCCACTAATGCCGCGTCCCGCTGCAACGCAAACCGAACCGACAACGCAGCCGGCGGCACCAAAGAGCTGACAAAACAAGAATCGATCCAAGTTGTCAAAAAATACGTCACGTTCCCCTCCGTGCAATCCGCTCTGATTGACACGCATCCTTTCTTTTTTTTTTGGTTTGTTTTTAAAGCAGGCGAGTCCGGTGCGCGCCCTGTGCGTAAACAAAACTTTGTCGGCGAGCTGCGGCCACAATAACGCGCAGTGTCGAGCGGCCACATAAACAACAACAACAACGCCACAGTCATCGACGCGTCCTCCACCCCCCCACCCCCCCACCCCCCCAAGTCCGTGCGCCCCGATACTCACTGTGCTCGTCATGAAAGCTGCTACTAAAAAGCCCCGCAGGATGGCAACACACTCTCGGCTCTGTGCGGCCAAGCAGGGGCCCGCACGATACAGCCCCGCGATGGTGATGGTGATGATGACTGCATACATCCCCGAGGTTGACTCATGCTACGCCGCTGACCTCACTCACTCGCTCGCTGCTACTTTTTTTTTCTTCCCCTCTTTCCTGCTACAAAGTCAAAACGGAGGGGGGGTCGCTGCGTAAACAAGACTCCTTCCCGGTTACGGAAAAAAAAAACCTTTGGCGCTAATCTGCAGGAACACATGCGCGCCGCCGCTGCTGTCTGTTGCACATGATTGCACTGTGATTGCACACACACACACGCACACAAAAAAACTCACGCTGGCAATGCGGCCTTTTTCTGCTGTGTACATCGAGGCTCTCCGTGTCTCTGCTTGTCTTGTGATCCCCCCCACCACCACCATCACCACCACCAACCTCACCTCCCTCCCTCCCTCCACTATCTCCATGGCCACACCTACTTCCGTGCCCATATAAGGTCTTCCTCTGACACGCAGTTCGCTGTAATTTACGGAGCAAGATCCCTCTCAGTCCATGCGGGAAATTCCAACACACAAGGGAGGACCGCTGGGGATGGAGGGGAAGGACGCACCCGGCAGCACATTCACTTTCCTTTCCTCCACATTCACACACACACTTCGAAATTCTTCCTAAACTGCATGACACAGCAAGCAGGGGTGTTATTTATGGCAGCTGCAGGAAGGTCCCTGTGGGGTGTGTGTGTGTGTGTGAGGGGGGAGAAGAGTTTCTATCAGGGCTGCTGGGGATACTTCCAGCATGATTTCAGTGGAACACACACACATGACTCAGTGGTCCCACCAGCAGGCAAGATAATCAATACAACAGTTTCATTTACATTGAGACAGAGAGAAAAGACAACTAGTTTGGTGTTTTTACTTAATAAAAAGACTAACACAAAAACAACACACTGAGGTTGTGACAAAATATTTTCATTATGTTTGTTTTCTCAGTAAAATATTTGTATTGTTATTTGTTAAATGTCAGAAAACTGCAAACTGCACATTACTATTTTCTACAGCAGCATCCTCAAATGTCTTGTTTTGCTCAAATTATATTATTACACAGTCGCAATAATAATAATAAACTTATTTGCATAGCACCTTCACCATAAACAAATGTCAAATTAGACAAATACTGAAAATTAAAACAAATCAAAATATCCCAGTCATGCAATAGAAGGTATATATTTAATGTATTCATTTCTTATTATTTTTTTATATATTTATTTTAAAATTACAAGCACATCAGAACAGGCTGTTGTTCAGAATGTGTTATATAAAACACTGAAAAAAAAAAATATATATATATATATACATATGTATATATATATATTGCATGGTTAGGATCCTATGTATAAAAGGAAATGTAAAAGGAGTATGATTGGTGCTAACAAGAGTAAATATTGGGGTCAAGAACCTTTCATGTTATTTATAGTGTGATTTTACTTGAATAATTTACATATTAGGCATTAAAACCCTATTATTTAATAAATATATGAAATTCATCAGTGTCGTTATATTATAGATATTATTAAACAGGCAGCAAGTCCTCATGTTCAACCAGTAACTGGAACATTTTTGCATTAAAAATGGCTGGTTAATTATGGCTGCATTAAAACTGGTTGTCAGAATACGTTTATAGCTAAATTATAAGTAAAATGAGACATGTAGTCTATGTCAAAATTGATATTTTCACAGACATCTCATAGCAGGAAAAGCACTGGCTCAATAATGACTGTATATCAGTCAGGTATATGCTTGATCCAGACGGCTGGTTTACTGGAATAATTGTGCAATCATTCATGTTTTCCTACTATAATATGTAAAACAGTATTCTGCCATTATCATCTGCCATATAATACATCCTATCCTGATGAAAATCCATGCCATGTGTTCTGCTTGTGTTCATAAGACGTGATGAAATATTACCAAGTGAGTCTTTAACCAGCCCCAAATGTTGCAAGGCCATCTGTGACCTGATGATGTAATGTCAGACAAATCAAACCATAGCCTAGATAACAAGTGACCCTGATCATCATGAGGCAAACAACCACCTGTGTAACACAGTCCTGAAGAAAATAGTCCATTATTTAGTTAGTTCAACAAACAAAAAGAATCAGATCAGCTGAAAATTAATCAGCAACCACTCGGTATGTGGATGTTTGCCCCTGAGACTGCACAGGCCTCTTTCACAGAATATCACAGATATGTAAATATTAAACCTTATCAAGGCTGAATTCCTACTATGAAAGATTTCTGTGAAAACAGGCCAATTCTAAGCCTGTAGTAAATGATGCTGCAGACTTTCTGTATCATCGGACATGACCCAGCATGTGCCAGCCAGCCTGTGCAGGCCTACAGTCTCTCTCTCTTCTCTGGCCCCTAAAATAAAGTGCAAAGCCTGAAAACATTCACAGATGCAGTTGACAAGAAGTTGAGTCAGACTGACATGCTTACCTCTGATGACACTGTTACTGAGTGGGGGGATGTGGTTTGTGTGAGTGGAAAACAGCCTTTTTTCTTTAGTGCATTCATATGATTTTTCAATGCTGATAGCACTTAACAAATAGCTGAATAACTGGTTGGTCAATTGATTGAATATTTACCAGCTACTGATTAATGACTTGTTAATGGGGCTGCAACTAACATGTATTTCTGTTGATTAATTTGCCAATTATTTTCTTGATTAATTGATTAGTTGTCTGATCTATAAAATGTCAGAAAAGGTGAAAAATGTCAATCGTTTCCCAAAGCCAGATACAACATCTTCAAATCTGTTGTTTGGCCCATGACCCAATGATAATCAGTTTATAAGACGTTTTAGACTTTTTTTTCTTTAAAAAATTACCTAAACGATTAACAGATTATCAAAAATAGTTGGCAGGTAATTTAATAGTTGACAAATAATTGATTAATTGTTGTTGCTCTGATGGGTAAAGTTGTTTTTCTGAGCAATAATATGAAATATGTGATAGGTGCAGCTTATTTTCTTTGAAAAGGCGATTAGAAAACCTGTAGAAAATGGTGAGAGGTATTGAATCTCTGTTTTTCTGACATCTGAGAGTCCAAACCAGGAAAATATTGGTCAGATTAACTGTTAATAGAACAGAATAACAGAATAATAGCTGCAGCACTGGGATCCAAAATACCAATGTAATGCTTAATCAAGTGCACTAACTATTTTTGCACATGGGTATATATATATATATATATATATATATATATGTGGGGCTTTCTGGGACTCTGACATCTCACATTGAGGAGGGAGGAGGTGTCAGATCAGGTGAAGCTAGCTACATTCACCGGCTAGCTGTCCAGCTGTAATATAATATGGCTAATAACACTCCTCAACCAACTATCTCCTCATAAATACAACACGTAGCAGGAGCTGTCATGCACAAGCAGCATACTTACATTGAACTCTGCTCCTCCATGGCACACAAGCCTTCATGTCGTTGATGTGAGAGCTAAAGTTGACGGTATGCTAATGTAACGGCAGCGACCATAAACTTTTTTGATTTTGTCAGATTCCTCCACAAGGCGTCACTTCCCAGTTCCACTTTGACTCACTTTTACATCGCTGCAACGCGGGTTTAGGAGGTTCCATGAGGAACAGATCTACTCTTAAGCCAAATATAGTTAGAAACACTGCTGAAT
Source organism: Dascyllus trimaculatus (assembly GCA_024666655.1). NCBI lineage: Eukaryota > Metazoa > Chordata > Actinopteri > Pomacentridae > Dascyllus > Dascyllus trimaculatus. The sequence goes on along the minus strand of CM045462.1, from coordinate 21,230,327 downwards.
AGGTTGAATAGCTGCAGCGATGATGGAAACTGGAATAATAAAACAGGCTGCTGAGGACGCGTACCGTTTCTGATTCAGCTGCCTTAACGGCTAAAAGGCACCTAGCTAGCAAGATAGTAAACCACCGCTGCGCCAGAATATTAGAAAAAATAATATTTGACTTCAATTTAGCCATCTTACATTAACACGCAGCTCCTTTGGATATTCTTTACAAAAATAAATACAAAAATAAAATATATAATTTAACAAAATAAAAATAGTAGCCAACTTTAACTACTGGGCATGCGCAGAATGAACCGACGCTGACCTTTATTTAAAAATAACGGCAAGATATACATACAAGAGCTGGGAAACTGAGCTGTTAGCAGTTTCCGATGATATTTTATACTAGAAAATAGATACTGTATCGACAACGAGACGTATTTATCGACTCCCAGCCACAATAATAAGAAATTCAACTGCCTGGCAGGGATTTAAACGAAGACTGAAGTGTGTAACAGGGAATCATCTCGCTTTGCTCTCAAAGTGACTTTCTTGGGGCTCTGCGTTGAGTTTCTGCTAGCATACAAACAAGAAACCTGTTCGCTAATGCAAATAGTGTTAAGAGTGAGGTTTTGTCAACAGTAGGCCATTTTCTAGTGTTGTTATTTACTGTTAAACACTCTGGACTCACTTTACTTTAACGCTGTAACATAGAAGTTACGTTGGTTATCAGTCAAACACCGCTACAAGGCTCAAGTAACTCTACAAGGATGCAGGTGCAGAGAGTCGTTCTCAACTCACGACCAGGTAGGTAGTTTAACGTGTACATATTTGTAGAGAACTGAGTGTTAGCTTGTAGCTTGTGCAGCATTATCATTGCACGTGTGTGGCTAACGTTTCCTCTCATTTGGGTAAAGGTAAAAATGGGGCGCCAGTTCCTGAAAATTTCCGCCTGGAAGAGTCGACTTTAGCACCTGAGCTGAAGGATGGGGAGGTCCTTGTTCGGACTCTGTACCTCTCAGTCGACCCTTACATGGTATTTATGCAGTCACAACCGGCTTGATTGGTGACCTTTAGTGTTAGCTCATGCATGTGAAGTTCCCAGGCAGTTTGATGTCTCTAAATGTCACAGAACAAGGTTACAGCACAGTGCTTTAACGCCTGCATCAGGCACAATGTTGAAACCACAGACAGATACAAGTGAATGACACTGATTTTATTATAATGCAATGTTCTGGTATTCATTTGCATGTTATTTTGAGACATGCTAAACCACCTAAAGACCAACAGACCTCCCCAGCAGGACAAAACTGCAAAAACTGCTCAGGAATGGCTCGAGGAACACGACCAAGAGCTCCATATGCAAAGCTGGCCTCCAAACTGGTTGTTCCCAATTGGACTGAGCATCCAATAGATGCATTGCAACAAGCCCGATCCTCAAAGGCCCATTTTTAAAACTACAGGATCCAAAGTATCCACTGGCAACGTTCTTAAGCACACTGGATGCATTGTTTTGGCAACAGGAAATTGGGCTACACATTATTAGTAGTGGTTTTAATGTTGTATATATGCTGTTTTTAATCTTAATCTGGCACCAGAGCATGTGTGGCAAAAATGGCTTAAATGATTATCAGAGTAAGTTTATAGCTGAATTATAAGGAGAAATGAGACGTGTAGTTTAAGTAAAAACCTGGCATTTTCTACTGACATCTCTAAGCAGGAAAAGCAATTAATAATGTCAACTAGTAATGGCTGTATATCATTCAGATATATGCCAGAAACAGTGAGCTGGCTCAATGGAACGATTAGCCAGTCATTAATGTTTTCCAGCACCTGTTTCATCGACAGCAAGGCCACGCAGTAAAAGCTTCTCCATCTCCATTACTCCTACTGATTTTTTTGTTTTTGTTTTTTTCCCATCAGCGCTGCAGAATGAATGAAGACACCGGTGCTGAATACCTGACTCCATGGCAGCTGTCGGAGTGTGTGGATGGCGGAGGAGTTGGCGTGGTCGAGTCCAGCCGCTGCTCCACCTGCACTGAGGGAGATGTGGTCACTTCGTTCAACTGGCCTTGGCAAACCCATGCTGTTATGGCAGGAAGTGGCTTACAGAAGGTAATGGGGCTGTACTGTATGTCATCATGATAGGTGGATGGGGTCATATTTCCTCTGGCAAATGATGAAAATCACAATGTGCTCTGGACACGTGAAGCGTTTGGCTGTAAACACCCGACATTGTTTATCTTGTCGATTGTAGGTTGATTCACAGTTGGTTGATGGGCACCTGTCCTACTTTTTGGGTGCAGTTGGCATCACAGGCCTCACTGCACTGTTGGGCATCAGGGAGAAGGGTCACATAACCAAAGGGGCCAATCAGACGATGGTGGTCAGCGGTGCAGCTGGCGCTTGTGGCTCCATAGCTGGACAGGTAAATAGAATAGGATAGATCTTTACTGTCACTGATAAGCAACAACGAAAGGCAGTTTAGCAGCTCTTTGGATTAGCAGCATGCAACAAAAGAGCACAAAGGAAAATTTAAGAAGCTGGAATTAGATGATTTTTACTTTTCCCCCCCTAAAACCAACTAATTGATTAATTTATTATTTAACAACTAACCAGCTAACCATTGTAGCCATTGCACAAAGCTCCAGATAAGGCTTAGTTGTCTATTAAACTATCTAGGTAGGTTTTCAATAAATTATTAAAGTTAGTTTAAAAATTTTTGCTTTCTTCAGTGTTTAATGGCAGCAATGTGTATTTCAAAAGTCATACTCAAGATAGCAGATTGCATGAAGCTAACCACATTTATGCTCGCATAAATACAGATCATATTACAGATCATATTACAGAAAGAAAGGAAGCGAGATCTTGATTGTTTCAATTGGTTCACCTCGACTTTCTTCCTCCAGATCGGCCGGCTGGATGGGTGTGTGAGAGTGGTCGGGATCTGTGGTTCTGATGAGAAGTGTAAAGCTCTAGTGGAAGATCTGGGCTTCTCTGCAGCTATTAACTATCGCCAGGAGGACGTCGCAGCAAGACTCAAAGAGAGCTGTCCTGATGGCATCGATGTTTATTTTGACAACGTGGGAGGAGCCATTAGTGATGCAATTATAGCTCAGGTAATGCATGATGTTTTATGTTAATTTGTATGTTTTATTCGGCTGGAAAGCAGAATTCTGGTGTTTTTTGCATAATTTGAAGTCATGTTTTTGTGTCCTGTAAACTGACCACCTCCGCCCCTCACTTTACCTCCAGATGAACAACGGCAGCCACGTCATCCTGTGTGGGCAGATCTCACAGTACAACAAGGATGTTCCCTATCCTCCGCCCCTGAGCGAGGAGACACAGGAACACCTGCGAAGTAAGAACATCACCCGGGAGCGATTTATGGTGCTGAACTACATGAGCAAAGTCGACGCTGCCCTCTTTGAGCTCAGCCAGTGGGTCAAATCAGCCCAAATCAAGGTATGGAGGAAATGGTGGTTGACTGTGTGTATTTTGCAAAATGCGTCTTCCTTGCCTGTCTTTTCTAATTATATTAAATTTTGCTTCACTCTGCAGGTGCTAGAAACTGTGGTGAACGGTATAGAAAACATGGGAGGTACGTGAGTATTAACGTTTTATTAATTGTGTGGCTTTTTCTTGGCAGGAGTTTGATCATTTTTTTTCGTTTTTTATTTACTTGCAGTTGCATTTTGCTCCATGATGAAAGGGGGAAACATTGGCAAGCAAATTATAAAGATATAAACCTGAAGAAAACCATCGCTGTTTCCAGTAGCAACTGCACTCTCACCACAAATGAACCCACATCTTCCTGTTTATCCCCTCTGACAACACTAACTTAATGAACTGTAGCAAAAATATTGCACTAATTACCTGATGCCAGTTGATTACAGCTTCGCGCTGCAAGTCAAGAGTCACACAGTTCTCTTGGAGACTGTGTGATTGAGAAGAATAAAATGAAATGTATGAAGTGCTCAGAAGACAAGTGTTAAATTTGAATAGCTGATGATTTAGACTTCTGGAAGATGATTCAGCATGTAAATAAATAAATGATTTCATTATTGTTTCATTGTATGAGCCTAAAAATTATTGCTATTTGTACTTTAATAAGACACTAGCAAACCAAAATGATAAAAAACAAACTCAAATACTGACAAAAGGCTATTATTAATTTAAAAAATATAATATTTTTGGTGTAATAGTTCAAATGCAGTGTTAAAATAAACACAAATCATTTAAATTGTTGGCCTTTTTACCACCAATTTTCTTAAATTGCCTCCAGGAGACAAAGTTTTTTGAATTGAATCAGTTAAAAAAAATATTATTGCTATTTATTCTGTATAAAACCCCACTAAACAGTGCATGAACAGGTAGTTATCCACACACTGTGCAGCATATTACTTTGGCATCACGGTCTAAAAATTCCCTTTCTGGCGAAGGCTCTGGAGAACGTCATCACCCTGCAGCTCCATGAACATCTCTAATCCCACCAACTTCATGAGATGTTTCAATCAGGTTTTAGACCCTCCCACCGCACAGAGACCGCCCTGATCAGAGTTCTACATGGTCTCCTCATGGTGGAAGACTCTGGCTTCCCCAGCTAAGTGCCCTTTTGACACGGTGGACCATGGCATCCTGTGTCAGCGCCTCCAGGAAGTGGGAGTCACGGGGACAGCTCTTGACTTCTTCCACTCCTACCTCTCAGGAAGACAGGAGTTTGTGAAGTTGGGAGAAACCACCTCCAGCACCAGACCTGTTGCCTCTGGGGTCCCTCAGGGGTCAGTCTTGGGGCCCCCTGCTCTTTTTAATTTACATGCTTCCCCTTGGCAACATTCTGTGAAGCACTGGTATTAATTTGCATTCCTATGCAGATGATACCCAAATTTATCTCCAGACATCTCCAGACACACACCTGCCTCTCACCCGTGTTGCCAGATGTCTTGATGATATCTGCATCTGGATGAGCAGAAACTACCTGCAGCGAAATAGCAGTAAGACTGAAGCCAGCCTCAGCAACCCCAACCTAACAAACCAGGCAGGCATCACTCATATCACTGTTGATAATCATTCCATCCTTCTGTTCCTGGTTGCCACCAGCCTGGGAGTTGATTCTTTAGCACTTATAACAGCAGGAAAAGAATAGCAAGGTAACAAAAGAGGTGGAAATAGAATTATCTTCAAGTAAATTTTCCTTCTCTTGACTAATGGACCACCATGTGTCTTTGGATTTCATTGTGCAGACATGATTTAATGTCTCTATTTTTAATGTTAAGGATTTTTACGTAGCATTAGCTCATCAATTTGGTTTGCGTTCGTTTGCCAGCTGCTAGCTTGCTTGTACTTTAGCCACAAAGAGTATAAGAGTATATAGTGGTGCTCAGTGGTGGAAGAAGTATTCAGATCCTTTACTTCAGTAAAAAATACTCCATTACAAGTAAAAGTCTGGCATTAAATACCCTACTTAAGTAAAAAATACACAAGCATTAGCAGTAAAAATGCAGTTTATGGTTTGGTCTCGCTGAACAATTATGACTGTTTTGATTATATATATGACATGATTCAATTATTAATACTGATTACCAGTGTGTCAGCAGCTTGTTACCGTTGTAGCTGCTGCAGGTTTGAACTACTTTAGTTTCATATACAGGGACAGCAGGTGAATCTGAAGGCTCATCACATGATTATGGGAGAAAAGAAGAAAAACAACATTTTGATGCTCAAATCTGTTGCCAGTTTTTGGACATTTCCTCCAATCTTTGATTTTTGGTGAGATATTCAATGGTTGAACTGAACAGGTATTGAAATCAAACCAGGTGAGAGGTTTTGAGTGAAAATTCACTATTTGTTGAGCTGTTAACAGGTAATTTACATATTTCTTTTTGTGTGGCATCAGAAGCTTAATAGGTTGCAAACAGCTGGTTTCATTCTTAAGATTTTTTGTGTTTAACTTTAAACTAAAGCTGTGAAACAAATGTGGAGGATTAAAAGTACAATATATACCTCCGAAATGTTGGGATGTGGAAATATAAAGTAGCATAAAGTGGAAAAACTCGGGCAAAGTGCATTTACCTTAAAACTGTACTTAAGTAGTGCATTTGAGTAAATTAATCAATACTACTGGCGGTGCTCGAGCACTTATATATGACATTTCCTGCATTCACTAACTGGTTTAGTTTTAATAAGAACTGATGCCAAAAGGATGGTACTTTGCAGTTAAGCTCCCAAACACATCCATCTAATTATCGCTTGAGCACGAGGATAATTGGAAATGGGAGAAAAAAAAAATTGTCTGTGCGGGGAAATGGGGTGTCGATAAATGACTGAATGTGTGCCAAGACCTAAAAATAGCAAATCTAAGGACTGTGGAAATAAAAATGAGCTTGAAAAGGGAAAAAACAAATGAGCAAAATAATCTTTTATCAGCTCACTGAAGGGAAAATATAAAGCTTTCTATTTCTTTCACACCACATTCCAACCATTATTTATTGATGTCATCAGTTATTATCTCTACATTCCTTCTCATTACGTGACAAAGAGTGAAGACAGCCACAGCGTACATGATTTACCGTAATGAACAGTTTTATTCCACAGCACTATAAACCATTAATAAAATAAAATTGTGGTTGGCTCTAATTTCAGTTGTCACAAGAAAAATATGTGGCAGGTGTAAAATCGTCATCTACTCATTCATATGCTTCAGTGTTTGGAAATTAAAGAGGGGTGGGTGGGGGGGATGCAGAGTAAGTCACATGAACACCAGCACATCACTGACAGTATTTTTCCTCCTCGTTGATGCCAGTTTTTTTTTCTCGTGAAACAGTCAAATCAGCATCCGAATGGAGAACAATCACATCCAGATTTAGAGATAAATCGATCAGTGGTGATAAACTATGGAGCCTGCCTTGTCAAGACTTGGTTTTGGTGCTTTACTGTAAAAAAAAAGAAACTAAAACAACAGTCCCATGCATAATGTTGGCGGTGGAAGTGAAATGCAGCACAGTCATCCCAGTTCACTCAATACTGCCTCCTTGTGGAGAGATTACACAGCTTGACAGAGTGTTATTGGAGGGGAAAAAACTCCAATAATAAAAGTTTTTTTTTTTTTGAAAGCAGAAATTATACACTTGGTAGTGCTCCTGTACAAATGAAGAGGATTTGCCTATGCGGCGAGGGGAAAAGTTATTAAACCACTGCCAGCAAGAGTGCACCTAATTTAATTTTTCTCGGTGTCTAGCAGCTGTTCTAATATTAAACTATGTCTTATCACAGCACCGAGCAATTATTCTGCACTCATGCTGGGTATGGTTGAAAAAAAGCATACCAGGATCTAACTCTATTGGAAAATTCTTCTATTAAAAGACTGAATAAATGTGGTTTTCGCCGTATTTATGCACCGCTTGCTCTCTTGTGGAATCCGGGCAAGTGCTACCGCCGACTGGAAAGGATTGAATTACAGTGCAAATGACACAATTTACTGCCTCTCACACCTTCACAGAGAAAAAAAAATTAAAAAATTAACATTCGGAACAATAAAGACAAAACATTACTGCACACACAAATCTTGCAAAATTAACTTCCAACACAGGGAATGCTCTAATGTCTTCCTAACCACGCTCACTGTGGAGGTGAAGAATACCCATTTTCAGTGCTGATTTATAACATGAGGTGGGGAGGAAATTAAAAAAATAATCACACAATACAATCAGAATGAATAAATAAAACAGCATAGTACTGGTTGATCTCATTTCACCACAGCTAGAACACATTCATTTTGATTTTTTAACATTTTTTTTTAGCCACCACACATCTGGATTGTTTTGACATGGTTTTAGTTTTTCTCTGAGCTACTATGGAGTATAAAAACATTGTCCTGAAATACTACTGGGACCAGCCTATTGTTCAAGTGCTCACATTCCTGAGAAACAAACAGCTGCGTTCTTGTAGTGACGTTAGAAGGAGCGTGGAAAAGTCGAGCCGGCTTCTCTGTGTTTTGCTGAAAAACTGGCGGGTTTTTTTTTTTTTGATATGAATATTCCAATGTGAACATTGAATTTGTACTGGCAGTTGTTTGCAAAGGAATTCATTAGAATTAAAGACACTACTTCCAGCTACAGTACTTGATTGATTTGTACTTTCCCTCCGTTTAATTTTCTGTCATTACGTGTAGGATAAACTCAAGAGTGTGATCATCTTGGTTGGATTACTATCTGTACGCCTGGGGATGTTAAGAAACGCTTACAGCATGTAACATGTGGTGTACCCCTTTTCACGCAAAGGTAAACACTAGAATCAAGTTTGGCACATCCAGCCTTCATTAGTGAATGGGTTTCAGAGGGAAGAATAAAAGGTGAAATCTTTCTTATTCATCCTTTGGCAGTGGTGAAGTGGCTTTTGACCAAGGCAACACTTCCAAAAAGTGCTAAATCTCAACTTAAACCGCAGCAGAATACAGCTCACATACTGTCAACTGCAGCATACGTCAGACTCACATAGCTCAAATCGGCTATTTTACCCTTAATGTATCCAAGGTGATTTTGTTATTTTTTTACACTGTACACATTGCTATGAATATGGCCAGAAATGTGCGCATTGGTGCTTTACAATAACATGCATATTAAGTAAACAATACTATCTAGAAACAGGATAGTGAGTGATGTACTGTGAAGTGGCTTTGGATAGAGGAGAGAAAAGAAGGAAAGAGGGGCTGCTGTGTGGGGAAAATTGAGGCTTTCGGGGTGGATAGAGACAGCAAAATATATCTGTGAGTCAGGCTCGAAAGGGGGGGGAGAATCGTGGTGGTACAGTGCAATTACTGTCAAGAGGGAGAGACGCTCTTGCTGTTGTCTCGAACGAAAGGGGCGGGGCCTGTCCAGGCGCGGTAGACCAATAGGAGGCTGAGCCCCAGCGCCCACGTGCGGACGGGAGACAGGAAAAAGGCCATGGGGCCATAGGTCTCCAGGAGAAAGTAGCAGGAGTGGGCCTGCCAGGTGAGCAGCAGCAGCATGAAGAAGTGAATCGCCAGAGTCCGCCAGCGGCAGCCCGGCCGCAGGAAGTGGGATCGGAAGGTGTTGCCGCGGCAACGGTGGTGGAGACTCCAGCAGAGGTAAGAGGTCAGGGGCATGTTGAAAAATAGCAGCTGGCGGAGAGGAAATCAGCACATGGTAATGTGATTAGTGCACTTCTCAGTCCTTAAAATAAAAATGAAGCCGTGATAATCGTCTTTTTGTTTAACCATGAAGTAATATACCAAGCAGGGCAGCAAAATGTGAGGATATACTTAAAAGGATTAAAATACATGTTATGTAAAAAATGTATAAATAGAGAGGTTCCTGTTCTTTTTGGTATGTGATCCCCTAAAATGAAGCAACAAGTGAACATGATCTAACTAGACAGCGAGTTTTCCTTCTCAAACAGTCTGATTTGAGGGATTTTTATAGCCTGAAAATGTCAAAATAATTAGTATTTTAGAGAAATATCAGAAAAATAAATGTTTTCTTCAATTCCAGTGTTATTTAAGGACCAATTAGGAGGTTACAGGCCTAGACCAGGAACCACTGCAGGGCTTTTTCTGGCTCATAATGTGCCTCTGCATTTTCCTGTTATTTCTGAACATTTGCTAAACAAATATCTCTAATAAACTTCAGTAAATGAAACCCCAATTCACTACATTGTAAAAAAAAAAACATTCTCAATTCTTATAACCTGCGGCTGGTGATTTTCCTTTGGTGCTAGCTAAAACCTGCTTGGGATGGCGCCAGAAATTCCTCAATGCAGGAAAAACCATGCACTGATTTAAGGCATAAATGCAGTGCAAGTGCATAAAAAGATTCAGTAGAAGCTATTAAAAATGTAATTTAAAAATATGATCTCAATTTTACTAAATTGAAAACAAGCTAAACGTGCAATAGTTGTTTTTATGGCTGCTCTGGAGCAGCACAAACAAGCTGTGACACACAACTTTGACATGTCATCACCTTTTGAGTTGATGAGGTTATATTGTTACAACACGTTCCTAATCACACAGATGGGGGAGCAACATTATTTATTATTTGGAGGAGGAGGTGTTTCTAGCTACTACACGGTCCACTCTACGCCTATGAACTTTTAACCCTTTATTCTGCACCTCGACCCCTAAGATCTGAGTCAGTTACTGTTAAAAGTCCCAAAGTCCAGCCTTAAAACAAAGGGGGACCATGTTGTTACTTTTTTATGTTTCATATCAAAAAGCTTTTAAAAACTCACATGCACACACAAACTCTAGTTTTGAAGGTGCAACAAAAATAAACTTAATACAATGATTATTTTTATTATTATTATCAACTTCTGAGGAAACTATCTGGCTTCTAAGCTACTAAAGACGTTACTATGCTCACCAACTAGTGGCTAACTTGGCAGTTGGAGCTATGCAGGTGACGCAGAGCTGGATTTTTAGATCATTTGCAATTAAAAAAAAAAAAATCACTGTGAGATTGGATGTACACTTACAGCCTACAACTGTGCGTATGACAGGCAAAAAACACGTGCATGCACAGATATCACAGAGATGTAAATATGTCAACTAAATCAATTTTCTTACTTGAACGACTCCAACCACGTAAGTGAGACTGCCTTCCAGGAAGTGTCCGTCAATGAACACTCCGAAGGCGAAGCAGGCACCGCTGTGGCCATCGATCAGCTCTCCTATAAACCACGGGCCTGTAAGACAGAATATTTTACAGAAACATGCACAGGGTTACAGGGGATTCTTGTACGGCAAAGATATGGTATTTTTGCACTCTGTAGCTAACTGTGCTGTGCTACCACATACACAATTCAAACCCTGCAACCACAAAGAACTATATTAAGCGGCAGATTCGACTCTTGATTTAATAGATGTTGTGTGGATTTGCAGTTACAATAAAGTAAAGTCAAAGTGGGAATAAGGCCATGCAGGTAACCTACCTAAGGCTGTGCACAGGTTGAACAGCAGCAGAGAGTAGTAGAAGGTGTCCATTTTACTGACTAGATGGAGGGACATACATGCTTGAGAGGCCAATCCTGCAGATCATAAAGAGAAACCAAAAACTTATGATTGCACAGAATAAAAAAATGACTATTCTTCCATTTTGCCAATGCATAATATAATAAATCAACATGTAATCTGCACAGGTTCACTGTGAACCCTGCTTCTGTCCACAAACAGACTCTGCAGATTATAGTATATGTGTATCTGATTCGACAGCTCACCTCTGCCAGAGGGAACACTCAGGAACCTGAAGGCCAGGAGCACACCGACATTCAGCAGCATCATAAATATGAACGCCACTCGGCCCAGGATGTAGTGGTCTGTGAGGAGGATGAAGGACTGAACGAAACCGAAGCTGGGAGTCAGATCGTCCTCAAGAGTAAAGTGCTGCTCCTTCACTGACGACCGGCCTGCCGAGTCCTGACTCACGCACAAGAAGGTTAAGAAGGCAGAAAATGATTCGTTTTATTAACATAAATAAGAGTCATATTAAAATATGTGCAACAGCAGAACAGACCCCAACTGTTTCCAAGCTACAGTTCCCAGATGGCAAAATCTAATAAAGCTATTCATAATTCAGCTCCAGCAAACAAATCCACCAAACTTAATCAAGACTAATGAAATATTTAAAAGTCTCAGAACACTTTTGACTGTAAGTGGAAGATAAATGAACGCTGCGCCGACCTCCACTTTAACTCTGATGGTGTGCAGTCCGGTGAGGTAAAGCGACGGATCCCATAGCAGAACATAGAGGGGGCCTCCAGCAGAGTGGCCCTTCCCCACTGGTTCCCCGTCGACGCTCACGTGCACCGCGGTGATCGGGGCCTCTGAGAAGGCCAAGATCCTTTGTAAAAACAAGAAACACAACAGCTTAAACACATGAATCCACAGACAACATGATGTCCAAGATCTACTAAATGGCTTTGAAATAAAGTTTTGCAAGCAACCAGACAACAAAACAGAAAGCATAACCTACACAGACATAATTATATTCTATATAAACACTAATGTAATAACCTACACTGCAGGCTGGGTATAATGTCAGAGGAAGTTGCAGTGTAAATGTGTGTAGACAGACAAAGTGTTGTAAAAGCATGTGCATTGGTGCCAGTGAGCAGATTTATGGTTCAACCGGCAGTCAACACACCAGTAAAACTAACCTGATGTGCGTCGATCTCCTTATCCGACCCAGCGGCTCCACCCCTGGGTGCAGGTACTGAGCATCTTTGGGGTTCGTGATGAGCACCGCCGGCCACTGCTCAAACTTCAGGTCGGAGAAACTCAGCAGATCATGGTCAAAAGCCAGGACTCTGTACCTGGAGACAGATATGAGAAGAATGAGAAGGAGAAGCAGTGAAAAAAAAAATCGCAATTAGAAGCATTTCGTGATCGCACACACCTGCGGTTGTCCATCCAGTCGCCCAGCTCCAGCTCCAGGGTGCCTTGGGGATGTCGGCTGTGGAGGACGGGCATCAGGCCTCCCAGTGTGTGCAGGTGGCCGCACAGATACGCAACTGCAGACCTTTATACACAAATGTAGAAAACTTAGCTCCAACATCAAGATATGTGTGTAAATATGTCAAATATTCCAAGCATCACAACTATCACGTGCATGAAATTAAAACCAGCCGCCTGTCTTTGGCTTCGCAACAGAGATTTAACTTGCAGGTTAAAGGAGTTGGATGTTTGCATCATGACTGGAAGGAAAAATACACATTTCCTCCATTTGGTTTCCAAAAACTGGTTTAACATTCAGTATTTTCTCACCTCATTATGTCCCGGACTCCTGGTGAAGGGGAGACTACGGTGGAGGTTGTGTAGTGGCCAAACCAGATCGACTGGTTGCTTTTTAGACTCTCAGCTCTGAACGTGTCCAGCAAGTCCATCTGAGTCTGTCACATAAGGAGGAAAAACATGTTTAATACAGTATATGCTCCATAGGTGACTAGTTATTTCTTCACAGACAGACAACAACATTATGAAGCATGTTTTTTTTGTTACGAAATGCCGATTCACTACTGTTTATTCATTGAGCACATTTTCTGACAGAGGAATGCGCCTTTGCTTATCCAAGTGTATAAAATTATTATTAGTTGTGGTATTTAAGGGCATGTTTATGAAAAGGCAGTAAATGAATTCACCTGATTGAGAATACCAAAGAAGTTGTACGGCCTCTTTGGTCCTGGAGTCAGGGTGGCATCCACACACACGAAGGAATAATTCCCAAAGGGGGTTTTGTGAACATAGTGGAAGGAGCCCACTTTTTGATTCGCTGAATATTTCCTGGAGAAAATTAAGAAAATTCAACATAAGCAGCAGAATAGCAAACAGCAGTCTGGGCCGGAGCCAGCATAATCTAATGCAATTTAAATAAATAAATTAGCCTTGCGTAGGAGACAGACTTTGTCTCGTCGAGGATAACCACAACATTAGGATTATTAGGGAAGATAAAAGATCAGCCAGCGTTAACGGGGGCAGCAACATCACCTAAAAAAAGCGTCAAACCACGACAGAGTCCGTCTGTTCGTGTACATCCTGCTTCTATTTTGGTCCTCAGGAAGCTCAGACAGCTTGGATTATTGTCAACAAACAAGACGGCAACAACTCATGTTTCAGGGGCATTGAAGTCTCAACATACTTTGATCAACTTCATGCTCCCCTTGCAGCTGTTAGACATGCAGGAGTCGAGTCTGGCTGCATGTAAAACAGGCATTTACTGTCACACCGATCATGTCGTACTGACCTGTAATAGTTGTTGATGCTGTCCAGCGACATAATGTTGAAAGCATCTGTCAGAGAAATGAAAAAACCTTGAGTCTGAGCTACAAAAAAGGTCATGGATAAACTCAGGAACCAGATTCTCTCATGTTACAGGAAGGTATTGAACAAAATCTGTTGTTACAATAGATAAACTGACAGGACACACAGCAACGACTGTGATCGATAACAGCAGAACAGCTGTCAAAGAAACTGCAGCTCCAATAACTAGCTTTCCTTTTTTATTTTATTTTTTTACAGATACAAAGCAATGATATCTTGTTTCCCATCCAGTTGCCTGTGATCCAATAACAGAGGAGAAAGCAGCGAAGAGGAGGGGCAGGGCAACTTCCTGTGAGATGCTAAAGTGCTCCAAGGATTCCTCAGAAAAACCTCAGCTGTGCTGCACGCTCCCTACGCTGGAATGAATCTGGAAAGATCATTGAGACGAATAAAAATCGGGCCGGTCAATCACCATGATTTCCTCGGATGTCAATCCACCTGGTGCGCTCCATCACTCGGGACCTCTTGAGGATGTTGTGGTAGGCCTGCCACTCCACCTCATGCTGGAGGGAGCCCACCTTACTCTCTGTTTTGGCATCTGTCAGATCCCCTGTGGTCAAGGAAAACAAATAAGGCATCGAAACAGAGACTATTAAATTAGTCAAGAACTATTTTGATTATCGACTTTAGTCATTTTTAAGTTAAAAAAAAGCTCAAAATTCTCAGATATCAGCCTCATTTTCTGGTTTCTGTCCTCTTCTCTGACAGTACACAAAAAAACAAGGCCTTTAACAATGCCATCTTGGACTCTGGGAAACACTGATGGACACTGTTCTCAATTTCATAGCTCAAACAGCTAATCAAGAAAATAAAAATAGATTAATCGGCAATTAAACAATCATAACTTGCAGCCCTTTTCTTGGTTGTGGACAAAACTAGACCTTTAAAGACGTCATATTTGGATTTTGGGTAACACTGATAGTCATTTTTCATAATTTTATGACATTTTATAGCCTAAACAACTAAGGAAATAATTAGAGATTAATCGACAATGAAAATTATCATAACTTGCAACCCTTCTCTGGGTTGTGGACAAAACAAGACCTTTCAAGACGTCATCTTGGTCTTTGGGAAACACTAATGGACATTTTTCACAATTTTATAGCTCAAACAACTAATAAAGAAAATAATAACAGATTGATCGAATACAAAAATAATCGTGATTTGCAATCCTACTCAAAATTAAGCACAGAAATCATCTTTTTGGAGTGCATTAACATGAGCCACACCCATGCAGCCTTGTTACAATACAAAGATGGTTCTAATAACTAATTGGAAGTTAAAGTATTGTACCTGTTGCAAGCACTAGAGCTGGTTTGATCACTTCGATGGTGTCGGTGCAGAACTTTTCAAAATCTGGAATCCGCCTTGGGTCATGGAATCGACTTATGTGAATGTCAGATACCTTGAATCACACATAAAGGGGAGATAAATGTAAGATGTTAAATGATATTGGTTGAGGGTTGTGTGTGACATTTTGACTGTGCAGGCTGTAAAACACAAGGGAACAAAGTCTGAGCACAACTTGCTGCGTTTCTCCTGACACACTTCTGTGGTCAGTGACTCCTCAGTCAATCATTCAGAGAGTTCAGTGGGTGAAGCAGAGCAGTTAGCTTTATGATACAACACTGTAAAGCTTTAAATGTGAATAAAAACGTGAATAACAGCTGGGTTTAGATGGTGGTAAATGCCCTGCAGGACCAAACCAAGCTAGCTAGCAGGATAGAAACACCAGCCCACCTGTATAAACCAGAATATATTGTCCAACTCGTCGCCGGGAAATGGTGGAGAACTCCCCGCAGATCCATCTCCATCACCGGCAGGCGGCTGCTGGACGCTCCGTTTGGGGTGCCAAGCCGTGTCATAGCTGTCCAGCACCCAGGAGGTGATGCACGCCAGGGCCAGTCCGAGGATAACCAGTGCACCGAACAGCTTCAGCATCCTCCTGTAGTGGCGAGAAAGGGGGCTAGCTGCCGCCGTGTGTCCCGCACAGAAAAAAGCTAGCTACTGGTGGGAACAGCTAAGGGCACGAATCACACTAACATTGACTACAGATATGAAAGGACCATGGAGCTACATGGCTAACAGCTAGGACTCAGACCGTCTCTGTCGCTGCCATCGCGGCCACAGGGGATGCATGGAGGTGCGCGGCTCATTCACGGCTCCGTTGAGCTGCCTTCCGAAGCGGAGGAGGAGGAGGTAGCTCAGCAGGTTAGCCAGCAGCTAGCTTCCCTACCAGCTACCAACACAGCACTGACCGGTTGGAAGGGGAAACGTCAGCAGCGAGTGAAGAGACGGAGAGAGGAGGAAGAGCTCCCACTCTGACATTGTTTCTGAGCACCTGCCATCGCGAGGACTTCCGGGAATACCAAAAACAAAACCAACTCAGGTGAAGGTTTTATTGTAAATATTTTTTTCATTTTTAAATGTGGAATTGCAGTTTTATAATATAATATAATATAATATAATATAATATAATATAATATAATATAATATTACATTATGACATTTTCTCAGCTTTGCATTTAAAATCCGTAGAAGTGTTTTTTTTAATATAGTATATTATGATGTACATTGCAATATATAAATTAGATAAATTTTCTTGCTTGATATAAACTTTATACTACATAAATTGTGCTCCTCTTTACAAACATAGAAGTGACTAGTCATGTCTTTAAACAACCCACATTTTCTTAGCTTTGTGGCTTTCTGTATTATTTTCAATAGCTTTATGGTTTTCGCTGATTTTAAAAATGAGCTGAATTGCACTTTTTATACTACAATACAATATGAACTGTCATAGGTTAAAAAAAATAATTAGCTCATTTGATGTAGACATTATACGCCACAAACTATGTGCCTCTTTGTACAAGTGACTTTAAAGATATTTGTGTTATGCCAGATCTGCAGTTTTCATACAATAATATAAATGCTTATCAATAAAAATGATTATCTCATTTGATGTTGCATTTAAAGTACAGTATGTGCAGCGCAGAGTTTGCATACATTAAGATGGAATAACTGCTCTGTAATCTTGCAGTTTCTCTGCAGATGGAGCTATACAACAGAGTTCTTCTACAGGCTACAGAGACAACAAAACAAATAAAGATCAAACTACATAAATTATGCAAACACAATTTGTCATATATTATTTAGAATAATTAGCTCATTTGATATAAACAGCATACAACATAAATGATGCATCTATTTGATGCAAGTGACTAAAACTGTATAATTGTCTTTGTTCTAGCCACATTTTCTTAGCTTTGTGGTTTTCAGTATCATGTTTAAATGCTCTAACATAACATAAATTGTTAATTATCTCATTTAATGTTGCATGGAAAGTATAGTAATGTACTGGATAGAAGTTGCATAGATTAACATAGAACTAACTGTACTGTAATCTTGCAGTTTCTCTGCAGATGGAGCTATATAACAATATTCTATCATAGCCTACAAAGACAAAAAGGAAATAATTTGAATAAATTGAGCATCTCTTTAAACAGATGCAAGTGACTAAAAGGATATTTATATCTTATATAAGTTGCGTTTTGTTAGGTTTGTTGTTTCCAGTGTTATATTAAAATGAGCAGGATTGCAGTTTCCATACTAAAAATATATTATAAATTGTTATATTTGAATTAAAATGATGAAATCATGATGTTGCACTCAAAGTACAGTAATGGACCAGACATATTGTTTGTGAAATGTAAGACAAACAATATGTCTGACACGTTACTAAGTGAAATAACGACAAATAAACAACAAATTATTTATTTAGCACATTTTAACACAACTTGATTTGACTGGACTGTTGTTTTCATGTTACAGTAAACCGGAAACAACAAGACGAACAGCACAGAAACTTGTAAGATCAGTTTCTGAAATAAAACAGGTATGAAATGCGGAAATATTTAGAACACTAAGAGCAACCAAATGCAATTTAAACACAAATACATATTGAAATTTTCTTAAAAATGTTAACTTAGGAGGAATCTTTGAATGAAAAGTAAGGCAATAAAACAACTCATATTGGAATACAGTGAGACAATAACCTTACACTTCAGTGCATTAGGGCCGCAAATGTAATTTAATAAAAGCAGTGGAAAACAGGAAGTTGTTAAGTCTCTGTTTCCTGATGGGTCTATAGAAATTGAATTTAATCAGTGTTTTTCTAAGTGTAGTATGCACTGAATATGCATCATAAAAAAAAATCGCTCCACGCTAATTCACTGTGTTGTATTGCAAGTATATTGTTGTGTAGAGTAGGACAATGTGCTGGGCAGAGATTGTGCAGATTAAAATAGAAGAACTGTACTGCAATCTTCCAGTTTCTCTGCAGATGGAGCTATACAACAATATTAAAAGGTATTTTCATCTTTATACAAACCACATTTTATTACATCGCATTCATCTTACCTCATATTACCGTACGTTATTGTTCCAATGCATGACCTGTTAATGTAATATCTACAATTAGTGTATTGTATTGGTGAAGTATCAAAAAATTCAAGCACAAAGTGAAAATTTCATGTTGTTCGCCTTGTACAGCTTCAGCTAATACTCCTCCATGTTATTGTACTTATACTTCTGCAATTGTACTCCTACACCACTCCAATTCAGAGGCAAATATTATGCTTCTTACCCCACTTCATTGATTTGACCACCCAACTGTACTTCCTTTTCATACATTAATGCCTGTTGCAGGTCATACTTCAGTTAAATAAGAATACATAACTTTTTTAACTAACTTTTTTCAATTTTGATTGATATTTCTCTCATGAAATGTTTTCATAGTATATGGCTTTTCAGATTTTTTAAAATCTCATATACATAACAGGGAGCACCCAGCAACAGCTATATTTATTAAATATTCATATAGCATGAAGCCACTTTGCTCACTCACTTTACTTACATCCAGTGATGTCTAGTTCTTGTCTGATATATGTTCTGCCTTAATGATGGTAGTAGTCTGCCCTGTCATAGTTTCTGTCTTAGGAGGAATGCAGTTTCAGTCCACTATGTACTTTCTGTGAAGTGCTGTTATGACAATAAAGTTGACTATATGTTGATAAAATCTTCTTATATTTAAAATGATAGTGCCAAATATACTTCTTGGACTGCTTACTGGACTAAGGACTTCCATTAATTAAGTCATTAGAAGTCATTATTTAATCTTTACTTAACCTTCCAATATCGTCCAATACAACAGCATAATGTGTTTGGGTGTCTTCCTCAGTCTCAGGTCATTGACTAGAGGCCTGGGAGTGTTAGCTGCTCCCAGGACTGCACTCTTCAAATGTTGTATCTGGAATCTGCTGTGTACTTTCCTAGTTTGGTCACAGCCCCTAATGCTCCTGTTGACACTGGGACCACCTTCACCTTCCACATCTGTTCCAGGTGTTGCTTCAGCCTTTGGTTCTTCCCGATCTCTCGGTGCTCTTTCCTCCTGATGTTACTGTCAGCTGGGATTACCACATCTACCACAGCTACTCCAGCAGCAGGCCATACATGTATGTATGTATGTATAAATTATGGATAGGGAAAAGCTGGATTTGTTGAGTTTTTAAGTGTGCTTCTGTAGGGTTGTAAGTCAGGTTAATCTCAATAATTAATAATGCTTTAGGATCTTAGCCTTAATGTTTAAATTAGTAGGGTTAATCTCAATAATTAATAGCCGTAATATTTATTAGGGTTTGGAAGGGTTTTAACCTTTAATATTTAAGTTACTCAGGTAAATCCGCTCAAGAAATAACACTGTAGGGTTTTCCCCTTAATATTTAACTTGTCAATTTGTGTTGCCAGTCTTAATTCATTATTGACAGGAGCTTACATGTACAAAAATAAATAACAGTGACTTGACTAGTCACCACTTCTAATTTAAGTGATTTTTTATATAATACATGATAATTCTATTTAAGTAAGACATCAGACTTTTTTGTATAAAATGTAAAATAAAGACTTTTTTGCAGTCACTACCTTATATAATCATGGATTTGTTCAGTTTTCAAGCTTATATTTGTAGGGTTGTAACTTCAGCTCTA
Organism: Dascyllus trimaculatus; assembly: GCA_024666655.1. Classification (NCBI taxonomy): domain Eukaryota; kingdom Metazoa; phylum Chordata; class Actinopteri; family Pomacentridae; genus Dascyllus; species Dascyllus trimaculatus. The sequence continues at coordinate 21,210,473 of CM045462.1, read as the reverse complement.
AATTAGTCAGGTTAATTTCCATTATTAATAATACTTCATGATCTTAACGTTAATGTTCAAATTAGTTATGTTCATCTCTATAATTAATATCCTTAATGTTTATTATAGTTAGGCAGAGTTTTAACCCTTAATGATACATATATAAGGTTTCACCCTTAAAATTTTACTTATTAGGTAATGCTGATTGTAATTCATTATTGAAAAAGGGCTGACGTGTGCAATATAACACTAATTCTCACTTTTAATTAAAGTGATTTCTTATAATACCTACGGAATTCTGTTTATTGGGTGTTTTATACCGTGCTAGTGATCCTGGTTTGTTTTGTTTTGTTTACTATAGACTAATAAGGGTCGTTTTTTTTCTTTGTGGCCGCGTTCCAAACTAAAGAAACTGTTTCCTCAAACACTAAAACGGGGGATTTGTTGTTTTTTAAACCTCATCCTAAATCTAAAAAACAAAACATATTTTTAATTATGCAATAATATGACACCCTCGAACACAATGTGACTGTACAAATGCAACAGCTGTTAAAATAAATGAAAAAATGAAAAATAAAGAAACACGGATTTGGTGTTGCTGTCTACTGCGCCTGCGTGGGAAATCATCTGCGCGTTTCTCGGACGAGCGCGCTCCCGAGCTGTTGCGAGGGGCGATCGGAGCGGGGCCGCGCGCGCAGGCAGTCTGAGGCTGCTGCTGATCATCATCACAGAAGCGTCACGTCACGGATCCGCAGCGAAGCGACAGCAGAGATGCTGAGGTGACAGCAGAAGGAGAAAACGGACGATCTCTCTCAGACGTATCCACCCTCCGCTCCGTCGCCTTCCAGCCGCCGCCTCCCTCTGCTCCACCTCTGCCGCCTCCGGACGCCACCGCTATGGGATTCCGCTCCGTGTCGTCCCCGCCGTAGAGGATTTTTGTTGTAACCACACCCGGCTCTTCTGTGGATCGAGGATTTTCGGCAGCAGCGACCCGAGGTAAGGCTCCAGAACCCGGCGGCGGAGGAGCGGGGAGGGTCGGGGGCCGGAGCGGTGCCATGTTTAGCCCCTTTAACCGCCGCTGCTAGCCGCCGCCTGCAGCTGCGTGTTTGTGATCCTGTCAGAGCTGCTTACCAGGATGAGCTTCTTTTTTTTTTTGCGTGGCCTGTGGACGGCCAATGTGCGTGGACGCGCCTGAGTAAATCTGCTGTGGCAACCAACTCGCTATGCAACAGCTCTCCACAGCAGAGCCGGTCAGTGCGTTGTAGGGGAGGATTGTAGCGGTTAATAAATGCATTATTATTAGATTTGCTGCAGCTGGCTATGTGTCACATCCCATTTTAAACCATTTTACGACTTCAAATGCACCAATTGTGGCTTTTTAGGTGAATGCATCCTCAACACATAGCAGTAAACACCTCCAGGCCTCACATCCTTCACTGCTTCTGCAAGATTCAACAGATTTTATTGGCTCATACAGTGTGTGCAATGGAATTTAAGGCTATGCAATCACAATTATTAGCCATAATGAATGAAAAAATAGAGATTTTAAAGCTAAAAGGCCATGTTACCTAGGCCCTCTCCATCCTGGCTCCCCTCCAGCTTCCACACAAATTTCCAAATCTCTCCATCCTGCCACTTAAGCCAGCACATACGAGACAGAAAATGAAGTTTCCCCCCTCTGCACTGCAGCCATGTGTTCATGCATGCACATGAGGCATTCAGGGTCACAGCTGATGTGCTTTGCTGCGAATAATTACCATCACATTATCCTTTGAATATACTCTTTAGAAGGAAACCATTATTCGTTGACATTTCAGGATGCTCTATGTATATTTATATATATATATGTGTGTGTGGCTGTAAACTTGCAGCAAAGGGCAGAGGCGACGCCGAGCTGCAGTCAGCAAATGAAAATGGCACTGCACCATCGTCGCCATGGTGACGCCGGGGTCAGGAGGCGTGATTCATGATGAGGCAGGAGCTGGTTGTCATAGATTGGTTTCATTTTTTTTTTGTCCTCCTGGCCTGTTTTTTTTTCTGTATTTGTCTTTTCATTGATGGTGACTCGTTTTGGAGCAGGAGGAGGAGGAGGAGGAAGAGGAGGAGGAAGAGCAGAGCCGCTCAGTGAGGTGTTATATTAGTCACAGTGTGAGACATAGGTGTGTGTATTTATATAGAAGTGTGTACAGTTTGTGCTTGACTGTATCTGTACAGTATGTTTTTATATATATGCAGGACTGAGTGGCAGGTTGCATTCCAGCATCTTTCCTGCTATTTCTGCACATTTGGGTTGTTTTTATGGAGCTCAAAAGCTACTAAATGTCTTCCACCTCTCTTGACTTTTGACCTAAGAGCACATGTGAAGTTAGATAACAGAAAAACCCACTAGTTTTACTATTAACAGTGTGTTTTTTGTCACATTCAAACAGCTGCCCCTGATGAATTTTAAACAAATTACTTACTCGTCTCTTGCACCACAGCTCAGATGTGTGCCTTTTTTTTTGTCCTCCATCCAACCTATTCCTGGAGGAACACGAGGTGACCTTGAAGTTTTTCCACAGGTTATCCCATCACAGTGTTTACAGCGAGCTCCTCGTCCCGCGAGGTTAAAGAACGTTTTGTACAGCATGTTTCTTCTCGGAGTCGATGCCCCGTCGTGAGTTTGCACCAATTAGCATAACATTAGGAATTCTACTGATGATTTCCCAAAGAGCACTGTGGCTGCAAACATGCTGTCGGATGCTAAAGGGGAAACAATGCAGGTTAGCTGATGTAAGTTGTTGCTTCGTCATAAAATATAGAAGTTTGGTCGAGCCACTGTGGGTTTAAAAGGCTTGAAGGCAAAGATTCAGATTCTCCAGAAGTCTTGCTGTGACTGTGGGAGTGCCAGCATTTCCACTGCTTTGGACTATACTGTCAAATATCTCAACAACTATTTAATGGGTATTCATGATTACCAGAGGATGAACGTCTTTGGTGTTGAATATTCTTCTACACTGTAAAAAAAAAAAAATCTGTAAAAAGTCTGGCAGCAAAGGTGCCAGAAAAAATATGTTAAAAAACAGTGGAATACTATAACGCTAAAAAACTGTTTAAACAAGTCGATGGTATTTACAGCTGATTTCATTTCACGGTTACACATTATAAAGGAAAGAATTACTATGTGTAGAAGTACAGATGTTTGATGTGAACAGTATCTACAGTTTTTTCTTGCAGTCAACATGTAAATTATTACTCTTTCCTGTGATTTTACAGGATATTATCTGTAATTTAACAAACCAGGGAAAATCTGTAAATTATAATATACAATAATAATAATAACAACAACAATAATGATAATAATAATAATAATAGTAATGAATTTTATTTGTAAAGCATCTTACATTTCGAAACAAAATCTCAAAGTGCTACAGATTCAAAAACACACCAAAAACAAACAAACAAACAGACAACACAATGGATATAAAGAGCAGAAAGACACAGCTAGGATCAAGCATATGTTTTGGAAAAAAAGGCGTATGCTTACATACTTTTTCTTTCAAATAATGGTAAATGTATGTAAGATAACAATATATTTTGCTGATTTAAATACCATATAAAACAGTGTAATTTTACGGTCTAACACTGTAGATGAGCAAACGACCATTCATATAAGTGCAGTTTTTTGATGTGGATGTTATTTACAGTTTTGACTCGTTGTTTTAAATGTTGATTTCACTATTTCTTATCTGTAATTTAACAAAGCAGGGAAAATCTGTAAAATAACAGTCAATTGTTGGTAAGAACTGCAGTTAAAAACAGTTTTTATAGCGTATCACAGGATTATAAGTGAAATATCTTACCAATTATTTCATGGCATTTGGATGAATTGCAGTAAATGTATTCTTGCACTGTCACTGTTAGCAGTGACCGTATGTGTAATAGAAAGCTTTGCAGTTTTTTAGTATCACCCTTAAATTTGAGTGTAAGATGAATTTTCTTGTCATATTTGTAGTTTAAAACTCAGTCATGTTGCACATTCACAAGTAGTGGCTGACCTATATGCTTTTTCCAGTCCCAATTATTAGTAACCAAGGAGACGGATAACAGATATTTAGAAGAAAGTAAAAATATAAAAGGTTAACAAGCTGACACCTGAATTCTGACATAGCCTTTGTTACTTATAGCATACTGACATTAGCTTTGGCAGATAAACCACAAAAAACCCATTGTTAAGCTTTAAGGGTACAGTCTTTATTATGTTTGAAAGTGAAAGTGAAAAACTGCATTTTTTGGTTATATATTCTATCTAACTCTATACTTAGGGCTTCAGCTTTACTAAACCTAACCTAAATTCACCATATGGGGCTTTTGCTTTATGAAGTTACAGTACTAAACAGGAAAGAGAGCATTTTATAATGTCTGAAGATGTAAACATGCTGTACAGCTATACAGATAATTTATGTAATTCACTAAGACTGCAGACATGAGGGCAGGTAATATTAATAAACAGTGACTCCACACTGAAATAATATAGTCTATGACGCTAATTGTGTGTCGTAAAAAGAGCTTTATGTCCAGAGACACCTTGTCCATTTGTGTGTCAGATCCATGCAGCTGCACCAAGGCCACCTCCCTCTCGAGCCTTCACCCTGGGTCACATTTCATGCCGATCATTTCACTGTTATCTAGTCTAACCACGCTTCGCCCTCTCCCATCTCCCATCCTCGCCCCAGTGCATGATGGGATTGATTGCCTCCTTGATGCCGGGATCATGCCCTGTAACCAAATAGTGTTTTTGAAGGCTCGTTGCATAACCACGGACGCCTGTGCCGCGTACAGAATGATGAGTCGAAGTGCAGGTTTGCTGTGAGTGTTTGAAGGCAGACTAAAGGAAGTTAGCAGCATGTGCTCTCCAGAGGAATGCTTATCTATGACACGGATGTTGTATAATGTAGGAGCTCAGATGCAGCTTTTCCAGGGGAAACTCCATTTGAACCTTGTTGTACACAGCAGGCCTTTTTTATGTGAAAGCAGCTTGTGCTACGTGGTGATGAATGCATTAGTAGCACATTTAAATGAGCCATCTTTTATTATATTCACATTTTACATGTTGTTATTGATGCGTTTCTTTAAAATAAGTCATTCAGAAATATATTTTTGGTTCATCCAGGGGAGCACTTGTCTTTTTAGCTCAAAGGGTTTGGTACAAAATTAAAAATTAGCAAATTATTAACATGTACAACTGCAGCAGAGATTAATTCATTTATTGTTTCAGTCATTTTTTTAAGCAAAATTGCCCCAAATCAGAAATGTCTGCTTCTCAAATCAGCTTTTTTTGATGTCACTCTGGTAGTAAGTTGACTATCTGTGGATTTTACACTGTTGTTTGGACAAAACAAGTAATTTAAATACGTCACATTGATCGAAAGTGACATGAAAAACTAGCTAGGACATTATTTAATGTCAATAAACATTAGTCGCAGCAGTTTTTGTATAGAAAGGACAGAAACGACATCTAAAAGGCAATTTTTCAAGGTTGTTATTCTTGGTATTGACTTACTACTGATCTCTAAAGTACTATAGTTAAATTAAACATTAATAAAAGCAATAGGAAGAGGCATTAGACATTTAAAGAGGAGGTAAAGATGGTATTTATCATTTGAAAGGACAAAAATAGTCCCAGATCAGTAGAATAACTGACTAATAACCATTTATGTGAGTTAATGTTGACCTCAGGTTGCACAAAACTAGTAAAAATTGTAATGCATATTTCAGTCGCGTTGAATTGGGTATAAACATAAACTGTAGTGTATGTGTATGTATATTTTTTAGCCATAAGAGGAGGTTTTTTATTTCAAAATAAAGCTTCATCATCATGAAAACACATATTTCGTCTGCCATGATACTGAGTCTTTCTAATGCAATACGAGGCTGATTAATCGGCCTAATTAATCTGATACTATGATATAAGACGGGCTCCTTGGTTTTCATACACAGAAGATTAATGGTCGGGAAAAATGATACTAAGATGAAACCTTTCCGTAACTTAAGACGTGAGACGTTTGGCTTTGAGTTGACAGGCTGAGTTTGTCTAGAGAGACAGCTGCTGGCAGCAGGTGTGGCAGCTGCTGCGAGGGTTTGACTTCGTCTCTCAACTGGGAGACAGTTGTGTTTTTGCAGGCCTGTAGTGGATTCAGCACGATAGAACTTATGATTGGAAGCTACACTGTAAAAAAGGAATGTTTTTCAATAGTTTATGTTTGTAATTTCTTGAGCAATTTAATGTTATTTTACAGATTTTCCCTGTTTAGTTAAATTACAGATTATAGATTAAAAAAATCACAGAAAAACTCTAAGAAAACTGTAAATAATGTCCACATCAAAAATCTGTACATTAACAAACGGTAATTCATTCACTTACAATATTTAGTGGAAAAATTACACTTTTTTTTTATGGTGTTTAAATCAGAAAAAAAAATTAAGAATATTTGTCATTATTTTACACAAAAAGTATTTATATTAAAGAATTTTTTAGCTGTTATTTTACAGATTTTCCTTGGATTCTTAAATAAGAGATAACATCAAGCAAATTCACAGAAAGAAGTGATTTATTTATTGACAGTTTAAAAAACAGGCTTACAGTTTACTGCTTTTACTTTTTTTACTGTATTTAAATAAAAATTAAAAATAAAAATAATTCGTTCACAGATATCGGCTATTCTTGGAAAGAAAAATGTATACACTTTGTATAAATCAAAATCATGATAAATCATATTTTAACTGTTGTTTTACAGATTTTCTCTGTTTTCTTAAGCCAAAAAACCCAAAAAACAAAACAGGCTTACACTGTAAATAATGTCCACATCTAAAATCAGTATATTTTTAAATTATTTTATGTATTTATTTTTACAAATAGTAATTCATTCTTTTTTAGTGTTTGGTGGTAAAATTACACATTTTTATTGTATTTAAATCAGCAGCAACAAACATTATTTTACAAAGACTCGCTGTTATTCGGAAAAAAAGGTATATTATAGAGTGAAAAATTGAAAATCATTAATTCACTGTTACATTACAGTGACATCTAGGAAAACCACAGAAACAAGTATTCATTAATATAGTGACTGTTAAAAAAACAGGTAAACTGTACATAATGTCCACTTCAATTATCTACAAATAGCAATATTTTCTTTTACACAATGTGACTGTAAGATTACACTGTTTTACTGTATTTAAATCAGCTGAAAATATCATGATCATATCATTTTTTTTTACAGTATTTGAACATTAAGTTGTTTTTTAATGTAGTTTTCCTGGCCCCCTTGCTGCCACGTTTTCACTGTTTTTTTATGGGATCTTTTTTTTACAGTGTAGCTCTAGATGCTGAGCTGCAGATTGGCCTGAATAACCACATTTTCATCTGATTTCCTCCTGACAGCTCCGTGTCTCTCTCTGACTTCTGCAGGGTTCTCCATCAGCTCCCAGATGCCCGGCCCAGTGTGAGGCTGCCGGTCGAGGGGGGGAAGCAGTGAGGACAGACAGACGGGATGAGCGGGGGAGCAGAGCAAGCTGACATCCTAAGCGTGCTCTCCCTGGTCAAGGAACGATGGAAAGTGGTAAGTGGCGTGTTTTCCCGGCGACAATAGGCAGCGTGTTCGTCCAGCTCCATCGCCGCCTGTCCCTGGGTCACTCTCTGTTCCCACCAACAACTGCTCTTTGTTCCCCAAACAATGCTGCGTGAGTTTGTCTGCTTTCCTTTAAAGCATCTCACCTGTGGTTTGGACAGTTTGGGGTCGTGTCTCTCTGTCCAGGTAATGCGGATGCAGTATAGGGGATCCAAAAATAGCCCGCGCAGCTATTTGTGGCAGTGCAGTGTGTGCTATAGGCAGCAGCAGCAGCAGCGGCAGTGGACCCCAGAGGCCCATGTCTCTCACTGCTGTGCCAGCCAGGACGCCATGTGAGGCTGTTATTCCTTACTGGCAGCCTGGCACCACTTCCTGTCTTCCAAGGAGTTACGTAAGAATGCTGCAGCTAATCCCACAACTTTAGCTCCGAGTGCGACACCAGGCTCCGTGTATGCATGGAGGACAGTGAAGGACACGTGGGGGCTTAGAGGAAATTAAAGCTGTAGTAGCGCTGGGAGAGCTTGGTGAAATCAGTCACCTTTAATGAGAACAGGGTGCAAAGATGCCATCAGTGCAGCACAGACAGGATGTATGGGTGGGAGAATTACAGAGTCACATAAATTCCTCTCAGGTAACCAAAAAAGCTTCACCTTGTTTTTCTATATCACAAAATAAAAAAGACTTCTGTATATAGTGATGCTAATGATTGCAGTATTTCAGTTAGTATTTACTGCATTCCCAATCATGAACTACAGATATGTACAAACAATTAACTACTTTTGATTGTTCGACTCCTGCAATGACCTAAAACAAAAGGTTTTTAAGGATTTATTGCTCTTTTTGGTTGCCTCAGTGCTTTGAACGCAGGATGATGAACTCAGCAGGTTTTGAGTTAGAAACTCACTGTCATGCTTTGCAGCTGAATTATTTGTACAACCTTGTACAACTTTTACAGCATCCTTCTTGAATCCTTCCTCTTGACGACCAGAGATGTAGTGATTATTCGATTAGTTGTCAACTTTTAAGTTATTGACAGCTATTTTGTTATTTGATTAATCTGTTTTAAGTCGTAAATCTCTGATTCCAGCTTTCTCAATGTGGTTATTTACTAGTTTCTTTCCTCCTCTGTGTCAATAAACTGGATGGTTTTGGGTTGTGTACAAAACAAAACATTTGAGTACATCATCCTGACATTTTTCACAGTTTTCTGGCATTTTACAGACCTAACAAGTAATTGGTCAATTGAGAAAATAAATAGGAGAATAAGCTACAGTGAAAATAAGTATAATAATTATCAGCACCTCTGTTTTCTATATTACCTGCTTTTCATTTATGATCAGATATCTGCAAAACAACTGTCATTTTTTTGTAAATTAACAAATGTTAATGGGTTTTAAAGGCATGTTATCTTGAAAAAAATCCAAAATTATATCATTAATCAGAGCCAGAGACGGTAAAAACAAATAGAATTGTCATATTTTCAAGTTTCCATTGGTGCCATCACAAAGCATGTGTGGACACACAGTTCCATTGGGATAATTGACCAAATCTAAGCTCAAAATCATGATATTTCTTTAAAACCACTTGATCCAACATGGCTCATGTGAAAATAAACCAATTCTGTAAAGAAAACCTAAAGATTCTATGCTTTTTTGTGACTAACATCAACCCATCAGTGGCTCAGCTGTAACCAGTAGTCAAAAATGATTTCACTTTTTGGATGGACTGGGTTGAACTGCAGGCTGTGTGTAGTGAAATGTCCATTGTATGTACAGTGTTACTTCTAGTATTGGTTAGACCTGTGGGCAAATGTTCTACATGTCAATTCCATTTTCTTTTCTTTTTTTATTTTTAAAATATAAATAAGTGTAGAAATGCACTTTTTTTATGATTTTATGATGGTATTATATCTTTGACATACTGCACAGAGGACATTTTTGAGTTCTCTCTGCCGTTAGTAATGGTTGTTCTGTTTCCATAGAGGTGCAGGACTTTGAACTGCAGTGAAAAATGAGCCCACGGTGAGGAAAAGTGTGTCAGGAGCAAATAAATGCTCAAAAAGCTGCTTGGGGTTAAGAGGGTTAAAAATTATAACTGCTTAACATCAGCCTGTTAACGCTGGTACTGTGAGCATGAGGACGTGCTGATGGTCACATTTTACTTGAAGTGTACACAGTGTGCCCTAGAAGTCTTCATTTTTACACACAGCTATGCATTTTACCTGGAATACTTTTTTACCACAAGATGATCTTTTCAGAAAAATGGTGAAAAAATATGTTTTCCATACACACAGATTCATAGACAAAGCGTTTTCATTTAGGTTTTCGCCTTCATGAACACATTGCCATGGCAGCAGTGCTATAATGAACGTCACTGTGATTCTACACTGTTGAAACCTCAGTAGAGAAAATAAAACACCTCATAGCTTCGAGATAGTTTCAGGTCTCAATGTGGTGAGTTTACGTCTCTGCTGAAGCTCCCATCAGCTCCAAGGAGGCCCATTCTGACCTTGACCTTCTTATCTTCACCCTATTTTTTCATATGCAGTTCTAACTATGTGTCTCATCGTCTCCCTTTAGGTGAAGAAGATCGGGGGTGGTGGCTTTGGGGAGATCTACGAGGCGCTGGACCTGCTGACGCGGGTCAGCGTGGCGCTGAAGGTGGAGTCGGCCCAGCAGCCCAAGCAGGTGCTGAAGATGGAGGTCGCCGTGCTCAAGAAGCTCCAAGGTGAGTCGAAATGGATTCAGTGGGTTCAGTTACTGGAAGCCATTGATCCTCTCTGACACAGTGACCTATTGAGTCGTCCCCCAAACATGAATATTGTCTGTATCATTATCATTCTGAGGAGGATTTCAGCTGGATTGAGAAGAAAGACCTCTGCCTTCTTGGCATGTTTATTTTTTTCCCAGCCGTCCAGGAAATGTCATGCTAGTAGAAAACCCAGGGATCGCCTGTGTAGAATAATCTCTCCCTGTGAGACCAGATATAGATCATCTGACTCATCTGAAAACGCAGTTTGGCCCAGGGTTCAGCACAATTTGCTTCGGTCTCTGCAGTGGAAAACACACCCCTGCCATCCTCGCTGCTCAACAGGAACCAAAGATAAACTGCTCATCTTGTCTTTAAACGATAAAATCGGAGGAGGTGGAGTGCTGTAGTGTATGTTTATGTGCTGGGACACTTTTTAGAGCGGAGAAACGGGATCAACAGCACACTCCTTCAGGGGGGATTGTATAGTTTTACTCCTTTTTCTCTCTCTTTTTTTTTAACCATCTCTGTCCCCCTTCCTTCCTGCCTTTTAAGTCTTTTTTTCTCCCACCCCCTCCTCTGAGAAGAAAAATCAATGGGCTGGGATCATGTTTGCTGTCTAATGGCTTCAGCCTGGAGCATCACGGTTGTGTTGCTTCCTGAGGGAACCAGCGTGTAACTCGAGGCAGGCTGAACTCCAACCCCCCAAAACACTGTTGACCCGCCCAGCTGTAAAGACTAAACATTGATCCGCGGCCTCGTTGGAAGACTAATGGGTCCTACTGAGCTCATTTTAGCCTTTTTTTCAATTTATTCTACCTTTAAATGAGAATTTGCTGGCAGCAGGAAGTGTAAAATCTTCCAACATGGAGGCCTCGTTTGCATTCAGTGCATGCTGAAGGGCTTTGGGGTGTGGCTGCAGCCTGCCAGCCAGTGCAGCAATGTCCTCTGAGAGCATGCATGCTCACACACACACACATGCTCACACACACACATACTCAAAACACATGTGCAGACCCGGTGTTGTGCGCTAGAGCCTGTAAATCAGGGCTGCTGGTGACAGGAGGGCAGCAGAACATGGTCATTGTCATGATTCGTAAAAGAAGTGATGCAGCTGAGTTCGACTGAAGTGACCTCAGCTTCTCCTCCGAACGTAACCCGACACTCTCTTCTCCTCTCAGGTAAAGACCACGTGTGTCGCTTTGTGGGATGTGGCCGCAACGACCGCTTCAACTACGTGGTGATGGAGCTTCAGGTTGGTTCCCGGCTGGGGGAAAACTTAATGCGTTGTAAGCTTCTCTGAGGATCCCTGTGTGACAAATCAAGACTACTGACAAAACAATTGAGGCTTAATTAGAGCAGTGTATTCATCAAGAAATGTCAAACATTCACTGGTGCCAATTTCTGCAATAAGGATTTCCTGCTTTTATTATGTTTTATAGGTTTAGACTGTTGGCTGACACAATTGAGAGCTCTTCATTATCCATATTAGCATTACAGACATTTCATATACTGAGTTTTTCTTCAGCAAATTAACTAAAAGATTATGGCAAGACTATGTGAGCTGTTTGCAATAAGAAAAATCAGCATTTTCAGCACTTGTTCAGCTTTTGTTGGCTAATATTTGCTAACTTAAGATAGAAATTACTCTGTGATGTATAATAGTGAGTCATTGTGCAGACTTGTGCGATTGCTATGGTCTGTGTTCGTGATTTCAATCATGCTTTGGTTGTCTTATGTGGTCACAGCTGCTGTTCAGCCAGCGTTACAGCGTTTTTCCTGGCACAGAATGGGCCTTTGACTACATACAGTAAAGACAATGAGTCCGTGTCCTTATTTGACTGATATCTCTGCATTTTTTTCCCGCTATTTCTGATTATTCGGTAAAGAAAAACATCCATTATGTTTGAGTTAGTGGTTGAAGTACTTTTTATTCTTAGTTCTTATCATTTTGCCGCTGGTGATTTTCCTTTATCTCTGTCCAAAACCTCTTTGGGAGCCACCAAAAATTCCCCAATGCAAAAAAAAACTCTGCTTTTGACATTCTCAGTTTAATTCAGTCCTATATCCAGCTATCTTGAGTTTTAGCTCTGACCTTGATTTGACTTACTGAGAGACATTGTGGCCTTCTTCTTCTTCTTCTTCTTCTTCTTCTTCCTCCTTATAGTATATTGAAACCAAGCCAAATAAATATTTCAGAAAATTCTATAAATACTGCCTCACATGAATAATTTAGCTGCTAACATACATTGAAGTGATCCACATATATGGGTGAATGAACACTACATATATGGATGAAACAGACTGAGAGTATCAAGCAGGAAAAGGCATTTACAGCAGTGATCCTCCTCTGTAGAGTCTCAGGCTGCAGGTTGCTGACCTACTGCTGTGAGCCATAGGTGTCAAATTAGTTTCAGTCATTGCATCCGCTACATGAGGCTATATTAAACAAGTCATGACGACAAATTCGCTTGTGCATTGTCTGAGTTTCATGACAGCAGAGGCTTTGAGTGTTTTAAAAAAGTGCAGTCTGGTTGTGATTTGTACCCACAGGAATGGTGCATTTTTCCGACACTGCACTGGCTCCCTACCGCTCCATGTGTTTATTTATAGCTGATGTGTGCAGCTGAATTAGTGTTTTTCCTGCCTGTTGACTTGTTTCCTGTCCACTCTGTCACATATTTCAGTCAGTAAAACCTCTTATTAATGGCTTTATTTTCGTTTTGTAATATTATTTAGATATATGCTCTTTATTGCAGCCGAAAAAGAGAAAGCAACAAAGGAATTTATTATTTTTCGTCCTTGTTTTAAAACTATATTTGTTGAGTTTTAGAAATTGATCACAGAATTCAGCTTTTGGACTCCTGACAAGTCTTGCATTTGGTCTTTCAGGGTCGTAACCTGGCAGACTTGAGGAGGAGCATGACTCGGGGAACCTTCAGCATCAGCACCACCCTCCGTCTGGGCCGCCAGATCCTGGAGGCCATAGAGAGCATCCACTCTGTCGGCTTCCTGCATCGTGACATTAAACCGGTGCGTCACAGTTATTCAGCAAAAGATATATCTCCTGGGCTCTTGTTTCATTACCTAGAACATCTATATATTCATATCACATGAGAATTTTTTTATTTCTAGCTTTTTGACCCAGCCATTTTTTTTTGGCTGCTGCTAATGTTGCAGATTCACTAAGTTGGCTCAGCATGAGTTCTGGCCAAATGCCCAAAAGTAGCAGAATGTTGCTGCTGTCTTAAGTTATATTCCACCGTCGGAACACATTTATCACCCAAGAGCTATTCGATTAGAAATAGTCATTAACTTTTGCTGCATTTACATTTCACACCTAATCAGATTTTCTGTCTTCCTTTGCCTCTGCTTCAGTCCAACTTCGCCATGGGTCGATTCCCCAGTACCTGTCGGACCTGCTACATGCTGGACTTCGGTTTGGCTCGCCAGTTCACCAACTCATGCCAGGAAGTCCGACCTGTAAGTGCTTAAAGCTTATCAATGTTTTTATACTGGCAATAGATCAGATTTCTATTTGCAATGCAGTAGGTATCATCTGCAGCAATAAGAAACATATTTATTACCCCATTGTGAGTTTTTGTGTGTTTCAGCTCATTGCTTTGGCTTGACAGATGTTTCTTTACGATTTTCATGTAATTTCTCGCCACAGCAATAAGCGTTTTTCAGTCAACAAAAAGCTCTAATATATTCACTGTACACTCCTTGCTCAACACTGAACAAGAGACAGACAAGCTTTTGACAAGCTGGTGAATATAATGGAGCATTTAGCAGCTATAAAGCCAAATATATGTTCTCGCTCAATGGTGGCGACCAAAAGAGAGCTAAAAAGTTGAATTTTGTTGAGTGGCCTCAAACCCAACTCTGAACATCTGCTAACATTGTGCTGCATTAGCTGCATCACAGGTTTCACATCAGCTTTAAAAGCCAGTTTTGCTAACACTTTAATGCCCCCAAGTGGTCACAAAAAATAATTAATGGAAATTTGATGTTGAGAAATGCTTTTCAGGGGTGAGGGTTGGAAATTGAATTGCTTTTTTTCTTTTTGTGTTATTTTTATCTGAGTGCTCAGAATTTCTGCAAAAGTGGTTTGGATCTAGCCATAAACAGATCAGATTACATCCGAATTCAATTGCTGTATCTATTTTTGTCTGTCAGCCTCGTCCAGTGGCTGGTTTCAGGGGGACAGTCCGCTATGCATCAGTCAATGCACACAAGAATAAGGTCAGTATCTGTCTCGCATGGGGAAGAGCATCTGTGTAACATCTGATAGTCTATCTATCCACAACCTTCTCTTTTTTGTTGTGATTTCTTGAAAAACAAATATTTTTTCATTGTTGTTGACGCAAAGTTGGTGTAATTCTGCAGGAAATGGGTCGTCACGATGACCTGTGGTCTCTCTTCTACATGCTGGTGGAGTTTCTAGTCGGTCAGTTGCCGTGGAGGAAGATCAAGGACAAAGTAAGGGCAACCAAGCACTGAACAATCTTGCCAAGGTAGCTCGAAAGTGATGATTATATAACAGATGTGTGGTCATTCTTAGGAACATGTGGGGAAGCTTAAGGACACATATGACCATCGTCTGATGCTCAAACACCTGCCGGCAGAGTTCGGTGTCTTCTTAGAACACATCTCCAGTCTTGACTACTTCACCAAGCCCGACTACCAGGTAGCACCAGCTTCCAAATTGAGTTTAATAAACAGGGAAGGCTTTGCTGTATTCTCATTTGCTGATTGCTGCTGCAGTTTTATATTTGTCTTGCTCAAAGACAAAGCAAATGGAGCTGTACATGACCTAGAAATGTCTGCTCAAGGTCTTTGAATACCAAAAGTGTCCATTTTCTGTTGACTTCTGTGGAATAAAAACTCACACAAAGGTTGATTATGTACTTTTGTGTTGTTACAGCTGCTTATGTCAGTATTTGACAACAGCATGAAAACCTACAATGTTGTGGAAAATGACCCCTACGACTGGGAGCGGACCAGCACAGATGGCACCCTGACGATCAGTGCCAGCGCCACGACGCCGCAACATCACACCCGCCTCACTCCGGCACACATGGGGTATGTTTAACACAAATACACTGGAGTAGAATTATTCTCCTTTTTATAGCCTCAGACATGACATAACGTGTGCATCTTTTGTTGTTGCAGTATGGCGAATGCCTCCCTGATCCCTGGCGACCTTCTGAGGGAGAACACAGACGAGGTTCTGCAGGACGAACAGCTCAGCGATGTGGAGAACAACCCTGCACCCGAGCGCCTGCCGGGTTCCCCCCTCCACCCGCACCGCAACCAGGAGGCTGACGTCTGGGAAGAGCTGGATCGCAACCGTAATCGCATCAGGACGGCAGTCTGGAAGGTAGAATACAAAGTTATCTCACGAGAATCAACACCTAAGTTGAAATTCCTTCCTGGTTTTTTGGTAAAGCAGTTACAGTCAAAAATGAATGGGTCCCACAGGCGGCAACAGAGGAGGAACACAGCAACAACCAGGGCAACCAAGGTCACCAGAGCCCCTACGCTGGGCCAAGCCTGGGTTCCCCTGTCAAACTGCAGTCTGAGGTGGTGGCTTCAGATCGTGACGGTCCTCTGCTGAGGAAGCTCCGCAACATCCACAGTTTTGAGCTGGAGAGGCGGCTTGGTTTGGAGTCCAAGCCCAGCCCAGAGCGCTTTGTGGATGCCTGGTAGGTCTATCAAGTATCCAACCCAGTATGTTAACAGTTTTCCTTTGGGTAGATTAGACAGGTGATTCTTTGCAACTGTCTTGTGTCTTTTCAGTTCAGCAAAGCAGCAGCTTGGCACCCAGCACCAAGAGAAGGAGGCTGACGGAGCTGCAATCATCCCAGTAACTCAGGGTCAAGCTGTAACTGCCGGGGAGCGTCCGGACAGGGTCTGGCACTATGATGAGGAGTTCCGGTCTGGTGGTGGTTCGCCTAAGCCAGCTTCCCCTGGATCTTTGGAGCAGGGAGAGGGGGCAGTCAGCAGTGGGGGCTTCGTGGCCCTCAATTTGAGCTCTGGGAGGCAGGACATTGACTCAAGGGAGTGGGTAATGGTGGAAAGGCCCAGCGGCTCCCCAGGAGCCAAAGTTACCTCCAGTCCTTCGGAGGAGGATGATGAGCCGGAGGTGCTCCAACCAGAGGGACAGTCTCCTGGATGGGAAAAGGGCAGCCCCGGCCCTAGCTGTGGAAAAGCTAAACAAGAAAGCATGACTTCTTCCAAGGGAAGTGCAAAAATGGACAAGTTGGAGCTTAGCGTGGGCCCTGTAGGGGCCCTGCCACCCGTCACTCCAACCAGCCCGGCTGAAGCTCTGGCTGAGGGAGTCCTGACTCAGGTAAGACTTTTCATTTGAAGGCCATCTCACAACATGGCATACATGATACTGACTGTAGTCAGCATTTTACGATGTTAAAAAGCTGCACAGAGTCAGAGTTCTAGGTATAGAACTTCAATGCTAATGTCATACAACAGAGTTCCACCAGCTGCATCTTGCTGTAGTTTGAAGCTAAATGTTACTGCTTTGTGTTGGCTCGCTTCTTCACTTGTGTGTATTTGGTAGACAAAGTTATTTGTGACACAACTTCAGAGCTTTTTATCAGATCACAGCATGGGAAAAAGAGAGCTCATGGCTTTGAAATGCATTTTAATTTGCATTAGATAATCACGCCTAATTTTACCTTATTTGCAGACTTTGTCTTTAGTTGGGTTTTTTTTACTTCTCAAATTAATGATTTATTTCCAAAGTATGTTTTGGTTTGTTTAGCTTAAATTTCTTTTTTTGCTCCTTTACTATTCATGACTTCCCAATAGCCCACTGAGTCCAATTCTACATTTGTGCTCGATTTTTTGAGCATTTTTTTTCACGACAAAGAGAATAAACATGCTGACTGTTCCCTTACTCTCTCCTACAACCAGAACTGCTGCCTCCTAGTTGTAAATGTACACTTCCTTACCAGAAACGTCCTACCTCATGTCCTTGATCCCTTCGTAACCTAAGAGAATTCCCAAAGCTATCTTAATAATCCTTCCGTCGCTTTACCTGTTCAGGTACATCGTCCTCCCCCCAGCAGTACAATCTGCTTGTCCTGCCTCACATCACTTTCACCACACGTCCTCCTTCTCCTCACTCCCTCACCAATCTCACAACCCCTCCTCTCTCCACCTCCCACTTCTTCCCTCCCCCTCTCTTAGCTCCCCACCTCTCCTCCGTCTCTGCCCGAGGAGGTCGCGATCCGGACATCCAGCCCCATCCCTCTGCGCTCTCCCAGCCCTCACACCCTCCTGACCACCTTGTCGGACCCACTGCACCAGCGCCATCCTCAGGGCCTGAGGCGCAGCCAGTCAGCCGACCAGCAGCAGCAGGAACGCCCCTCCTCTTCCTCCTCCTGCCACGCCTCCCTACCTCTGCCACCAAACCCTGCCCCCGGCACTCGCTCACCCAGTCGCAGGAAACTTCCAGCCATCCCCGCTGGTGCTGCCAACACCAAGTTTCCCTCAGTTATACGCATCACCCGAGCCCAGCTTCAGCAGGTGATGAGCCCATCACTATCCCATAAAAAAACCAGACCTCCTTTCAGTTTCCTCTCCATCAATAGGAATCCACCTGCCGTCAACATTTTTGTTCTTTCTTTCTTTCTTTTTTTGTTTAAGTTGCTAGTTTTGGCTTCTTTGTTCATTTGGCTTGCTTATTGTGTTGCTGTCAGGCAGCTCTCTCCAGAAACCATGAAGGGCATTGTGCAGGCCAGACAGAGCATGGGTCAGATGTGTCCTTGTGTCTGGACATGTGTTCTTGTGATCTGAATAGGGGTGTGTGTTTGTCTGATTGTGGCATGTGTGTTTGGAATGTCGAGTCATGACTACAGGTTGCATGGTCTCTTTTGTTTCAGATCGTCTTTGTCCTCTCTATCTTTCTCTTTCTCTCTCTCTCCCTGTATTTGTTCCTCACCCTCTCTTCGCTGAAGCCCCCTGCGAAGTTGCGTGAACGTTTCCTGTCCTACTTGCTGGTTTAGTACTCACAGCTTGACTGACACTGCCATAGCACTTTGTGTGTTTCGGTCTGATAATGGTAGCTATGGTATTGCATGCTGTTGCCAAACTAATCACCATTTATTACCCCATATTATATATTCTTCTCTGTTCACACATCTGCATCAGGCTCTTGCTGCAGATCTACAGCACAACTCGACATGTTGTAGTCTATCAGCAACAGACCTTTTGACAGTTAGAATATTATTCCCATTTTTAGGGGGTTTTCTTAAAAATAACACCTGTGTGTGTGTTTCTTTTCCCTCCCTTGTCTCCACCTCCCCTTTCCCCTCCAGTTGACGGCTCAGCGTCCCTCTGGGCTGTCCTCCCAGTCGGGATCAGACAGTGTTCCGCAGTGTCTCCTGCTGGAGAGGCGTGGCGAAGCTGAAACTGATGCTCAGCAGCTCCAGGAACAAACAGTGGACATCAGCTCCCCCCAGGACCAAGTGCCCACCCACCCGGGGACACCAACAGACCCCCTGGCTGAGACGCTGGTCAATGGAGACAGCCACACCAAAGCTCAAAGCCCTGTGCCAAGCCGTGTGTCTTCCCCGCGTTCGCCACGCTCGCCTCCACCGCGCTCACCATCCTCTCCACGCTCCCCTCGCTCCCCTCACAGCCCGTTGTTCGCCAACGGCCGCCTCTCTCCTTCTGTTAACAGCCAAAGGGATTTAAGTAACGGAGCTTTCGCCAAGCTAAAAGACCCTGAGAATGATTATGCCCCCGCTCCCTGTGACACAGAGCCTCAGCTAAGGGGGGAGGTGGGTGGAGGAGTAAACCCAGAGCAGCAGACCACCGGCCCGGCCTCTTCCTCCCCCTCTGCCCCCCGCAGAGACCCCAGCCGCAGGCACAGTCGCATCCCTGTGCTCGAGCCCTCCAGCCTGCTGGAGCTCCCTCCGCCGGGGTCCGCCAAGGAGAAACTCCTCCAGAAGAAAGCCAACCACCAGGGCCCGGTCCCCTCTCCCACTGCCTCGCCGTCCCTCTCTGACAGGCGTGGCCCCATGGTAGCCTCCCTCGCCAGGGATCCGCTGTCCTCCACCTCCGACCGCTCTCAGGATGAGGACTCTCTGATGGGCTCCCGCTCTGACCGCCAGGGAGACGACGCTCCATCTCTGTCCTCCTCCTCCAGCCCACTGTCCCGCAAGAGCAGGATCCCTCGTCCTGTTCATTCGGCTTCTTCTGCTGAGCAGCTGGCTTCCCAATTCCTGCCACGACCACCGCCTGGAAAACCACCGTGTCGCCCCACAGTGGAGGGCAGGTAACTGGCATTTTGAATCTTTTGCAAGATCTGAAAACAAAAAAATTAACAAAACCATAATTGTTATCAAAACATTTAAGATGAACGCATGGTGACATTCTGGAATATTGTAAAATTCATTTAAAAGCCACCTTAAATTCCTTTGTTTGGACATTTTGTTTGCTTTGTCATTTCTGATACCACTCTGTGCTCTAATTGTATCTGGTTAATTAATCCTTACAGTGCTGGATTGTTGCTACATTACTCCTGTAATTTTCATGGCAAAGAATGTAACTGTGCTTGAAACTACAATTTCTGTGTGTGGACAGATAAAGGAATAGAGACAACTGATGAATTTGTAAAATTAGCCTTTGGAAATGGCCTGACTTGCTGTTTGCCTTTGCTTCTAGCTTTTAAACCAAGCTAAGCTACCATCAGTAGGACAAATATGAAAGTGATCCTATTTTTAAATCCATCCCCTTGTTTTCTGATTCGAAATATATTCCTTGCTGTGTCTCATTCACCACTTTCCTTTCTCTACCCACTTAGGCTCAGGCGCTATCGCATCCGAGCCGGCAGCACCAGTGACTCAGACCTCCTGACATGCCTTGCCCAGCTGATGCATGGTTCCCGTGGCTCCCCCCTCCACCACCGCTCCTCCACCCAGCACGGCAGCTCCAGGATGGGCATCTGCAGCCTGACCAGCTCACCGCACCACCATCGCAGCTCCAGCGCCTCCCCGCGCAGCTCCTCCTCCCTGCAGCGCTCCGTCAGCTCCTCGCCCTCCCGCCACGAGCACCGCGGCGGCGGGGGAGGGGGCTGCCTGGGCCGCAGCCGCTCGCCCCCCAGCTTCTCCGGCTCGCCGCCTCCACGCCGCTTCTACCCCCACCACCAAGAGAGCTGCTGCAGCCGACAGGCACGCACCGGCCCCTTCCATCTGTCCAGGGGCAAAGGCTGCAGCCGGGAGGGCAAATGCTCCAGCAAGCTGAGCAGATAGTCGCCCACCGGGTCAGTGTTGCCATAGCAGAGGATGGGAAGACTCCAGTTATGATAGGATAGACGCCAGTCGGAATAAAAGCCTGAGTCTTCCTGTATAATCAGAAAAATAACTTGTTGCCCTTTCATTTTGCTGTTAGCCTAAACTTTTCAACATGTCACTGCTTCCCAATGCGCTCTTTAAACCTTAACATGCAGAGTTTGTCATTCATTTATGTGCCCGGCTCATCTTTCAAGTGGTACTCCAGCGATTTAGTTCAGCCTTAAAGCTGCTGGACTTGTGAAAGACAGATTTTTAAAGAGGAGTGGAAATCTGTGTGACAGAAGCTAAAATATCCTGAATTTAGCTCACAAAATGGTGGTTCCGAGCATCATTTATCACCACGTGATGTTGCAGAGCCACATAGGACACTCTACATACGGCTGGATGATGATACATGACAAGCAAGCTGAACTCAATGTTTTATGTTTAATATAATGCTGGAGACCAAAACGGTGAAGCTGCAAAATTAAGCAAAGCAGTGGGCACATAAGTAAATCCTTCTCTTGCATATTCAACTTTGCTTCATCTGCACCACACTCAATAGTAGCTTATTTATCCCCAGTATTAATGCACTTGAATCATACTGATGGAATTTCAGTGTAGCGGATTAATTCAATCTTTGGCCTGGGGTTGACTCAGTTATCTCCTCTGCTTTCGGAGAAATTGCAGGCAGGGTATAATATTTGCTTTATGCTAAATGTGAACGCGTAAAGCAGGAACTTTGTGTACAGCTGTATTTATTGAGATATTTATTTTGATGCTTAGCGACGCTTACGACTCCTACCCCTTCTTCCGTGTGATCGTGGACGTGCGGTTTCGTGTCGCTCGCGTTAGTTTTAAGTGTTTAAATCAAAGGGGACTGCTCCAAGTGACCCTTTATACAATCAATCGTGTAAAGTGCGTGAGGACACACACCTTTTTGTGCCTACTGTGTTGCTAGAGAGGGGATTTAAACCGAACGCGGGGTGGGGGATTACAGGTTTGAAAAGTGAAGCTCCATTTTTTTGGATCATTTTTCAGTGTTGTAGTAGCAGTAGTGAGCTTAAACAACGTAAGGTGCATTGCTGATGAGTAATGTTCAGACACGGATGTTTGTCTCAGTGTGTGCCTTGGCACTTTGGGCAGCTCGAGGATTCACTCTGGTGTGTTTGTAATTAGAGAAAAAACAAACAAACAAACAAAGGAGCCAAAAACTTGACTTGTGCCAGCGGTTATACGACGACCCTTTTCATTAGTATTCGTTCATGTAGAAAAGGTAGCAACACAAACGTTTGTAAATCAAACACAATTTGAGCAGCGGTTTACTTGAGTACAGAGTAGCTCTTATTTGTAATGAGAAAAAAAAAACAGGACATATTTCCTGTTTTTGCTGTCCTGTGTAAATACCAGGTCAGTGTTTGAGATAAAACTCTGAACAAATGTGAATTTCAGACCTCAAAAACACACACTTTGTCAAATGTTAACTAAAAACGGAGGCCATATGTACATATATTTCTCACACCAAAATGACGTTCCATGCCTCCATGTTGCAAGGATGTTTTTATTTCATTTGTGTTTCTCTTGCGCCGGAGAATGTATTTAATATAACTACACACAGTATGTCTGTGCACAAGGAATCGGTTTTTGTGTTTAGTTTAGGATTCCTCTCCTCCACAGCCTCTTCCCACTCCTCTGCTTGTAAGATACTGTAAAATAACTTCCGGCTTCCTTCCAGTGCTACTCTTTGCATGCTTCAACGGAGACAGAAAAAAAAAATCAACTACTGAGTAAAAAAAAAAAGCTGCATACCACTTATCACATAGCATTTATCTTGTGGAGATTTTGAACCTGGCGGGGGATTTCACTACCCGTCTGGGGGAGCAAATTTAATCCCTGTGACTCTTCTCTGACTCATCTTTAATGTTCATTTTTCCCCCCCACCTTGATGTTAGTTTTTCAGCGCTTCCTGCACTGACTTGGGATGATTGAACGCGCTGTAATGTGATTTTTTTTTAAAATGATTATCAGCGCATCAATG
Organism: Dascyllus trimaculatus; assembly: GCA_024666655.1. Taxonomy (NCBI): domain Eukaryota; kingdom Metazoa; phylum Chordata; class Actinopteri; family Pomacentridae; genus Dascyllus; species Dascyllus trimaculatus. The sequence continues at coordinate 21,187,800 of CM045462.1, read as the reverse complement.
CGACGACACGATGCACAAAATGTATAATTAGGAAGATGAAAAGGAGAATAGACTAGGATGTTTCTGCACATGTGGACGAAATAAAATGAATCACATTGCCAAATATTTTGATAGATTTTTTGCAGATGTGGTTCGAATTGAGATGAGGTGGAATGGGCACGTTGCTTTGTAGATGTGAACCCCCTTTTTTTGTGTTGCAGACCTTGCAGGTACCTACGCTAGCCTCACAGAGCAGCTATGATGACTCATCCTGAAGGCAGACAGTGTTCAGTCAGTCAGCCGCCTTAATGTCTCTTCTCTGCCCCTCTGTGCGTAGCGAGGGATGACTGAGCCTTGTCTGTGTTGGAGATCATTCCACTTTTAGGCCGAGCCAAGCCTCTCCCCGTCACTCCTCTCTTGTCTGTGAATGGCATGTGCTGCCGTGCCCGTCGACGTGCTCGGTGCGTCACAACTGGAAACCACCGCTGACCGGCCTTTTGTGCTTACAAAAGCCGGAAGAGCTCCCCCCCAACCCTCCCCTGTTTTTTCACCCCTGTGAGAATGCATTTATCGATCGACTGGCGGAAATCGGTGACAAAACTTTCAGGGTGCATTATTTCGAGGTGTGTCTGTTTGTTAGTGTGTGCTCTCGAGCAGGGCTGTGCAATTTCTTACGTCGCCAGCAATCAAACCCACTTTCAGAGCTCTCGGGCTCGCAAAGATTTCAAGCTAGTTCGGAACGCCGTTGTGCAGACTTTTAATATATACCTGTAAAATATTCAAAGTAATATTTAAATAAGAAAAAAAACTCATCATTGTACGACCTTAACTTATACGCTAACAGGCTTCAGTGGGAAAGGGAGGAACGGACACTAAACAAGTGCTGCTGGTTTTAAGAGATAATCAGATTTCTTCTCATGTTTTTATTATTATTATTATCGCACATAAGTGGTGTGTAGTCGTAGTATTAGTGTTCCAGATGAGATTTCCTTTGCCACTGATAGAAAGGTGTCATATTTATAGTAGCTTGTTGGTATTTGTGGCTGCAGGAGCCCACAGACCAGCAGAACAAACCCAGCTGTTTGATTTCATTTTCAAGAGGCGAGATGGAAACTAATAAAAGCTTTGGTGTGAACTCGCACACCTCTCATGTCATAACATTGGATTACTTGTTGATGACTTATAAATACTTGACAGAAAATTTATTTATTGTGACATTTGCTAATTTTGCCCATCCGTCATTCATTTTTTTTAATGGTTGATATTTTTTGTGTTGTAATGTACGCCATGGTTTTGAACTGTACAGTCTCCAGGAAAGAATGTAACAAGTGGGAGTTTTGCATTGTATATACCTGTAATTATTTATGTTTATTCTATCATTTGTATCATATCAATGCCTTGTACAGTGTTTTTTCTTTTCTTTTTGTTTTAAAATTATTTTGTATTTTATTTTTATAAACTGGTTATAAATAAAATACTCATTCCGCATGCAGACAGAATCGTGTCACAGATTCCCATTTTTTGAATTCTTGAGCTCTGGGTGAGGTTAGAATAGGCACTATGTAGATCTTTATAAGTTCATGGATGTGTTCTCTTTAGCTGCTTTTACTTTAATGATACATAGATAGTTCATATAAGAAGCAAACTTTTAAATGTTTGATATACGTAGATGAAATTTGCACTAGAATTATCATCATATTATATATAATCATATTTCTGCAGGGGTGAGATTACAATCAATGTAAGGTACAGTGTATGTGCAATACTGTAACCTAAATAAATCTAAATCAGGGGTCTCAAATGGCGAGAAGACATTTTTAAGAGGTCAAATGTAATGTGCAACCATGCCTGTCACCAAACTGACTGTCAACATCAGCGCTGACAGACTTATGCGCCTACGAAGCTGTGTAAAAATTGGACAGCTTCCCGTTTTTCTGGAAAGACGCATGAATAGTTTTCCCCAACTTTAGTTTTCCTAAATCTTAAGTTTCACGGGTCATTCAATTTTCTAGCAAAGATACTAAAGTGAGAACATTTTGTCATTTTACATAAAGGACAGTATATATACTGGGTAAAAGTACCCATAAATAGTAATTAAGTCAAATTTAATCTATATACAAATACAACAACATAGGCAGTAGGTACAGAACAAACACACAGAATACAAAGGTATTTAGAGTGTTATATTGTACATTAGTTTGATGTGCAATAATTGTCAATTTATGTATAATAGCATACATATCTACTGAATAGCATAAATAGTGATAAATATGACTGATGTAGTATAAGCAAGTATGTATTGCAGTAATGTAGTTCTGTATTACACAAATAATATGTTATATTTATATTATATTGATTATTGTGATTGGTTTTATTACTAAGTAATGTAAAAATATGATTATATTATTACAATAATATTACATAAAATTGTATTTATAATAGCTTTTTTGTTTTAAGGAGTGTTAACGAGAGAACAACTTGTCCAGCAGCTCTCTATAATAATAATGACGACAGTGACGATGATGATGATGATAATAAAAAAATAAAAAAATAAAAAAAATAAAAAAAATAATAATAACTTTGTTTCACAAGGAATTAATGTAAGAATAACTTGTCCAGCAGCTTTGCATTATTATTATTATAATCATTATTATTATTAATAATTAATGTTACTAATAATACAAATAACAATACTGATAATATAACAACAACAACAACAACAACAACAACAATAATGTTACATTGCCATAATATTACATATAATTACATTTACAATAGTTATCTTGTTTCAAGAGGCATTAATAAAAAAGAACTTGTCCAGCAGCTTCCCATTATTATTAAAAAATGAGTATAATTAGTAATACAAATCATAGTACAACAACAACAACAACAATAATAATAATGGGTTATATTACCATAATATTACATATAATTATATTTATAATAATTATCTTGTTTAGGGGGCATTAATAAAAGCAAAACTTGTGCAGCAGCTCCCTCATGTTTTGGTTTTTGCTTCAAACCTTCACACTGTCATCTCATGTCAGTTGCGCACGTGGTTGGTACACGTCACTCGCAGTACGCCTGCGCACACGCTGACTCCGCCCCCTCCCTCTCAGTCCTTCAGCCGCGCAGAATGGCGGCTCTTTTGGAATCTCTTCTGTCGCAGAAAGTGGACCTAAAAAAGGTCGTGGACTGGCTAAAGAATGCCAAGGTAGGTTCCAAAACGATTGGGGTTCATATTAGAACAACATTTCCTACAGGTTAGCCGCTGTGTATCGTGTTTTGTTAGATGACATAGCTCGCAACAGATTGTAAACAAAACTTTTAGCTGCTGAGCTAGCGAGCCACGTTAGCTGATCGGATGGGCTCCAGATGAGACGCTACTTTGCCAGCTTCCTCCCCATTCAAGAGAAAATTATGCATTAGAACAAAAAGTAACCTACTGTAGCTGCATGCCACTGTTATTATTATTAGTATCTAAAGGCGGTTGTGTAGTTTGGCAGTTTTAGCATTGTTAGCTAGGCCAAATACCTGTTTTCTGGAGAAAAGTCCTGCAGCTATCCAGTAAAACACTTACTGACTTCGTTTCTCGTTATTTTGAGTACATTGTAGATTAAATAGTGTTAATCCGCTGAGCCACGTTACCTTTACAACCGATCCATTTGCCACAAACTATTTTACAACAGGTATATCTCTGTTTTCAACAGGAGGGTGACAAGCTGTCGTTTAGTGAACTAGGAGTTACAGTTCACAAGCAGGAATTTGTCCCATATCTTTTAAATTTCCTGAGAGAGCAAAGCAGTCAAGCCCTCACCCATGGCCCTGCCACGCCTGCCAAGACCCCCAGCCGTCCCAGACCTGCTGCACAGACTCAAGACTTCTCTGACAGGAGGGGCTGCAGGTCTACTGGTGGTCAGGTTGGTCATCGGAGTGCCAGCCGGGTCCAGCTGTTTTCCACATCTGTATCACCTGGAACTGAATATGATACCCCCAATCAGTCAGGATCACACTGTCTGAGTGGGGTCAGCGCCTTCAGCAGCCCTTCCTTTTCCACAACATGGAGCCCCGCGTCCAGGCCTTCAGGCTCTGAGCGCCGGCCTGGCCAGAGGATCAGCCTGGGGGACTACATGGTTTCTCCTCCTGACCTCCAGCACAGTCCCATTTTCCAGTCACAGAGGGGCCGCAGGAAAGGTGGTGGTAGCATGGCAGTGGGGGGACAAGGGAGACATGGGGGAGGGCGTGGAGGACATCACAGTGATGAGACTGGGCGCTGGGAGACTGGGGGAAGGAAATCCGCAAGAGGAGGAGGAGGGTATGGTAGAATCAACGAGCAGATTTCACCTCCTTCTGTGAGTCAACTCAATTTTAACAACTTAGAAGACTTCCCTCCTGTTGGGTCATCACCAGTTTCCCCCACGTGAGTCCACACCAAAAATCTCTGATAAGCAGAATTTACCATTAATTTTGTCATCTGTTTTTGAATTGTGTAACCACTTCTCTTATCATTTAGGGCATCCAAGCCATCTAGAAGAATAAACCCAACACCAGTCAGTGCGGAGCGGCCCCACTCTAAACCAAAGACCTGCTTCACATCCACCCCATTCAGTAAACCCACTAGCCCACCATCAGGAGTGGAGGCACTTGAGGCCTTGATGACAGTGGGCGGTCCTCTGAGCCTGCAGGAAGAGAGAGAATTACTCAAAAGGGAGAAGTAAGTGCAAATGCAGAATTAGTCAACTTATTCGGTTGCAAAAGTTGACTGCACCAGTTCAAGTTGTGGAGGAAATGTGTTTGTTTTGCTTTGTTTTGACCTGGCCAGTGTTGAGTGCCTGCTACTTTTTAGACTGTACATAACAGATGCGTTGTGTCCTGCTTTATTCTTCCAGGATTGATGAAATGTAAAGCGAACATTGTAACGAGAAATATATTAAAACAAGGGCAACAATATATAGAATGTACAACTTAACAGGTGTTGGTTATCTTGAGTTATGGAGTATGGTCACACTTAATTGCGTTTTAAGCATCATTTTAAACTAATTTTAATTTGTCTGGTAAAAGTTTGCATACTGTTCCTTGTGCATATCGCTTTGACAGTGGCCAGACAACATGTGTGAAAGCCTGTTACCTTTTTTTGCTGTTGTTGAAAATCTTTACCTCAGTGTATCTCTGCTATTTCATGATCAAGCATTTCTTGTTTTCAGGACAAAACGTGCCCAGCAGGTCAGCTCGCCTCTTCCTTCCACTCTGGATCAGTGCACCCCGACCAAGACAGGCCCTAGGACAGGATCTAAAGTCACACCAGACCTGCAGACAACTTGTCCAGAACCATCCAGCGTCACTTTCTCCATGGAACTAGATCTTTTGGCAGAGCTGTACTGCACCTGCATTTCTGGTAAATGACCACCAGGTGGTGTCAATGAGCTACACAGGGAAATTACTGAGAGCTGAATGTTGACGAAGCACTTTTTAACACACTGATATATTTACAGGCAATTGAGCAGAACAAGTAAAGCAAAGGAAATAGATTAAATGAAGTCAAGCATTGAATCTGATGCCTGCTAACAAGATGATATTAATAAGTCATTGTAAAAATGTTCAAACATGATTATATGTTGTTATGTTTTACAGAAAACCTTGTGCCGAACATTTTCCTGGAGCTTTTCTTTGTAGTGCAGTTACTAACATCTCGGTCACCTCACAATCATGATGATGAAGAGCAGGAAAGTTTGCGTGCAGCAAATTCAGGTGTGAGAATATTTCTGACTTTTTAATCCCATTAGGAAATTGTATCTATAGTTTAACTTGAGGCTTGTGTTTTGTTTCACACTTTCAGATGTTCTAGAAAAAAGTTACCTGAGACAAGTACAGAACTGTGTGTACTTTGCAGTGAAGGTTCTGGAGAATCAGTTTCAGTGAGTGTCTTTATTTTCACACTCAACTCATAGCAGGAATGTATCTGCTAAGATATTTTTCCTGCTGAAAGGACTCTTTTTCACTCTCACACAAAAATGTATAACTGTGTCCTCTTGGCATTTTCAGGTTGGTGGCTCATTTGGACAAGTGCACCTTGCGTCTGCTGGCGGAGAATGAACGGGTGGCATCTTTCTCTCCAGATCTCAGGGACCGTCTCACTCAGGCCCAGGACAGAAGCACAGCCAAGGTAACGATGTACTGTAGAGCTGCTATATAAATACTTATATTTCTCCTATTTGTATTAAATATATTAAAACATGGGCACTATCATTGTGTGTAGTTTTTAACATAGTTGTAACATTCTTACATCTGAAATGTGTTTTATTACTTTATTACTTTTGGTTGTAAGAATCCTTTGCACTCGTCTTGTTATCTTTTCCAGCTCTCTCCTTCAGCGTCCACGTTCATCCACTCAGTCCCATTCCAGCCTGCTACCGACAACCGATCCAACTTTGGTAGTGATAAGGCCTTCCACACCTTTAAAAAACAGAGGTATGTCCCAACTTTTTTTTTGCCTTTTTTGCACAACTTCAGCCTTTTAAAGTGCAGAAAGACAGTTTGACGTTGTAATAGTGTGATACACCAGTGCAGATTTATCCTCCAGATGAGTCAGACCATCGTAGTTGGATAATTTTCAAACGAAAATATAAAACTAGATACCGACTAGACTCGCATATCTTTGATGTGTGGGGGATTCATCGTTCAAAAGAAGCCAAGTAAACCCACTGAATTCATTTGATCATCAGTTATACTTGTATTTAACATTTCTTGCCCTTCTGTCAGAGACATTTTCTATGAGGTGCTGCGAGAATGGGAAGACTTTCACAAGGAACCAGGGTGGAATTTTGACGCTGCTCTTGGAAGTAGGATCAGGCAAGTCCAATTAGTTAATTGCACCAGCTTTTTCCCCCCAAAATTAGTCAACTGTAATTAAGCTTTGAAAAGTAATTTCTGTCTAATGGAATATTAAATTTCTGTCTTGTGTTGTAGAGGAATGATGGGTCAGCTGACCTCTGCTGGAAACCATTCTCATTTTGCTCGTCTGTTCCTTAAGCAGCTCGTTCAGGTAGACCGGCACCTCAGCAACACTTAGACTATACATGTTAATGAATGCTTTTTATTTGTGTCCAGTCTCCTTCTACATGACTTTTCTACTTTAAACAAAATTGTGGCACAGTGTGGATTTAAATCTACCATTTCTTTAGATGTGTAAAGGCACCCGTGTGAACAGCTCTCCTGGAGATACTCCTGATGCTGACTTGCTCGGCATGCTGGGAGCTGATAGTTTGGGGCGCCTGAAGCGTCTCGAGGAGCGTCTGATTCAGCCTCACGGAGTTGTCGGTCCCTGCCCTCCTCCATCCTTCCCTGGACACCAAGAGTTCTTCAGGGACTTCTTGCAGGCAGCAAGCTGGTTAGTCAATATATTTTAAAGCAAACACCAACAATTAAAACAGACAAACAACATGTAAACATTTATTTCTGATCTATTTAATCTGTTAGAGTCCAGCTTCATGAAAACTTTGTCTGTGTTGCTGCTGTTGTAGTATGAAGTTTGTGCCCTTTTCATAACAGCATATATTTCGTTCCCTCAACAGTTTCACATCTAGTTCTCTAAAATCCAAAACCTTTTTCGATTTCTACTGTATCTCCTGTCTCTCTGTGATCTGACATGTTCTTTTATATTGTGCACTAGCTGTCAGCTGAACCAACACCTGCAGGACAGTCTGTGTCAGCAGCTTCTCCAGCTGGATGAAGTGTCCATCCTGAGCCCTCCCGCTTCCACTGGGGAGGGAGAGGAGGAGGAAGATGGAGACATGGAGCAGCAGGTATACTGTCAGGGTACTACTTTTGAAACCAGTTATTTTTCAAGCTTTTTGACAGGACCAAATTACATTTTTGTTGGGTCTTTTTGTCAGGATGAGAAGCAGCGGTTTTCCTCAGTGTTGCTTCTAGCTCGTCTTCTGGCAAAGTTTCTGGGGTTAATTTCCTTTCTGCCTTACCAAACATCTGAGAGACCGTCCAGAGAAATACAGGAGACTGCTATAGCCCTGCGCAGCAAGGTGAGACAAAAATAACGACTATACAAAAATTAATCTTTTCAGTAAAAGCAAACACTTACTTTCTTCCAGATGTGAGTTGGACACACTGTGGTGTTCCTTCTCCTTCCTCTAAGTCCTGTCCAGCTGTGGTACAGATATAAACACAGATCTGATGCCAGGTATTGTATTTCATTAAAGGTTTCATCCTCTTGGTCCCACAGAGTGTTCCAGTGCTGGATGTGTGCGCTGTGTTGAGTAACAGTATGAGGAGGAGGCGCACCATCCTTACTGTGCCGTGGCTGGTGGAGTTCCTCTCCATGCTGGACTTCATCGGCCCTCGGCTGCTCTGCTACAGAACTACTCTGGGCACGCTGCTTCTCCTATACAAGTTCGTGTTCATTTCTATTTAATTATTCTATTAACGGATAACGTTGAAGCCTCAATAAAATACCCAATCAACATACTTTTGGTGGATTAACATATAATTTAAATAAAGATCTCTAGTGACAGTAAGAGTACAGATAAATGGGTACAAATATTTTTTAAAACTACTTTGCTTGTGAAGTATCAGCCAAATCTGAAATCATAGCTCTAATAGAATCACTCATACACTGAAAAAACTAATCTGGAAACATTTCTGATAACTGTATTTACACCTCCGCTAGTCAGTGAAGTTGCAGTTTATGTCCATATTTGTCGACTCATGTGGTACAAATAGTGAATACTTTAAGGGACTGTAATCGGTGGGCACCCAAGATTAGTGACACAAATCAGTATCCAGCAAAAATTAAATCCTGCGTCAGTCTTTCTTTCTGTTCCTCAGTTACAGTGTTTTTGCAGATAATTGTGGTGTCACAGTAATGTGTACGCTATCCTATAAGACATTTGTGTGAAATTTCTTGCATAATTAGTGTAGAAATTCTGGAGCTATGCTACAACATGTATTTGTATTTTGTGAGCTCACAGTGACCTTGACTTTGACTGCTGATATCTGGTCAGTTCCTTCTGGAGTCCAAGTGAACATTTGTTCCAATTTTGAAGAAATTCAATAAAGGCGCTCAAGAGCAAACGCTTTCACACGAATGGGATGGACAGATTTCTGGACAGCTGTCGCTGGCATTAAGCCGCAATAATAGAAGTCTGAACCACGGGTGTAAACAATCACAAACAACCTTTTTTTTTAAAGTACATTTAACCTCTTTAAAAGTTTAGTTCAATGTGACTTTTGCTTGCTTGTAGGAGAATGCTGCTTGGCCGATGTGAAGAAATGTGTTACCTGAACAAGCTGCTAATGGTGTCTGTATTAGGTTGGCTCTTCCAGGTGAGACATGGCACATACACATTGTTTTTAATTATATTTAGCGATTCATACACTGATCAACCACAACATTCTGACCACTGAGAGGTGAAGTGAATAACACTGATCATATTGGTACTATGTGGTGTTCTGCTGGAAAACCTTGGATTGTAACATCCATGTTGATGAAATTCAGACACCCAAATAAACATTGTCCCACAACAAGAACACTCCCTCATGCAAATGGAAATCCCAGATGTCACTGGACTACCCCTGCAGGAAAATTCACCCCACCACATGATAAAAATATTAAACAATCAGGAACATGTTGCGGAACATGATAATGGCCCAACATGTTGATTTGACCTCCAAACTTCCTACACCCCATTGTGATCAAGCATCAACAGGATGCAGTGGAACAAATTTGATTGACAGAGGCCCCACTGCAGAAGCCAGAGTAGCCAAAGGATCCAGTGCCAACGTCCCCATAGGACACCCTGAGAGGTCCTCTTTACCATGCCCAATGGTTCAGAGCATTTTTAAATACATAAGGGGGACCAACACAATATTAGGCAGGTGGCTATAATGTTATGCCTGATCAATGTATAGCATGAAGTAGAATGTAACGTGCTGCCAAAACCTACAGAATCCACTTTTGTGTGGCCTGAAAATCCTACTCATTTTTATACGACATGTATGATCTTGATCTGTTTTAACTGTGTAGATCCCAGTGATTCCTGAGGACATTTTCTTCACCAGTGAGTTTACTGAGGTGGCCCAAATGGAGGACAGCAATACAAGCACTGCAGGACTTGTGAGTTAAATATTGATTTTGTTTTGTCTTTGTCCATAAAAAGATAATTGCTTGTTTAATGTGGAGGTTTTGCTTGTTTATTTTTAGGACTGTATTCCTCTGGTGGATCAGCAGCTTCTTTATACATGCTGTCCCTTTCTGGGTGAGTATAGGTGTTTAAATCTCGTATGTCCACTCAGAAATAAAGGCTATATTTTTTTATATATCTGAGCTTAATCGCATTTGGTTAACATCATATGTAAACCACAAATTAGCCAGGGGACAGTATCCTGCCTTTGTTTAAGCTGTGCATCAGTGCTCTGCCTTGTTTTTCTCCGTTCAGGTGAGTTTCGTAAGCTCCTAGCTGCCTTTGTGTCTGGAAGCACAGCCAAGAGTGGAGGAATTATCCGCAAGATTACTCCCACTTCTGCTGAGCTCAAGGATACGCCGGCTGCGAACAGATCACAGCAGAAACTACAGGTGAACCAGCAAGCAGTGTAGTAAATAGAAATTTGATACGGCACTGGATGTTCTGCATGTGAGTTTTTAAACCCAATCGCTTTAAATGTGACAGGTGGATCTCGAGCAAGCCTTCTTTCACAACCAGCCTCCGTCGTTGCGCCGCACTGTGGAGTTTGTAGCCGAGAGAGTCGGATCGAACGCCGTCAAGCACATGAAGTTAGTATCACAGAGCTGGGGGGCTGGTTGGGTCTGATAACTGCCCCTAAGCAGTCGTGAATTTGCAGATTTTCAAGTCATCGATTTGCAAATTGAGTGTAACTCACATTGCTTTATTTTACTGTGGCCAGCTTCCCAAAAAATTGCACCTTAAAATTGAATAGGACTGTCTGAATAGTAGGTAATCAGCCTGCGACTTTGGTTGGTTGCTTACCTAAGAGGCTAAAGAGGGTTCAGCAGCTCGACTTTACCAGCATCTAAATGGTGGCCGGTGTGATTTCACTGTGTTTAGATATATTTTATTGTTATAAAACCTACAGTCACGTCATCAAAACTAATTTAAAATTATGTATGTGATTTGGAATTTAAAAAAAAATTATGAGCAAGTGCATTTTTTATGTGGGAATTTTCAGTAGAGCCAAATTACTTTAAATGAGACGTATGGAATTGATGAATGATGATGAATTATCACAATTTTAATTTTAATTCTATACGTGATTAGTTCAAGGACCACGCAAAGTTGAAAATCCACCAATTCTTCACGTTTTTGCAGTTTATTACTCAGCTTATAGTGTAATTCGGGCAATTTTTTGATAATAATTTGTTTTTGAAACCCACTGGCGGGGGGTTAAAGCAACAGATTTGCACATGATATTTTTTTTCTTTACATAAATCTTTATTTGTTATTGATAACACCAAGCAGTGTCAGGAACTTAGACACAGTCCATTTGTATTTTGTGAGAAGGTATCTTTCAAACACTTGTCTTTTTTTGGTGGTTCTGCTTTCCCGCAATTCCTTACAATAGCTTTTTTTTAGGATGCTACTCACAGTATTTTGTAATGTGTAATTTCCAATAGAGCCACGTTAGTGAGCGAGTTGGTGGAGAAAGGGGAGAAGATGCTGAGAGACGGACTGAGGTCGCAAAACTCAAATCCTTCAAAACTCAACGATGCCATCTGTGCTCAGCTGTGTGAGGCAGGCTTGGAGGCCTTGTCGAGAGCTACCAGGTATAGCTTGTTCTACACCTACCCCGCTGTTTTTGTCTGAAGTCCAAAGATTTAATAGGGTATTAGTCACCGTTTTCAATTATGCTAATCTCTCTTATATGCAGATTTTGCTGTGAAAAGAGCCCCGAAGCCATACGAATACTGCTTCCTGATGAGACCTCCCCTACTGTAAGTTCAAGAATAAAGACTTTTCATGTCAAAAATAAACTGAAAATATATAAAGCTATGCAAGCAGAGCAGATTTTTAGCAAGAGAGAAAAAAAAAAACCCTGAATAAATGTTTGTGAAATGAGCGTCTGAATTTCTTTCCAGGTCCTGACCACGTCTGAAAACATCACCAAACGTCTTGCTACAGAAAAAGCCTGCAGCTGGCTTTCTGCCAACATTACAGGTAGCTAGCACCAGCCTGGTGGTTATGCATATTTTACCTTGTTCAATGCAAATAATCAACACTCTACATTCCTTCTTAACATTTCCAAATGCAGCTCGTAGTTTTTTATACTTCCATCCTGTCTCTGTTTTCCAGTCCTTTTCAGTGTGATGGGGAAGAATGAAACTTGCAAGCAATAAGAAGTGATCCATGAATTTAGCCTATAATTTAAAACCAGACACACTGTAATGATTATGGTGGGGAATTCAGTATGTCAGGCAGCTTTAATGTGGGAGGGCACATGTTCAACTTTATTTCTCCTGGCTTTGATACCCGAAGTGTCTTTTCCCAAATTTAATTTTGACTAATTTATTGTAAAGCAATATGAGTTTGTGTTTCTGCAGGCTTTTTGTTGTGGCCTGATTAAACTGTGACTTTGCTCACGAAACCTAAGGATCCATGACATGTGAATGCACTAAGTTATGCAAAAACATTGATCCTTTAATGGACTGAGCCTTAATGAGCTCAGTCATCATTTCCATGCTGATGCAGGGAAACTAGAGCAGTGATTAAGGGCTCCCCGAGGACATTATCTTGAATTTGTATTCTCTTCTCATTGTTAAGCACTCGTTAGGCGAGAGTGGAAAAGCAGGTATGATCGTGTGATGAAGGCTCTCGGCAGCCCGGCGGCTCCAGACTCTGCTGACGTGGGCCGAGCTGTGGTTGAGCTGGTCAGTCAGGAACAGTCGACTACTCCCAAGAGGAAACAAGGAAGTGAGAGCGAGAGAGTGATGTCGTGCCCTCCACACTGTGACCACAGTGCTTCACAGCCTTCCGACATCCTCATTGAGATGAAGGTACACTGGATTTTTTATAATTTATCAGTAATTTTATGCTCTTTAGCTGCTCCGACTGTGGGAATTTCACAGTTTAAGTTTTTATAGTGCAAAATTGAACCATTTAGTTAAAATGTATTTCCCTTTTTGTGAGATTTGGTGTCTATTATTTCGACTGTTTAGTGTTCGATCGTCAGTTTGCTTGTTCCAGATGTTGGAAATTAAATCCAAATGAATAGAGTTCTCACTAAAAAAAAGCCTTAACTGAATTTTGTTTTTCATGTAGGAGTTGCTGAGTATCGCTGTAGGCCCGAGGACTGATGAGGAACTGCCGACTGTCTCTGAACTCCAAACTCTGCTGCAGAGAGTGGGAGGAACGCTGGCCTGCAGAAAGGTAAATAAGACATACAAGTGTAACAGAACAGCACTTTTGCTGGGTTTGCTGATTTTTGCCAGCATTGATCGCGCTCTTTTCCTTTTATCTCTTCTTTTAGTTCTTGACTGTGTTGTCCGAGCAGATGCTTTTGAACTCGACTGTCCTACTTGCCTGCAAATTGGGTAAGAGATTATTAAGCTTTTAATAAAATCAAGATAAACTTCATGATATACTATGTGCACAAGTGCTTCATTAATAATCCCTATTCTAAATTTGTGGTGCTGCTCAAATGCAAACGAAATATTGTCACCAGATGTCAGAGCTGGTTGTGTGTCTGTTCAGTGTCTGCAGAGCTGCCAGTGCTGCCTCCGTCAGGATGCAGCAGGCGTGGTGGGGTCGTTGTGGGTCCTGATTCGGGGTCAGAGCTTCGTGTCACAGCACTGCTGGAGCAGCTTGCTGAGCTGTGGCAGAAGGACTGCTGCTCCTCCGCCCCACTCCACCTGCTCTTCACCCCGATCACCGTCACTGCTGTGCTGAAGGCCAGCGACACCGAGGTACCTCTACTGCTGCTGTGACTGATACAGAAGTGTTAATGATGCTGCTGCTATATCACATTCCTCACTACATACTGTGCATGACCCTCTATAGGCCCTTAAGGCAGTGTGGATCAAAGCTTTACCTATCTGAACCTCAAGCAGTCATTGCGGGGGCATTTTTTTACTGCAAAATAAAGTCCTTTATCTTTATGGAAACAGCACAACCATCACTAGAAGTAGAAAAACTCAAAAATCGAAATATGCCATAAATCATAAAAACAAACAAAAAAACCCCAGAAATTGAGTTTCTTCGATTGTTTATTTTGCAAAAAATGAAAATCTGTGTCCACAGATGTCACTAATACAGGGAAAAAATGGTGGCTCAAAAGAAAAATAAATATTTCACTACATAGATTTTTAAAATGTTCATATTCTTGTCTTTGTGGTGTCTGTACACAGCCTACAGTTCAATCGGAATGAAGAATTTTTTTGTTTTTTACAGAATGTTTTTAGTGCAAACTGGTATTTTTTGGAAATTATTTTAAATGGGGCGTGTAGAATAAAGACGTTTTGATCAAGCTTACTTTTCCCAGTGAAACTGAAGGTCACGCATGAGTAGTTCAAGAACCATCGGGAAGTTGAAAATCCACAGATTATTTCTGTTTTTTTGCAGTTTGTTGTTCAGTTGATAATGTAATTTGGGCAATTTTATGATAATAATGTGCCTTTGAAACCAGCTGGTGGGGGGTTAAAGCGACAGGAATGAACATGATATTTTTTCTTCACTTAAATCGTTATTGATTATCGATAACACTACACAGCTTAGGGAGTCCATTTATATCTTTTGTTGTCTCAATATATGTCCCAGTTTTTAAACGGAAAAGGTTTCTGTTAGCCATTTTCCTTATATTGTTGTTTCTACTCCTCCCAGTTCCTTGCAATAGATTGTTTTAAGTTGCTACTCAATAAATATCTGCTGCTGACTGTTACACATTCTTCAGTGAAATTACTAAGACTATGATATTTCCAGAAGACATGTGAGTGATCTACATCACATGATTCACACCGTCTCCAGTGCTTGTGACATATTACTATTTTAAAACTGTGCAAAACACCTGAAAAGTATTTTCTGTGTTCAAATGTTCTATATGTATATGTAGCTTGAATTCTTTTACACTAATATGTGTCACACTCGCAAAATCTGGCATGTTTGTGCAGGATTTATTTTAAACTTTTTCTCCAGAATCCTTCCTTAATTCATTTCCAAAGCAAATATTTGACTTTTTTTTTAAAGTGAGGACAGAAGAAGGAAGGGAGAAAGAGAAGGCACAAAGTTCCCTGTCCAAATTGATTAATTTGGCCTCCATTATATTCCAAATTTCCATTCTCTGCTGTTTTTGCTCCGTTCTTTTCAGCCCAGATTCAATTGATTTGACCCTTTTCTGTAACCACAAAGTTCTATGAAAGTTGCTTGACATGGTCTTCTTTAACCTTTTTGAAATCCATTTCTGTCTTTTTAGAGGAAGAACTACTTGTTCCTGGTTAGAAAGCTGGTTGACAGAGGAGTATTGAGTGAGGAAGAGGTCATATCTCATTGGAAGAAGCTAACCGATCTGGCCTTGCCGGCGGTAAGGGTTCACTGCGTTCTTGTCATCGCTTATTCCTGTGGAATTATTTCTCCTTCTAGTGATTTGACCTTTTTCATCTATGTGCTGCTCACTTTGTCCACTCATTTCTTCCTCATTTCAGGAGCTGATAGAGAATTTTCAGCTGCAGTCACAGAGTACGAAGCCCTCCTTGCCTCTGGCTGAGCTGCAGAGCCACATGGACATGCTGCAGGTTTCTCCTCAGACAGTAGAGGGAGCAACATGACAACAATAATACCACACAGTATCCCACCGCAACTTTTGTGTTTCTATGTCACATCTGTCAGCATGTTGTCCAAGAGGGAGACCATTCTGGGTGACGTCTTGCTGTTGACCATTTTCCATTGTTTGTTTCTCTGCACAAACCCATCAAAGCAGTTTCACAGTCAGGCTTCGCAAGCGTCACACTTTTGTTTTCCACCTCTGAAGTTAGAGCAACCTTTCATGACTCCCTCTGCTCTTAAGCTGAAGGTGCAAAGGAGAACCAGAAAGCCCTGTCAGTCAGGAGTAGTAGCTTGGGACCACATCATCTCTCATCTTAGATCCAGGGGAACCATCCTGGAAGCAAGCTTGGTTAGGTGATTGTGTCGCAAGGGAAATGCTGGTAGATTAAAACAGTGAAAACCATAGATTATTTGCAAAATGGGAAGTTTTTTGCATTCAAAGACATAAAATGCATCTTTCAGAATATGACACATGAAATTTACAAGACAGCTTTCACATAACAGACTGAAAATATAACTCTTGTTAATTTTTAGACCCATGAGAGACAAATCAGTGTCTTTATTTCAGCATAGCACTTTCACACACTGCCTTTGACCGCGTAACTAGTGATTGCATGATTATTTCATGAATGCGAGACTGCATTTGTGATTTTTTTTTTTGTTCATGTTGAACGAACGCTTTTAAACTTGAATTATTTTTATGTTGCCGCAATGTTAAAAAATTATAAACAATAAAGATGTGTTCAGGTTTAAGAGTTTCTTGTGTGTTGTGGTTTTTTTATTGTGTATTTTGGTTATAATGACGAGAAATCAGATCTTTAAACAGTAGGGGGATTTAAATAATAACAGACAACCAAAAAAATAATAGTGTATTTATGTTTAAGTGTTTATTGTGTATTGTGTTTTTTTTATTATATTATATATTGTGGTCATAATGATAAAAAAAAGTGCTGTAAAGGTTAAAAGGGGAAAATTTAAATAATAACAGACATGCAAAAAAAAGAAAAAGATTTAAATATGGAAGAGAGGGCGGAGTATCCAGCAGCATCTCCCCGCCCTCTCCTCCCATGTCTGTCCAGCAGGAAGTTTCAGTTGTCGGCAGAGAGTTTTGGAGAGACGCGGCGGGGCGGTTGGTTGGACCTACGGCCGCCCGGCAGAAGATGGCTTGAGCGGCAGGGAAAACCACAACTTTGCTCCACTTTGTCGACCTAAAATGCGGCAAAACTCACCATGCTCACTTAAGAAATCTTATTGTACGCCAACTTAATGAGCTGCTGAGTTGGGGGGGTGTAAACCATCGCAAGACATCATGGCAAACGTGAAAGTTGCTGTGCGGGTTCGTCCTCTCAGCGCAAGGTAAGTTATCATGTTAGCTAATTGGCTAATTGTGCTAGCTTAAAATGTACGACTTTATAAATTAGCATTGTTTAGCTACTTTACTGCCTCCATTTCTCGTTTTAAGTGTTTAAACCGCTATGAGAGTTTGTCTGCTTGGTAATAACACGCTAAACAATACGCCTCTCATGTTTCCTTTTGTTTTGTCTCTGTTTATCATTTGACTTCATATTAAGTCATATCTGAAACGACAGTTATGCTAGCTAGTTAGCTCGCTAAAATACAAGCTGCAGTGGTTTAAACAGCTGGTGCACATGGTGAATAATGACAACTGTGGCCGTCAGCAGTGTAGTCTGACTAAGCAGTGCAAGTATGTGTGGTGCTGAGTAATGTCCTGAACAGCATAGAGCTGGTTTAGGTTTAAAATCATTAAGCTAATGGGGTTCTTAATTGGAAATGCATTGGGATGTATTCATGCATGTGACAGCACCTTATGTTTAGACATGTCATTGAATTATTCTGCACAGAAATATTATAAAAGACCATTACCAGTAAACATAACTTCAAATGTTATATCTGCACCCAAGAAATCCCATATATTACTTGACATTAGAGCTGTCACAGTTAGGCTGCAACGTAACAATATTTTCATTGGTGATTATATTCTCGATTAATATATCAGTGGTTTGGTCTATGAAATGTAATGCAATTTAATTAATCAGAAAAAGTTTAAGTTCTCGGATTCCAGCTTAAAAAAACTGGTTTAAAATCATTGAAGTCATGGGGTAGATAATTAGAAATCCATTGGAATGTGTTCCTGTATTTTACAGCACTTATGCTTCAGTTTCAGTAATGTTTTTGCAGTTAACTGAGTTGTTCTGCTCAGAAATGTTATTCAGCACCAACACAAACACAGCCTCAAATTTTATATCTGCACCCAAGAAATCTATATGTATAAAGATTTTATATGGATAATCACCCATATATTAGTTACTTGGCATTGCACCTGCAGCAATTTGGCAGGAACCTGTGGACATTTTCATTGTTGAATAATCTGTCAGTTGTTTACTCTATGAAATATCAGAAAATTGAGAGAATTGTGAATCAGTGTTTCCTAAAGCTCAGGATGATGTCTGAAAATGTCTAATTTTGTTCACAAGCCAAAGATATTCAGTTTGCTGCGGGAGAGGAGTAAAGAAACCAGAAAATATTCACAATTAAGAAGCTAGAGTAAGAGAATTTTGACTTTTTTAAAGAATCTAGAATGAGAAAATTTTGACTTTTTAAAAAATTTATAAAATTATTACGAAGAAGGTCAAGAGATCCATTTAGCAATTAAATAGTTGACAACTAATCAACTGTTTGATTAATCGTTGTACCTTTAGCTGCAATACGATTAATCTGGGAAAAAAGGTAGAATTGTCTGATTTCAGCTTCAAAAAGCTGGAGCTAGCTTAGGTTTAAACTCACTAAGCTGATGGGGTTTATAATTAGAAATTCATTGGGATTCATTCAAAACACCATTGCTGCTCCTGTATACGACAGCACCCATAAATCAGCCTCAGGTAACTGAATATTTTTATTATCAGTTACTCTGTCGATTATTTTTTTGATTAACTGATCAGTTCTTTGGTCTATAATATGTCAGGGGATGTCCTCAAATATCTAGTTTTGTCCACAACCCAAAGATATTCAGTTTAATGCAGTCAAGGAGTAAATAAACCAGAAAATGGTCTCATGTAAGAAGCTAGAATAAGAGAATTTGTTATTTTTTTTATAAAAAAATTACTGAAGCCAATTAATCTAATATCAAAATAGTTGGAGAGCAATTTTGCAATTTAATGGTTTATAACCAGTCAATTATCTGATTAATCCTTGCAGCTCTAGCAGCATTTGATTTATTGAAAAGTAAATCTAAATTATATTATTCCAGCTTCTTAAATCTGAATATTTTCATGTTGTTTTTTGGTTTTCAACAATACAAGACATTTCAGGACATCATCTTGTGCTTTTGGAAACATTGATCAACATTTAACCATTTTCTGAGACCAAACCAAGCAACTACCTGAATAAACAACAAAATATCAATCGACAAGTTAAATAATCAGTAGTTGCAGCACCATATTTAAGTTGCAGCAGTTTGCTTAATCAATTAGGTGTCAACTCATAAATTAACTGCCAGTTGTTTCAATAACCATTTAATCAGTTTAGACTTAATTAACTGATTCCTGATTATCTGAACACTTTTTTTCATTTCTTTTCTCCTCCATGACAGTAAACAGAATATTTTGCAGACAAAACCAGACATTTGAGGACGTCGTCTCGGGCTTAAGGAAACAGTGATTGACATTTTTCGCCATTTTGTGATTGCTTATTGCCCAAACAACTAATTGATTAATCAACATTTACAACAGTTAGTTGCAACCCTACCTGACCCCCTCAATATCCCCTTCAGTATCCTTAAAGCTATCTGTTTAAACAACAAATTTCAAGCAGAAATCTGTATATTTGTTGCTTCTTGCTCGTTAGTTTGATTTGCTGCTTTGGGGTTTGCACTGTTAGTGGGACAAAATAAATCATTTGAAAAAAATATATATGTATATATATATAACAGCTGGTAGTCTGGGCCAAAAAAATAATTTCATACCATTATGTCTGACAGCATCGTATATTTTGTCAATCGACTTTTCTATTTTAGCCCTGAGTTGAGCTACCAGTATATAATGTTGACACTGAGTTAGACATTCAGATTAACGCTCCATCTTGTTTATGGCTGCACCATTCCATCAAATGCATGTCTTGTGCATCATTACACAGATTTCTTCTAATTTCAGCCTCACGTGTTTGGTAACTTGTGGGTTTTTGGGGAATAGGATTTTAATTAGATTTTAATAAGCAACTTTCATAATACCAAACCACACACTAAAGATAGTAAGAGCAAATGTTTTGTTTACTTTTGCCTGTTCTTTTTGTTTTAGTGAGAGGCATTTGTGCTCATTTTGCTGTGCTGTGAAATCTGTTGAAGTAGCAAAGAAACACAGGAAGGTTGTAAAGTTGCTTTGCGCCACTGGAGCACCCCTTTACATTCACAGGCAAATTGCTACAACATGTTGAATAACAGGTCTTTGGGGTCTGGTGATATAGTGCATATAAGTTCTATAGTAGTTCATTGAATTACTTTGAACCCCTGCAGGATGTTTTAAGCTGAAGGCCACTACAGTCCCATAACAAAGCATTATTTAGGCTATGAAAGCCCAGACAATGATTCTTTCAGTGGGTCTTCCTGGTGTTTTGCATAACAAAAGCATGTCTTATATCAAATGTTCACTGTCATGCAAATCTGTCCTTCCTGATTTATGGTTCCGACATCCTCACTGTCCTCTGCGATTTTCTGTGTTTTAAATGAAGGATGTATTTCCTTCCTTCATATATTTGAATAGGGCACTGCTGTGTTACAGAGATAACATTACCACCAGCCTGGTCAGCTGCATTCCTCATTCGGCCGGGCATACGAGTGTGTTGCTCTTTGTTTTAGTCGACCAATAGGATTCGACGGGTGCCCCTGAGAATGTGGGCAGCATCTCACATGTGGAAGAAACATGTCAGCCCAACTGTGAAACTGCTCGTCTCAAGTTTGTATCAAAACACTTTTTTTTACGAGGTTTACTATTTTCCAACCCCAAACCTCCTCTCCTCCGTGCTGTTTAGAGCCTGAGATTGAAGGTTGGTGGCTTTGGGTTGGGCCGCTGCTGGGGTTGGCAAAATGAGCCCCGTGTGGTGAAGCACGGGGGGGAGCTGACGATTACAACAGACCCCCGAACCCACCGCAGAGATGGAGCGTTTTGCGCTACAGGCAGCGTTCTGCGTCATTATCGCTCCTGGAGATCGAAAAATTCTCTCAACTCCATGTTGTGATTGCCTCCAGTTTCGCATGTGTTGCATCAGATGTGCTCGGTCCAGCTGCTGAACTGCGCACACACACACACACAGCTGGGATGACCTTGTTTTAGACACATGTGAGCGCACACACACACACGCTGGTCCTGATTATGCACACACAACATTTGTGCACTCTCCCGACAGCTCAAGCTGCCTCATCTGAGAAAGTCTCTGGAGTGTGTGGTGGTCTGTTTTCATTTGAATCCGAGGCTGGTTAGTGGTACCCTTGTGTAGCGATTTCATGGCTCACGTGCACACACACACAAAGATTCATTGTGTTAACTGTCATGTGATGGCTACAAGTCAACTGGAACTAGGCTAAATGCATCTGGACACCCTCTCAATTATGCAGGGAATGAGGATTTTTAAACCAATTCGAAACAGTATGTGGGCTGATAATACAGTATCTGAATATAAAGTGAATTTTTTTTGTTAAAGCTTTGTCCGGTTCGCATTCCGAGCTGGAAGACGCTGATCAATACTGATGGCGTACCTGAAATCCATTTCTCTCTAGGGGAAGCATGTGTTAATGTTTTCTCCGATCTCGTCTCTCTCTTTTCATCAGTATTGATCGCATTCATTTTCACCTAATATTCAGAGTTGACTGAAACGACCGGTTCCTTCTTTTTTTGTTCATAGAGAGAGTGCGGATGGAGGACGGTTAGCTGTTAAGGTGGAGGATAAATTTGTGGGGATCCGAAACGTGAAGGTGAGTATTTGTGCATACAAGCATAACAGACATTTAACTATGACACTATGTTGTTGGGGCTGGGTAAAATTGGGAGTAGCATGTAGAGGATATCTATCACAGAAACAGGATGTTTACAGCTTGGATCAGCCTTTTCCTGCTTGATGCTGCTGTTGTTTATTATATGTGTTGAGCTCACACATACACAGACACACACACACACGCACACACACATGATTGAGAGACCCTTCCTGTCAAACACATGCCGTCTGACAATCCGCACACCAGTCCTAACAACAACACAGCTACAGCACACTTCAGCTCCTTTCAAAATCTCTCCAAAAAAAAGTTGTAGTAAACACAGAATACAACACACAGTAGCTCTGCAATTGTGTTTATGCTGTGGGATGATTTTTTGTTTGCCTTTATGTGAGGTTTCTTCACATTTGGAAATAATTATGTGAGCTACACAGCCTTGTAAGCTGACACTTTCAGCGCGTTACCAACCTGCTGTGTCAGATAGCTCAGTAGACTTGTCTGATTGGTTGAGCTGCATTGCCTGCAGACAGTCTGGTGTCTATGGCTTCAGTATGGAACATGTTACACTGTTTTTCATTGTGAATGTTTGCATTGGCTAATGTCGAGATGATAAAACTCTATTTGAAGGTGTCTGGTTTGTAGCAGTGCAACAGCAGTGTTTAAGGTTATATATCAAATCTATCTCCAATGCAAAAATTAAGAAAATTCAGCGTAAAACACATTTTTAAACTCACATTTAGGTGCAGACTAGTCCCACTACTTTATATATCAGATTAATAATTAAAGAACTTCTCCTTTGTGTTTACATTTCTGCTTTTAAACACAGTCTTACAGGGAGAAGTTGGGTGGGGGAGTAAAGAATCTGTTGCAAAGGATGTGACAAGAGACAAACCACATATGGCCTCCCTCTGCTATGGAAAAATATCAAGACTCCAAGACTTTTGCGGGTCTCATGGGAAAGATTATTTATGGAAAGTGGGACAGTTTTGGAGGATCTGAGACAGAAAAGAAAGTGGGGATTTTAAGTTACAATAAATGTGCAGCTCACAAACGGCAAGTGATACAAGCTGTAAAGATCTACTAAAGTTAACTGGTGTGAAACAAGAAAAAAAATGTAAAGCATAATGTTTTACAACCAGCTGTAGCTTCAGTGGTTGGAGCTCTGTTGTGCAGGGGATTTGCTGGCGGCTGGTGTTGCTCATGGTTGATCCCTAGTACGACAGGGGCATTGTTGAATTTCCTAAAAGTGCAGAGGGGTTAAGTAGTCATGCTTTCAGGCAAGCCAATTGCTGTGAACAAAATTGATACCTAGGGCTTAGTGCTGCCTAATGCTGCAGTCAGTGGAGGATTATTTGCATAGATGATAGAGTGGACTGCACCGAAAAGGCCCTTTTCCCAGCCTTTTTCTTGGCTTGAAAACCACTGAAGTGTGTCTTACCAGCTGCGGCTATGTTGTTTCTTGCAACTGAGCCTGCACCCAGAGAATGTAAACATGATACCCTGATGTCACATGTGAGAAATTTCAAGGCACAGTTACAGCATACACTTACTACCCACTTTATCATGTACTCCTGTGAAATCTAATACTATCCTATTAAATATCTCTGCCATAAATTCTACTTTTACAAGGCATCTTCCAGAAAAGGTGATGGTTATCTTTATGTTTATGATTGTCATGGTGGGTAGTGGTAGTAGTATTCTAGACTGCATTATCACCTTTTTGTCTACTAATATTGAAAATGTAGAAGATTTTGCAGAGCTGTAGTATTGGTTTGCATATTATTTCAAAGGTGTATCTGATAAAGTGGCCAGTTATTGCAGAATGACAACAACCAACGTTATATTTGTGCAGAATTAATGGTAATTCCAGGGTTTGTTGTCAGTCATCAAAATTAAGAGCAAGGATAATTATCAGCAGTTATCAGCAATTTGTGGTTTCTGAGGTGCCTGACTAAATACTTTGGCAATGACAAGGTGATTTTATGTAAATAAACAATGTCTATTTTAATCAATGTGGATTATGTTTTTGTAGTTTAATCAATGTTCCAAGGGTAAATTAGATAATTATGACTCAACATTCAAGTTGTATAACCTGTCTAACGGGTAAGTAAGATATACAGGACATTTTAACACTTTTTTTTATAATGGTGGTCATAAAATTGTCAATTTAGGTGACAAGTGAAGTATGACACTGAAAAAAATGATAGATAAGTTTGAAAAAATTAAGTGCAAGAAAGTTCAGAAGCATATAAATATTAATGGGAGCTGCTCTAGTTTCCAGTGGAGCCCCACTATTTCACTTGACATGGTTTTATGATGCTGATATTAATTAATATATTGCCAAGCTCTATCAACATTCACAAAGGGAGACACCCTTTTTAAATCAGTTGATTACTTTACAAGACCAACCCTCCATGCGTTGAAAATACATGTTGGTTCAGAGTGAGTGCAGATAGACATAAAGATAGACAGACTGACTGATTTAAAGCAGGTAAACCTAATGAGATGTCCACGAGATACTCGCTTCATCACTAAGAGGTCTTGGTGTACACGCAACATCACTGATCTGAGACAGGTTTCTAGGTTGAACGCAGTCATTTAGAAGAAATGCTTGAAAGCTTTTCCAGCGCTCAGGCAAGTCCAAATGCTGCTGCGATGTATTTCCACTGTTCAGGCTTCACTCACAGTAAGCAGAAAGGTGTTCAGAGTCAATGCACCCAGGCGAATAAAGAACCGGAGGAGGAGTGAGTCTGGTGCTAATGAATGGAAATGGCCTGCTTGCAATTCCACACTGTAGTAGCCCTATAAACTAAAGCTATGTTACTGGCTTTTATCTGTGGGATTTTTTTATACAGCTCCTGTTTCTTTTTCCTCTACTTGTGTTATTAGATGCAAACACACATTTTCCTTGTAAAGTCTGTAGCGGTGTGCAGTTCATAGTATATTAGCTGCTTCAAAAAGAACTGTAAAACAAATTTATATATTTGGGCTTGGTAAACCTGATCTTGCTACTGTATGTGGTGTACATGCCAAATAAAGCATTAAATTATGTGTCTTGCACTTTTATTTCTTCCCTAAAGTTGGATGGACGCACAGAGGGAGCTGTAGATTCCAGGGAGAAGCTTCTGGAGTTTTGTTTCGACTACTGCTACTGGTCGGTGGATCCTGCAGACCCTCACTATGCCTCGCAGGAGGAGGTAATGGCCGAACTCCCTAACTGACTGTGCTGAACCACAATGCCCCCACTTTCATCTCACTGTGAATTAGATAGTTTTCTAATGAAAGTTCTTTTTTATATGGATTTCCTGTAGTGCCTAATTCCACTACAGGAAATTGCTCCAAAAACCTATTCATATGGAATTTTTTTTCAAATAAATTGTCTTGTTATTAACTTCAATTTACAGCAATGTACTTCCACAGTACATTGAAGCATCAGAGTTTCAGTCTGTCATTCAGCTTTACACCTTTTTTCTTTTCTGATGCTACTGTAGTCCAAGCTTTTAAGTTTCTTATTCTGAATAATTAATATTTGCAGTCACCGTTAGTATAGAAAGGGAGATTAATCAAAGGTTTATATCCTTTATAATGGATAAATGTATCCATTTTGATTGAGGACGTCTGTTCAGCTTTGCCTACACTTACTTCTTGTTTTCGTGCCATGTTGTATGCCCTGTCGTGGGTGGAGACCAATCGTGTGCTTGTCCAAGCTTTGGCCACAAGTTGACACTGGGCAAGGACAATCTCCAAAAGAAGGGCCCAGAGGAAACACTGTCCTTGTAGACAAACCACAACAAGCGGGGTGTGTGTTGTGTTGTATGTTTTTACACAGATGGCCACTCGGGGGATATGATATCGGCTCCATCTGTTACCCAGAAGTCTCTTTGCTACAGACATGGCACAACTTTAGTCAGCTCGTGT
Source organism: Dascyllus trimaculatus (assembly GCA_024666655.1). NCBI lineage: Eukaryota > Metazoa > Chordata > Actinopteri > Pomacentridae > Dascyllus > Dascyllus trimaculatus. The sequence continues at coordinate 21,162,123 of CM045462.1, read as the reverse complement.
TTCATGTCCTGGCTGTGATTGGGCGATTAGATATCTTTGTGTTGCTTTGATTGGAGGGTGTTGCTGGAACCTGAGATGGGCTCCAGATCAAGAGGAAGTAGTGCCTAATTTCACTACAGGAAATCGCTCTAAAAACCTATTCATATGGAGGTTTTTTTAAATAAGTTGTCTTGTTATTAACTCCAATTTACAGCGAGCTCTCATTGTTCAACACACCACTTAAACAATGAGAAACCTTGCTTTTACAGTCAGTCCACTTTTTCTATCCTTTGTTCATGGGGTTTCCTTCTCTGCCACGCCCTTTCTGCTTGTCTCTCCTCTTGTCAGAGCTGCCTTTGTATGTGTCTGAGAAAGACAGGGCTGTGATGACGGCCTACACACTGTACACAGCAACAGACAACACAGCACTTCTTCCTCTCTGCTTTCTGTCTTCTCTCTGGCTCTGGCTAAAGCTGCCTCTGTCCTCAGCAGAATTATGTCCAGTCACAGTGGCCTAGTTGCCACAAGACATTCTTTTGTTAACCCGGGGTGGGAGAAAAGGGCACTAGAGAAGGACAGAGCTGCGGGATTTAAATATGACCTCCTTTTGAGCACTGTAATCCAAAGAATTGCCTCTTTAACAAAGAATCATGTATATCACCACGTCAGCCGTTTACTGATCCGACATCACAGTTGAAAATATTTAAATTGTGCATTTTTCTTACTGATCTGAAGACGCAGGGCGTGACGTAAAATGGACAAAAAATAATGTGTTTTCGTTGTAGGGCAGGAAACCACATTATTGGAGTGCATTGGCAGGTGGACTCCAGAATTCAAGAGCCACTCTTCAACTATTTTACCTGACAAACTGCTTTTTGGAACACTGAAGAACTTGTACAAGTGGCCAGTTGAGAAGGCAAATTTGTTACCCACAACCAGATTTTTCAGTAATGTTCTGTTGTGCCGCCTCATTTCACTTGTTGGCACTCATTCCATACGGCAAATTGCTCTCAAGTGACTGTTTAGATGTTGTTTCCCTCGTATCAGCTATCTAACCACATATATTCGTGTGTATTCTCACGCTTAATGAGTTGATGCTATTTTTTCCAGTGCTATATTTTTCCCATGGTTTCTACTTCCAAGATATGTTTTAGCATGCTGTACTTTTTTCAGAGCAGGAAGGCAGACTTTGTATTACACTGTATCTCCCATCAGACGGAGACTATCTGAATCTGTGGGGGAATGAGACATAGGGAAACTGAGTCTTAACTCCTGCTTTTCCAGTCCAGCATCATCTCACCACGCCCAGCTCCTCTCCTCTCTCCCCAGGGGAGACTGATCTTCCAGCCCCTGCACCTCCCACCCCACTCCTGCTCTGTCTGCTGTCCATGTCCATGCATCAGTGATAGTTTACACCAGACACTTGTGGGGGTTTCCATCCTCATACCCAGTTACAGCAGAGAGAAAAGACAGAAATGTGGCATCATAAACTATATTTTGAGGTGCAGTCATGGTTGCATTCTTGTCGCTGAGGGCTGTCCACATGAAAAACACTACCATACAGTGTGGGAGGCTCAGTTTTTGAGATATATGTTTGGGCGTAAAGAAGTTCAAGAAGAAGTTTGAGTAGAAGAGAGAAGGGCTCAGGCAGGTGAGGGAAGGTAGGATTTTGGAGGAGATTCATAGACCATAATGGAAGCCAGCTGCTAGTTAATGCAGCAAAGAAGTGGGGCTATTTGTCTAAATGCTGCCTTTGTTTTGGGCTTGCATATTGGCCTAATAAATAGGTTTTTCCACGATTTAATAACACAAACCCCTCAGCTTGTTTATTGACTCTGAAAGCAGGAAACATGAGAGAGGAAAATTAAAGAGAAGTAGTGGATTTGAGTGTGGACAGATAAGGGGAATGGTGAGAGAAAGCGATTAGAGACGAAGCGAAAGTGGGAATGTGAATTCCTCGGGTGGAGGAGGGGAGGACAGCAGGGGAAATGGGCATGGGGTCCATTGCGCCTCTGCAGCCCCCAGCAGTCGCTTGCCAAACTCACAGCTGTCTCGCTAAGTAATTTTTCGCAGCTAAATTTCAGTGTAAAGACGTCACTACTGAGGATTGGCTTGGAGCACAATGGGTTTTTTTTATTGCCAAATGGAGTCGACTTGCTGGGGTTTTTCCCTCCCTCTCTTCCTCCTCTTCTTCTCTCTCTCCGAGACTCTATCGATGCAGTGCATGATTTGATTAGGCTCGCAGTGTTTCTAGGTCTGTGTGTCAGTGGTGCTGCAGAGCGGGGGAAGAATAGTTTCTCTGTGTATGCGAATAATCCTCCACACAGACATTTAGTCCCCCTCAACACATGGCCGGAGCAGGAGCCAAAAGTCCAGTTCAGCCTGGTTTGAATTAACTACAAACAGGGCACCAAATATACCACATGCTGTCAACAAAGAAATATGAGATCCGAGCCATATGGTTACAGGACAAGCACCTGTGATTCATGTATGGACGTACTGCTTTCTGTCAGTGAAGGCAGAGGATGAGAGGAATTATTAGAGCAAGAGAGACTAAAAGTAGTTAGATAGAAGCACATCACAAAACATGCAGATAACCCCTAAAATTAAGAATAAAGGCTTCTCTCTGCAATGTGGGTTCTAAAGACTGTCAGTTGAGATAAGATGTATTAAATGAGTTACTACGAGAAATTTTCCATGGTCCCTTGTGTTGTAGGATAAGCAAATATCACTGCAAAATGATTTCTATAATAAAACACCTTGCAAACGAGTACAGCATGAGAACCATTGTAATTCATGAAGTCTGTGTTGAGACTTCATGTGTTTAATGTACTGGTCGCACACTTTGTTTTATCAGGGTCTGTTGTTTTTGAGAGCATTGATAAGAAACCACCTCTCTGTGACCTTCGACTGGTGTTTGGGTTTCTGCATTATTGTAAAACGGCATGTAACACAATACCGGTACTGCCTGTCTCTTATCTGTACACCATCAGAATAATGTTGGAAGTAGACTAACCAGTGCTAATGGTAATGTCTAGCTAATGCTTGGTTATATCATTTTGTTTTGTATTTTTTTTTACACATTTCAAAAAAAGTTAGGCTGTGAGCCAAGAAGCAAATGATTAGCTTTCGCTCCACGTCTGGAATCCACTGTATATCCAGATTTTTTCCCCCCAATGAGGCATTTTTAACCATTTTTACGTTTTCTTCTCTCACATCTACCCTTCTTCCGCGCTCTCTCTCTCTCTTTACTCATAGGTGTGCATACCTTAATTGAATAAATCTGGCATATTAAGCTGATCTTTGTTCATTTGGATGCTCATCCTGAAGTGGAATTCAAATCAGTAGCACAGAACTGAAACAACAGTGAACACAAATGAAGCCTGAAACACAGAAAAAGACAGTTGGCTAAGTCTTAGTTTAATCACATCTAATACTATCATTCAGCCCAGCATTTATGGATTACCACATGGGTGTTGGTGCTCTAAACAGAAAGATATGAGGTGGTATGAAACACTGCAGTTAGTTCGTGCCAATTGATTCCCCACTGGAGGAACCTTTACTGTACCACTGTACCCTATGGATATCACACAAGGCTCCCATCAGTCTGAAGCCTGGAGAAGTAATTTCCAGCTTGTCATAAAGATTGTGATATGCGGCTCTACACTGGAGTGCTGGGCTTTGGTGGCTTTAACAAGATTTGCCATGGGAGGAGGAGGAGGAGGAGCAGATCCCCAAACTCTTTCCAGATATGGTTTTATTTATTTGTTTTAAGTGTAGCCTTTGACCCAGTGACGGTTGGAATGGGAGTTTAAACTGAAAAGTGGAATGCACTATTGGAGTGCCCCCTGCTTACGTTTTTTTTCCCATCACTTTCCTGTCCTCTGTTCTGTTTATCCTTCATTCCCATGCGTAGGGAGGCCTGAGTAATGAAGATCAACCTATCTGTTTGGCCTGCGTATCCCTCTCTCTCCCTCTTCCCTCCCCTTACAGCCTCCGTGCCCTTCCATGCTAATTTGACCTACAAATTCTGTCCGAGTGTGACAAACGAGAGCGTTGTTGAACTCCGGCCAAACAGCTTCCTCTCCGTCTCTTGTTGCTGCATGTGATTCTGTCTGCGTCCTCCCTCCCTCCCTTCCTCGCTGTGGTCCTCTCAACAAATTTCCCCCTCCATAACTTCTAATTCTCCAACTCAGACTCCTCGCAGGAAGGACAAGGATCTCCTGTGACATTTTTTTTCCTGAGTCTAAACAAAGGCATTTAGTTTAACTCCTGGGTCCAGCTGTTGTGTTTTTCTAACCTAGTTGAAAACTGTGACAAGAACCAAGTGACCCTTGCATCTGCTGCAGCTGTCCACTCCTGCACAGGGGGAATAAGCAAGAAGAATAATTTAATAGTAGTTGATAATAGTATAGTTTTTGGACCTACTGTTTGGGAAAAAGTTTTATCTCTTTTGTATTTCGCTTGCAATCTCTTTGCATTGGTAACGCCCTCCCAGTGAGTGCGGTTGTAGAGGGAAAATTAATCTTGGTCCTTCTGGTTACGTCAAACCTGGCTAAAGCACTGAGAAGTTAAAGTTTTAAATCTGGCAAAGTGCTTCACTTTGCTGGCCTTTTGCCATCACCCTTGGCGACATCTTACACATATTTGCACACACACAGGCACACTACACATAAATACTTCTCCAGGGCTTAGTGTAAAGCAGGCCACATAAAACCAGACCAGCAATTGGCATTTTCCACAGCCAGTGATTACAGGACTTAACTCATTACAGAGGCATTACACCATTACTTTTTTACTCTCGTCAGCCTGTCTTTATCATTCTGTCTTTCTGTTTTGAGTTTGCCACTCTTTCTCCCCATTTCTCACCCACTTCACTGATTTCCACAACTCTTTTTTTCCTCTGTTACCAGGCCACAAGCTAGGCTTCATCCTTGGAGAAAAGCATTTCCCATGTTTCAAAACAAACTTGGAAAACAGTGATTATCATGGTCCAGATCTGTGGCACAAAACCTATCCAGTTTCTTGTTTTTCACAAGACCTCATTTTCCTCTGAGAGGTCTGGTCCAACTTAGTTTGACACACGACATTTCAGCTTTTAAAAATCTGTTGACAAAACAGGGTTTTACTAGATATCTTCTCTCTGTCACTAATCTGTCATGTGGCAGTATTATTGTATGCCTGTGCATACTCTAACCTGCACTTTCTCACCATTGCCTGACATTTCTTTGTTTTAAAGTCTGATTTTGATTTGAGGCTGGCAGGGCATTATTTTAGGAAATAGTGGTGTGAGTGTGCACAGGTGAGTCTTGTGCAGCCTGACTGCATAATAAGACCAATACACTGCATTTAAGGTGCTCTTTTTCTCTGAACGCTACTTCCCCACATTTTACATTTGATTATATAGTTTGTTTTGCAGAGAAATCCATGCCTTCTGCTAGTTCTTGCACCCTTCTGTTACCTTTTCTGAGCCTTGTTTCGGTCTTCCTTCCTTCCTTCCTTTATATTTTGACCTGATGAATTTGACCTGCATTTCCTGCATCAGAATGACATCTATATTCTGCTTTTCCTTTTCATTGTTGGATTGTTTGTACATTTTTTCCTCAGAGAGGGATGCAAACTCCGAGGCTTTTGTTCTTGTTTTGGATGCCGTTTCCGCTCAGCCACTCAATTGATCAGAGATACAAAACATGCATGTAGGCGCATGCATGTGCAGCAGCCTCTTGACGATAACAACCTTCCTGTAAATGGAGATGTTTAGTCTGTAGCTTGTGTGCTTTTAGGAGTACAACCAACTTGCACTCTTGCTGTAGCTCCTTTGGCCTGGTGGCCTTGTTTCTATGCTGTTTTTTTCACCTGATTCATTTGATTCCATTCCCACAATACAGTCTGTCTCTTACCTCACCTGCTTTGTTCGTCCAGAAATACCTCCCAGTGCTGCAGGGTGTTGCAAACTGTGAAAGTAGGTTGTGACAGGAGGCCATCATGTCCATTTACGCGGGCAGAGTACAATGGCACAAATTCCAGTCTTCTGATTTTAATTTGGTGTGACAGTGATGACAAACAACAGGACTGTTTTAATGTTGCCTGTCATTGCCCATCTAGGCAGAATTATACACACTGTTTTTAATTTTCCCAAGAGGTTGAAATAAGTTATGGACTTTCTCTTGTGGTTTTGCTCAGAGGTTATTTAAAGTGTTGTGTCGGCTTTAAATAAAAACAAACAGGCAAAACATGGTAGAAATAGAGACAACAGTAGGAATAGTGTACAGGGAATGAAGAGACAGACTGGTTCAAAGAAGCGGACAGCTGAAGTGAAGTTCCTGCTCTTTGTGCTAAGCCTGGAGGGACTCTCAGCCTTGTTGTAGCCCCCATAGAGTGAATTTAAGAGGGTCAACTTTAACAAGGCCTGTATTGATTCTCTGTGTTTGAGAGAGGAGAGTGTGTCTGTTTTTGAATAGTAGGATGAGGACAAGACAGGGGCGGCGCTGCTTTTTTGTCTTCATGCTCAAGCCTCCATTCAGCCAAGACGCAGGGGGCAACACTTGGTGGTCTGGCTTCCAGTGGATTGCACACTTTGGCATTTGTAGTCACGATATCCATTATTGAGCAACAGCTACCTAAAGTGCTCTTGTTTTCCATTTATTTCTTGAAATAAAATGCTAGACTTGCATATCATCTATACAACATATTTGTGCATACAAGTTAAACATTACAAATAGTTTTTCATCCAGGCTCTAAAAAGTTTTAATTACACAAGTTAGTTTGAATCTTACGCTGCATTTGGAATGGTTAGAATGAAATGCTGTCCATAGGAATAATTAAGTGTTAGGTATTTCTGCCCAAGCGCCTGTTGAGTGATTTATAAGGTCATCGAGGAAACCAGCCGTTGTGGTAACACTTTTACAAGTTGCATGTGGCCGTTTCTGTACAACGTTGGCAAGGCTACAGAGAAATACTTTTAAAAATATTAAGTTGTTTTTGCCGAGTTCATAGCTACAGCAAATGGTTATTTCCTTTATTGGTTAATTAGTAAAAAAATATTTGTTGATTGTCTAGTCTTCTGTAAAATGTGAATTTCTAAAGCCCAAATCTTCAGATGTCTTATTTTGTCTGATTAACAGTCCAAACTCCAAACCTATTAAGATATGATGATATGAAACAGAACAGCGCTAATCATCACACAAAGCTGACATCAGTGAATCTTTGCCACGTCTTAAATTACAAATCTGTGATTCAAAATTGGTGTTAATTTTCTGTTAATGAACTTAGTGACTAATTGTTTCCTTACTTTTATGTTTGTGGAGTAACAAATGAAATGTAATACAATTCCAGTAATCTAAAAAACCAAAAATAAAACTCTCATTTGCATCTCAGTAATAAATCGTTGTCTCATATTTTACTTTTATCGTCTATAAATGGAGATAATAGAGCTGTAAGGATCATGAAAAACTTAACAAATTAAGAACAGAACTACTTTTTCATTTCCTCCATCACTTTTTCCATTTTTAGTAGAAAAATTGAATGCAAGACTTTTTCTTAAACGTTTTTTTTTTTTTTTTACAATTCAGCAATAATAGTTCATAATTTCAGATTGAATTTATGAGCACAATCGCAACTATCAGTTATCAATTAGCTGACTAATGGTTGTTTTAATCATTAATCCATATTCATATAATTAAGTCAACTACATGTGAGGGCTCTGAGTTGCCAGCATACATAACATACGTGTTGCAACGAGAGATTAAATACGAGTTGGCAGTAGAGAGCTGTGCTTTTTCCCACCTTTATGTGATAAACTGTCACTTGACGTTTTTCTATAGATTGTGTTTTTAATCTTAAATGTCAGCATCAACTCCAGTCAGCATTTAACTCCAGGTTACTGCATCCATTCCTATATATACAATGCATTTTGCTTTCAAAATCCACACATATTCGAGTGACATGTGCTAGTTAACATTTCAGGCAGGTGATGAGTATAATGTCTTTATTTCCTTTTTTTCTTTACTTATTTGCTTTCGCTTGGTCACGTTTATTGGACACGTTGCTGGTCTCTGTGGGAGCCTCACTCCACCTGGTCAGTGCTGAACATTTTACCTCCCTGAGAATTCTCAAGGCTGTTGAATATTATCACACAGATTCACACAGCTCTAAGAACAACCAGATGACCATTGAATACATTCAGGGTGCTTTCACAAGGCTCCGGCCTTTCACAAGAGCTTTTAGCCACATCCAACGCAAACCAATTTCCACCGCTTTGTAAGCCAAGAGTATACACAGGCTTAGCTCCAGGTTCTCGCATCTCCTGACAGTGGTGGGTAGCCACACAGACACATACTCGCACACATGGGAGGTATGTTGAAAGTATTCCTGCGTTTGATCCTTGGAGGTTGTGGTAGCTTTGAGAACATTCCTCCTTTCCCCCTCCGGTGTGTACCTATCCACCACCAGTCCTGAGCCTGGGGGCCAGGGAAGGGAACCCCTCACTGATCCCAGGGTGTGTTATGTTTTTTGGGGAGAATGTGCTGTGTCTCAGGTCTGGCCTGGATCAGGTTGCTACCCCCCAAGCCATGTGTTGCCTTTGGACTAAGCTTTTGGGTTGCAGTTGAGGCCACATGTCCTCAGGAGCTGGTTCTAGTGATGTTTCTTTTCACTTATCAATAATGTACAAAGGAAAGATAACAAAAGAGGTCAGATGATCAGTCCATTTACTCTTTCTCTAACCAGCTGCCAGTATAATACATGATATTAGGTGATCAGCACCCATATTGCTCACCATGCACATTGTGTCATGTGCAGTAGAGTCTGTTATCATAATACTGTGAGTTTGGCTTTGATAACAATCAAAAGAAAATATCTACTAATTCTGTGCCTCTGTGATGCCATGGAAAACCTTCAGTCATGTGTTACCACACTAGACTTAGACAGATTTCATGCTTTTTTTATGATAGTAAAGTACAAGTCTTGGGGTTTTCGACAAAACAAGAAATATTATGACATGATCTTAAGATTCAGGACACTGTAATTTTCACTGTGACCAAAGGTGAAGAGCTGGCCTGCTAATCTGATTTCTTAATCTTGTATTTACTGATATTCTAGTGTAGCCATGTGCCAATTACCAAACAGTATCACTACATAGGACAATATCTTCAGAACAGTTACATTTTAAGTGGCAATAAAATATTAAAGCTCTCTGAGGCAAATTTGTAAATTATGATTCTAGGCTACAAAAGAAATCACATTTTAAATTCTGTGTTATGAAAACCTCACCTGGTATGTTCTGTATGTTACCATATGATGCTAAGTAGATAGCAGTTTATTGATTATGCTCACTGTCATTAGGTATTGGATAATATTTTTTGATTATTATATAATGATAAACCTCTGACACTGACAATAGATTTATTTCTGGGCATACTGGTGCAATCTTCAGTATTTTTTACTGCAAAGACAAAAGACATGACTACATATTATTCACCAGTGTGTGTTTTAAAGGAGTCAGACTTATAAAAAAAAAACAAGTGTTTGATATGATGATGAGGTCTTATACTTGTAATCTCAAGGCTTTAGAGCTCAGATGCAGACACCGAAAGAAGGAAAACAAGAGGCCTCAGCTGATTGTTTTCAGTGGGGCTTTCCAGGATCCCCCGTATCAGAACTGTGCTTTTAGTCTGGGTTTATTTTCCTGACCCAGTCACTTTACCCTCACATTTGTTTCTCCCACATATACATTCTGCAAAGTTGTTTACCTAGAGTATTAGCTGGACTCCCTGCTCCTTACCCAAACACCTTAGCAGGAAGCAACATTACCTCCCCACCACTGGACCAGTGCCACTGCATTGTAATTATGAAACCTTGGTGTAAAGCTACACTCATGTATAAACACAATGCGATTCAGATCAAGGACACTGGCTCATACTGTAAACACCATACACAAGAGCACTTACTTTTTAAGTAAAATTCAGATCTGTTTGCAGAATTCTTTATTTGTACTTAAAAGCTATGTTTAAGTTAGCCTGTTCATCACAAATAAGCACTTTACACCTGTTATTACCATAGGGAGATAATAGCAGGTGTGTTCCTCCACCTAGTTGTTATTTATAGACAACATAGTTGGTCTTTCTTTTTGTGTTTGTAATTAAGGGTGTGTGTCTTTTTGTGTTTGTAATTAAGGGTGTGTGTCTTAATTTAATCAGGTGTTCCAGGACCTGGGTGTGTCGGTGCTGTCCGGAGCCTCTGAGGGCTACAACGTATGTCTGTTTGCTTACGGCCAAACAGGATCTGGGAAGACGTACACCATGATGGGCACACCGGTGAGGAGGATGCCGGAATCACTACATGGCATTACACATTGAGACACTCAAACCTTGCTCCACAGAAAATACACAAATGTTAACACCATGTTCAGAAAAAAATGTAGCTGTGGCCAAATTGTACATGACAACTATCAAACAAACTACTTTTTTTTTTTTTAATTTCTGCAGGAGTCCATCGGCTTGACCCCTCGTATTTGTCAGGTATGATTATAATTCGTGCACGTGACAACATGAATAAAGTGAGCACACTTATACATCAGCTTCCTCTTTGGGATGAAGTAAATTGCAGTAGATCTTTCCCTGCAGGGTCTCTTTCGGTCTGAAGACACTTTTCCTGATGCGCAGAACTCAAGCAGAGTGGAGATCAGGTACTGTGTTATTGTGTAACTCTGTTTGTTTTGGTTTTCATCAGTGTAATTCTGTCTTTTCCGGAATAATTATGGTGCAATTATGTTGCAAAACTGCAGCCAACCTAATGTAAATTAAAACTGGATTTCCTGCCTCCACGTTTGCATCTTCTTAATGTTAATTTGACAAAGGAGATATTGTGTTCTACCTGCAGTTCACTCACAAGGAAAAATGTAATGTTTTTACAATTCAGAGATTATAATCTCCCTAGCAAAGACTGTATTTGCTTGGGCAAGTAGTCTAAAACACCATCCAGGCAACCACGATTACAAATACAGACAATTTTATTGTCGCATGGCACGCAGCTCGTTAGGATTTGGGTTCTGTCGACTCTCCAATAAAATCAAAACGTTTCTTTTGAGATGCAGAAAACACACCTGATTGACATAAAACGTTTGATGGGCCTGTACACAATTGATTTTAACTGATCCATTCCTGACATTGTATTTAAGCAGATTTGTAAGTTCAGGATGTCGTCTCATCTGTTTGTCCCTCCAGCTTCTTGGAGATCTATAATGAGCGAGTAAGAGACCTGCTGAGAGGAGGAGAGCAGAAGAAGAGAGCATCCTTGAGAGTCCGAGAACATCCTGAGAAAGGGCCGTATGTACAAGGTAAGTCTTTCAGTTAGTAGCATTTTTACTTTGTAAAGTTTTAAACAGCAAAAAAATAATGTATAGTTCCTAGGGCTACACTTGGTTTGAAATTGAAAGGGGCGCTTGGTTTTTCCTTTCAGCAAAATTTGTACAGTAAAATGCTGATCCTTGACCATTTCACCCTTGCTGCTTCCATAAGTGATGTTTCATCTATTATTTATGTTTGCGATCAAATACACCTACCTGCACATGAAAAGCCCTCTGAAGTAGAGGAGGGAACCTGAAGGACTGTATAGGGGAAGATCAAAAAGTTTCAGTGCGACTCATGCCCTCCAGTTTTCACAGTGGAAGAGCCTGAAGTTAAAAAAACGGACAAGGTGCATCATGTCAGGAGTGTGATCCTGTTTTGTTCTCAATGCTCAGGTTTTTTGACTACAGCAACACAATCAATGCTCATGCGATTTGGCTCCCTGCGACTTTTCTCTCTTCCCCAAAATGAAATTCAAGTTGAGGAGTCGCTGTTTTGACATAGTTTAGTAGATTTAGCGCTCATAGCAGATGGCGCTTGACATGTTCACATAATGGGACTTACAGGGACCACAACAGTAGAGGTGTATCACAGTGCAATGAGACTACTTTGAGGGAATTAAAAGCCAAATTCAAATCCAGCAAGGTTTTTGACTTTTGTAAGCACAGCCTCTGAACTTTTTGATCATCCTTGCACCGATCCGTGCATGAAAACCTCAAAGCAAAATGAACAAATTGCATTATTTATGATATTATTTAAATATGACCCAGCAGTTTCAAGTAAAGGTGCGCAAAATGATGATCTCAGAAATCAGGGTTTTGTCTTTTTTGGCCATTGGGTACCAGTTCACAATTTAAACAGAAGTCTAAAAGCTTTAAATTTACATTATTCCACTAGAAGCATAAAAGCAGGCTGTATCTATGCATGTATGTATTAATGGATACATGTATAGAATATGTTCTTATGAATAATCTAACATCCTACACATGGGATTATGCTTATTTAGCTTACATTATTGGACCATTATGCCTTTTACAAGGCATACGTTTGTCCAGTGACTATTAACACTTGGGTATGGTCAGCAAGGGATCATAAAGTAAAAACAAAGAGCAGTTTTCATAATGACAAAGTGAAGATAAGTATGGATTAAAAAGACCAAATCTTGTTTCGCTTCATTCTCTTACACAGTGACATTATTTGAAGTCAGATATGTAATTTGGCCTGCTGTATTTTGAGTGAGACTCGTGCTTGTAAGTTTAGTTTATAAGTCTGGTATGCGGTCAGTGGTGGAATTTTGTTCCCTTGTTAAGCTTTTGATCATTTCCAGAGTTGGATATCCTGGTTCTAATCCACAACTCCTATTTTAGCTCCTCTTCTTTTACTTTTTTTCTCCATCTCCTCATCCTTTCCCTCTCTTTCTTTCTTTCATTCTCTTTCATCTGCTCAACTCTTTATGTTTAAAGCCCCACATCCACTCATTGTCTGTATCAGGAGAAATCCCAGCTGACCAGAGGAAGTGAAGTCATTTCCTTGTGGTTCCAAGGAGAACACTTCACTACACACACAGAGCACATTTAGGATTCCCAGGTTTTACTTCTTCTCCCTCAGCACTTGTTCATTCAAACAATGTTTTACTGTCACTCTTATTGTTTTACAGTAATTAAAATTAGTTTTTATCGACTGGCTAACCCAAAACAAGAACATAGCCTTATGATGAGGGTTTTTTTTGATAATGTGTGCACACGTGTTAAACAGCCACTGGAGGTGATATGATTCATGCCTGGAAGTAGCATTGTTAGAAATTTTGTTACAAGATGTTGTGGGAAAATATAACAAGTCACATGGGAGCAAGTATTGATGTGCCATGTTTCCTGTTTGTGTCTTTTCCACATTTCTATGCCTCAAAACACTTTTATCGCTACAAAAGAAAACTGTTTTTTAAAAATGTTTCCTTTATTTTCAATCAATTTATCAATGTAACTTTATTCCGGTTGCTGCCATACATAACTGTAACTGTAAAATGTAAATCTATATCATTCTCTGTCTCTAAGTTTCATTGGTTTTTATGTTTTTACAAGCTTTCATAAAATGAGAATTCTTAGCTGTATGAAGTGCAGCAGAACCTGGCCTGCACTCGCTTAGTTTTGCACTCCAAGTCTCAAATTAATTGCTTTCCACTGTGGAAGTTAAGGCCATTAATAAACATTTTAATGTCGTTGTAAAATGTTTCCAAGATTTTTTTTTAAAATTTGCCAAGATTTCAGGTTTTCAGCCTCTTTGTTTCTCTCTAATCAGACCTGTCTCAGCATGTGGTCTCAGACTGCAAACAGGCCATGGACCTTTTGGAGGAAGGCATCGCAAACCGCATCACCGCAGCAACACACAACCATGACGCCAGCAGCAGATCCCATGCCATCTTTACGATTCAGTACACACAGGTCATCATCTCTTACACAGCTTACATAAAGTCAAACTCATGTGTTTCATATGTGCTTTATTGACTCCTAATATTTAACTTACAATTGTAATAATGTAATAATAATGTAGAGAATTTATCATACTTTCAGTAATTTATCTGCAGGTTTTATTATTCATTCTCGTCTTTTGTCCACAGGCCATCCTAGAAAACAACCTTCCCTCAGAAACTGTCAGCAAGATTAACTTGGTGGATTTGGCTGGGAGGTGAAGCCGTTTTGTCCTTCTTACATGTGTTCTGTTTTCTTTGACCTTCTTTTGAGTCAAATTCATTGACTTAAGTGCCCCCTAGTGGATATTGAATACTGCCCTCAGATTTTCTGAATGCTACATTTTACAGTTTTTACATTGCATTATCTACATCTGGAGTGATTTTTAATGTTATGACACAAGCCTCATGTCGTGTTCATTTTGTGTCTGACAGTGAGAGAGCAGATCCTCACTACTGCAGGGACAGACTGACGGAAGGCTCCAACATCAACAAGTCGCTGGTTACTTTGGGGATTGTCATTTCTGCTCTTGGTAAATTATTTAATTTCACATCTCAACTGATCACATCTAAGACAGTACATTTTTATTATTTAATTGCTTCCACAGTTTTGCCATTTTTTCTTCCACATCTCTTCTGTTCTTATTCCCTCCTGTTTATTTTACTTTCCCTCTAAAACCATCAATCTTTTCTCCACTGCCTCCACAGCCCAGAACTCCCAGATGTCAAGCAGCTGCCAGAGTATCAACAGTGTGGCCTCTGAGGGCGATGGCAGCACGGTGGGAAGCCACAGCAGCTCCCTGTCTGGAGGAGGAGGTGGAGGCGGGAGGAGACACTGCTTCATCCCCTACAGAGACTCCGTCCTGACCTGGCTTTTGAAAGACAGTCTTGGTGGCAACTCCAAGACTATCATGATTGCAAGTGAGTAATGTCTATTTAAATGGTTAGAAAATTGATATTTGTCATAGCCCTGAATTGAAAATGCTGTGGTTCCTTTTAGTGTCACTCTGTAGTCTCACAGATTAACTGACATTCATATTTAATGTGATGTGAGTGCTAACTGCTGTTTGCGTGTCTTTGCCAGTGTGTTTGCTTATGTGTATTTGTGTTTCAGCGGTGTCACCCTCCGCTAACAGCTACAACGAGACCCTGAGCACCCTGCGCTATGCGGCTCATGCCAGAAATATTGTCAACAAGCCTCGGGTTAATGAGGTTAGTGGCTGTTGAGAGGCCGACGCCAAGACTTAATGTTTGATCTAAATGTATTTAGTAGGTTAATATGCGCTTTGATTTCTGTGCAGGATGCCAACGTTCGACTGATCAGAGAACTGAGAGAGGAGATTGACAGGCTCAAGAGCATGCTGCTCAGCTTTGAAATGGTATAGTGACCTTTTCTCAATAGAGCGTGCCTCTAACTCTCCCAGGGAATACACCCCGCTGGGTTTACGCACTGAAAAAAGCCTTCTTAGTACTGTAAGGCTTTGAATAAAAGAGATTCCCACATTACAAGTTTTTGTACCAAAGCCTTAATACAGTGCTTCATGTCTTTGTGACATTTCTAATCCCCTGGGTGGTAAAGACTGCATTGCATCATAATGTGTATGACATTTTCCCTTTGTACAATGTGTTGACTGATCATTTTTTACCCTCTTGATTGACAGCAACGTAATCCCAGTCCATCCCTGAGTGATGAGAGGGATGGAAATCTTTCAGAAATCGTGCTGCAGAACGAACTAAAGGTAACGCAGGATCGACGTGCGTACTAACTCCTACTTACATCTGCCTTTCTCAGGGTTTGACATGTCAAGCCAGTTTGCTTTCATCACTCAGTTGAATGTTTTTCATCAGGCTGACACTTATTGAAAATGTTACAGAAAATAAATCCAGATTATCATGTAGAAACTAGTGTCAACCTTTAATCAGAAAATTCATCATCACATATCTTGTCATCCAAACGTGGTCAACATCCCAAGTCCAGTCAGACTCTGACATGAGTTCATATTAAATGCAAAGACATGCAAACAGATTCAGACTGCCTGCATGCTTAGATATCAGTAGGGTTTGTTGGGAAATGAACTGAGCATTTCATAGAATTGTTAAAATACGCAGTGTTTATTCCTTTGTAGACGAAACTGGAAATTGTACTGGTGTTTTTAACAAATCCAATATTATATCATCCCGTTATAATTTTAGCAGCAGCTGTTAGATTTTCTCCCTGACAGCAGATATTTGAATTATCTGGTTTCATAACTTGCCTCTGTCTTGGTCCATATTTCTTTCACAGGTGGATCAGTTGACAAAGGATTGGTCAGAGAGCTGGAGAGATAAGAAGGAGCTGCTGGAGCAGTACAGTGTGGACATCAACAGAGATCGGGCCGGTTTCCTCATCAGCTCGCTCCAACCACATCTGGTCGCCCTTGATGGAGATGTCCTCAGCACTGGAGTCATCTTTTACCACCTCAGGGTACAATAATAAAACTCAAAGATGTAGTGCGCCCATGTATAGTAACAATAGGGATTTTTCTTTTTGTTGTTTATGTCGGATTAGGGTTGTTTATTGTAAATATTTAAATATGTGTTTCTTTAGATGTTAGAATGACTAGTATGCATGCTGAAGTTTGTAATTATGTAAAGTGTCAGTTGAATGGGATGATTTACTTCCATTCTGTCTCTCAACCCACACATGCTTTTACATTAAAAATACTCACATAAACAACAGGATGCAGTGTCTCACACACTAATATGGTCTACATGTGCTCTACTTTTCTGAAATCTCAAGTTACTGTTTTTGTCAGCTGTCTTGACTAAAACTGTCTCTGTTTTTTGGCTAGATCCTCCCCCTCCTCCTCTTACTATTGTTTCTATCTGTTCTGCTAGAAAAACTCTTGAGAAAAGGTGCGTTTCTATTGTCTTTTTGTCTTTTCACTCCATCTTCCAACTGTCCTGTCAATTTCCCCTATGTGTATACATCTAAGTGTGTATATGTGTGTGTATTCTGCAATGTATAAAGCACGGTTGGATAAGAGGCTCTTAGTTCTGAGGCTAAGACTCGGGGGAGCTTAAGCTGTCCTGATTCTGACAATGACAAGCATACCCTTAGGCCTGACAATTACACTGTTTCCTGCATGTGAAGAGCTGAGGCCACCTGGGAGCACATGTGGTCCTGACACCATATAAGAAAGCCTTTAATCCCATTGGATAAGGCTTTAAAGCAAACAAATTAAAAACAGTTTTTTTCAGATAAGTGGAAGATTAGAAGCAAAAGCTCCTCAGAAGATCATTGTGTAAAGTTTTGTCATGTTGTGTTTTGAGCACAACCAGCTAAGGTCCAATATGCATAAGGGTGTTAATGTTTTTGTTTATGTGTTGTTTTATTGAGTGTAGCTGCATGCTTTTTTGTTACAGGAAGGAATCACCTGCATCGGACCTCAAGGCCAATTTAAAGAGCCACAAATAGGTATTGCATATTTATTTGGTCTATTTTTTATTTGGTTTATTTAGTTTTTTTTCTCAGCTATGGTGCATTACAAGATGTAAAGGCAGTGCAGCAACTATCATATGAAATGTGCTAAGTAGATAATCACATGCAAAATGTAGAGCACATTAAAGCTATTGCATGACAATGTATAGCAAGTCTTAGAATGAGCCATTACCTTTTTATTAAACGCTGCGTAGAGGACTGAGTAAGTTGAGCAGTACAGAAGCTGTATCAGTGCAGATTTCTAAATCAAAATGTGTGATTGTATTTTCACATTCTTGTCTGTAGTCCTGCAAGGCAGCGCCAGCTGTGAGATTGAAAACCATGGGGGTGTGGTAACGCTCAGACCACTGCCCGGCTGCGTCTGCCTGCTCAACGACAGAGAGGTCACTGAGGCCTGCAGACTGGCTCAAGGTCAGCTAATGTCCTCGGCAAAACAGTTTGTTCGCAGCTCCCACTGGATTTTTTCACTGCATGTGATACAAACTTGATACTGATTTTGGTTTTCTAATCTGAGCAATGCACGTACATCTCACTCTTACAATATTTTTTTATGCTAATATCCTTGTTACAGTTGTAACTTACAATGCAAACTAGGAAAAGTAACTAATGATGCATTCAGAGACTGTAGCAGAGTAAATGCCAGCCTCAAATGAAATCCATTTTAATTATATAAAACAAGGATTCTACATTTAAACTCAGGTAAAAGTCAAAGGAACATACAGTTAAAGTGATGTTTTCAACCCTGCTGATGCTGTTGGAATTTGCGTTCAGTCAGATAGAAAATCAGACATGAACAGCACTTGACTATAAGCATCAAGGCCTGCTTGTAATCATGGCTATGAGCTAGTTACCAGATATAGGTTAATGTGCAGTTGTATATGCACACATACATAACGAAAGATTCAGTTTCAGATATAGGTTAATGTACAACTATATATGGATGCACACACGCTTGAAGATGCACAGAATCAGATAAAATGTAGACACACACTCATATACACACACACCCTTGCTCCACTCATGAAGTGCAGCACACACACACCAGTGCCCTGAGCTTCAATGCTATGGGTTGAGCACAGCTTGTGATGAAGGATATATCTCTTTATCTCCAGGGACAGTGATTACCTTGGGAGGAGTGCATAAGTTCCGCTTCAACCACCCGGCAGAGGCAGCTGTCCTTCGGGAGCGCAGGCGGGTAGGTGCTGCTCACCTGAAAATGAATGTGATGCTGCTGATTAAGATGCCAATCATGATAATACTTATGATGAGCAGATGATTGGGTGATGTACTTTGATGCTGATTATAGAAAAAATGGTTTCTCATTAATTTTTTTTGTTTTAAGAATAGCAGTGGTAGTCATATATATATATGCATTTATTTATTTCTGGCTAAATTAGAGTTTTTTTCTTTGCTGTTTTCAGGCCATTGAAGGTGGCATGACCCTCACCTACAATGAACTTTGCCCTTTGACCCCAGATGACAGGTAAATGCCACCAAACGAATGCTCACAACAAAACCTTTTCTTAAAAAATCAAGGCAATATTCATCACTCTGTGTACATGTACAGAGTGATCTTATTCTGTCAACACACAGCATGCATACTTGATAAGAGAAAAGTGTCATACCAGTGTTCATGCTGTAGAAATAGGGCAACACTCCGTGCATGTTTCTTTCCAGTTGGTGGGGACTGAATGTGCTTCCATTCACCCCCCTCCCACCCTCGTGAACAATCCCAGTTAGCTGTTTACAGTACAGGCTCAGGGGTGTTGCTTAGTTACTGCTGAGACGCTGAAGTCAACAGTAGTTGTATTTAAAACCTGCCACCAAACTGTAAAATTCTAGACATCAGCTTATACCTAGGTGGGTAAAAATGATTACTTTACTCTTTATGACTGCCTTTTTTCTCTTGTTTCATCATTGTTTCTCAGTCTGTCTTTCATCCTGGATCACGTGCCTTTTTTTATAGTGTCGAAGAAGCAAAGCTCCCACAGCAGCAGGGAGCCTGTCTCCCGCCCAGTGAGGAGCCTTCTGCCAGGCAGCGTGTGGAGGAGCAGAAGCACTACGTGGAGAGTTTGCGACTGGAGATTCAGGCTGAGCAGAGAAGGGCAGAGAGAGAGCTGGAAAGGGAGCAGGCCCACCTCCGACAGCAGCACACTGAGAGTCAGTACTCTTTTCCCATGCTCACTCTAACTACATTTTATTACTCATGCAGACATCAATCAGATTTTGAAATCCAAACTGAAGTTCCAAATGGTGTTAAAGTAAAATGGATAACCACAGCAGATTTAATATACTGTTAAATTTATTTTCCTTTTGTGAATATTTACCCAACAGTCCAGCAGTGGATTGTGCAGGAGAAACATCGCCTGACAACTGTCGAGCAAAAAATCACCCAAGAGTCTGGAGTACAAGCAGATCTTGTCCCTGCACCCCTCCTGGAGAGGCTAACAAATCCGGTATCCAGGGATCAGACAGATCCTACAGTGGATTGTCCATCTCTGGTGGTAAGGGCTAGGAAGAAGGCAGTGCAGGATGAGTTGCTAAAGCATCACGCCCTTTGCCGTGCTGAGAGCCGCATTCGTCGGAAAAGGCTGCATTACCAGCTGGAGAGAATCGCCAGCAAGCGACGTCTATTGGAAGCAAAGAGGGAGTTGCAGCATCTGGAAAAGGCCCTGCCTGCAGGACCAGACAGCCCAGAGTCTCCTGAGCTGGGATCACCATCAAAGCTCAGAGGACGACCGCTTGTTTCTCGTAGGCATTCATTTTCAGCAGACCTTTTGTCCCGGCTCTACCCACAGCACACACCTATCTATAGGTAAGCACCCAGAGTTATTAAACCTGTAGAATCACTTGCCATGAGCTAGGAAGCAACCTTGCTCAGTCTAAACATTTTTAGCAGTTTTTTGTAGGGTTTTATGGCTGTTAGGATCTTCTACATGTAATTTTTTTTAGAATCTTAGCGTGTATCTTTTTCTGTCCTCAGACACTTCCTCAAGAGAAACCGATCCACCGACCTGACTTCAAGTTCATTAGCAACGTCTGATTCCATTGGCAGCAGGAAGTGGGTTTCGGATGAGTGTCTTCCTCGGGAAAGGACCCAGAGTTGTTCCGGCTCTATCTCCTCAGGACGAAGCCAGTCCTGTCGGAGCAGAGTAAGCTCCTCTGAAAACATTAAACAAGCCGTGAAAGAGGAACCACAAGCTCAGCCATGTCGGGAACGACCAGAAAGAAAACCTCTGCTGCCAAACCGAGACCTGTCCTTTAAGAACAGATCGGACCAGAACTCAATGGTTACACTGAAGTCACCACTTGGAACTACTTTGCTTCCTGGCAGCAAAGAAAATATACAAGGATGCACAACAGACAAACCCACTTATGAGAACGCCCCTTTTACAAATGGGAAAACCTCATATCATGCAGATAAAAGCAAAGTAGAAAACATCAGCAAATCTTTATCTCGTTCTGTGGGACCCAGGATTAAAACGGCTCTATCCAAAGTGTTCAGAAAGCCACCTACAGGAGTAAATGGAGGACGAGTCCCAAAACCACTATGCAGGATAGCAAGTAAATTTTACTGGAGACAAAGACGAGACAAGAGCCTCAAAGATATCAAAATGAGTCAAAGCAAATGTGCCATTAAAACTGCTGTATCATGTGAGGAGCTTGACCAAAGGACTTTGTCTAAGAGCATCAGACAGAGACGGTGGCATAGCACCGAGGCTCTGATGGACCGGACCAGCAGATGGATAGACAGGCAGCAGGAGTTGGCTGGATGGGAGGAAGAGCAAGAAAACAAGGATGAAGGAGCATCAGACTGCGAGAGTCTTTTCTCTCTCGATTCTCTATCTTCTGCCTATGCGACAGCTCTAGCAGAGCAGCTGAGACATGAAGATACAGGTCAGAGTGAAGCAGAAAGCGAAGACAGTCTAATGTCGAAAGATTCATTGACTATGGAGAGCAGTGGGAAATTCTCAACAGTGCAGAGACTGAAGCAAACGGTGGTACCAACTTACTCATTGGTGACAGATTCTGCCCATTCATCCATGCAACACAACAGGACAGCAGAGACCAGTTTGGACTGGGACCGCTGCCAGAAACCTCTGGTAATCCCAACAGAGGCATATTGGAGCCAGCAAGGCTCCCCAAAGACGAGAGATATCAATACAGCAAGGAATCCTCCTTCTCTAAGCTCATTAATTTCAGAATCCAGAGGCAGAGACACTGTTCATAAATTGACTGAGGAGTTTGGGAACATGCAGACCACTTCAACCAGCAGCCCACGCTCTCTGAGCAGCTGTAGTGTGATGGAGCCAGAGAACTTGCTGGTGCTCACTGATGCCTGGTCCTCCACCGATGCAGCAGATAGTCCCAGGATTAACAAGGATTCCCTAACTTTCCAAAGAAAAATGATGTTCAGACATGCAGAGAGCAGCAGTCGTAGCAGCAGCAGCAGCAGCAGTCCCAGTCCAACAAGTATGAATCTCTCAGACTCACAGACTGGATCTAGAAGCTACAGTTCTACATCCACCAGCACTGAGGGTGTAAATGTAACAGTGCTGGAACACAGACGTGAGGGTTCAAAGGACTGTCCAACAACACCAGAAGATACCCTGATATCAGGTATTCAGAAAGAACAATTAAGACAATCCAAAGAAGTGAGAAGAACTGTTACAGAGACTCCAGACTGCACCTACAATGATCACCCAGCATCTTTGCCCACCTCAGATCAAAATGCCTGTGCATCACCAGCTGAGATTCTGCGAACCACACAAGCAGCTACAACTTTGCTTCAGGTGTTTACAGATACACCTAATAAGGTGGCTGCTGACATTACAGTGTCCTCCGACACTGAATTGTGCACCTCAGGATGTCAAACAATAATACATTTCTCTACAAATCCTACCAACAAAGGTCAAATAGTGGAAGAGATGTCTGCTGCTGCAAAGATCTGCAAACCTTACACTGAAACAGAAGTACTATGCAATCTAGAGGGTTCAGCAGCAAAGTTGAGAGATGTACAGCAGTATCATTTAAGGAATGCTGAAGATGTGTCATTTACAAGAGATGAAACCAAAGGCACTGACCAGTCCATTGCACCACAGCAGGAAGCTGTTAAATTGGCTTGTAAAAATTCCAGGAAAAGGAACAAAGACCAACAGGATGCTTTTATGGGCAGCCTGAAAATTCCAAAAAGGAGCAACAGCAGGGAGTTGGTAACTTTATGCTCTATGACAGGGGACAGCCAGGAAGATATTAGGCCTGATGACAATAATAACACCAGTGACTCCAAAGGGGAACAATCCTTCATAGAAACTGACAGCACTCAGTTTGATTCTGGTTGTTTTGATGGCAGCGTAATACAAGATACAGTGACTTCAGTTGTGTCACCAGTTTCTGATCACAAAAGCAAGAAACTTGAACCAAGTTGTCGAATCTTTGAGGACTCCGAGTCTGGGCTTAAATGTGGTGACAGAAATTCACAGGGTGGTACGCCTGTGGAACACAATCTTGTAGTTGAAAATGGAGGTGTAACAATAAAGGCTGTATCTGCAAAAACAATAGGGGGAGAATACCAGATCAATAACAACAAAAAATATCAAGAAAGCAAAAAACACGTATGCAAGTCTGATGCTATTTGTAGCGCTATTGATCTGAGAATCTCAGAAGTTGTGAAAGAGCATGTGAAATTGTCACTGATTGGCAATGACAATGCCAGGGAGAGCAAGAGTCAAAGCCTGAATGCCTTGTCATCGTCTGCATGTTATCTCAGCTGTAACGGTGATGAGCATAGATGGACAGAAAAACAGCTGAGGGATGAAAGAGGCAATCAAGCGAAAGAAAGAACAAACCTCAGTGGACATCCTTCAGTTGAAAGGGCGATATGCAAAAATACAGTGGACGAAAGTGAGCACCTGGCTTCAAATATGGCAGCTGAATTGAAGACTAGCAACGGGAATGGCATGCTTAAATATTCTGAAGTAGCACAAAAGATTGACAATGCTCCTAACTTTTCGGATGAAACTTCAAGCAAGTCAGTATTCAGTCCTTGTGTTTTCCAAAAGTCATCAGCTGAAAAAGCGAACATCCAATCCATTCTGAGCCTGAACAGTTTAGGAGGGTGTGAGCAATCTGGAAGTCCTACAATTAGTTTGTCCTTGGTGAGTGATGCCTTTTCAGCAAGAAAATGTATTGATTCTCATGGAATCACTATAGAGACAAATGCTTTATCTCAAGAAATGAGTGATGAAGGTAAACACAACGTAGCATCTCATCTCAATCTGGCAATCGATGATAGTTGCTCCAAAAAAGTGGACAGCCAGACCTGTTCAGACGCCCCTGTTTTGAATGCTGACCTCATCTCTGAACCCCGAGCTCAGCGCCCTAATACACAACTTCACCAAGTGCCTCAAAAAACACTTTTCACCGCTGGTCACACAAAACTGAACTGCGACAATACTGCAGAGGATGTCACTATGGAAGCCACATCCAGTGTTGAAAATGAAGACAATAACTCATCCAAACAAAACTCGCCAAAGATGGCTGGATATTTCCAAAACAGTCCTGAAACAGCTGGAGCTGTTAAGTTATTAGCGGATGGAGGATTACATCAATTTAAACCAGACAAACATCACAACAACAAAAACATTTTTCCTGGTGGCCACGATGAAAAAGAGGAAACGGACATGACACAGGGCAATCCTTCTAACACAGCAGAAGTCCACTGTCAACAAACTCATTCAGATAACTTGGCTCAAACTTGTGTGGTCAACTTGAATTACAATAACAAATGCCAAAATCAACCAGATTCACGATGCAAATTTGATAAAGATACTCAAGTCAACTGCAAAGGAGATAGAGTAATGAAAAGTGACAAAGAGACTTGGACTCATCAGATTGTGCAGCAGCATCAAGCAATTTCAACAGAGTCAAACTCTAAAAATGTCTCATCCTCTGCTCAAGAACACAAAATGCTACAGGAAAATGGCATCAGAAGTACAAGCAGCTTTGGATCTGTAATGTCCAAAGAGGTCAAGTTAAACACTACTAGTTGTACACTGGGTAATTTTGCTGTTATACCTAAAAACGCCAAGACTAAGAGATTCAGAAAGTCTAACATGAAGTCTTATCCCTCTTCTTCCTCTGACTCCTCTGTTAAGTCATCAGATGAGGATGAGGAGGAAACCAGAGCCACTAAATTGCATCATAGTAGGCAGACATCTAAATGGGTTAAGCTGGGCACTCAGACCAAACAAGAGGTCAGACATGCAAGAAGTAACAATGCAGATACTTCAGTCTCTGTAAGCAAATCTAAGATGAAGACTGCTTTTAATGGGAGTTCTGTTCAAACTGAGGCTAAATGTAGGAAAGCCTACACCCAAAAAAGGCGCTCTTTACCTCCTCAAGCAGTGTCACAGAAGGCAGATGTAGAGAAAACCAGTCTATGTGCAAAGAGAAGTGACCCACAACATGTACCAAAGTCTCAGGACTCCCCTATTCATTTTGCATCCAGTGACATAAACCCGTTTGTTCACCAGTGGCAAGACGACGACTCAAACCAACACTGCTATAAGAACCCCGCATTCGGAAGCGCCGCCGACCTCTCCTGTAAATCTCCACTTTTGAACAGCTCTGAAAAACGTATAACAAGGTGCTGCAGTGTTGATAATGGTTTGAATGGGCAGAACTCCCCTTTCAATTCCCATCTCAGCTCATACGCCACCAACAAGAGGCTCTCCAGTACACTCAGCAGTATTGAAGACTATAAAGAACAAGCAACCAAAACATCTCAGCTTAGTCAGCAGGCATCTGTGGATATTGGCAGTCTGCTTGAAAATCTGACCGTAAACAGCAGTTCTTCAAGCAACAGTGTGCCTGGTGGTTTTGGTAACAACTCCAGTCAGGTGGATGAAATCATGTTTGTTTACTCTTCAGAGCAAGAGTCCCAGGTGAGCAATACACAGACACAAAGGAGGAAAACATGTGAGCACAGTACTCAGACTGAGCTTCAGACGGTCAATAATACAAACAGCAGTGGCTCTCTGAAGAGGAAAGACCGTCACAAAAGGAGCTACACAGATGTACCTGCATCACAGAAAGCCAAAGTGGATATTAAAGAATCTCCAACATGGGCCAGCATGGAAAGCATGTCAGCTCAGCTCTCTAAGCTAATCGATAGCACCTCGGACCTGCTGGGGGATGTTCAGGGAATGAGGACAGGTGAGGCTCGCAAGTCCAGTTCAAGGAAGAACTTGTCAGATGTTAGCATTTCTTACAGTGAGTTTAAAGACCACATCAAGAAAGACTGTTCAACTCAAACCGCTGCAGATGTTGCGATCCAAACCGAAAGGCTTTTAGCAGAGAAGAAAGTTACAGTTTGTCAAACACCCCGAGAAACTTCAAAATCTCATGAAGTCAATGTGATAGTGAAAGTGATTGGTTCTGAGGTTGTCAGTGTCTCTCAAGACAAGAATATGCACTGTGTGGTAAAAACTAAAGCCAACACAGATCAAAAGATGAAGAGCATGCCTGACCTGAGGTCTAACACCTCCGCTGCCTCACAGTCGGAGAATGATCCTCTCAAAACACCTCATGTAAAGACTGCAGCTGACTGTCAAAGACGGGTAAGATCTGCTTCTTCTCGAGTCTCAATGCAAATCACATCCGAAGAAATGGGACACAGAAGTATTGCAATACCTGAAATCAGCCGCAGGTCATCGAAAAACTGCCACCAAGAAAATCACAGCCCTTCTAAAACAAACCACACATCTTCTTTTCTAAAGAAACAGGCTACCTATACAGACCGAGCCTCATCTCCCATTCTTACTGTTGGAACAAGGCTGCGTACGAGGCATAAAGGAAAACAATCAGCACCACTGTGTCCTCCAAAATATAAGGAACGGAAAACAAACAATCCATCTGAGGAAGATAGTATTACCCTTCCTTCTGTTTCAGATGACAATCAACAAGCCAGACAGGATAGTGATGTTTCCTCTAGTAAATCAGAATCGGTATCACTTGAGAAGGTGAGTGAAATGAGTTGCTCAGGCCCTAAAGGATCAGATCAGGGCCTTTCAAGCCTTACTTCTTCACTGGATAGATATACAGATGCTGACAGGAGAAATGTGAACTATAAAAACAACCAGCCCAGTTCAACATGGCAGATAACCTCTCCAACGTGGAGGACTTCTGCTTCAGCAAACGGTTTAATTCTGCAGAACCACACTTCTCCCATGTTAAGGCTGCAAGCATCAAACTTCCCAAGACCTGCAGTCGATTCTGGCAATTTTTGCGTGGATTCCTACAATCCATCCCCACTCAGCGACAAAACCGATCAGCTTCAAGAGGATGACATGGTCTCACTGGCACCTAGTGAGTGCAACACGGATGTCCTTGTGAACACTGAACCTGTCAGCAGTGTGTTTCCTTGTGAAGACCCCCAGAGAGTCCCAGAGGACCTGCCCATGCACAACAAGTTCACCAACTGGTCAGGCGTCAATCGTCAACAATCAAAATGCCCAAACAAAATGACCACATTTCTTACAAATGACCACAACAGGAGCGGAAACTGTGCCGAATGGGGAGAGATGGACAGTTTTGGTTCAAATGTGGAGTCCGTGGCGGCAAGTCACAGCAGGGCAAGAGAGATAGTGAGGCTGCGACAGGAGAGAGAGCAGGTGATGGCGACAGTCAGCCTCAACATGAACCCGACACCTTTGACTGTGGAGCTGACAGAAGCCAAACTACATTATGGTCTGGGAGAGACGGATGCGCTGTTAAAGATGCTGTCCCCAAGATCCAAAGAAGGGCTGGAAACACCAACCTCTGCTCCCACCAAGCAGCAGCTATATGATCGGTAAGAGTTAGGGATGCAATTTTTAAAGTTTCCTAAACTGATAGCCAACCCAATAACAATACAAAATCAATAAAGCCTTGTAATTAATGAAATCCAATGGATGTTTATCCATTTGCTCATAAAACACTATAACCACTGGCACTTAATGTTCGCCACAAAATCAGCTTGGTTTAAATACCACGCAACATTATTAATGTCTTCACAGCGGTTTGATATCATAGTAATCCTTATCCCTGATTTATAAAATGGAGTGACATGTTTACCGTCATTGCCAATATTCCAGTTGCTGAAAACAGTTGTTCAACTGGAACAGATGTCCACAAGTGCTGTCATAGCAAGTTTATCATTCCAGAAATTCTGGCAATATTTACTGCCGCCTTCAAAATGTATTTATACTCAGAGCATCAGAGATACACTTCACCATTTTATTTAAAAGTTTTTGGAAGTATGCAGTCAGAGTCTTGCTGCTCCTGAACATTAGCAGGGTTAGCAGCTACAACTGCTCTATGCTAATAGACACGTAGCTCCCAGCTTGTGTTAGCACTGGAAAATTCTAGCTTAGCAATAGCATGAACCTCAGGTATCTAGCTTAACCAGACAGCCACCGGTGAGACAGCAGGGAGGTGCACTTGTTTTATGTGCCCTAAAAAAGGCAGCCAGCAAAAACACCTGTAACTCCATGTCACTAAAGACTATGAGACACCACCTGGTGGTGGTACTACAGCAAATCTACATTACATTTCCCGACAAGTACATTTCTTGTCTTCTTTCTTATTTGTTAATATACAGTTTATTTAATCTATTAAACTATGATTGGCATTGATTACATTTACATTTGAAAGTTAACATCTCCAGCAAGAGAACAATTCACCTAAATGCTCTTCATTTTGATAGAATTGCATTGTCTTGAACCGTTAAACAAATTGCTCAGTATTTATGTGAAACATGGCCATAAACATGAAAAGTTTAGTATAACTATGTCTCCCTGCTGAACTTTGCAGTTGCTTTGCTTATCTTAACATAGAGAATGGAAATTCTTCTATAATTTATATCAGAATCACGCCTGATTAAGGAATAACTAAGCAAAACTAAAAATCTGATTCAGCACATGACAGTTTCTTGTACTTGATGCATCCTGTTAGCTAGTGAAAAGGGATTGAGGCGCCATTAAATCAGTCAAAACCCTCGTCTTTCATTTTACTTTTACTGAATTTTACTTTTGTCTTCCTCTCAGGCATCGCAGGAGCATTGAAGGCTTGAGGCAGGAGAGGGAGGAACGCCTCCAGACTTGTCGGAGAGCTCGTAGTCTGAGTCCGAGCAAACACCCTCGCAGCGCTCCTCAAGAGGCTGTTTCCTCCTCCAAGGTGCCTGCTGCAATGCCAAGTCGGCGTAAGGAGTACCTTCAGCGGCTCCGCCAAGAGGTGATAGACAGCACCAGGTAAGACACAAGGTTTCACTTAATCAAGAAAGCACTTCAGTCTTACATTTGGTGCATAAGTAATATTAGTTTTAGCATGGGGAAATTCCTGTAAAACATTTATTAAAAAATCTTTATGATTTTTAGTTTTAGGGCACAGTTTTTACTAAGTTATCAATACCGCAGAGTACCAGATCCACCAAAAGGAGAAGGGCAGTGTCCGTCTGACATTGAGCAGCTGTTGCGTGACTACACCCGAGCCCGAGAAGAAGCCAGGACGGAGATTGCAAAAGCCCGAGAGCGACTGCGAGAGAGGACAGAGCTGGAGAAGAGACGGCTTCAGCAGCAGGCCCTGTCTCAGGAATTCAAGGTCAGTTTGTCATTGCAGAATCATAATTAATTTCTTCCAAATGTCACAATATGACGATTTGGTTCAGGCCTCTGACAGAGAGAGCAATTAAAGATCCCCTCCAGTTATGTTCAAAGATGTGTAAAATATGCTGCTTTGAATAATAATGTGCGTCTGATATGTTTTCTTCCATCACACCATCCAATTATCTTGTTAGAAGGTGTTAAAATGACATCTAAAAGAATTTTTCATTTTAAAAGTTTAAATTAGATACAAGTCCAATTCCCTGTCCAGTCAAGTCCGTTCTCAGTGTATGTGCATTGCAAGCTTAAAGCTTAAATATCACAGTTGCATAAGCTGCCGATTGGACACGGATTGGCTTATAAACTAGTTGTGATGTTCCAAATTTTGCTTGCGAGTACAAACTTTAAACTCAGATTTTAGATGTGCACAGAGAAACTTTTACTTATTGATTTGAAAAGAGCCTTTAAGTGTTGTTCTCCTGATTTACTTCACAACATGTCTGTGCTTTGTGAAAGAAAAAGTCTAGATTTCTTTTAAATTTTTTATGATTTCAGTGTCTTTGTTATTTGTTTTTCTTATCCAAACTGATAATGTATGATTAGACAGGGTTTGGTGTGCTGTGCAGATTTTAGAGCTCTTTAGAGTAAATGTAGGACAGAAAATTTCGGGCTGTATAAATACGTTTAACTGAAGTACAGTTGACTTGTGTTGAGCAGGATGACCTGAGGCATCGGACGAGGACCAGCAACAGCACTTTGTGCACAGGATCCAGTCTGAGTCTGTCTTCTGGACCAACATCTGGGTACAACAGCGGCAACACTACTCAGTTACAACATGGCAACAGACCGGTTCTAACTGGACAGGTTGGTGCATTAATTATACATTTTACAGTAGATATTGTAATACTTTACATCTCAGACGAATATTTTGGATGACTTTTATATTTTAATTGCTCAAGTTTACATGTGTTGTATTTTTTTTGTATTTTTTGTTTTTGAATAAGAACACAGATTAGCTGTGTTGATGATACTGTCTTTGTTCAGATCACAGGGTTGCAAGATGAAGGGCTGAAGGTCAGGACTCGCCCTCCTATATGTGGTCCTCACAGTGTGAAGACACAGAGAGCCTGGCTGTCAGCCCAGGGTAAGAGCACGACACTGATTCACAAACCTCAAACAGACTTGGGCAAAACAGTCGTAGAATGTGTTCATATGTCCCTCTAAGAACTGTGCTACAAAAATGAAATGATTATGAGTCCTGACTCTTTCAGCTATTGGTAGTTCAATTCTTTGGCATTTGTTTGATTAAAATAAAACTAATATATAAGAATATTTTGTATTGTAGATTAAATTTTTTGCCCAGGTCTGTCACCACATTCACTGTCTTCTTTCTCTACATTTCCTCTTACATTCTCTGTATTCAAATTCCACATTAATAACAACATGTTTTATCAGATGTCCGCCTTGACGTGCCAGTCAATGGGTTTGAGCCGCTCCTGACTTCATCTCCATCACCTACAACTTGTTCACGTCAACGCACCGCCTCCTTCGGCTCCTCCTCTTCCATCTCCACAACCTATCAGGACATCACATCCAGCCTCCTTGGTCGAACTCTAGCTGAGGTAAAACACACCTAAGTTTAAAGAAAACCAGTTTTGTCGGGGAAAAAATCCACTAAAATCCACATCACTACTTGGGCATTTCAGTAAAAAAAATATCCACATAGGAGTCAACTGTACATCATAACACTCCTCCTGTTAATCTACTCTTTGTCTTTTCTTATATATTTATTTTTGTTTGAGTTTGATTGACGTTCTGTCTCAACAGGTGCGACTAGCTTCTTCTGGGGATTTGGGCAACCTGGTGATGGGAAAAGCCGCAGCAGGCTGGAGGTGAGTCCGGTCATTTCCCATTATTTAACTTGTCCAAAAATCACCGACCCTTGAGACAATCCCCAGCCATCTGCTTTTTTCAGGATCTCCTCCTTGTCTGTCAAGATAATCCTGAGCAGCTACAGATTTGAAAATTCGCTTTACAAATATAATTTATGTGCTAATGTGTTGGGCCTGTGTTTGTTTAGATACCAAGGAGAAGAAAGAGGAATTCAGGCGTACTACAAGCCTTCCTCCAGCCCGTCTGTCCATGGTTTCCTGGGAGTTGGGGAGCTGAACAGACCCCTGGACAGCCTGTGGAATATGATCTGTCAGCTGTCCAAGAGCCACATGTATAATCAGTCCGTCCGTTCTGTGTGGACACGACCACTAGATGACAGCACTCAGCTGGGTGAGCGAACACCCCAACCAAACCTATGTCTTTATATAGCTTTTTTTAAATTTAAAATGTCAGTCAATTTATTTAAAAACTTAATGTAAACTAAAGTTTACAAATCTTAGTTATATGAACATGAGAATTTCCATTTCTTGCCACTTTGTGCTTCTTTTCTGTACAAATTCAAAGGATACTCCACCCTATTTATCTGATTTATTGTTGCTTGCTGCTCTATGAATACAGATTCTTCATGCAAAGTAAATTTTTTATATTTTATAAGACATTTCAGTTTTATTTTAAAAGGTCATCACTCATAAAAAAGTAGCAGTGTATGAATAAAACTGATGAATGATGTTTATATAAGGTGAATGCAAGAGTCTACCTTGCAAAAATAATTGTACTTTTTCTAAAATCCAAATATAAACAAATATTTTTATTTTTGTCTTGGCAGCAAAACTATTTATATTTTTGCAAGGCATTTAACAGACCCTGCAAACTCACTTCAAATGATGCATCTGCAT
This sequence comes from Dascyllus trimaculatus, assembly GCA_024666655.1. Taxonomy (NCBI): domain Eukaryota; kingdom Metazoa; phylum Chordata; class Actinopteri; family Pomacentridae; genus Dascyllus; species Dascyllus trimaculatus. The sequence continues at coordinate 21,130,423 of CM045462.1, read as the reverse complement.
CCATTAACTATCTGTAGTACAGGACAGTACAGTCTCATTCATCACTGCCACGTTTGTTGTATTGCGTGGCCAACTCCATTCTCACACCTGCAGTATGTTTGCATTTAATACCTGCACTGTACCATTAGGAATGTCTTACTTCATCTTATCTGTTCTGTTCAAACTTTCTCCAAAGTTTTGTTTTGTTTACTTGTTTGTTTCTTCACAGCAGTATAGAGTTTGTTATATAAAATATCATCACATCTTACAGTAAATGTGTGAGGAAGTGAAAAGGTTGCCTTTTCCATTGCCTCAGTTGTTATATTTTCAGGGTTTTATCTGCTGTATTTGACTAATTTGATGCATCTCCGTATTTCTGTTTAGTTTACATTCTAACAGATCCGTCCACCTGTCACCTCAGCCAGCCGCGGGACTTTTGCTGCATCAGCACCGAGTCCAAACAGGTAAGCACAGCTGCAAAGTCAGCCAGCCGGTCCAGTAATTACCGCCACCCTCCCTTGTTTAAGGTCCAGAGCACATTAGCATGCTTTAGGTTTCACTGAGAAAATTCCATTTACTCATATTAATGTGGCATGCAAACAGCAATTTAACAGCATGGCACGGAGTTTCTTATCCAGAAAATGTAGAACATGTTATTTAGATACTTGTCATGCTTGTAGAATACAGAGCGTAAACAAGAGTGACCCAGAGGCAGTGGGCGTGGAGCAAACTGTGTCAGCTGTTGGTTATCAGTGTCAGCGTACAGTTGCCTCTTGGCTGATCAAAAGGCTGCGCTGTCTGTTTTATTGATGTTTTTTTTCTCTCCGCCTCAGGGTGGCCTGTGCGTGCTGGCAATGCAGTCTGTGTTCGAGGAGTCTCTGCCTCGTCCCAGCGTGGACGCCATCCGGGGGGAGATGATGCCCAGTGGTTGGGTCCTGCAACCGGTCAGACGCAATGGGCAGGAAATCACCAGAGTCATCTACCTGCTGCAGGTGAGCTATGTTTGCTATAAACTAATCCACTGGTTCATATCCACTCAGTTTCCTTTTGCAAGGTACATGTGAACTGAAGAAGTAGAAGTTATCTATTGTCAAAACACAAAGGGCCTGGTTATACTCTGCAGACGTGGACAGCTGCAGACGCACAGTTGTTCTTGTTATACGACTTTCTAGGCTGCTCGGATCACACGTTCACTTCATGCGCAGTACATCGGCATGTACATATTCAATGCATGCACTCTATAAATCAAATCAAAATGGCCTATTTTGATTGTTCTGCTCCACTGGTGCCCTTGTAGTGTTGTGACCACACACAACAAAGTGGAATAAATTTGCAAAGAGCCTCACGTACAACCTCTGATGATGGCAAAAATCATACACTTCCCAAAAACCTAACATTTACATACTGCTTCTTTGGATATCTACACTATAAATGTCGAAGTGCAGTGAAAGGAACAAACACAGATAGCATGAATCAGTAGTTTATGTTTGTAACTAACAAACTTGGAATCTCCTTGTGCTTATTAAGATCAAATGTATAATTTAAAAAACATCCTACACACATGGAATTATAGAAGTCTACTATGAGCCAGGAGCCTTACAGAGCTTACAAATTGGTTTTCACTTACTGACTCAAAAATGTATGTATTACACATAATTTGTTATTTTTTTTAATCAATAAGTAATAAATTGCTTCACTAATCTACTCGCTGTGGAAAGTAGTTTGTTATTCATTACATATATTACTTCTGCATTACTCCACATCGCCTAAGATGCATTGTAATTTTCAGTTAACAATTTAACATTAAACTTTACACCAACTAGCCACAACATTCTGACCACTGACAGGTGAAGTGAATAACATTGATCATATTGGTACTATGTAGTGTTCTGCTGGAAAACCTTGGATTTTGACGTCCGTGTTGATGAGACTTAGACACCCAAATAAACATTGTCCCAGAACAAGCACACTCCCTCATGCAAATGGAAATCCCAAGTGCCACTGGTTTACCCCTGCAGGAAAATGCACTCCACTACATGGAAACAACATCAACCAATCAGGAACATGTTGAGGAACATGACAATGGCCCAGGATGTTGATTTGACCTCCAAACTTCCTACACCCCATTGTGATCAAGCATCAACAGGATGCAGTGGAACAAGTTTGATGGACAGAGGCCCCACTGCACAAGCCAGAGTACCCAAAGGATCCAGTGCCAATGTCCTGGTTCCAGACCCCATAGGACACCCTGAGAGGTCCTTTTGTCCATGCCCAATGGTTCAGAGCATTTTTGAATACATAAGGGAGACCAACACACTATTAGGCAGGTGGTCATAATGTTATGCCTGATCGGTGTATATCAGCACAGTATATCTAAGCTATCCTAACACACACAACCCTTGTTTTATGCTCTTTAATAAAGTATTACCACAAAGCCAATGGCAAAGTTGTTAAAAAAAATCAGCCAAAAGAGAAGTTTGAGAAGAAAAACTTGGCGAGAATCAGGTTAAATAGCAAGTCTAAAGGAATCACAGTGGGCACTGGCAGTAGGCTATACTACCTCGAAATACATATAGTAACTGTAATAAGATTACTAACTTTAGAAACAGTAATGCATTACATTACTGTGTACAGACAAATGTAATGTGATTCCTGTATGGGTTCCCCCCCACCCCTGTCCCAAGACTGACATGTCACAGTTGCCTAAATAGGTTTCATGGGGCAGAGGCTTGTGAAGTTTATTGTTGGAGACAGTTGATACCTGCAGAGACATGCACTCTTTGCTCCAAAGTTAACCTCTTTGTGATGATAACCTAATTTTTAATTTTCAGCATGAAACATTTGTTTGCCTTCTTATCTCAAAAGTCAAATCATCACAATTAAACTACTAACAGTAATAGTCATCTGTTTATTTTCACACTTAACCTGGATTCGTCCATTTAGGTTACCACGGATCAACATGGATGGCAAAATCCAAGGTTTTCCAGCAGAACAGCACATAGTACCAACATGATCAATGTTATTCACTTCACCTGTCAGTGCTCATAATGTTGTGGCTGATCCATGTAGTCAGCAGACAGTACCTTATTTAAATCATGTGTGTCATCACCATATCATTTTGTTCTTATCCAGCTGGACCTCGGGACTCCATCTTTTCCTCCCCGACTCTTGAACACTGTCACCAGAAGACAGGCATCCATCATCGCTGATCTTGACGTTTTCCTCGCTTTGTAAATCCAGTGGACGCATGAAGACACATTAGTGAGCACTTAAACTCTCTCCAACACGGAGTTAGTCTGTCTTTTCAATTTGCACCTGAACTTTATTTACTTGACTTTTTTTTTTATTCTAAGGGCACTGTTTTTATATCCAGACACAGAGTTGAAGCAGCTTTTCTTTTCTATGAAGGTATTTTTTATAAAATATTGATATTTTTATATTTGTACGTGTACAGGAATGCTTTTAACAATCTGTTTTTTTACCAAAGATTCATTAGACGTTTAAGTGAAGGATTTGGCATTACACATTTTGCATACTGAATTTAAGTTTAGATCACATGTAGGGAGCAAAACTACTAATTTTCTCCACCTAATCCTTTCATTCAGTTGATGAGGCTCATTTAGGCAACGTGGCATTTTAATTAAAGTTCAAGAGCAAATACTGTAATTTAAAGTTCCACTGATCTGATATATATTTACAAAACTAGTGTTTTAGTCCTTGTTTACTCTGCATCTGTCTGATACAGATAGCTGCAGCCGGTTCTTTTAAAGTTTTAAATTCACCAACGCACATGTTCAAGTGCCTCAAACAGGACACCTTTAACTGTACGTAAAATGAACCAAGTAAATGTTCGCAAACTGCTCATAAGTCCTTTTCTGCTGCATTTGTGTACTGAGAATATTTCCCCAGGCGCTGCACATTTCACCGCTCAGTGACCTTAATTCAGCAGAAAATGAATTTCAAACGTCCTTGGGAAAAGAAAATGCATGTAAGCTGTGTATTAGACTGTAGCTCAGTGTAGTTAAAATGCAAACCCCACCTGAAGAAACGGTGCTAAAGAAATTATTTTCTCTATTTAGCCATGAATTGTGTTGCTTGTCTTTCTGTATGAGCACTGCAAATGTTAACCAGCACTATCTTTGCTGAGAAAAATAAAATAAAGTTTTGTAGCCAAACAAAGAGGTGGTAAGTTAGAAAATCTGCAGCTTTTTGGATGTAACAATTCAAAGAGCAAGTAGCTGGATCAGCTTTGAACCAAAAGTCGCCGGTTCGTGCCCTCGTGTCAGACGTTCGGCCTTCTGAAGTGTCCTTGAAATGTGGAAAAATAGAAAGTAGCTCCGGGGGCTCCACGGTACCCCGAATTTGCATAAGCTGAGTTTTAAGGGCTTTTATTCTCACACATTTCTGAAGTGTTGTATTTATTTCGCTCCCCCTTGCCTTCTGTTTGAAATGCTGTTGAGTGAGTTTTCTAGTTTTTTGTTTTGTTTTTTTTTTAACAAGCAAAGCCGTTTACAGCCGCTTGCACAGAACTTTTTTTTTATGAGTTTATTAATATTGCATATAAAAAGTGATTGTTGTACGGCGTTGAAACTATGCAGAGGCTGATCAAAGGCAGGACTGCTCTCAGTCAAAGCTGGGTCACCACTAACCAGATATGAAGCCATATTATTCACAGTGGATGAAGGTTCAGGATGTGGAGTTTGACTAAATGAAGGAACCAAAGAGAGAAAAGTGAAGTGAAGTGAAGGAATGCAGCGGCAACTTTTTGTACTGATTTTCTATGTTAATCTCTATATTTTTTATTTCTTCTTGTAAAAAGTCTTGTTATTTATGTTGTGGCAATGTGTTGTACATGTGTTTTTATTATAAGTACAATGCTTCTGGTTGCTAATAAGCTGATATTTGGTCGTATTCGGCCATTTTTTTAAAATGAAAACAATAAATATGTTTAAATGAAATATTATTATTCTGTTTTTTCTCTCATCTGTTTATGTGAAAGTTTGTTGTTGAACATAAAAATGACTTCTGACTTCTTAAATTCCTTTGTTTATTCATTTGTATTTAATTTCAGTCTCTTTGCACTGAACTGTACTGAAGGTTTACATTCAATGCCTAATCTGTGTCTTATTCTTTTTAAGGATGTTTATCATCATTTTGCAAGCTTTGGACTGTGTTATTTAAGCAAGTTTTTTTGTACAAGTGCATGTATTTAGACAGATTTATATTTGTTAAATGTGGGGAAAGGCTATGTGAGAAACCTAAAGATGTTTGTTTATAAGGTGGTCTTTTAAATAATGTGTCGGAGTGTTGGTACAAGTGTAGAAATGTTTTTAACAGTGTCCAGGGCAGCAGGTTTGGAGTTTTCTGTTAGCCTTAAAGGGTCAGAAGCACTTGATTGTTATTGGTCTTCTGGATTTAAATGCAGAATGCAGCTTCATTATGTTACTGTATCTGACTTCAGAAGTGTCTTGTGTTGACATTACACTGTAAAAAGTAATTCCAGGAACCTATCCTCACCAATTAAGTAACTTTAAAGTTGCAAGATAAATGTAGTTTACTAATTTAGACAAACTGCTTAAGCTACAAACATTATTTGGATGGGTTGTGTTGACATAATAATGTTGATAATTGCATCAACTTAATATCGTGTGTGCTTTCAACTCAAATTTCGGCATTAGTTGAATTTAAACTAAAGTCAAGATGAAGTAACTTGGCAAAAAGGGCTTGAAATTAATTTCTTCTTCACCTTGAGTTCAGGATTCAAGACTCCGCACCTCTATTTTTATGTGCCTGAACTAAATACTTTATATTGTTGTGGAAAAACTACTCAGAAAACTCAATTTAGTTTGTTGGTTGAACTTAATTTCATTATAGATTGCCTTAACTAAAACATTTTTTTGAAAGATTACACAACTTTGCAAGTATCATATGTTGCAGGAAGTTCTTAGTATTTTATATGTGATGTCATTGCAGTGATATAATTTCAATTATTTCTGATTTAAATTACCATAATGGACGATTTTGTTTGCTTTTGTCTTGTTCTGCTGACCTTTTCTCTCAGTGTAACTTCATCTGACAGGTGTTTTTGCCCTACAGTGGCAGAGGGACGTCGTTTCTTAATGCCTGGACCTTTCGCCAGGATTTGTTTCCATGTCCGGACCTCTCCTCTCTGTCCTGCATGTAAAATGGCACGCAGAGGCAGCAGTGGAGGTGACATTTCTGAGAGGGTCTCTGTTGGGTGGGTGGGTGGGTGTTGTGTGCGCGATTAGAGCCCGTCCGGGGCGGGGTGGAGCGCACAGTAGATCACAAGTGTCTCTGCCATTTAGAGTCACCAGCTCTTGTCAGGAATGTTCGTCCCCTGCGCGCACAGATCATGTACTGGATGCGCCAACTTTATTTTTAACCCGGCAGGGTGGGTCAGTCTAAGCTGGCTTTCGGGAATGACCGTGGAGTGCGCGGCGCCTTCAGCCCCTTTCCCTCGTCCCCGGTGTAGGACCGTGCCCTCCGTGCGCTGTGGAGACCTCCGTGCGCTCTGACCAGGACCCCGCTGCTTCAATGGGATTATAATTGGTTTATTGGCAGGGAGAAGGCTCAGCATAAACACTTTCGGACAGGACAACATCCAGAAGCAAGTAAGTGTAAATGGAAAGCAGAGCTAATGCGCCATTGGAAACTGAAATCATTGATCCTTGGCCAAATTGTTAGGGTCACCACTTTATAGTCTTAATTCTGTTATTGCTGGTCGCAGTTTGTTGGTGAGTTACAAGTTTCCTTCGAACCACCTGTTTGTCCGGGGTGCCATCTTTAATAGTGACGTAGTTTTTAAAGGCTATAGACCAGTTTTCATTGTGCCGTTAATATCAACAGCTCTTTCTTTTAATTAACCCATCACCTCTTTAAATTCTTTACTTGTTAGTTTGTTATCTTTAACTGTAAGAAGGCCGCAGCAGCGAGGTGCGTCGATAAAATTACGCACGAAAACGGCACCGTTTGCGCATGGAGTCGTGCGCTTTCCAGAAGTTGTTCCCACGTTACCAAATGGTTTAACAAGTAATTAAACCCTTTACTAATTAAAAAGTAGCAATACTGCAATAAAAAAAGTATTCTTGCAAGTAAAATTCCTGCATGAAAACTTGATTTAAGTTCATGTTCCCAATTGCGTAAAATGGTCCCTGTATAGCTGTTGGCTTCCTCTGCTGGAATATTGTTATATTTCTGGTGCATTCATGTGTAAATAATGTTGTAGAGGTAGATGGAACTTATTTCAAAAACTTTTGGGGGGATCTGAGTCTACAGCTGCATCTCACTGAGTGTTTTTTTATGCAACAAGTTATAATTTTATCTAAAACTACTTGAACAGAAGGATCCTAGATGTTCCCATGAATTGAAGATACTCACTCACCTGAAATATTTACTTAGTTACATTCCACCACTGATGTTTACACAATCCAGGGTGCTTTCCATTGTTTGTTATTTTCTATTTCTGTCTCTCTTTAAGAACCCAGCAGTGCTTGATCGAAAAAACAGTGAAACAGTAAAAGAAGTCCCTGCACAAAAGAGACGGTTCCCACTTATTCCCCTTAAAAGGACAAGTGTGAGTGTGTCTGGAAGAGCAGGACTTCAGTGTAAACACACTCCAGGAATAGTTTACTATCGATTCGTTTCAACCTCTCACAAGATTGGGCTCAGTATTGTTGCAGTCAAAACAGCATTGACCCCCACAAGTCGAGCTTCTCTTAAAGCTTCTGTATGCAATCAATGTGCAGTATGGATTCTGCTTAACAGCCTGTTTTTGCTGTCAGTTTTCCTGATAACTTGTTAAAATTCACAAATTAAAGTCAGTGTGGTTGTTGATTTTTCACCCCTCTCTTGTCACCTGCTAACGAATAATCTCCTTCCACATTGATCTCTGTTCACTTTGTGTTTATGTCTCAGGTTTGCTCTCAGCTGGATCACAGGCCTCCCTCAAGTCCAGTCGCTGCTGCTGCTGCTGCTCACACACTGTAGGTCACACACACACACATCTTCACCACACCCATCTCTTATTTCATCCTGTCCATCCGACTCTGTCCTGCTCACAATAATGCCCTTACTCCTTGCTTGCTAATGTGCCGTGCAGCTCAGAGTGCAGTGCAAGCATCACCCCGGACTTTACTTACAGCTGGAGGAATCCGGAGTTATTATTCAGCTCAGGTGCTCACTGAAAATATTTGTTTACGGTGTGGTTTTTGCGGTGGCAGAAAAGACGGGGAATTGCTGCAGAGAGGTTAGCGTCAGAGAACCCTAAGAGTAAGAATCTCATTCACACCTTTTAATAATTTTTTTCCAAGGCAATTATGCGCAGAGCTGCATCCCCAGAAACCATGGTGCATAATTTGTAAGGTCCAGACCAAGCAACGTCTGGATATCTGTAAAACTTTCCAGCTGACATTTTTATCGTCCCTCTTGACATTTTACTACTTTTGAGAAATTATCCAGCGACTCTTACCCGTTTGCTGTATATAAGGAGCTCTTACTCACCAGTTTACTATGCGCAGCCACAAAAATGATGTATTTACTGGACCATGTTCTGGAGACTTTATCAACTCTTATCAGCAGAGACCAATTACAGTGTCAGAATATCTTATTTTTATTAAATGTTTATCATATTTATCCCCAGTGCTTTACAGCAGTAACGCTTATGATCTTACTTTCAAAGGAAGAGCATAGTTTAGGTGGCACTGATGTTAGATTTTGTGATCTCAAACTTATAAACTAGCAGAAACATGATTTATTTTTTGAATATAAAACTAAAGGAGAACAAACTGCCAGCTTGCTCATATGCATGTTAATCCATGTGGTAACTAAAGTTTCCACAGAGGGTCAGAACTAGAGTCTGTGGAATCAAGAGAGGTCAATGAAGGCTTAAGGCAAAGGCTAGAAAATAGGAATCCTGGTAGATGGAAGCAGAATACAGTAGAATACACTCTGATATGATTAGTTCTCAGGTTGGCGCCGCTCCATCCTAATATGTTTGATAAATGCTCTCCAGATCCTCAGGAACTTGGGCTGGGTATTGCATATTCAACCAATACCCCTAATTTCGTTAAAATATACACCAGAAATCATGTCATTTAGCCATTTTTAAAGCAAAGAAAGGGAACTGATTCCACTCTGCCTGGATAACCCTTCATGTTATGACCAAACTGAAAACAAGGGCTTATTTTTAATGCTGTGGGAAGAGTCGAGATCAGAAACGGTTTTGATTATCTGTGAATCTTTGATTGGGGAAAAATACTGAACCTCTGCTATTTGCTGTTTTGTAGATGACCTTAGGCCTTTGAAAATTGCATATCTTTGGGTCTTGGACTGTTAATTGGAATCACTCATGGGGCTGCAACTCCGGGTGATTATCATGAAATAGGTGTAACATTTTAAAAATCGGACAAATGCTCATCATAATTTCCCAGGGTGCCAGACAAAGCCTTCAGACATCTTGTTTTTTTCTGATCAACAGTTGAAAACTTACATTCATTATCATGTAAGACAAAAAACAACATAACATTCTTTCATTTCAGAGGCTGGATTTGGCAAATTTGTGAGATCTTTCCTTGTCAAACCATTGAAACGCCTCTCAGTCATCATTGTATGTTACAGCCAATTATCTTTCTGTTAGTCTTACAAAGCCAGACCTTTAGGATATGTGGATCAACTCATAGATACATTATTGCAGCTTCACGTTTAATTAGACCTGTAGTGAATAATTGTTGTTAAATTGTTTGTAAAAATGGATTGACAGTCAATTATTTTTTGTTGTTCCACTAGTTAGCCTTAAAGCTCCTCAAGAGGACATACTTGGGGGGACTTTGATGTCAAGTAGGGCTGCAACTAAAAGTCATTTTAATTGTCTATCAATCTATCAGCTACTTTTCTCAGTTAGCTGATTGATTGTTCTGTTAAATGTCAGAAAATTGTGAAAAATGCTCAACATGACGTCTTCATACGCCTTGTTTTGTCTTTGACCCAAAGATATTCAGTTTACTGTCACTCAGGAGGAAAGAAACCAGAAAATATTCAGATTTAAGAAGCTAGAACCAAAGAACTCTGACCTTTCTTTTTCTTAAATAATTGTTTAAATAGATTGTTCAATTATTAAAGTAGTTGGTGATTCATTTAGTTGGCCACTATTTATTAAAATAAGTTAATCGAAATAAATTAATTGATAAAAATAGTTGACAATTAACCAATTAATCTTTGCAGTACTACATTTAATCCTTCTAACCATCATTCTAGTTATCATTCTGACATCATGCGTTTATATGAAGTGCAGGATTAACAGTGTACACAGGCTCTTTTCCTGTAATCAGTGATTGCATTTTATTAGGAGTTTCCATTGTTTATTTTACCCTATAGGCTCTGACAGGGTGACCTACTGTGGGCGAGCAGCTATGTAAGAGTTCTTCTTGCTCAAGGACACGACTAGAAGACATTTTGCTATTGACAGCCACTCTGGCAGCGGCAGGCAGAGAACTAGTGACCTTTCTGTCACTGAGCGTCTATAAGCAGGAGGCCGGCTTGTCTTTATCCAGAGTGCAGCATCGCCGTGTATGCGCCTCAGCTCAAACACTTAATTTACTGCGGTTTGTGTTCAGCCAGTCGGTCGACACGCACGATTAGAGTCCTCCAGTTTTGTATACGGCTCGTGGATGTGAGTCTGCACGGCGTTTTGTGAAGAGGGGTTTGTGCAGTGTGCCGAGCAGTGGTCCGGGTCAGGTTGTGTGTGAGGTGATAAGGGGATCCCCAGCGGTGGGTGGAGCGTCGCCCCGCTGATAACAGCCCTCTGCACCGCACTGATACTGAGCAGCAGGAGGAGGAGGGAGACCTGTGGATGCCATCATTGTGCTGATCACTGAGGGCCCCTTCTCTGAATGTACCCAACATCCACCCACTGTGCTTACAGTGTAGATTCACGTAAACAGAGGTGGACGTACATTTATTTAATCAATGTACTTAAGTTTTGTCGCTGTAGATTTTTTTATACATCCAGTACACTAGATTTAAGGTAGACATATTGAACTTCTTGCTGCACTGCATTCATTTGACAGCTGTAATTACTACATAACAGCAAAAAATTATGATTATATTATAAAATATGATGCATCCTTACAAGTTAAACATCCATCAGCATCTCCAATTTTATAGTTCCAATATTATCCTGCATGGATGTAAATGCATCAGTAGTGATACTGAAATAATATGCATACTCACAGACATTTTTACTGGCTTTTTTCCTGTTGTTAAAGTTAGAATCTGTAAAGAAAGTACTAACAACAGCTATTAAACTTTTGAATTTCGAGTAGTTTCTGGGCGTTTTTGCTCCCGTCACGTTTTTACTCACTGTGGGCTCATTTTTCACTGCAACATAAATGTCTATGGAAACAGTATAACCATGGATAGAAGTTAAAAGAACTTACAATGTCAAAGTTATAATGCCATAAACCATAAAAAAGAAAAAAAAAAGTTGAATTTGATTTTTTTTTCCCCCAAAACTTCTTTTAAAACTTGTTATTGTCATTGTTGTGGTAGTAGAAAATCATTTCTTTCCATCTTGATAACTCAAATATGGGTTTTTTTTTTTGCAGTATGACAAACTTGTCATGCCATTAATCTTGGGGAAAAAAGTTGTTTATTTTTATTGAAAAAAAATCTGGCCTCAACATGTATAACTCCTTTGCAGGTGTTACTAAAACTGGAAAAAACAAAATGAGTCTAGATACTATAATGTCTTAATGCTAAAGAGCAGGGAATCTGTTTATACAGCATTTTTCCAAGTCAATGAGGAAAACAATGGTGGTTCTATATACTGCAGGTATTTTACTACTTAGATTTTTTAATTTGCTTCCATGCCTGTCTCCTATCTGCTCTGCGTAAACACTGCCTGCAGTTCAGTTCAGTCAAAAATTCCCTGAATTTTTGTTGCATGACGGTCGGCCGCAGCTGATGGCTTCATTGTAGCACCAAGGAGCCCAGAATATTTTAGTTTTTACAGAATCTCACTATAGCAAACACTTTTTTAAATTTTTTTTGGTGAATTTCTAAACAAGACAAAGTGATTTTGATGAGAGATGACGATTTTTAAGCTTTAAGTTCCCAGATGATTTGCTCTAGGATCACTGGAAAGTTGAAAATCTGATGATTCTTTCTGTTTTTATAGATGCACGGTGTAATTTTTGGTGAAGAGATATCATACTTTTCAGCTTGGTGTCAAGTGTTGGGGTTCAAAGGGTTAAATAATCTTAATGGAGTAGAAGTTACAACATTCTCTCTGGATTGTGATGGAGCAAAAGTTAAACTAGCATGAAAGTAATGGTTACTTTCCATTCGCGTAAAATCATAAATATACGGTAAAAGGCATGAGGATTATCAGCCTTAAGTCTAATCTGGAAATAATGTCATCATTTAAAACCTTGACGTTGCGATAAATGTTTTTTAAATGTGTTTTGTTGCAGCAGTTGTTGCTTGCTCCCTCAATTATTGCGACAAAGAAACAGTCTTCCTCCTGGATTTGTTTAGCACTCACTCCCCACCTTGCCTCACCTCACACGCTCGCTCCCCGCCAACGGAAGTACGCAAACACCCCCACAGTTGCATTTCAAACTACGTGAGCTGCATCATTCAAAAGAAGGCGGTTTCGTCAGGTTCTGCAGTGCAGCCGGGGGTTGCCCTCTCTCCCCCCCCCACTGTGTGACACGATAAGAGAGCTATGCTGCACCCAGATAGAGCTATCTGAGCGGCGGCCCTTCAACCCGCCATTTCCACGTGAAGAATACCCAGACGCTCGGTGACAGTTGAGCAAAGTGACACGCACAAAATGGAGATTAATGGTGGGGGGGGGAACAGGAGCTCATGGGGCCGGTTTGAAAGCTTCCAAACATGTGGTTTCTGTGTAAAAATACACTTGGAGCGCAGCTGAATTGCCAAAATTACATTCTGGCGCCAGGTATAGAAACAGCCTCCCCCCTTTGGAGTCGATAAATTGAAATTCAAAACCCAAACAGCACAAAAAACAGAAAGTGTCTGCTCCTACTGAATAACCTGGATTCTCCGATTAGCATTACTTTCCTGTTTTTTTCCCTACATCAACTAGTGTTCTAACGTCCTCAAGGCCAACACATGCCATCTAATATCCATTTTTGCTGACCAGAAGTGCAAAAATATTCAATTCATTGCGATGTATGACAAAGAAAATGGCACTCAAGTTTCATTTATGGTATTTAAAAACCTCAGAAACACAACAAAGGTGCCAAAAAATGCAGAAACGCTTTAAAAAAAATAGCAATAAACAAAGAATGCTTGGCTATATCAAGTAAAAATTGATTTACTAATGCTGAAAAGTTCCAGGTATGTGGGACACAGCAGCAAAAAGCAGATCCTCCTAACTCTAAACATTTTTGGCATCTGCAAGGTGAGCTGTCTATGGGCGGATATCTCCAGTGATGAATCTTAAGGCAAAATGAAATACTGCATCCAAAGGTTTTAAAGTGCAACTGCCGGCCCGTCCATAAATAACATCCCCGTGGTCCAACACAGAGAGGAAAACTGCCTCAACAAATCTTTTTCTTGTAGATAAAGGAAAACAAGATTTATATCTAAAAGGAAAGACCAGTTTCAGTCGTAGCTTCGATAACAGCACATCAATAATGCCTTTAAGCTGCAAAATGGAGGTTTCTATTAGTTAAAACTCAATTTACCAAGTTTAAACCCAATGATTTCAGAGCATGTTTTTTTCATTTATCATTATCAAAGCAACAGAAACTGTAAAGACAGACAGAATTGTTGGATTTGCAGCTCCAGTGGAAAACACTAAACATATCTAAGCTTAAAATCTTGATATTTTATCCAAATTGCTCGATTCTACACGCCTTGTTTAAAAATTCTCCAAAAATAAAGCCTTTACATTTTTAAAAATCTTTTTTTGCATTATTTGGTGCAATCATGAAGCCATTAGTGGCTTAAAAGCAACCAATAGTGGCAAGACAAACTTGTCTAGGCTGAACTGCAGGCTGTGTTTACACTGCAGATAGGAGACAAGAATGGAAACAAATCAAAAATTAAATAATAAAACATGTATAGCTTGTGGAGCCACCATTACCTTATAGATTTTTGGTAACACCCGTGGTCCACATGTTGATTCCAGGTTTACTACAGGGCTTTAAATTGTGGTGAAAAATGAACCCACAGTGAGTTAAAAATGTAACAGGAGCAAAGAAAATGCCCATAAACTGCTTGGAGCTCCGAGCATTAAAGGTCAACGCGTCACAAAAATAACAAGACCAGATGGTGAAAAACAGTTTTTCTACTACCGGGAGTCCAAAAATACTCGACAGCATAAGCATATTAAGTTTTAAAGAAGTTTGGCATTTTAGTTTTGTTATATTGTACAGATACGAGCCCAGCGTAGCTAAAAATGTGACGTAAAACCTGCCCAAGAACTGCTCGGAGCTTAGAAGGTTAAAGGTCAATGTGTGACAAAAACAACGCGAGACAGAAAATGCATATTTTTTACTACCTGGAGAGTAAAAATACTGAGCATAATTAACCAAATACCCTTTTTAATAATAATAATAATAATAATAATACAATGAAAACACACCTGTTTAGAATTGCTCATACCACCTGAGGTCAACTGCACTGTCTTATTTTATCTTAACTTAATTTATTCTATATTTTATTGTGTTTTATTGTATTGTTATTTGATATTATTTGTGTTGTAAAGTGTCCTTGAGTGTCCTGAAAGGCGCTTTGACAAATAAAATGTATTATTTTTTTAATTTTTATTATTATTTATAGCATTCTAACTTCATTAGGCTGTACAGAAGACATTTGTTAATCCCCTCAGCTGCAGTCATGCAGTAGAGGGGTAGTCATGGTTGGGCTGCTTCTGTAGAGGTGCAGGACTTGATATTGTAGTGAAAAATGAGGAGCCCACAGCGAATACAAAATGTGACAGGAGCAAATAAACACCCCGGCACTGCTTGAGATTCAGAGGGTTAAACGTCAACATGGCACAAGATGGCGGGAGACCAAAAATACTCAACAATGAGCATGTCAAGTTTTGGAGAAATTTTGTTAAATACGAAATCAAGTTCAACTTTAGTTTTGTCTTTTTTATGATTTATGGCATTAGAACTTTGTCATACTGCACAGAAGACATTTTTAAGTTTTTTCTACTTGTAGCCATGAATGTACTGCTTCCATAGAGGTGCAGGTCTTTATATTGCAGAGAAAAATGAATCCACAGTGAGTAAAAATGTGACAGGATCACAAAAGACCCAGAAACTGCTTGGAATGCAGAGAAGTCAGTATCAGTGTGTGTTGAACAGTAAATTATCATACTCCGCTATAATAATACATCTGTGTATCCCTCCTCTTGTTCCAGAATACCTTCAGAATTCAAGTCCCATCCCATCTGCTCACCTTCCTCTTCACCCAGAACCACCTGAGGACGCCGGCCGCCGTCCCCCCGCCCGCCCGCCACGCTGGCCACCGCCATGACTTCCACCACGGATTTCGACAATGTGGAGATCACGCAGCAGTACAGCCACATCAACACCCACTTCGACCTCTCTGACGAGGAGCTAGACAATGACAACAGCTCGGCCAGGCTGTTCGAGCGCTCGCGCATCAAGGCCCTCGCAGGTGAGTGGCTGCATAGTAAACAGGCTGCGCGTCCTCCGGGGCACATTGTTGGGATGACGGTCTTTTTAAAGACTGCGTGGGAGAGGGCAGAGAGGATGAGCCGTAATGTCCGTCTGACTTTGACAGGGTTGAATGAGCTTGAATAAAACCTTTGCCTCAGATTTTGTAGGGAGAAATCTCCAACTGGCACTGCAGGCGATCCTTGATTTCACTCCAAAGCTCTCTGCTGGAGACGCTGTATGTGTGTGTGTTTTTGTGTGCGGATGTTTCCTGTGGTGTCGCACACCCTCAGCAGCTGAGCCCTGACACTGCTCCACACCCTCCGCAACTAGCCGGGATCGCTTGCACATTCCCTGGATGTCTAGTGTCTGACCGATCTGGACAGCTGCCCTGCCCGTCTGCCTCCCATAGCACAGATCTCTGGCATTTCTGGCTAAAGCTAGTAAGCTGTGACCCACCTGTGGGCCGGCTGCTCGGGGCTTTAAAATAGCGGCGTTTCTGTGGTGGAGGGAACAGAGAAAAAGGGTTAGTTGAGGGTCACATGTCTGTAAAGCTGCAGACACAAGAGAGGTCAGCCGCCGGGTGGCAAAACATGAATTCAGCTCAGTGGAACGAGGCTTTGAGTCGTGTAAAATGTTTCAATTATAGTGCAGCTGTGATGCTGGAAGCTGAAAATCTGTCTTTGGGGCCGGGGTGTTTCACTTTGCGTCTCTTTTTTGTAGTTGTTTCCCCCTCACTTTGTGGTTATTTTATGTCCAATTGTTGTTGCTTCTCCCGTCTTTGCAGTTGTTTTGCATCACTTTGTGGCTATTTTGTGTCTCCATATAGACATTTTACATCATTTAGGGTCATTTTGCTTCATTTTATGACTGACTATGCTTGTTTTGCGTCTCTTTGTGGTTGTTTTGCTTTACTTTGTGGTCATTTTCAATCCAGTTGTGGGCCTTTCTCTTCATTTTGTTCAAGTGTGATTGTATTGCATGACTTTGTGGCTATTTTATGTCTCCATGTAGACATTTTACATCATTTGTGGTCATTTTGCCTAATTTGGTGACCAACTATGTTTGTTTTGCTTCACTTAATGGCTGCTTTTTGTCTGTTTTTGTTAGTTTTGCATTGTTTTGTAGTTGTTTTCCCTTCACTCTGTAGTTATTTTCAATTCAGTCGCGGTCCTTTTGCTTCATTTATTGGTCTTCATGCTTAACTTGCATCATTTGGGGTCATTGTGCTTGTTTTTGTGACCAGCTGTGTTTGTTTTTTGGTTCCCTTAATGGCTGCTTTGTGTCTCTTTGTGGTTGTTTTGCTTCACTTTGTGGTCATTTTGTGCCTAACTATAGATGTTTATGCCTCTGCCGTCATTTTGCATTTTTTTGAGTGTTGAGTCATCTTTGCAGTCTTAAAGTTCTTGTTAATATCATGAAAAAAGCTATCAATTCAGTGTCGTCCAAACACAAACACCCGTCAAAGAGTACTGTCTGTGTGATTTCTTAGACGACAAATGGTGAAGTTGTGGAAATTAAAGTGTAAGGCTACAGCCCTAACTGACATGGCATCATCCAGCAGCCAACATTCTCATCTGTCTTTTGTCTTCTGTGGCATCACATTATTTGACAAAAGCTGCATTTTAATGTGACCTTTTAATTATCACTCGAAGAAGTGTGTGTACTGGTAACGCTACCCAATCATTGTCCTTTAAAACTGCACCTGACGATGGTGTAGATTAACTAAACAACTCAACTCAAAAACTTTTTATTCACAATTAAACTATTAAATTAAAACCTTTTCTAACCAGACCAATAAAAATGAGATTTTTTTAGTTTTTCTTTAAGTCAAACACAAACACAAAGTTTGACAGATTATCTAGTTAATATGATAAACCTGTTAGCATAATATGGCTTACCTACTAGTTTTTGGTTTCTATTAACATCTAATCTCATGTAATTTCATGTTTACAATCCTTTTTGTTCTGTTTTTGGTCTTCACCAACATCTTAAAAGAAATATCCGTCTCTTTATCTATTAAATGCCTACTAAGTTCATCAGTTAGTCGCTTTGCCTGCATGCTGTTTGGTGTTGGGCAGGTAGTGTAAACATTAGTTTATCAGATTTTTTCAGTGCAAACAGCTGCTGCCAAAATAAAGCTGATGAGATCAGGGAGAGTGAACCGGAACATCTGTGGGAGGTTAAAGCCAAAACAATGAGATAACAGATGCTAAACAGCTCTCCAGATCTGAGGGGAACCGTGGAGTTTGGTGATCATACTCTGTGAGGTAATTTGATCCATTGGAAATATAAAAATATTGATTAGGGTAGCTTTAACAATACAGGAATTCTGTGCTGACACAAGCAGCTACTTTGAACTGCAAAAAAATTTGTTAAGTGGATGCTCTTTTAGATATACAGGTGCTTGCACAGATGAGAGGATTAATTTTCAGTCATTGAGCAGGAAACAAACCGTGGCACTTCAGCTCATTGATGCATGTTGTTTTCCATGTTATATCCTTATCATATCTACTATGTGCAAACATTGTTTTCCTGTGAACTTGATGTATGTGGGTGCACAATTTGAAGCCAACATGGAAACTTTAACCCATAATAAAAACTACTACAGCATGTGGAGTATTACGTTACAGGCACAGAGTACTGGTGTCACTTAGCAGTGAGCTGCTTCATTCATGCTTTACCGTCACCAGCCTCCAGCTGACTTGTGCCAATCATGTTCCTAACGCAGCGGTAAACTTTACAAACATGTGATGTACATGTGTGCGTTTGTTGGTAAAGAGCATCGACTATACACCGATCAGCCACAACATTCTGACCACTGACAGGTGAAGTGAATTACATTGATCATATTGGTACATAATGGACTTAAACACCCAAATGAACATTGTCCCACAACAAGCACACTCCCTCATGCTAATGGAAATCCCAAATGTCACTGGCCTACCCTTGCAGGAAAATTCACCCCACTACATGAAAAAAAACATCAAACAATCAGGAACATGTTGAGGAACATGACATGACATGACATTTGATTTAACCTCCAAACTTCCTACACCCCATTGTGATCAAGCATCAACAGGATGCAGTGGAACAAGTTTGATTGACAGAGGCCCCACTGCACAAGCCAGAGTACCCAAAGGATCCAGTGCCAACGTCCTGGTTCCAGACCCCATAGGACACCCTGACACACAGCATCTTTACAACAGTATGGACATCATAAAACAACCAAGTACAGACTATAGTGGAAATCAGATTTGACAGATCAAGACTGGGGCTTAGAGTTAATGAGGCTGTTGATGCTGCTTGTGGTGTGTTGTCCCACTTACCCTGAAGGGCTTGGTGAAATTGATGGACATTTGTGGGGACAGGATCATGTTGTTGGACACATCAATCCAGACCTTCAGGTGGCAGGTTGTCTGTCGTACCGAGCTGTCCAAGACAATTTCTGAGACAACAAATGGTGAAGTTGTGGATATTCTAGAGCATGACTGTAGTCTTAACTGAAGTGGCATCCTCCAGCATGCCAACAGCCTGATCTTGTCTTTCTTTTGTCATCTGTGGTATCATGTTATTTGAAGAAAGTCACATTTTATCGTCACTTATTGTCATTTAAAGGAGTATGTAGTGGTGTGTACTGGTAACGCTGTCTGATTATTGACTTTTTAAGCCAGACCCGATGAACATCTAGATTAACTTGCCACCAGCTTAACAACTCAGAAACTTTTTATTCACCCTTATCTAACCCTAACAATAGAAACAAGATTTTTGACTTTCTCTGAAGTCAGAAAAGAGGACGATTTGCATGCTAGGTTTATATAGTCACAGAGACCAAAATATTTCCATGTGTGTGGCCGTAAGACTTAGACTTAGACTTAGACTTAGACAGACTTTATTCATCCACAAGGGAAATTTTGTTGTCACAGTAGCTCAGGACAGAGATAAAAAGAGGAAAAGGACAGCACAAGTAAGATATGAAATAAAGTAATAAAGTAATCAGTATAAAGATAAAAATAAAGATAAAAATAATAATAATAATAATAATAATAATAATAATAATAATAATAATAATAATAATAATATAATATAATAGTATAATAATAATATAATAGTATAATATAATAATAATAATAATAATAATAATAACAATAATAAAATAGAATAGGTACTATCTACTACACATTACAAAAAAGTAAAGTAAAATAAAATAAAAATAAGCAATCTCAAGTAATATTTAGAAATATGGAAGTAAGTGTGTTTATTTCTGCTGTAAAGTTGGACTTTTCAACATTGGAGTCTATGGGGTTGACTCGCTTTTGGAGACGTTCTCAAGTGGCCATTTGAGGAACTACAATTTCGGAGACTTGAACCTTGAGCTCATTTCTTCATCAATAGTATAAAAAATGAGGTTTGAAATCACAACAATCATAACGACCACAACTTAGAAACAGAAACTGTCTGACGTGAGCTTCAGTACCTGCTTTGAATGCTTGATACGACAGACACATTTCCTTCAGTACCCAAAAACTACCTCGGTTTGATACTCACTTCTACTTTTAGTTGACTCCTGTCCGGGACGTTTACCCTGGAAGCGCTCTCACCACTTTCCTTGCTGTCTCCTTCTGTCTCTTTAAACGTTGAAGGCTTCTGTGTGGGTGTTGGTGATATTGTGTTAGAGTGCTGCACTGATGTTTCTGTAATGCAATCAGTGTTTCCTGTCAGAGAGAGAGGAGGGTGAAGGAAGGAGGGAGGAAAGTGAGGAGAGAGGCAGGAGATGAGAGAGAGGCTCTGAATGACACCCGCTGCATTTCCCAGCTTGTGAACTCAAAAATATGCACTCAGCACGCCTTCAAAGGACACACAGAATGTCGTGAAGCCCATTCACACCGCTTCTTTCATGGTGTTTCTCTGGGATGCACAGTTTTATGTTGGATTTCTGGCACAGGAAATCACAACTGTGCCAGCCGTACACTTCACACTCAGTGATGTCACGACTGTGTGGGAGCGTTGGATGGAGGGAGGGAGTCGTGCGAACACGTGGATGTATTGAAACATATTGTATGCATGGATGGGGCTCGGAGAAACCACTCTGAGCCGAGCTGAAGGCTGCCGGAGCCCTCGTGCCGCCTGAGAGTGGAGGCAGAGCATTGTCACGGCAGCGGCGAGGAGAGAGTGAGAAGGAAAAAAGGGGGAGGAAGAGGAAGCGGGAAGGAGGGAGGGAGGGAGGAGTGAATGCGAGAGGGATCTGGAAAGGAGGACAGAGAGCCAAGAGACAGAGAAGAAGAGAGACGTGGAGTTGCCAAGCTCCTCTGCCGGCTCCAGAGGCGGTGTGTTGTTGTTGTTGTTGTTGTGGTTTTGGGGGTCAAGATGAGCAGCCCCTGCCTGCTGCGTGCCGCCCCGATCAGCCAACCCCGGCTCAGAGAGGTCAAGATCAGCCTAAAGGCCAGCAGCAGGGAGGCCGCCACTGTCCGGACTACAACTGGAGGATCCAAGGAGGCTGCCGGCCGGAACTACGCCCCGGCTGAGAAAGAGACGCCCGTGCGGGTCGGGTTGAGCAGCAGCAGCCGGAGCAGGAGCACCCCGCCGGTCCACCGGGCCCAAAGCAGGAAGAGCCCGAGGGGCAGCAGTGGCACCAAGGAGCCGGAGCACCACCCGGAGAAGAATGGCACCCTCCTCCACGTCCCGACGACCTCCACGCCGGCCAGGCTCTCCCCTTTCTCCTCGTCCTCCTCTTCCTCATCCTCCTGCACCCCCAGACGTCAGCGGCCCTCTCACCTTCACCCTCCTCCCCCAGCCGCCCCGATCCTCTCCTCCTCCTCTTCCTCCTCCTCGGCCAAGAGTATGAAGCGAGCGCGCTGGCTGAGCTACAGCACCTCCAACATCTCCTTCAACTCCATCCTGGACGGACGCTTCAGGCAGCTGCAAGGTACAGAAGTCCTGACAGCGGATCTGTGTGTTTGTGTTTGTTTGTCCGTCCTCTGCTGCCTCAACACATAAGAGAGATAACACTTTTTTTCTTTACCCAATCATGCCCCTCCCTTCCCCAACTTGTGTTTGTGTTTAGTCCAGGGCGGGATCGCAGGGAGGCTGGGCTGTGATGTGAGCAAGTGTGAGGTTAGTTTGTTGTCCCGTTGCGAGAAATGGAAAAAGGCAGCAGCTAAAAAAAGAAAAAAGTGTGAACTTCCATAGCGGTGGCCCTTTTATTACATATATTTGGTTGTAATTTATTTATTTTCAGGAAGCTGTGGCACTGCCCCAATTGTTCACTGACTTGGCCCTGAATAATTCATAGAGAAACTCCTAAAAAGGTTGTGATGTTTTTTCCATCCAAAGCCATTCATCGCTGGCTGCATCCTCATGTTCCCCCTTCTTTTTATCACTTTAGCCTGTCGTTTATTCCCCACACGGTCTCCGAAAAGCTCCAAAAAACAAAGCAGTTTTGCTCCTAACCTCCTTTCCGCCCCCAGAATGACTGTGTTGGCGGTGTAAAAAAATAATCAATCCCTCTGAAGGTTTAACGTCTCACTGGCTGCGTTATTAAGGTTTTAAGAGAGAGGTCCGCCGTCACTGTAGATTTTTGTTAGCTTGCAGTATGCTATCCAACTCCCTGATGACAGGAGTGCATTAGTGAGTGGAAGAAAATGGAGGAGACGATGCAGGAACAGAGAGGGAAATGCTTTTTTTCCCTCCTTGCCTCTGCTAGATTTCAAGTATTGACTGATTCAGGAGACTGCAGAGGCAACCGATATGTGAAGCAGTAAACTTTTGAAGCCTTCCCAAATCGCCCTGGAGAAGCGTCTTGAGATGAGGCCAAGTGTATCGATCCGCCGGCTGCATCTCGTGACATTTTACTTACTTTTTATTTACCGACTCTCGGGGAGATCTGGCCCAGACTGCAATCGAATGAGTTTGGACAGAACAACAATAATAATAGAAAAAAACATAAGTAACACAGTGAATAGAGGAAGAGACGGAAACCATTTGTGTTTTGTATTCATTGATTTTGCCCGTTTACCCATTTTGGGATGTCTCACTTTAAACTTGGCATACTTGTTGTCGAGTATTTTTGCTCTCCTGGAGGTAGAAAATCCATTTTTTTCAATCTTGTCTTGTTTTTTTTTTTGTGAAACTTTGACTTTTAACCCTTTGAACCATGAGAAATTTCTTGTTTTTTTTGCTTGTCATATTTGTACTCACTGTAGGCTTATTTTTCACTACAGTGTAAAGTCCTGCACCTCTATGTAAACAACGCAGCCAAGACTAGAAGTAGGCAAAACCCAAACAAGTCCTCTGTGCAGCATGAAACAGTTATGTCATAAATACTACCAAAAGAAATTTTAATTTATTTGATTATTTATTTTACATAATGTGAAAAACATTAAATCTGCATATCCAATATAATTCCAAGTTCCCAAAGTTTTTACCAGTAATGAGAAAACAATGCTGACTCTACATACTATAGAGATTTCACAACTTAAATGTTAAATTTGCTTCCATACTTGTTTCCTATCTTCTTTTTTTATATACAAAGCCTGCAGTTAAACCCAGTTCAGCTGAAAAGTTCCTGAATTTTTGTTATGTGACTCTTGGTCGCAGCTGAGTCACTAATGGCTTCATGGTTGCACCAAGGAGTGCAGAATTTTTTGTTTTTTACAGAATATGGTTAGAGCAAATAGTTTATTTTAGGGCAATTTTTTCAAGTGTTTTGATGAAACATCGCAACTTTAAGCTCAGATGTGGTTCAGTTTTAGGACAGTCACAGATGAGTAGTTAAAGGACTGTTGGAAAGTACTGGTTTGCCAGTTTCTGGCTCTGATAAATGGTGCTGTGTGGTGCTTTTATGTATTTATTTTTAAAGATAACATGCCTATCAAACCTTTTGTCTTCAACTGTATCTGCAAACTTCCCCTTCAGGTTTTTAGGTCGTTCATTTTCTCTCATTTATTGTGTTTAATATAGTTTCAACATTATTTTGACCCTCAGATAATCATTAATATACCTTCTGTAAATGAAGATTTGCAGTTCTTTTGCATCTTCTCTTTAAGCTTATTGAAATGCTGCTCTGTCTTGCTCTGTTTAGCTTTAAGAAGCCTTGCAAACATCAAATGCTCATTAATCTGAGTTGCAGAGTTAGAGTTCATCAATCGAAGGGCTGGGTAATTCATCTTGCACTGAACATGTCTGGAGGAAGCATGTAAACAAAGCCAGCAGAGGAAGCATTTCATCTCGAAGTCCTGGACAGGCCTGTTAATCAGACGTGGTATCATGGCTGCAGGACAGGTAGCAGTGGCAGTGCCATGACTCAGGCATGTATACCGGGAGCTGTGGGACCACTGGGCCACGTCCAGTAAGAGCTGACTATGGGAAAAGACGGATCGGGCTGTATACAGGGAAAATCCATCAGCATGAATAAGTCATGGGGCTTTCACTGGAGTCAAAGAGTGGATGAGAGATTACTAAGTAAAAGCATGTGAAACAGAGGAATGTTTAGTAAGGCTTGTACCGATATACAGGAAGAAAAAAGGGGCAGGAAGTTGGAAAAGGAGCGACGAGACGCTGCTGCAGTCCAGTCAGAGGAGAGGGAAGTGAATAAAGTTGGACATACAGTACGACTACTGCACTTACACAACATATTTAATTCATGGAACGAGAAAGAAGTGTGACAACGGCTGCTTCTGACGCAGAACAAAAGTTGTGCTCGGACCATCACGCAAATTATTACAGCTGGTTCTTATTTATAAATGTCATAGTCTTATTTTCATCTGCAGTTCTGCTCTTATAGTAGTAAAAATCCAACAGTAAGTCAGTAAACAAATGCAGCTTTCGGATAACTTTGAGTCCTTGGATGAGAATTTCTAATTGATACTTTGCTTTTGCTACTGTTGATTATGTTATAACATGCCCCAGACAAACTTTTCATTGGTTTAATCAAAAATATAACAGTACCTATGCTAATAAACACAACATACCTCCATAGGAGACTTGTGCAAGGTCTGACTCCAGCTTGTGGTTTGACTTGCTTTATTTGGATGTTTTTAAACTAACAGACTCTAAAGAATCATTTAAATATCCTGTATTCCTAGAAAAAATATTACAGTATACGTCATTTTCAGGGATTCTAATTGAATTTACATGTAGAAGTACTGGTTTTGAATTAGCAGTGACGCAAATAGTGAAACTTTTAAGTGAAAAACAAGATCTTTACCTTGTTAATATGTTTATATGGTAGTTTTTTTCTTATGCTAGAAGACACATCATGAGCAAAATGAGCAGAAAACACTATGGCTTAGCATTTTCAAATTTGAAACTGCCTTGTATCGATGACAATTTCAAAAATACTGTAGTTTTACAGTGTTTGAGCAGAGTTGCAGGTGAGTTGGTGTGCTCGAGCTACAGAGAGCGGGTGAAGAGAAGAGCAGGAACTTCATAGATCTTCAGAGTTGTACTTTTTTAAAATTTTTACATCTGCTGATTGCAGCTAAGTCGCTAATAGTTTCACGACTGCATCAAGGAACGCAAATTTTTTTGCTCTTAACAAAATTTTGTTAGTGCAAATGGTTTATTTTTTGTCATTTTTTTAAATGTTGCTGATGAAATTCTTAGGCTTAGGTTGGTTAATGCTCAAACCTTACTGAAGGTACCGCATGATTAGTTCAAGGACCGTCAGAAAGTTGATAATTCACTCTGTTTTAACAGTTTCCTGCTCTGATATATGGTGTTCGGAGGGCTGAAAATACAGGCTTGTCAACACACTGATGTTAATTTTTCCAAAACTAATGTCTTATATGTTGTGTGCTTGAGTGGAGTTGTAGGTGAGCTGGTGTGCTCGGGCTGCGATGAAGAGAAAGGCAGGGACTTCACAGATCTAGAAAACAATAACGTAGAGTTGCATTAAAGCAACTTTAAGGCAGGAAGAGATTGTTCTAATGGGAAAAACTTCTAAATGTGTAATTTTGATACACAGAGATGAGTTTTAAGTAGCTAAATTAACAACCAAACAGCGACTTTTAAGCAAATACATTGATATAATCATAAAGTTGACATGAGTTCGCTGTCTCATGATCTGTTCCATGTAATTTGGTGCAGACTGTCTCAATATCAGTATAAGAAGCTATAATGTGCTATTTGCTGCTTCGGGACACACTTTGAAGACCTATAAAAGACAAGATCTAACATATATTTTGATGCTGCAACCACTAATAATATCAGTATTACATTGATTTTCTGCAGTGCTGCAAACACTGCTGGAATCTTGAGCTTCAAAAGAGGGAAGAAGCCTTTGTTCGGCAGCGAGCGACCACAGAAGTGTCACATCGAGCTTGTTGAACTACTCATCTGGAGACAGCTCAGTGGGACGCATACAGACAACAACTTCCCTCCCTCACACTCCCCCCCTACTCCCTTCTTCCTCCCCCTCCTCTCGTCGCTCCATGCTGTCTAAATGGCCACGAGCGTCCGTGTGCATGTACTCCTCTCAAGGTTTCATGATGTGAAATGATCCGGCACAACGGCGTGCAGGGATGTTCTTTAATTGTCCCCTTACTGCCTCCGCCTCTGAAGGCCGCACCCCAAATAGTTCAGAAGGGATTTGTCCTTTCCTTTGCTTCTGCCGCTGACAGGTGACGATGCGAGCGAACCGACGCCGCTAATGGGGCTCTGAGTTATTTGCATGTTTTAATTGCCATTACTTTTTCATGCCGTGGTTTTCCGTGTGGATGTAGCCGAGCGCCGCGTGCTGTTGTTCTGCTGAGGGGAGCAGAATGAGGCATGATTTATTTACTGTACTCTGCTGCACCATGTGTTTTACATACAATAACCCCTGATTTCTTCTGAGTTGGAGCTGTGTAGGTGCTTACTGGAGGGTTTGTTTTTTTTTTTTTGCAGTAGGAGATGCTGTTCTAATCTGTCTTGTCCTGTTTTCCTGGTTGGTCTCTGAACTCCTCTCCACTGCTTCCTCTCTGATCTTTGTTCGTTTGCTTCTCCTCCTTGGTTTGTTCCCGACTCTCCGTCTCCTCCTGTGTCTCATTCTGTTCTACCTTCTCCTCCTTAACCTTTAACCCGACGTCTTTAAGTTATTCCCGCCTTTGTTCCTCCTCTTTAGCTGCTCCGTGCTCGTTCTGCACAGCCCCGGGGTCTGAATCATTTATTACGCCGGTCATTAAGGATGCAGTCCTTTGCACTCCGTAGTTTGCAGTCGTATTCGGCTTCAGGAGTAAACAGGGCAAAACCTGCGGCGGGCAGACGGAAAGGGGGAAGTCATGTGGTGCAAGCTGGGACAACCGAGCAGCGAGGGTGTCTCAGCTCTGACCTGATAAACTTCAAGAAGCGTGTGAATAAATTAGTGAAGTGACTGTAGCCAAAAAAACATGATCCAGATTGTTCTAAATGATCTCAACTGGTTTAAGAGTTTCATTGAAATCCTCTGTAAGAAATAAGGTTGGGTTTGAGTCCTGTGATAGATTGTTTTGTGGAATATTTGTTGACCCAAAGTGTTAAATCATGTGGACATCTGACTAATTTCTGTTGCAGGATTTAATCTTGAACTCACTTTTCTCTGGAGGCTCTTGTTTTACATACATGAACCATTGTTTTCTAAGGTTTGAATGCAGCTCATCCACTGAACATGACTTTATTTATAACAATAATAAAGCTTTACGGATTATTAATAAATAAATGAAACATGAATGAAATCAGTTAAAATTCACACAGAAACTAAATGTTGTTCTTGAAAAGAAAAACAATGTTCTAAGAAGGGATTTTAAAACTAGTCTCAGCAGGTGAGTCATTCCAGAGTTTTAAGGCCCGGACTACAAAAGCATCATCACTCTTTGTCGCTGATTTTTAAGATTTGTCTGGACTCATTAAAATGTTCAGGAGCTTGGTCATGTGAAGCCTTAAAATTCAACAATAAAATTCCCTTTTTTAAACAGTACTGGCATAATACCATCTTGTTTTCTTGGACCGGCATCTGAAGTCGATGAAGGGAAATCTGATTATTATCTATGTTAAGTGCACTAAAGAAATCCAGAGGGTATAAATAAAAGCATGGACGACCCTTTGTAGATCCTCAGAAGATCTAATCTTTGTAATTAGCAGCTCAGTCGATTAATGGATTAGTTGATGGAAACCAGTTCGTATAAGTGATTAATAGTTTCTGTTTTATGTCATTATTCATTAGGGGGTTTTCGATTGACATGTTTGGCTCTAGAAAAACACGATGATACTTGTTAATGCACTTTAAATAATATTAGTAAGTGCCTTTGAAAAGTAATTGCTTGCAAACTCAACACAAAGTTATTTTATTTATTTCTTTTGCTCCTGTCACATTTTTTAAATATTTCACTGCACTATAAAGCCCTGCATTTCCACGGGAGCAGTACCACCATGGCTAGAAGTAGAGAGAACTCAAAAATGCCTTTTCTGCAGTGTATTAACAATATAATGGCATAAATACTGAGATAAAAAGGCATGCATGGCTACAGATATTTTATTCCTTACATTTTAAATTAGTTGACATACCTGTCTGCCATCTGCTCGGTGTACACAGCCTGCAGTTCAAAAAATAAAAAAAGTCATAGAATTTTTGTCACATGATTTTGTATTCCAGCTGAGTCAATGATGGCTTTATGGTTGCACCAAGGAGTGTAGAATTTCTTTTATTTTTTACAGAATCAGGTTTGGGCTAAAGGTTTATTTTTGTAATTTAAAAAAAATAAACATAGAATTGAGTGATTTTGATGAAATATCCTGGTTTTAGGCTTAGATTTGGTTCATTTTTGCCAACGTTATCACACAGTCACACATGATACGTTCAAGGCCCATCAGAAAGTTGTAACTCTTTCAATTCTGTCTGTTTCGACAGTTGCAGACTGATAAATAGTGGAATTTTGATGATTATTTTTAAAAAAGTTGGCATGCCTTTCAAACCCACTGGCAGGTTTTGGGGTTCTGAAGGTTAAAAATACAGGCTTGTCAACACATTGATATTAAATGACCAAAGCTGGTGTTTGATATGTTGAACTGAAGCGTTCAGTGAATATTCTGAAACCATGATCTGAGTCTAGGGTGACACTGTGTTGTGGGGTTTTCCCCTTTTGAGATATTGTTATCTCTAAAACTATTTCTAGAGCGAGACTGCTGCCAGGTTATTTCAGCTATTTTGTAATTCATACATGTGTGATATCAACAAGAAACTGCAGAACAGAAGTAAAAGAAGCGTGTTTGTAATCATTTTAAAGCAGCATCCATAGTTTTTCCACCAGAAAGCACCAATAACACATTTGACTGTAAAGTGACTGTAAAGGTGCATTTTCATTCAGCAGATTAGTATAACTCTAAATATCAGTTTCATAATCCGCCTCAGAAGGCTGGTTCTACTTTTTATATAACAAAT
The DNA here is from genome assembly GCA_024666655.1 of Dascyllus trimaculatus. Taxonomy (NCBI): domain Eukaryota; kingdom Metazoa; phylum Chordata; class Actinopteri; family Pomacentridae; genus Dascyllus; species Dascyllus trimaculatus. The sequence goes on along the minus strand of CM045462.1, from coordinate 21,101,374 downwards.
AAGAGTCTGTACCTAACTACGTGCGTGCAATAAGAGAAACTTTATATAATCAGGTTCACTTTGGGCATTTTATTTGCTTACTGAATGCAGATACACAAACCCCAGTCCTAGCAGCGCACCCACTCACACCACCCCCATCTCCATTCACGTCAAGAGTGTCCACAAACAAAATAAACAGACTGTAGTACATTGGGTCCCGCTGCCATATGGTCCCATCAAATTTGGTTTTATTTTTGCAGCTGCGTGGGAGGCACATCTTCCGTGCGTTGCGATATGATTTAAAGTGTGAGCGTGCAGCCCGGCGAGATGTGTCACCATGTGGGCAGCGCTCATCCTCCCAAAAACCTCTCTGAGAGTGATGCTCGTTCTCTCTGCTGCTCTCTGCCCCGTCCTCGCTGAGTTTTAACGCAAAACCGCCGTCGAAGAATTTCAGCATGAATAGAGGTTGAGCTGTGCTTAATTAGACAGTCTCTTTTTATGTGCATGACATTATTATGCTGCATCACATCTTTAACTACTCAGCGAGAAGGATCAGTAGACGTACACTATAAAAGAAATCCTTTAAATCACACAGACGATCTGTCAATACATTACAAAACAATGGGATACTGTAACGTATAAATAACTGTGAAAATAACAGTAAATATCAGTTAAAAAGCAACATTTTTAACTCATTAAATACTGATTGTCAGATTGTAAAAGAGCAAATTACTATTTGTAAAAAGAAAGATTTTTGATGAGATTTGTTTTTTTGTTTCTACAGTCAACATGTAAATTAATACTTGTTTCTGTGACTTTACTATATAGTATCTGTAATTTAACAAAATAGAGGAAATCTGTAAAATAACATTTTAAATTTTATTTTTAATGTTTAACATACAAAAAATATTGTTAATAGTAGTAATTATTCATAATAATTTATAATAATGATAATAATAATAACATTTTTTTCTGATTTAAAAACAGTAAAAATTTAACTGTGTAATTTTATGGTCAAACGTAAGAACAATTCACGATGAATCCATTTTTTGTTGTTGTTTTCTGTGTTTTATTACAGTCCGCATGCTGTTTTCTATGATATATATGATATTATATGTTTATATGGTTATTTATATGATTTTTTTCTGTAGTTTAATAAAGTAGGGAAAAATATTCATATTTTTATCTTTCAAATATCAGTAAAATTAGTATTTTTTATTGCCAATTTAAATATTTAAAAAATGTTTTTTTATGGTCAAAAACTGTAAAAGAACAAAATTACTATTTGTAAAAATTCAGATTTTTTTATGTGGACATTATTGACAGTTTGGATCTGTTTTTTATATTCTTAAAGTGCATTAATACTTGTTTTATAATTTTAATATGTATTATCTGCAGTTTAACAAAACAGGATAAAACTATCCAAGAATAGTAAATTACAGTTACAAAGGTTGTTTTTTGTTGCTGTTGTTGTTGTTTTTACATTGTAGATAGTAACAAAAGTGTTTGATGTTGTGAAAGTCCTTTTGTGACAGTGGATATCAGACGTACAGCAGAACTGTAGTATTTTATATTTTTGTAGTATGGGGATGTTATTTCTGTAGAGGAGGCTTGAGAGTCCAAAGGAAATCATATTTCTGAAAAGTTGGAACCACTGGAGCCAAAGAAACATTCTGATTGGAAACTGTCTTCAGACTGTTGTTAATCCAGATAACTGAGCATGTTTTCCCTGCAGCAACAGTATATGGCTGGCGGTGCACAGTACGAAGCTTAACTCTACACTGAGGATTAATATAACCAGTAAGATTTCTGTGTCTCTGGAGCAGATTTCCTCAGACAAAAGCTGAGATACCGTAACTGCTGCCAACTTCTTCCCTCAGCCTTCCAGGCATCCTCCCGTCTGAAATGCCCTTGTGCAGTACAGCAGATCCCTACCAGCTCCGCCGCTGCTGCTCTGTAGCTGCGAGGATGTTGCGTTATTCATGGAGCTCATGTTCTTCCTTCACTTTGTGCTCCCACCAGATGAGCGTGAGGCAGTTCAGAAGAAGACCTTCACTAAATGGGTCAACTCCATCCTGTCCCGGGTCGGCTGTCGCATCTCTGACCTGTACTTGGACCTGCGGGACGGACGGATGCTTATTAAACTGCTGGAGGTGCTATCCGGTGACCCACTGGTGAGAAGGTTTTCCCTTACATTTTTGCTCTCCTCCCTTTTGATATTCTCTGCATTGTTCCCAACTCTCTTGTGGTTCTTTCTCTTCTTCAAAATGTTCTCTTTCTATTGTTTCTCTGCTTCTCTCCTCTGCAGCCAAAACCCACTAAAGGCCGGATGCGAATCCACTGTTTGGAAAATGTGGACAAGGCTCTGCAGTTCCTCAAAGAGAAGCGGGTCCATCTGGAGAACATGGGCTCCCACGATATCGTCGACGGCAACCATCGCCTCATCCTGGGACTCATTTGGACCATCATCCTGCGTTTCCAGGTAAACCCAGGACCTTGGCTACACTGGAAACCCTTCGGATTTGCTTGGAAGTTTGATATTATAAACTATGCATATTTAAAATGGTGTCTGCAAAGTTGTAGATTCATATATCGAGTACTTTCTGAGGTAACTTTTTTTTTTTTAATTGCCTATTGACCCACATTCAGCGCAGTTTTTCGAAACATTAAAATCTGAGGCTATGCTTAAGCACAATATCTCAGGAACTACTGAAGATTAAAATCTGAAATTTACAAAGTTATTTCTCATCATGTCATTGATTCTGAATCTGCAATATCCAACAAGTAGGTCAAATAATTTCTGACTGTTGTTGAGTTGAAATGTGAAAAAATAATATAAAATCCGTCATAAAAAGTCCCATCTTTGAGCACAAATTAACGAAAAAACTGATAATGCAGGAGTCAACTTGTGATATTTTCTGAATTATATGTAGTTGCATGTCACAATAAACAAAAGAAAACAAATAGAATACTTTTTAATATAAAGTACTAAGTTATTTTGTTTGAACTCTCACAACTCATTGACAAGTTGTACCACAAAACTAAAATACTGCTCGATGGCCCAATCTGAGTAGAACAAAGTTCCTGAATTTCCAAATATAAGGACAAACATGGGCATGTTTTTCTTTTTCAAACCCCTCTTTGTAGGCATAAACCTCCGTTTTAGAGAAGACTGGTGTAGCCTTCTGTAGTTTCTTTGGGAATTGTCACTGCATCGTGTGATTAGAATAACATCATCAGCATAAAATATAATAATAGCAACCAAATACATAGATCTGATGCGACAGTCGAATTTTTGCAGATTTTGAATCAATGGCATAATGAGAAATAACAGGAAACAAAAATTTAATTATTTAATTTATTTATTTTTTAACCTTTATCAATCCCCTTGGAGAAATTCATTCTCTGCTTTTGACCCATCCTATTCCTAGTTAACCTTAACTATACACACTAGGAGCAGTGGACTGCTGCAGTACAGCGCCTGGGGGGCAGTCAGGGGTGAAGGGCCTCACTCAGGGGCCCACAGTGGTGGTGACTGGGACAAGCAGTCGCTCTTATTTTCTCAAGTCAACCTCTTGTCAGTCCAGGGCCTCAAACTGGCGACCCACCGGTTACAAGTTCGCTTCACTAACCACTAGGCCCTACCATGCCCCATTTTAGTCTGTGTGTTTTATATATTTATTACATTGATTTGGCTCAGTCGTCCTGATTGTCATTTTCTAAGCATAATGTTTTAAAGCCTGAAGGTCACGTCAACCCTCGGTACTAATAACTGTTAAGTAATTTACATTACTGGTGAATTCAGGTTGTGGTTAAAAGTCAAAGTTTCTTCGGGGCAGATTGACCCACTGTAATAACCACCACAAAACGACATTCCTCTCTTTTCTCTTACAAAACACAAAAACTTTGCAGTATGGTCACGACATTGTAGCTATATTTAATTAATTATGTCTCACATTTTCATAACTACTAAATACTGATGATTATAGCGTAGGAAACATAAAGAAATTTAATTGACATATTGTATAAAATAAGAAAAGGAGGTACTAGACAGTCAAAAGCTATATACATTACCATTTATGTCATGATAATTAGGATATGCATGACTTAGTTAGTGCATTGTGAAGGTAGCAGTGTAACTATGTCGCCCATGTGCAAAAGTAGAAACTCTTACATTACAATTTTGCATTATATGTCCCATATAAAATTAGATATGGTAAAATAGGTACAGTAGTGAACAAAAAATACATGAAATATATAGTAGTGCCATGCATGTGTAGTATATACTGCTCACTAAATGTGTATAAATGTATAGCATCCAACATAAACTGCACTAGACAACAGCCGACAGACCAATATTGATATTGATATCGGTATTAAGATGAACTTAAATCTCATCTTGCATTTGGAAAATCCAGAGGTCAGTGAAGTGGTCGCATGTTCACAATGTCACAGATAATCGCCCCGATGTGAGTTCAGCCATTTATATTATCCCTAATGGAATAATCATTTCCCCAAAACAGTTTTCTAAACCAAACCCAAACATGCTTTTACCTTTCTTTAAAAAAGGTTTTCTTGGATCTACTTTTTTTCTCCCTTTATTCATTTTTTACCAGCAGACTCAGTCTTTTTCTGCATTTATTAGGGTTTTTTTTGTATATTAAAGTGCCTTTTATTCAGCATGCATATAAAAAACTTCAATTAACACTGGTCACATGTGCAGCCCAGCCATTTTAAATATGGTTATAATTATGCATTCCCACTGACTAAGAGCATAAATAAAATACACTCTGCTTCACTTAAATGCATCTTAATTACATTATAATCACATTTGTTTTAAAGTGCAGCCACAACATACAGCGTTTAATAGAATAGTCTCAGATTGGTAATTGTTTAGTCTCGCTTTTGTCTCTGGGCATGTTGTGCAGAAACATTGTCAACCAGCAGCCTTGGGATGTTTTTCACTTTTTCTTTTCCCCCTCGAAACGATGCCTTCAGGTTGCAGCCGTTATTAACTGCTGTTAGAAGCACATCCAACACATCAGAACATGTCTGTTTGACTCTTTTATCTTCTGGGTGAGGCCATATATTTATTTTTAATTTGACAGCAACACTGGTATTTTTAGACGTGTTAGTTCAAACAGTATGGCCCGCTGCATTATTCAGGCTTTTCAAACCAGAAAGAAAGAAAGAAAAAGGAAAAAAAAAACAGGAAAGAAAAGGAGTTGACTCGGTCCTGTCTGCATCTTTCAGTCTGCATAAACCAAGGAGAACCAAAGCTGGCTAAATTTAGCCCTCTCTCTCTGGGCCTGTCTCTCAGATCACATCACTGCTCTAATTACTGGCCCAGTGTGTGGGAAAATAAGAACTTCAATAATTACTAACCTTCTTTCTATTATTTGGATCCAGTGTTTAGTTTTGTGAGAATCAAGCCCGGCTAATAACACTGATGATATATCACTTGAGATTTTGTTTCACACAAATAAAAAAAAAAACTTGTTATTTTTATTTCTAAATGTATTTCAAAGGGATCCCCTTTTGCCAAAATGATCCCTGCTGGTGCATCCCTTTATCAACATGTTAGCGGCAGTTTTTGCTCCTGTCTGATGACAAACATGACACATTAGTGAAGTTTCATTATTCACCATCCAGCTGTGTTTGTTGTTCCCCTTCAGATCCAGGACATCATCGTGGAAACGGGCCAGGCGGACCAGAAGGAGACGCGCTCGGCCAAGGATGCTCTTCTTCTGTGGTGTCAGATGAAAACTGCAGGGTAAGTGTTTCACGTGACCTTTAGCATCACTCAGCTGCTGTAAATACCGTCCGGGATCTTGTACGTCCATGTAAATCTAGTCTTCTGCGTTTGTTAGTAATTAGAAATCGCACAGTTCTCTCACTTTTATCTGTTTAAATTGCAACGTAGAGCGTCTTTGACAGTCTTTATCTCTGCTCTATGAATAAAAGATGTCATCTTTATTATTCTGGTTTTTATGGTTAAAAACGGGCATGCCAAAAGCTTTCACTTTTATTTATTTAAATTGCCACGTAGAGTGTCTCTGAGAGTGTTTATTCTCCACCCTATAAATAAAAGATATCATTTATAATATTCTAGTTGGATGGTTAAAAACAGGCCTGCCAGAAGCTTTCTGATTCATTGTCACGTTTAGTTTTTAAAAACCCAGTCCTTAGAGAGCTGGTAGGAGAAATATTTAGATCTGTTGCTTATTTAAAAGTATGAATAACACAATTTAAATTCAGAATAATGTACATTATAGTATGGCTTTGTGTATTTTTAATCAGAGTCTTGAGGGTTACATGTTCCGAAAGTTATCAAATACATTTAGCGGAGTAAAAAGTACAACATTTGTGTAGTACGAGTACTGCAACAGGAAATGGAAACACTTAATGTACATACAGTAGCTACTTTATTCAACTAATTTAATGTGCAGCAACATTTATGTACTTTTGAAACCACAGTGTAGATGTTTTTTTTATTAATAACATTATATTTGAACATTTTAAAGTCATAAATTATAGTTTTCTTAAAGGAATAATTTCATATTTTGGGAAATATGTCTGTTTTCTTACATACGCTGTTGCTCATAAAGTTGGAATAAGGCGGCTCACTGGCATTTTCAGATTAAACAGTTGCCAAATATCTCGTCTGGTAGTTAGTCGTGGTCGTCCTGGAGATCTTTGTGGCCTCAAATGACATCAGCAATGTTGGCTTGTGTGTGTCCATCCTGTCAAGAGTTCAAGCACTCTGTGGTGTATTGCCAGTTGCGTCGCACGAGGCATAAGCCTGTCAAATGTGGTTGAAAATTATGCAGCCAATTCTGAAACGTGGACTTACTGCATACAGATTTCAAGCAGGAAAAGGACAACACAGCCATGGACTCAGTATGTAATCATTGAACCAAAGTCAAAGTGATTACTGATGTGTATAAATAGGAATAAAAGAGGAATAATGTGTCTGAAAACTGATTTATTCCAACTTTGTGGGTAACAGTGTGCATGCTAAATATGGGAGATATCACAGCTAGGAGACAATGTTTCCACTATTGGCGAACAACACCAAGTTCGAATAGTATTTAAAGTTTTTTATCTAATGTTCAAAGATCATTTCTTATATAATAATATATATATAATGTTCCTATGGGGTTAAAAGTGAACTGAGACACAAAGTTTTAATTGCAAACTTTAGAGGATGTTGTGAGAGCCACAGGTTCTGTTACACAATAAAAAAAAAAAGGTAGAAATGTTTTCAAGATGTTATCACGGCCTCAGATAACAGAATGTTCCTGTAATATGACATATTAACAAAAGTGGAACATCATGCCTGCAATATTTTGAGTTTTTTTGAGTTTCAAGGATGTTGTTGAGGTAACACATTTACGGAACGTTCTTCTAGAAAACATTCCCACAATGTTCTACGATGACAAGCGAAGGACGTTCTCAATGCAACATTCAGATAACTTTTGAGGAACGCTAAGGCATAATGGTCTAACAGTGTTACTATCAAACATTAGAATGTCAGTAGTTTTCCCACCTTTAAGAAAAACATTCCGGGAGCTAAAATAGATCTTGCTGCTAAACACATTACTAGAACTTTGCAAGCTTTCTCAGAACGTTATTAGAACAAGCATGGCTCAGTTTAGAGTTGACAGAATCAACCTACCTAGTTAACACTGTGCAAAAACCAAAGAAAAACAGCATCATGTTTGAGTTTAATGTATGTATGCAGGCAAGGGATTAACCTTTGGTAGGAGCTAAGCTAAATGTTTCCATCCGTTCCCAGTGTTTATGCTAAGCTAAGCTAACCAGCTGCTGGTTTTAGCTTCATATGTAGTGTACAGACATGAGAATAGTAGTGATCTGAATCTGGAGGTGTGTTTCCCAACATGTTAAATCATTTCTGTCAGGTTGAAGGCCTTCATTTGGAATGTGGTGATACTGTAGATTAGCATTCAGCTGGATCTAGCCATATCTCTGAATTTGTCTGTAGTTTTTCTACCTTTTAGGATTCTGATCTTTTGAGTGAATGGAGAAAACACTTATTTTGCTTCAAGGCTTCAAGCTGCAGAAGTAAGAGGGTCATGGTTACACTTGTTGAAAAGACAAACAGAACCAAGAACACTCAATGACGTCTCCTCCTTGCTGTTGTTTCCCAGATACCCCAGTGTCAACATCACAAACTTCACCACCAGCTGGAAAGATGGCATGGCCTTCAACGCTCTCATACACAAACACCGGTAAGACGAGATGAATAGCAAAATCCACTCTCCCCAGCTCAGAAATGTAAACACACAAGAAACCCGTCTGCCCAGTGTTGGTCCTCCTCATTCATCTACTTCACCCTCGCTCCATATTTCTTTCCCAGGCCAGATCTGGTCGACTATAACCGTCTGAAGAGGTCCAACCCGACCCACAACCTCCAGAACGCCTTCAACGTGGCAGAGCAGAAGCTTGGTGTGACCAAACTCTTAGACCCAGAAGGTGAGTGACTGATGGAAACTTAGTCTTCATGTAGAACCAAATGTTTATTAGTGTTAAGCCTGGTGGAAAAAAACAGACCAGTGATGTCTCTGGTTTGGCTCTGACTGATTTATCTGCTGTTTCGTTTTGTAGATGTGTTCACAGAGAACCCAGACGAGAAGTCCATCATCACGTACGTTGTGGCATTTTACCACTACTTCTCGAAGATGAAGCAGCTTGCCGTTGAAGGCAAAAGAGTTGGAAAGGTGAGATGAAAAGATGACGTATAATTGTTAGCATGTTGGGCCTTGATCCCACTTTATCATCGCCCTATTTCTTCTTTAGGTCCTGGATCAGGCCATCGAGACGGAGAAGATGATCGATAAGTACGAGACTCTTGCGTCAGACCTGCTGACGTGGATCGAACAAACCATCATCGTGCTGAACAACCGCAAACTTGCCAACTCTCTGACGGGAGTCCAGCAGCAGCTTCAGGCCTTCAACACTTACCGAACTGTAGAGAAGCCACCCAAGTGAGTCAAAGCCAGACCACATCTCCATTTCAGTGTTTCATTCAAGGGTTCTTCAAAATGTTCACAACCTGACCAGGAATTAAGAGGCAAAACTCCCATTTTGGGGCGTAGCTGTGTACTATAAATCCTTATATCATTGTCCAAAAATCTCAAATGTTTGTCGTCATTTCTTTGCAAATGACGCCCTTTGAAAGTCCATAGCAAGGGGAGTCCTCACCAATCGTGTTGACCATGTCTTTGTTGGATTTCCTTAGCAGGTCATTCCCTTTCTTTCCTCACAGTTCCGGCTTCTTTCTTGCCCATTTTTTAGCTTCCCTCTCACCTAATAATTTAAAAACGGCGTCATCTGCAAAGAAACGTCAAGAAAACAGTATGGTTATTCCACCTCAATTCACCAAATTTTTTAAAAGTTCACATCTGACCATCTCATATTTTATTTTTTTCCCCTGTGCATACATATTCTATTAGTAAAACATGCAAATCTGGAGTCATAGGTAACATTAATTTCTGAATTTGAAATTCTTAAAGAGCGGTGGGGTCAATTTTGCCTTGTTTTCTTCACACCAATCTGCGGAACAATGTTTGAAGTGCTGTAACTTATGAAATAATGTAACTGTCTACAGTCCAGTCATTTTGCAGGCTCACTGATATGTACACAACCTTGCTTTAACAGAACAATACAAATCGGTTGGTGCAAATCACAGGAAATAAATTCTGCCTCTTAAGGTAAAAGATAATAAAAAAATTTGGACCAAATTTGCACCATCATTTAATTAGTTTGTATTATTCTATCAAAGCAGGGTTGTACCACTGAAGCCCATATGTACATTAAAATGGGCCTAGAAAGATTTCAGAGCTATAGCTGTAATATTTCTGAAGTTGTGGTACTTCAAACATTGCTTTACAGATTAGCGCGTAGAAGACCACTCAGAAATCGACCTGACCCCACCTTCTTTAAGAATTTTTAACTCAAAAACTAATGTCACCTATAACACCAGATTTTAAACATGGCCAACTCAATAAATATTCATCACTTTAAATAAAAATGTCAAAGTTAAGATGGTCAAGTGTGGGGCCTTTGGTGAATTGAGGTAGAATGACCCATTTGAGGTTCTGTGGATCCTGATATGAGGCTTTATATTATACAGTTAGGCCCCAAAATAGAAGTTATGCCCCTTGTTTCAAGTTGAGGCAGAGAACTTTTTGAAATACCTTGTACTATTTCCAGTCCCGTTTTATTGTCTTGTGTTTTTTCATTATCAGTAACACATTTGCAATCATTTATATCAGGTAAACTTCATCATTTAGTTAAAAATAAACACAGAAATTGTAATTAACACCACTTTCAACACGCCCTCCGAGCCACTTGATCAGGTTCGTCCATGATATTTAATAACATTTTTCATATTGAGTCAGGTTCATCTTGTTAAACCAAACTGATACAGAAGTGGAATTACCTTGTTCCCACAGGCGCCATACACGTATTGGCTTCCGCTGATGTGATGTTGAGCTGTAATCTAATCTGCTCTATTGTGTTTTGTTATTTTTTGTTTGTTTGTTCCAATATTTGCAGAATCCCTTGTGGCTAACTTGTTGTTGTTTCTCAGGTTCCAGGAGAAAGGCAACCTGGAGGTGCTGCTGTTCACCATCCAGAGCCGTATGAGGGCCAACAATCAGAGGGTTTACACGCCTAAAGAGGGAGCCCTGGTTGCAGATATTAACAGGGTGAGATGCCATTTAAAGATGAATGGAATCAGTGCAGAGCCGCATCATGTTTTAATAAAATAAATGTCTGTATCTGCAGTTTGGACATTGGGCATACAGCTTGCATAGATGGCCGAAATTTTATTCATTTATCAAACTATATACCACCCATCCATCCATTATCTGTACACTGCTTAATCCTCTGTAGGGTCGCAGGGGGACTGGAGCCTATCCCAGCCGGCTCGGGCGAAGGCAGGGACTATATACCCGAGGCAGCAATTAAATCACAACTGAATTGAATTATACAAGTAATACTGTAGCTAAACTATACAGTAAAAGCCATGTCTTGAAGCAAATAAAGATCTGACCTCAGAGCTGGCACAAAAACAGAAGTAACACAGCTCGATTTGGATCTGTTTCCCACTGAGACATCTCAAGATTATGTTCATGTAGTCATTTTAACTAAGTACAAGAGTCGCTTCAGGAGGGATGTTCTGCAGCTGACCTTTCACCTCTGAGCTCCTGGTGGGCGAGATCAAGCAGACAAGAGCCTCAAAATTCTGAAACATTATGACGACCGAGTACCAAAGACTGCAAACCCTCATGATGCCTCTGATCTTCTGAGTGCAGGCCTGGGAGCGTCTGGAAAGGGCGGAGCATGAGCGGGAGCGAGTCCTGAGAGACGAGCTGATCAGACAGGAGAAGCTGGAACAGATGGCGAGAAGATTTGACAGGAAGGCTGCCATGAGGGAGACCTGGCTCCTGGAGAACCAGAGACTCGTGGCCCAGGTGAACCAACAACTGCAGCACGACAGCAGCTCATTAATGTTTACATCTTTGACTTTACATTTGTTCAATCCTTGTATGCTGGTTGTGTGGTCAGCGCGGTAGGTCTTTGTTTTTGTTCTGAGATTTTGTGAGAGTAAAGATGCTGTTTTTTTGTTAATTAACTGAAACAGCATGTTGGTTGCACATCCAAATGGGTTGCCTTGGAAACCTGCATGTATAAATTACAACTTTCTTAGTACAAAAACCTATTTGTTTGTTCACAAAGAGGTAGATGTTGAAAGCAGTGGAATTAAAGGTAGAGTAAGTGATTTTAATCCTATTCTCTTCAGTAAACATCTCCTTGCTGTCCACTTTAAGTGCATGCTGAAAACAAATCTAGTGTCCGATTATAGAAAAATGAAACAACACTACCACACATCACAATTCCAGCGTTTCTGTTGCATGTTCAGCTCATGCTCATGCACAGGATAGGGGAAAAGGGAGGTGGATGGGGAATGAAGGATAAATGAGCAGTAAAGGCTAATTAAGGCTGGTTTCCACATGATTGAAGTGAACTTTGGAAGGGACAGCAGATGCACACGTGGTTTTATTCATAGTACAATCGGTAAACGTCGGCCTGCTACACGGACGGTCGCGTTTTCCCTTATATCAGACACAGAAAAACACATGGGTGTTTCTGAAAAGCTGCCTGGGACTTTGCACTGTTTGCAGAATACAGCAGCTTGTTACAAATTGGGCTGCGGCACCATGTCAGTGTGATTCTTCCTGAGGCGTGCCTAGCTCAGTGGGGCGCAAAATAGCACGGGATTTCTGGAGAATTCAGAACTTCCCACTGCGTTTTGGCACCGCACAGCATGTACAAATCAAAGCACCTTGAAAGTCCTGGCAGCCACTGCTTCAATTATAACTCTTTCAACGAGGAACTGTAAAGGTGTTGAATACAGAGAGGCCTCTTGTACAGTCTCTCCTCAAAACAAGCATTTGTTTTAAGCACGATTTGTAAAATTTGCATCTGAAATTTACATCGTGTGTACCTTTGTGGAGACGAGGAAAGCATGAACTGGTTATCTAAATATTCAAACTAGCTAATTACCAACAACCTTTCTCCAGAATCACAGACTCCACCTTTGATTAGTAAACTACTTTACTCAAAATGTACTTCACATATCAAAAGTAAAAGTAGACTGTTGTGTATGTGTCATATAGATTAAACTCTTGGATTATTGTTACTGATGCAATAATGTGTAAACAGCACTTTAAAATTGTAGGTGAATATATTGGAGCAACTTTATATCAAGGGGAGTTTCATCTGTAGCAATTGGACTAAGTAATGAAACCCTACTCTACGGTCCCCACTGACTTGATCTGCCAAATAAATGTTGTGATTTTAAAAGAACAATATTTCCATCTAGAATTGGGAGCAACAGACATCCAAAGTAACAGAAAAACGATATATTAAATTCACCGTCCCCTCTTCTGTCCTCAGGATAACTTTGGCTACGACCTGCCAGCAGTGGAAGCAGCAAAGAAGAAGCACGATGCCATTGAGACGGACATTGCCGCATATGAAGAACGTGTTCAGGCCTTGGTGAACATCTCCAAGGAGCTTGAGTCTGAGCGTTACCACGATGCCAAACGGATCGACGTGCGCAAAGACAACATCCTGCGTCTTTGGGACTACTTGCAGGAGCTGCTGAAGGCTCGAAGGGGGCGTCTGGAGAAGAACCTAACCCTGCAGAGGATCTTCCAGGAGATGCTGTACATCATCAGCTGGATGGACGACATGAAGGTACAACACAGAGGAGCAGAATACATACACTGAAGACATTTACTTTCCAAACATTAAGCTGATCAGATTGTTTCCTTCTCTTCTTCAGGCTCGGCTGCTGTCTCCTGACTTTGGGAAACACTTGTTGGAAGTGGAAGACTTGTTGCAAAAACATGCTCTGGTTGAGAACGACATCGCTCTGCAGGCCGATCGGGTACAGAGCGCCAGCGCCTCTGCTCTCAAGTTCGCCAACGGAGATAGTAAGTGCTATCGCTCATGGTGCACTTTGGAAAAGAGTGTTGATTGTTTTCATGAATTCCTGTTGGTGTTAAAAACATTAAACACTGCTGTAGAAGAAGAGTGTTGAAAAGGCTTTATTTTAGGGTAACAAAAAAGTATTGCGTTGACACTGCTCTCAAAACATTTCAAACAAAAGCTTAGCCCTAACTTGAAGGCCGAAGCAATATATATGGAGTACGAAAAGCATTATGAACTGTTCCAACATCTGCATTCAAACAGTAAGTGCAATTAGTATGCATTTCCTTTCTTTGTAATACACCAAGTTTTAAATCTGGTTTTAATGTGTGGAGTTTGTTCATCCCAAATTGCAGATATGAAAAAATAAGGTGATTTGGCGACACTGTAATGTCCATATATTTGAATATGTGTCTAATATGTGTTAGTTCTATCATAATTTCCCATCATGACTAGTATAACTTGCCCTCCAAACAGTTTCCACTGACTCTAGCATTCTAGAAATGTGAGGAAAGCTAACCATCAGAGAAAATTAAATGAGTAAATATGTATGTAACCATGATGTTGTCCTTTGTTCTCTCCCTAGGCTATAAGCCATGTGATCCCCAGGTGATTCGGGACAGAGTCCAGCACCTGGAACTGTGCTACCAGGAGCTTTGTGCTCTGGCCGCCCAGCGAAGAGCTCGCCTGGAGCAGTCTCGCCTCTTCTGGAACTTCCTGTGGGAGGTGACGGAGCTGGAGAGCTGGATCAGGGAGAAGGAGCACATCTTCTCCTCCCTAGATTATGGTAAGGACCTGACGAGTGTGCTGGTGCTCCAGAGCAAACACAGCGCCTTCGAGGACGAGCTCGGAGCCCGCCGTGCCAACCTGGAGCAGCTCTTAGCAGAGGGGGAGAAGATGATCCAGTCCAAACACTTTGGCTCCCCCAAAGTACAAGAGAGCATGGACGACATCCGGAGGCAGTGGCAGCAGCTGGAGGAGCTGGCTGCGTTTCGAAAGCAGAACCTCCAGGATACCCAGACGTTCTTCCAGTTTCAGGGAGATGCTGACGAGCTCAAGGCCTGGCTGCTGGACGCCAAGAGGCAGATGAGCAGCGATGACGTCGGCCATGATGAGTACACCACCCAACGGCTCCTGAAAAAACACAACAACCTGAAAAATGAAGCGATCAAGAATGGAGCCACCATTGATGCTCTGTCCAGACAGGCCAGCGGACTGCCAGAGGAGCTGCAGAACACCCCTGATATCCAGAGACGACTGAAAGACATCAAGGACCTTTACATGGAGCTCATGTCTCTGGCTGACCTGAGACAGAAGAAGCTGGATGACACTATGGCTCTGTACACCATCTTCAGTGAGACGGACGCATGTGAACTCTGGATGGGCCAGAAGGAGACGTGGTTGGTGGGTTTGGAGGTGCCTGAGAAGCTGGAGGATCTGGAAGTTGTGCAGAACAGGTACAGAACCACAAATGTCATTATCAAGCACTCCTGAATTAGAATTGCACATCTGGATGAATAGTGTAATTCACAAAAACCTGCACATGATACCTCGAAAACAAACTCCTATAATCTAGCAACCATGTCTTTATGCATCACATAGATTGTACTGATGTTTTTTTTAAATGAAACTCTTCGTGTTTTCAGGTTAAGCATTTTAGCTCAAGATATGGCAAATGTTCAGTCGAGAGTGGACGACGTCAACAAAGCCGTGAAACAGCTCGAAGACAGCAGACACCCTCGCACCAAAGAGGTCAAGGACTGTCAGACGCGACTGAACAAGAGGTGCTTTTAATGAATACTTCACCGTTATACCTGGAATAAACAACAAAAAAAGATGAATATTTTTCTATCTTGTCTCCTGGAGCATGTATGAAGTTTTGATAAAGCCTTTTTATACTGGCCTCATCAAATAAAAGTTCCTGAAGAGAAATCATTAATTAATTATTACTAATATTCAAATAGAGACAGTGTTAGAAATGCAGAAATTTGTATACAAGAAAGCACAAAATTGACCATATGTGAAGAATTATGTTTCTTGTTATTTAATAATGTAAAATTGAATAAGAGGATTTTTTAAAAAAGCAGTTTCTCCAACAAAATTACAAAATTGGTAGCAAATTGTTTATTTTTTCCTCCAAGAAACTGTGAGGAAATTACAGGTCCATATAATAACACAATTCCACAAATACTTTGATGACATCAACGTTACGCTACATGACGTCAAACTAATTTCATCCTTCTCCAGGTGGGAGGCGTTTAAGGCCATGGTGGAGGACAAGAAGAGGAAAATAGATTCTGCTGTTAGTCTGCAGAACTATGGGTTGGAGTGTGACGAGACAGAAGCTTGGATCAAAGACAAGACTCGGGTGATCGAGTCCACGCAGGACTTGGGCAATGACCTGGCAGCAGTGATGACCATCCAGAGGAAGCTGTTTGGCATGGAGAGAGATTTAGCCGCCATCGACACCAAGCTCACCTTCCTGAGGAAAGAGGCCGACCAGCTCGCTCAGGACCATCCAGAGAACGCAGCAGACATCTTGGCCCGAAGAGGAGAGCTGGACGACGCCTGGGACACTCTCAGAAAGACCCTGAAAGACCGAGAAGACTCCTTGGGCGAAGTCAGCAAGTTACAGACCTTCCTGCAAGACATGGACGACTTCCAGTCCTGGCTCTTCAAAACCCAGAAAGCCGTGGCGTCTGAGGAAATGCCCGCTACCCTGCCGGAGGCTGAGGAGCAGCTGAGCCTTCACGACGCAGTGCGTGAAGACATAAACAACCACGAAGAGGACTACCATCGTGTGAGGGACACCGGTGCTCAGGTCACCCAGGGTCAGGAGGACGATCCTCAGTACCAGCAGCTGCTCCAGAGGCTGAACGGCATGGACCGCGGCTGGTACGAGCTCCAGAAGATGTGGGACAGTCGCAAGAACTTCCTGGACCAGGGTCTGGGCTTCCAGCAGTTCATGAGGGATGGAAAAGCTGTGGAGGCCATCCTCAACAACCAGGTACTGCACTGTGTATATGATTGTAAATTGACTCTTAATGCTGTCTGTGTTTAAGTGGAAGAGACAACAGTTACTGGGTGGTAATGATGGGTTAGAGATGCTACAATTACTTAAAAGAATGTGGTATGAAGAATGCAGCGCGGTCAGTCACCACACCACACGTTTGTTAGGTAATGCAGTCAGCTGGTCGTGTGTTTCAAGACTCTTTCCTTGTTTTTTCTTCAACCTTTTGCTGCAGGAGTACACCTTGGCCCACATAGACAAACCCGACACCTTGGACGGGGCAGAGAAGGCTTTGAAGAAGCATGAGGACTTTGTGAGCACCATGGAGGCCAACGAGGACAAGATTGACGGCGCTGTTCAGGGCGGACAGCGGCTGGTGGACAGCAACAACCTGTACTCTGGGAAAGTTCAGGACAAAATGGACTCAATCAAGGACAGGTCAGTGGCTTTGGTCAAAATTCTTTTCAATGAAGTGAGAAATTAATAAAAGAAAGAAACGATTGCTGTATTAATGTAATAATTCAGAGAACTCTGACATAATTCCAACAATATAGAGCAGGAATAATAAACATAGTGCTGGTAAACTAATGATAATGTCAAATCTCCATCTATATTTTAACTATAGCTGTAAAAGTATAGTAAACATATCCTTTGTGGTCAATAATTAGACAAAACGTGCAAATATTTAAATGAGAAATAAAATTATTCCATCTCAAATCATCAGGGGTTTTCTGCTCAGTCATCTCTGATATGCTTGAACCTTTTTTAAATATCACAAACTATGGATATATAAATGGTATCTGGCCTTCTGAGTTTTTTTTTCAAGAAAATTACCTACTGACTGACTTTCAGTGCGTTTTTTTCACACATTGAAATTTGAGACTACATCTCAGGGATTAAAATGAAAAATGTGCACATATTAAGAAAAATATATTTTACTCTGTTGTACTTTGACTAGGCTATCTAACATTTTTTTGTTTTTGTGGTACAATTTGTCAGCTGTAGAAGTTGAAAATTACTTTCTTTTTCGTCTTTGTGACCAAGTATTTCATATTAAAAAGTATTCTATATGTTTTCAATAGTATTATTGTGACATGCACTTTAATGTGGTTCAGAAAACATCACTAGCTGACATCTGCATTATCATTTTTTTGTTAAGATGTGCTCAAAGATGCTACTTTTCATGACGGCTTCATTTTATTTTCATATTTCAACTCACCAATAACCTGAGATTATTTCATCTACTTATCTAATACTGCAGATCTGAACTGAAGGACATGATGAGAAATAGCAGTGAAGATTTCAGGCTTTTATCTGTTATGGTCCCTGAGATATTGTTGTGCGAACACAGCCTCCAATTTCAATGCACGAAAAAAATCACGAATATCTATAATAAGGCGTTACCATGTGGGCGCAGGTCCCCAACAGTGGTCGTGAGTTCGAGTCCGGCTCATGACCCTTTGCTGCATGTCTCTCTCTCTTTCTCTGCTATACCCCCTTCCACTCTGTCTCTCTCCCGCTGCCAATAAAGTGGAAAAAAACTCCCCCAAAAAATATTTAAAAAAGAAACATCCATATTTTATGCTTTAAAACTTAAGGCAAATCCGAAATGATGGAGCAGAACTTGTTCTAAAAGTTTCATGCTTTTAGATGGGATGACCCGACATCAATGGAAACAAGACTACAACCAACAAAAAATAAATAAAAAATGTAAAAAATAATACTTAAAAAATAAAAAAATGATGCATAAATCTAGAATTAAATTATAACAGTGATGCACTAACCAATGTGATGCTCACAGCTCTGCTTGTTAACCTGAATCCGTTAATTATTCACATTCTATAAAGTAGTTTACTGCTATTTTTATGAGCTGGAATCACAATTAAGTGCCTGATATATTGGAGTGGTACTTGTCCCTGTTTCAGCTGATATTTCTCTGCAATGATATGTGACTCCTGAATTTTTGAGCATCTCCACAGCATATGTACCAAAGTATCAGCTCCATCATGACACCTCCAGCACTCTGAGCTGTCAGTCAAGCTCAGTCTATGCAGCCTGGATGGGGTACAGTAGGCTCTATTTATGGTTTAACATTGGATCAGTACTGTCTGCAGTTCCCTTAACATTATTTCCCTCTTTCTAAGAATCCCTCCTACATTCTGCCTCTGTAAATGTTAGTTTCCAATGCCAATTGCAGGGACAGGGACAGGGACATGTCTAAAGGTTTTTAGCTTTCTCTCATTGTGAGGGACAAAGTTCGTACCAGTGGTGGGTGTAAATACCTTCAAAACGGATTCTGCGGTTTGTTGAATTCATGTCTAAGTCCCTCAAAAGATTCTAGTTTTAAATCCCTTAGACCTGTGATATCTTTATAAACCCATTTTGAATCCAAAGGTGCAACATATCCTTAGGAAATGCTGCAGAATCAATGCATATAAAAGCCAAAGATGCTTCAGTAAAACGCAACACCAAATTCAAGACCTTCAGGATTGTACCGTTCTTGCTTAATGTACTGAACTCAAATGCTTTCCACTTAAAACATTTAACAAATGGCTTTACTCTCAGGTGTATGAGAAGAATTTTATGTTTATCTTTCCAAAGTCTTCACTTCAAGTCTTTGCTTCATTTTAGGTGCAGCTGCTGAGCTCATGTAGGAAGATTTATTCCCTCTGTTTTCTTCAGAGTTCGGGCTCAGCACTGAAAAGGCTTTCTTATCACTATATCATTAGCCTTAACAAGAGTCTGTGGAGAGGCCACGGGAGCTACTCCCATTAACTCCCACAATTCAGCTTGGTAGACGGGCACCTGCAATAATGGATATTGATCTTTAAGTGAGAGCTATTCCTCACAGTGCAGCGGAGGAACAGATGACTGTTTCCCAGCGGAGGAGGAGCTCACGTGGATTCATGTACTGCGTCTTAGTTTGTTTGAATTATGTCACAGAGGGGATCTGTTGGAGAAAGAGAAAGGTTTACTCGGTCCGCAGCTGCATTTTTAATGCAATTCCTTCATTTGCTTTTTGATCTGCAGGCACAACAAGAATAAAAGAAGAGCTGAGGAGGTGTCTGAGAAGCTCAGAGATAACCGTGACCTGCAGCACTTCCTGCAAAACACTCAAGATGTGAGTTCACTGTCAGTCTACTGCTAATGTAATCATCGTGAAACATCAATTAGTACATTAATTATTGGCTTAATTATTCCTCCACTTAGACTTGACATCATAGTGTTTTCCTCTTTTTATCTCTTGATTATTGTGGCTAATTTGCCAAACACACTCTGCTGCGTTTAGTACAACACTGAATTTGTTTCTTCCCTGGTTGGGATAGGGGTCCCATTTGGCTAATTGGTAAATGTTCTGTTGTCTAAAGATAAAGAAGTAAATCCTGCTTGCAGAAAGTCGCCCATGCACAAACTTCAACAGATGATGTTTAGATGACTTTCCAAAGTACTGCAGCCATTCTTGCAGGGATCTCAGCCGTTCCCACACTGGAGACGAGGATTTCAATCTACTTTTGCTAATCCCTAGTATTCTTTCTGTTTTTTTTTTTCTCTCCGGGCTTCAGCTGACTGTGTGGATCAATGAGAAGATGCTGACGGCACAGGACACGTCGTACGATGAGGCCAGAAATCTCCACAGCAAATGGCTCAAACATCAGGCCTTTATGGCCGAGCTGGCCTCCAACAAGGACTGGCTCAACAAAGTAGACCAGGTCAGTGCTGTGAAATGTGAGCAATCAATAAAGCTTATCTTAACTGTAAAGGCTGCAAGGTGGAGGCTGTGTTTACATTTATACGTTTACTGAACTATGATGATATATATAATGATTTTTTACTCCTGTTATTATAATAAATACATATAGTTAGATGCATATCACAGATCACATATTAGGTTTTATCTATTTAGTATTTGGTTTACCCACAATAACAAATAATCACTTCATGCTTAGTAGATTAAAGTAGATTTAAAGATTAATTTGTCACATGTTTATTCAGTATGTGCAGTGAAATGCAGGGCGGCCTACTCCTGAGGACGAGCGTGCAAAAATAAATATGACTAAATAAAACATTTATATGCCTGTTTCCAGAAGTCCTATAAGAAATTTATAATAGAACCAAAATGCACGATTGTTTGTTGTGACAAAGACGCATGTGTTTCAATGATTCAGTCAAGACAATAAGAGTTACAGGAGGAAACAAGAAACTTTTACTTTTTTTTAACTTTTAAACTTTTGCTCACTACTGTAGGCTAATATAAGAATATGTCAAAGAAAGTTCAAGGTTCAAGACTTAAAAAAAAACAAATACAGTTAATATCCAATGTATTATGTGAATGTTTAAACCCTAAAACTTTCAGTATGTAAAAATCTAGAATGTACATGTGGATTGTTGTCCAGGTTTTGACACATTAGCTCGATAAAAATCAGCAGCAGTACCTATTTATTTTGGATACTTCACATTAAAAAAAAGATCTTGATGAATTTTGCAATTCAGATGCACTAAATCTTGACATTAGGGTTTTGTTTTAGCACAAAATTAACAAATCAAGGCATATTACAAAAGACATCTGGATTAAATTTATTCTTTTATTCACATTTATCCTCAAATAACCTCAGCTAAATCATCACGTAGCATCTTTTCTCTATACAACTCTGTATAAAACAAGCTTTTCTTTCTGCTTTTGTGGTTACAGGAGGGTCAGGAGCTCATGGAGTCCAAGCCTGAGTTCGAGCCTATTGTGAAGGAGCGTCTGGCTAAGCTCCACGAGCTGTGGGACAAACTGGAGTCCACCACCCAGGAGAAAGCCCGGCTGCTGTTCGATGCCAACCGCTCGGAGCTTTTCGACCAGAGCCTGGCCGACATGAAGAAGTGGCTCAGTGGGCTGCAGCAGAATTTACAGAGCGGAGACGAGGACGTTAAAGACCTGACCAACGCCAACATCCTGCTCAAAAAGCATCAGGTCGGTATCTCAGTAGAACACGCTGTATATACTTTAGATTACTGTGCTGTTTGTCTCTGCGATTCCTCACTTCTTAAAACATAATTAAAAGTCATCACTGGATCGAGTAGTTTGTAGTTGTAGCTTTGGCTTATGTGTTTTCTAAGGATTAACTCTCAGTGAGCGTCTGTGTGTTTACCGTTGGAATCCGAGCACAACAAATGTGAAAAAACATGTCTGAAAGAGAAATGAGAACAGTATCTATGCTAAACTGTTGCTTTAGTGAAACCTAAATGTGTATAAAATTATATTAGAAACTTTACTTGAGCCAAAAAACAGGCACCAGTTTCACACATAAAAGGAAAGACTAACTTTCCGTGGATTTAATTTCCGCTACATCCTGATTAGGCCCCTGAAAGGCTATTCATCTTTTTTTCCCTCTAATCACGTTTCTCGTGCCAGATGACAGAGAACCAGGTCCGTGACCGGGCGAGGGAGCTGGAGGAGCTCCAGGAGGCCGTCAGGAAGCACGGCGGAGGCAGGGAGGACCAGCCGGAGCTGGAGGCCGAGCAGCAGGCCCTGCAGAGGGACTTCCAGCAGCTGCTCACACCACTGGCCCAACGCAAGGGCAAGCTGGAGGCCGCCAAGGCTGTCCATCAGTTCTACAGAGACCTGGCTGATGAACTTGTAAGCATGGATCCAATTTCAGAGCAGAAACTGCCCGCTCTCACTGAATGATGAATAGAAAAAAAGAGATTTTGAAGGATTAACGGTGGCTTTTGAATGACAGCAATATATATATATCGCTTATTTTAGAAGTATTGAACTTCAAGGAGGATTTTTTTTCCTCTCCAAGAAATGGTAACTTATTCATTTGGAAATAAAGTTTTCAATTATAGTATGTACATTTAATATGCGAGATAACAAGACCTTCTGCTCTTGACTCGAGGTGAATTGGTGTAAAAGCTTTAATCCCTTATTGGTTTCACTGCTGAAATCCACTTTAGTCAGGTGAAGGAGAGAGCTTAAGGAAGGATTTTTACTGTTTGAAGGCATTTAGTCAAGGGCTATGCAGGATAAGCAAGATGGTCATGGACATTTTTTATATTTGGTGTACATCAGAGATCTATGAAAAATTTTCTCAGTTTCTGCTTTATTCCTGTCCTTATCTCCATAATCTACTTTTGCTTTTTGCTTTTTTCCCCCCTCCATCTCAGCTCTGGATTGAAGAAAGGATGCCCCTGGCAATGTCACAAGAGCATGGCCACAATCTTCAGACTGTGCAAATGCTGTCGAAGAAGAACCAGGTGGGGATTTTTTCTGTAGAAAATGAGTTGAGGTTAGCTGTAAATGAGTTGAGGTTAGCTGTAAATGCCGCTCACAGTTGCCTAGAAGTCAGGGTGATGTCTTTATCGACCCCGTCCCACTGGTAGAGGTGGCGGTATTGCTTCCATTTTCAAGTGCCATCTCAAAGTTAACCCTATTTCCACTCCCTCGATTGAATCCTTCGAACACATTGCCTTTAAATTACTCTACCCCAACCCCCTGATAATCGCTATAATCTACCGCCCCCCCAAGCCAAACCCGTCATTCTTCTCTGACTTCACTGACCTCATTACACATCTGTCAGCCATCTCACCCTCAGTTCTACTTCTAGGTGATTTTAACTTCCACATCGACAACAAAATGTGCAAACACGCCTCTAATTTCTTGGACCTCCTCGACTGCCTAAACCTTACTCAACATGTCAACTTCCCCACCCACTCCCATGGCCACACCCTGGACCTAGTCTGCTCCACTGGTCTCATCATTCAGCAACTCACCAGCCGCAACCTCCACATCTCCGACCACCTGGCCATAATTTTTGATATCCACCTGCCCACCCCCATTCCAAAAGAAAAACGCACCATATCCTTCAGAAACATCAAATCCATCCAGCCCCAAGACTTCTCAGCCACCCTCAGTGCTACCCTAGGTAAGTCCCCCCCTCTATCCGGTAACCTGGAAAACCTTATTAACCACTACAACAACTCTCTTTCCACCTGCCTTAATCAATTAGCCCCCTTAAAAACCAAAACTGTTTCTTTTACACACTCAGCCCCCTGGTTCACCGCTGATCTTCACCGCCTAAAATCACAAAAACGCCAACTTGAAAGACTCTCTAAAAAAACGGGACTCACAGTTCATCTACAAGCATACAAGGACCTCCTTCAACTTTACAAATCTGCCCTTATCCATGCCCGCTCCACTTATTACTCAAACCTCATTCACGCAGGCTCCAATAACCAAAAAGCTCTTTTCTCCACCGTTAGCAAACTTCTCAACCCCAGTGATATCACCTCAAGCTCTTTTACTACTGACAAATGCAACTCATTCCTGCTGTTCTTCCAATCAAAAATTGACTCCATTTATACCTCCCTATCCACGCCGCCCCCTTCCCTTGTCCCCTCCCTCGCCTCCCCTCCTCCCATCACCTCTCCTCTCTCTAAATTTTCACCAATCTCCGAAGATGATCTGATTAAAATCATCACTTCCATGAAATCCTCCACTTGCATTTTAGACCCCATCCCATCCTCCCTCGTTAAACTTGGCCTCCCCACCATATCTCCAATTATCACCAGAATTGTAAATTCCTCTCTTAGGTCCTCCACTGTCCCTCCCTCTCTCAAACTGGCTGCCATTACCCCCATTCTCAAGAAACCTGGACTCAATCCTGATGTTCTCAACAACTTTCGGCCCATATCAAACCTCCCCTTCCTTTCTAAAATTCTTGAACGTGCTGTTGCCTCCCAAATTAAGACCCATCTCACCAACAATGCCCTCTATGAACAATTTCAATCTGGTTTCCGTACTCACCATAGCACTGAAACTGCCCTTCTCAAAGTCACCAATGATCTCCTCCTCTCCTCTGACTCTGGCCTACTTTCTATCCTCATCCTCCTCGACCTCACTGCAGCCTTTGACACAATTAACCATTCCATCCTACTTTCCCGCCTAAAATCTCTCGTCCACATCACTGATGATGCCCTCACTTGGCTTACATCATACCTTACAGACCGGAAACAGTTTGTTTTCATCAACAACTGCTCCTCCTCTACTGCCCCCCTGTCCCAAGGCGTCCCACAGGGCTCCGTGCTTGGCCCTCTGCTCTTCATCCTCTACCTCCTCCCTCTCGGTCAGATTATCCATCGCCACGGCCTCAGTTTCCACTGTTATGCTGACGACATCCAAATTTACATATCCACCAAATCCATCGACCCTCAGGCCCATTCCACCCTCTCAAACTGCCTCTCAGATATCAGCTCATGGCTCCAAACAAATTTTCTCAAACTTAACTGTAACAAATCTGACATCCTCGTAATAGGTCCCAATTCCCTTGCCTCAACAGCCAAAGACTTCCGCTTCTCCTTTGACAACTCCACCCTCACACCCTCACCCCACTGCCGTAACCTTGGAGTCATTTTTGATAATAAACTCACCTTCTCCCAACACATTAAAGCCGTCACAAAAACAGCTTTTCATCACCTAAAGAACATCGCCCGTCTTCGCCCCTCCCTCTCTTTCCCCGCAGCTGAAACACTGATTCATGCATTTATTACATCTCGCATAGACTACTGCAACAGCATCATATATGGCACAACCTCCAATCTCATCAACAAATTACAGTACATCCAAAACTCTGCTGCCCGCCTCCTGACCCACACCTGTTCCCGTGACCACATCACCCCTGTCCTCCAGAACCTTCATTGGCTTCCGGTCCCTTACCGTATTAAATTCAAAATCCTCCTACTCACCCACAAAGCCCTCCATAACCAGGCCCCCTCTTACCTTAAAGACCTGCTCCACCCCTACTCCCCTTCCCGTACCCTCCGTACTGCCAGTTCAAACCTCCTGACCGTCCCTCGGACCAGGCTCCGAACCTGGGGGGACAGAGCCTTTTCCGTTGCCGCCCCCTCCCTCTGGAACTCGCTCCCTCAACACATCCGTGACACCGTTGACCCCTCCATTTTTAAGAGTAAATTAAAAACACATCTGTTCCGCACTGCCTTCAACCCATCACCTAATTAATCTACGCACATCACGTCACTTCTTCCTATCTTTAACTATATATATTATTTTATTTTTATTTTATTTTTTTTGACTCTTTTTCAAATGTGTTTGCTCTGTTTTCTTTCTGATTTCGCTGTATATTTCTTCATGTAAAGTGTCTTTGAGTTCTGTAAAAGCGCTATACAAATAAAAATGTATTTATATTGCTTGTTTAGTTGTACTGATTGTCCAAAGCACTATTATACCACAAAGAAAAGCAGCAAGTCCTCTCATTTAAAAAGCAAGAATCAGAATATTTGGAGTTTTTTTTTAGTGTTTTTAGTTGAAAAATGATCAGCATAGTTGTTTTTTTTTCTGTGGCACTCAATGTAATTAATAAATCAACTAGCTGTCAGTGCATATTACGCAGGAAATAGATTTTCAGCTGATTAAGAAAAACATAAACACCATTTGTTTACCTTATAAAATATATCAAGTATTAGGGATAGACAGATTATCAGCCTGGACGATTGTCGTGTCCGATATTTGGCATTTTTCCGATATCCGGTATCTGTATTTTTATTGTTTCAAGTACAAATTGCGAAACAGGAAACACAAGCCGTTGCCACAAACCAGGAAATTAGCTTCTCTCACAGTGGCTAAGGCTATGCTAACGGCTAGCAGCTAAGTTAAAAGGCAGCCACAGATTAACTTGAAACAGAGTCTTTCTAGAGTTATTGTCTGGAAAACAATAACAAATAATGCTTTAAGATATGGAGCTTAGTGGGTAATAAAAGTGACAGAACAGCAAAAGATCAAGAAAACAGAAGAACAAGAGACGTAAATGCAAGAGACAAACTGATCTGTCTCAGTTGATTACACATAAACAGAGCAGAGCATCCTAATTTAATCACTCCGATTTCTATTTTACATAATTAGTTATAGTTGCCCTTATTCCCTGTGCAATATCTAGTTTTCCTACATATACTAGAAAATATGCTACATAGGTATTTGTCTACTTATGCAAAATCCGTGCCATATTAATAATTGTCTCAGTATTTCTATTCATGCATTCATCCAAGAATCTGTGCTATACAACGAGCATGCGCAATACTGTTATTTCTAGAATTAGTTCTAATGTATATTTTGGTTTATTTTTGTACTACATTTCCTAAGTGTTTTGAATATCTTTGCTGCTATAACACTGCAAATTTCCCCACTGTGGGATTAATAAAGGCTTATCTTATCTTTATTAATGAAGAAGTCTAGTTATCGACCTTTCTTGATTACCAGTAAAAAACTGTATCAACATTGGCCATAATAAAACAAAAGAAAACAAAATAAAAACACCACATTGGTCAACCTCTACCAAGTATTTTTGAGTAAGTTGTGAGAAAAGTGTTTTCACAGTTGCAGAGGGAGTTTAGAGCCACTTGGACCCGACCATATTGTCTCTGGAGTGATGAGTTATACTCCCTGTGTCCTTTCTGCCCAACAGACGCTGCAGAGGGAGATCGAGGGCCACCAGCCTCGCGTCGATGAAGTGCTCGAGCGAGGGAGGAGGATGGCATCTGCCGCCAGTGCGGAGGGCAGGCCGGAGGCAGAGCGAATCACGGAGCAGCTGAAGGAGCTGGAGGAGGCGTGGGCCCGGTTGCAGGACGAGATGGCCAAGCACAGGGAGAGGCTCAACGGCTCCAACTTGGCCCAGCAGTACTACAACGACGCAGACGAGGCCGAAGCCTGGATTGGGGAGCAGGAGCTCTACATGATCGCTGATGAGAAGGCCAAGGTGAGGATGAGAGGAAGTGCTGCGCGTGAGAGACGGGGGAACAGGCTGATTAACTCGGGGGAAAGTGGCCACAGATGCCAACGAATCAGATCTTATTATCTAAATCAAAACAAGGCATATCATGCTGTGCAAATAACAAGTGGCACTGCATGCATTAACATGATTACATGGTTTGGATTTTCATCAATTAAGGTGACACGCTTTTTATAAGTGGCACCCTCTATTGAGAGCTCATTTGGAGTACTTTGTTTTGCTTTGATGTGCCGCCTCCTGTCCGTTTATTCGGATATTTATAGTTTTTCCTCTTTTCTCCAGGATGAACAAAGTGCCATGCTGATGCTGAAGCGTCACATGATCCTGAAGCAGGCGGTGGAAGACTATTCTGACTCCATTCAGAAGCTGGCTGACCGCGCCCAAAAGATGTTTGCAGAAGACCATCCGGATGGGTTTGTGCTTTTGATTATTTGATGCACACACTACAAAAATGACATTCCAACTCCTTGTGAAGATGCTAATTCACTCATGTTGTCCCAGTCAGTTGTGGTTTAGGGTGATAAGAATGACAAGCATGCAAAATGTGTGTCTTAATCATATGCTTCATCTAGAGTAAACCTAAATCCAATCTCTCTGACCTGTTTCTAATTATCTCCATCTTCCCTGCATCTAATTTTTTCCTACCTCGTCTGCAGGGAGGAGATCATCAGGCGACAGGGACAGGTAGATAAGCAGTATGCCGGTCTGAAGGAGCTGGCGGAGGACCGCAGGAAGAAGCTGGACCACACATACCACCACTTCCTGCTGAGCCGAGAGGTGGAGGAACTGGAGCAGTGGATTGCAGAGAGGGATGTGGTGGCCTCGTCTCAGGAGATGGGCCAGGACCTGGACCACGTCACGGTATGACGCACAAATAACAATAATATGAGAAAAATACAGGCATTTTAGCACATGCAGAGAGAGAAACTGGGAGGAAAACTGGTAGGAAAATCTGAAAAATACAATTTAAGTGCAGCAATTTCTTTCTCTGAGTGACACAGGCTTGATTTTATAGTCACCAGGACAGACTAATGTGAAGCTCTCCATCTTGTCTACCCAGGAAAATCATAAATTGGTGCCTTAGTGCTGACCGGAGCCAGAAAGAGAGAAGATTTTACACCTATTTTAGTCACAACATACGTTAGTCCTTACATTTGTAGCCTGTCAGTTTTCATATTGGTTTTAAAATTTGTACTTTTCTTTTAGGCGGCTATCACTGATGTTTTCACAATAACAAAGGAAAGAAGGTGAAAGAAGTTGAAGGGGGCTGAGAGTTATCCTCCTGGCTTTATATTATATTTCATCCCATTGTTTAGGTCTCAGACCACAACTTTACTGCTTTGTTTTATTCTCACTGCACCAAGGGTTTGTTTTCGTTTGTATTTTCTCTGCTTTCTCATGATTTTGTGGATATTTAGGTCCAAAAAGGTCTCTCTCACTTCCTGTAGGAATTTCAATTATAAAAATGTATCAACAACAAACAGGAAAAAAAATTAATATTTATTAATGTTATCATTAATACTAAAATACTACTATGACTAATACTACGACTAATACTACGACAATGGCAAAGAAGACTATGAAGAAGACTACAAAGAAGAAGACTACGAAGACAAAGATGATGAAGAAGTCTATGAAGAAGACTACGACGAAGAAGAAGACTATGAAGACTACAAAGACAAAGATGAAGACTATGATGAAAAAGACTACAAAGAAGACTACAAAGAAGACGAAGATGAAGAAGACTACAACGAAGAAGACTACGACGATGAAAAAGAAGACTATGAAGAAGAAGAAGCAGACTTCGACGATGATGAAGAAGAAGTAGTAGTTAATAATGAGTTTACAAAGTGCTGTACAGACAGAGGGCAAAAAAGAAAAGCAGGATACACAAGAAGAACACTAAACAAGGAGAAGAACCAGAAAGACAAAAGTGGAAAAAATAGAGTAAAACATGGTAAAAGATTTTCAAAATAAATCAACACCACACAACACAATGAAAGAACCAAAAATGCCATATATGCAAGTACGTAAAAAGAATAACTGGAATAAAAGAAAATGGCTTAAAAAGGCTAAAAATAACAAGATAAGCTAAGATAAAACTTTGTTAATCCAAAAGTAAATTTTAAAGGCTAAAGAACAAGGCTAAAAATATTAGTAGAAATAGTAAATATATATAAAAATAAGTAAATAAGTATCTAAATAAAGGGTAAAAGAAATTAAAATGAAAAATAAAATTAAAATTAATTAGGCGATTAAAAATATAAATGCGAGCCAATAAAAATGGGTTTTAAGGAAGTGTTTTGAAATAAAACATTAATTATGCTGTGTCTGTTGTTTTCCATCAGCTTCTGAGGGATAAATTCAGAGACTTTGCGCGGGAGACGGGGATGGCGGGTCAGGAGCGAGTCGACATGGTCAACCAGACGATAGACGAGCTGATCGAAGCCGGACACACCGAGGCGGCCACCATGGCAGAGTGGAAGGACGGCATCAATGAGAGCTGGGCTGATCTGCTGGAGCTCATTGACACTCGAGCTCAGCTGCTCACCGCATCTTACGAACTGCTCAAGTAAGACAAAACAGTATTGATGCATCAGTTGAAGAGATTTCAAGTGAAATCCTGAAATGCAATATAACCTGTCGAAGGAACATCTGGATGCGATATCACACCGAATCAAACTTGTTCGTATCTGTGCGATGATAAATGTGATGATAATAAAGGCAGAGCTGTAGAAACTAACACATCGATCTCTTTCCTCTCAGGTACTTCGATGATGGAAAGGAGCTGGTGGCTCAGATCCACGAGAAGCAGAAAGAGCTGCCTGAAGACGTGGGTGAGGACTTCAGCAAAGCAGAGTCCTTCCACAGAATGCACGCCGCCTTTGAGAGAGACATCACCGCTCTAGGCAAACAGGTATAACAGAAGGGATCAACCCTTTCACTCAGATGGAACACAGCAGGCAGCGGCCAAGAGGCAAACTTTGATGATTCGTATCTCCAAGGGGGGAGAGAATGCTGCAATATTTGGGCAACTGTGAAAAGTTTTCTTAAATGATGAGAGCCCATTCAAGGCTGTGTAGATTTGTATCGTCCTAACCCTGAACTGGTCATTTATCCCTGTGATTTGGGATAAAGGATCAATACTTTTATGGGTCACACTACTGCATGTAAACCCCACTCAGCAGGTTTAGCCCCTCTTAGCTTATTTTTTTAATTACAGCCAGCAGTTTTATCTTCTTGGGCCATTTTCACCACCCTCGTAAACTTGTTTTTCTAAAGTTACCAATTAGTCGATGGTTATAGTTGAAGATTTCTAAAGAGCCTCCCTCAGGCGTTTTATGGAAAATAAAATCAAAACTAAAGGCAGTGAACGTTTGGCCTGTAGTTGCCAAATTTCCAAATCTTCAGAATGAACGCACGTGTGTTTCTACGAGTTACAACAACACTGCATGCTCAAAAAATCAATAAATACCGCTTTAAATCCAATAAAATGGGAACATAAACTTAAAATCACCAAATGGACATTGCAGTTAGAACACTGACCGCATAAAATTAACTTTGTTGCATAATTTGGAGACAAAAGTCACAGTCCTGCTGCCTACATAGCGACCAAAATATTCAGTAAAACTGCTGTATTAGTGAGAGATGCTTCATGGAGAAGTACTGTTTTACTTATTTTTATCTTTTTAATTAATTCAAATGCAAAACCCCCTCCAGACGTGTTTAAGAATTTAAAATTATGCTGCTTTGAGGAATAATTTGTGTCTCATATGGTTATTCTCATTAAAAATTGGTTAAAAATGTGTAAAATTACATCTGTGGTTTGACTCTTTTGCGTCCAGGTCCAACAGTTCCAGGAGATGGCTGCACGGCTTCATGCCCAGTATGCAGGCGACAGAGCGGACGCCATCCAGGCCACAGAGAGGGAGGTGGTGGAGGCCTGGAAGGGGCTGCTGGACGCCAGCGACGGCCGCCGGGCGGAACTGGTGGACACGGCGGAGAAGTTCAGATTCTTCACGATGGTGCGAGACCTGATGGCCTGGATGGAGAGCATCATCCAGCAGATAGAGACTCAGGAGAAGCCGAGGTGAGACTCCAAGACTGATGCAATGCAGTTAGAATTGGAAATAAGACTGAGGCTTCTGAGTATTAAAATGTCAATTTTACGCACATCAGTTTAAATAACCAACAAAAATAGGGACATAAATGTTTATTCTTTGGGTAAATTTAAATTTAAAGAGCTTGATTGAGCCTTCTGTATGTATCAATAGATAATTGCTTGTTTTTCTGATGGTCCAGTGATACAAAATATGATAAAAGGCTCAAATTAATGAATAAAACAAATATAAAACTACATTACTGTTAAATTTTGCCATTTCCAAAAACGCAAAAGGGTGTTTTTTTTCTAAATGGAGATCTGATAAAGACAGAAGAACACAAACCTGACACCTTGACTTTTGAATATTTGAATTTCAGTTTTCTTTCACATTAATGTCAATAAAAATAAGAATTGGATATTAATTTAGATTAGGAATAAGAAAAGGTCGAGTTAAAACTGTTTTTACTGGGAGCATGTTTATTTTTTTGGATAGTATCACAGATGTATTCAGACAGTCAAAGAATAAACCTAAAATCTTGACCTTGGAGTTTTTCAGACACACTTTCTTTCAATAGTCAAGAAAAAATGGGCAGATTATTTTTTGAGGAGTTTGATGGTGCGAGTAAAGAACAAAAGAGCTTCCTTGAGTTTATTCCCAGGTATACAGTATTTCTGTATATACGTTTATCTACATTGTGGAAATTTGGAAACGAACCAACTTAATAACATGGAAATTAATCCATAATAAAAAGTAAAGGACACGATAATCTTAATAAATAGTATTCATGTTATTAAAGGTGCAGTAAGTGATTTTTTACTGCTCTATCTCAGAAGAAAAGCTTTAACTGATTGTAAAATTAAATTTGTTCACAAGCAGAAAATATACAGCAACACTTAGTGATGTAGTATTTTATCTACCACCCAATTTATCTTCCTAAAGAGATAAAACACTGTAATTTTGCCAGTCTGGCTGTGGCTGCAGTTCCACTTCTTACCAACAGAGGTAGATAAACTTCCTGCATTACCTGTCATCACTTTCTATCCTGCCCTCCTCTGCATCAGGGATGTCTCATCTGTGGAGCTCCTGCAGAAGTACCACCAGGGGATCCGCTCCGAGATTGAAACCAGGGGAGCCAAATTCACTGACTGCACAGACCTCGGCAAGGCCCTGCTGACACGCAAGCACCGAGACTCCGCCGAGGTGAGGCTTCAGCAGCGAAGGCAGCTTCTTTTCATCCTCGGATGGGCCTCAAATTGCTGCTTTCATTAGATTTAATTACTTTTCTGGGAGTGATTGTTCCTGTCTGGCACAATGGAACCAATTGGATTTCCGGGAAAGAAAAAAATTCCACTCATTTTACATTCATCAGGGAGACTATAAAGCAAACACTAATTAGAAATGGAAAAGCCAAAAGAATTTAAATAAGCAATTGACCCCGGCTTGAATTTAACGTTCGGTTAATTACTCCACAATACTAATTCTTGGAGGATAATAGACAGTCTTGGGGCTGAGTTGTTTAATAATGCTGATAGGTAACTGCGACTGTATAACTGCTTGTGCTAGATCAAAGAGAAGCTGGTGCAGCTGATGGACAAAAGGAAGGAGATGATGTTCAAGTGGGACGACAGATGGGACTGGCTGCGGCTCTGTGAGTAAAAACTACACTCGCCTTACAATTCAGCCTAAAAATAAATCCGGCACATGCATTATTCCTTTCACAAAAAGTGCCACAGATCACACATCAGTTAGTTTCACAACTAACTGATGTGAAAGCTCGTATATGTACAAACCTTTGTACATGAAGGAGCACCGAGGCTTCTGTTCATCAAAACGCTCCGACAAAAACAAGGATGCAAGTGTTGACTCCCCAAAATGTTGTCACTTTCCAAACACTTTGTAAAAATGTCCTTTCTTTTCCAAAAATGTCCCCATTTCCAAAAAATATATACTCACTCTTTAAAAATATTCTCACTTCCCTAAATTCTCAGATATTGCTCACCTTAAATCACCCCAAATCCTTCACGCTAAAACCAAATACTGGCTGTTAACTTGATTGCATAATCCCATAATAAATTCTCTTGTCCAAATAATGGCTACATGATGACCTGCCTTCATTGCATCCAGTGTTGGAGGTGTGTCAGTTTGCGCGGGACGCCTCGGTGGCGGAGGCCTGGCTGGTCGCTCAGGAGCCTTATGTGACCAGCAGAGACCTGGGTCAGACCGTGGACGAGGTGGAGAAACTCCTCAAGAGGCACGAGGCCTTCGAGAAGTCCACCGCCACTTGGGAGGAGCGATTTTCCGCACTGGAGCGCCTCACTACGGTAAAGAAAAATCACATTTTACAGAAAAAAACATAACTGATTTCCTCTGTAGCTGCTTAAAAACACCAAATGAGCACTATGGTCCTGTCAGAAGCAAATCAAATGGGCAAAATGTTACGAGGCGAACTTTAAAAAGCACATTTTGCGAAGAAGAGAGTCTGTTTATGCCACTAAATAGGAGGAAATAATGGATTTCTATAGGCTACTGATCCCATTTCACTACTGTGTTGCAGCTGGAGTTGCTGGAGTTGAGGAAGCAGCAGCAGGAGATGGAGGAGTTCATTAAAGAAGAGCAACGCTCAGATAAGGACAGCAGGTATCTGTTTATGTAGGCTGCCACCAATCAGTGATCAGTATGATTCACTGCATCTGTTGGTGGTTTTAATGTTGTGGCTAACTAGTGCACATGGAATTATTCAGCAACTATAAAAGGATAAGTCTGGGGAAACTGCATTGTTTTGTTTTTGTCAGTAAACCCCGTGAAGAGATCAGAACCAACAACAAAGTGATCCTAAATACTGTCTGTGTATCTAAAGCCCAATGTGGCTTATTCCTCTGTGCCTCCATTGTTGTCCAAAAAAACTACTGAAAAGACACCAGTGAGCCACAACAGTGCACTGGGTAGCATGTTCCATCATTATCATGAACTGTACTTTGTTTTAAGTCAATCCCACATACTCCATCCTTCTATTGTTAATAGACAGATGCATAACAAAGCTAGTGGTCCCAGACTGCAGAGCCCATATTAAGGAAGCTATTTGGTGTTTTTCAACACTAAAGGTATATTTTTATGACATGTGCAGTAGGAACTAACGATCTGATGCATCGTTGGTTTTGATTTTACAGAGGGCTGCAGTACGAAGATTAGTAAGTTAGCAAGGTGTGTTGGGCCTAAAGTCAGAGTTTTCAGCATCACGAAGGTGTCTCTCTTTTAACCTGGCTAGATCTCCATGGTAACTGATGCTGAGGAGATTTAAATCTGCTGGAAGAAGCATCTCCCTTTAACCAAATCTTTTTCCTGACTATTCTTAATGAGCGATACAGATTCTCAGCTGAGGGATTATGTTATATATGCAAACTTATTAAGCTGTGCATTACTGATATCACTGAATAAGATTGTGCGGTTACAGTATCGCACACTGTATGCATTGCACTGCCATGGTAACCCCACATGTATTCAGTTAATGATAGAAATCACATAAATATGTTTTTATGTTTAGTCCGTGTACACTGCTGGTACTGCAGCTGATAGAATAAATGGATTGTGCTGCTGGTATTAATTACACAGAATATTCAATCAGTAACATTAATTTCACTTTGACTTGGAAAAAAATAAGGTGATATCCTGCATTATTGAACAGTGGCAGACCTTAATGCACTTCAGTGTTTACATATATGACATTTAACAGCTCTTATGTGCAGCTACCAGTTAGAAATAAGCGGCTGCCTTGATCGGTACAAAAAATATACTGACTCACTGTTTCTACCAGCATTCCTGTCTTGCATCATTTGCAGTCGCAGTGCTTTTTACCGTCATACATTTTTATATTCCTCACTGAAGCAGCTGTACACCATCGGTTCTTTTTGTGCAGCAGAAGAGTCAAATGGCACATTAAACGCCCTCTTTCGTGTGAATGCACTCAGAATCTGAAGCAGAAAGCCTGAAGAGTTAGCCAAGAAAGTTGATAACCGCCTTCATGATACCCGTTAACTCTGACTGGGGTTTTCGTTTTTGTCGAGGCGACTTAGTTGCTTTGTAGTGACTTGTTGACAATAACAAATACAGAGTACCAATAGAACTGTGTTTTAAACTTTATATATAGTTCCTATCTCTCCGAAACATATATAAATCTTCACCTGCTGCTCTTAAAGGTCTCTCATGCAGACTCCATGCTGCTCTGTTCCCTGTAGGAGAGAAGATACAGGCTTTGTAGAAGAATCTTCACAGCTCTACACTATGGAGGAGCAGACTCTGGTTAGTCACTGCACTTACTTCGCTGTCACCTCTGTTTCAGCATACTGATTTGTTCCTCTGGTTTCTAACTATTTTTCTTTATTTTGCTCCAGTCTGGTGCCGTGGAGCCCAGTTCAGGTCTTCTTGAGGGGACAGCCGGTGACTCCACAGTGCCCATGGTGTCGGAAATAAGAGAGAGCGCCTCTCTGGAGCTGCAGCCTTCTCTCTCATCGGTGACCCCCAAAGAGCCAGAGAGGGCAGCCACCATGCCCATGGAGCCCCTCAGAGCGCAGACGGTGCTGCAGGAGGGCATGCTGGGACGCAAGCATGATGTGGAGGGCTCCGGAAAGAAGGCCTCAAACAGGTGTGTAATAGAAACGGGGACCACAGTCCTCTTCACTGTTCCAAGCATTCATTTGTTTTACTTCTTTTCTTTTCTTTAAAATCTATTAGCACACTATAACTTGCCGTGCAAACTTTCATCAGTCACAGCGGGCACCTCGTCTGCATTGATGCTTTCATTATTTCAGTTACTGCACAGAGTGCTTTTCAAATCAATCTGGCTGTCTGGAAGAGGAGGAAAAATAGAAATATATAACAATTTAAAGGACGCCAATACATTATTTTGTATTACAGGGCCCTTTCCAACATGCATGCACTTTATAAAATACTACAATGCCGTTAAAAACATATTTTAGGACATGCTAGAGTGTGTTTTCTTTTTGCCTACAGCTGTGTTTTACACTTTTTTGCCGTTAACAATCTGTTTGTTCCACTTATTATTGTGGGCATCCAAAGCTGGAGTCATAGGTTTTGATTAAAACATCAAAAAACTCAATATATGTGTTTGTAACTACATTATAGCACATTATGAATGCTAAAATATGGGTTTAAATTGTAAAATAAAGGCCAATTCATGTTTTTAGCATCCTTGGGCGTTATTGATGCAAACTCTAAAGAAAAACAGTGGATGCTTAAGCTGTTGCATTCATACTATAATATGCATATTATAGAGTTTGCGTTTCTTTATTTGTTTCGATCTTTAATTGGCTTTAAAAGCTAATTTTGCAGCAGTTATGTACTTATATACTCTCAGTCTTTAGTAACTAAAAACTTTCAGTAAAGAACTCCACGATCATATGAATCTGAAATCTTGCAAAAGTATAATCAGTAAGTAATAAAGTATTTCTATTCTATTCTATCTACTTCTCAAATTAAGGCTTTGTATAAAAAGATAATCAGATTGCTGCTGTCTCCTTTGTGATTCTAACATGATCAAGTTTAATTCAATTCTACTGTAAATCAGTTTGTTAATAAGCAAACAAGCAGGCCAAAAGTTTGGTTTTACTCCCACCATAAGTCTGCTTTTGCTTTACAGAGGATACGACTGTGCTCCTGTTGATTACTTAAAGAAGAAGTTATTTATAGTCTCTACAGAGCAGCTCACTTATGTTTAATTCATTCATTCTAAAAAAATTAAGTCCTAATGGAGCGGTGATGTTGTCGTGGCTCTTGTAATTGGAATTAAATTAAACTGATTATGCATTATTGTGAGAAATTAACCTGAAATGATTGTTGTTTTTCCTTTTTCCTCTCCTTCGCCATCAGGTCATGGAACAACCTGTACTGCGTGCTGAAGCCAGGTCAGCTCTCAGCCTATAAGGACGCTAAAAGCTTCGGCCATGGAACGACGTATCACGGCGAGGACCCTCTATCTCTCAATAACGCCACCTGGGAGATGCTCACCAACTACAAGAAGAAGAAGCACGTCGCCAAACTACGGTAAGAATCATATCCATCTATCTATTTCTCAGTTATCTCACTATTAAAAGACAAGATTGACTTTCTTTACTTAAGAGTTAGATGAGGAGATGAGTGTGGTTTTCTGTGCACACTATCATTTGTATTCCTTATTTTTGTAAAGCACGTAGAGCTGCATTTTGGATTGGATTGCTGTGTAAATAAAGCTGATTATCAGTGTTTGACAGCTGCAGTGACTTCTTGGAGTTTTGTCAACACTCTAAAGTTTCCAAGCAAACACTCCAGGAACTCAGTGCCCCGCACATAACCCTACTGTAACACCACTTTTGTTTTCAGTTTTTGCAAATAGAAGAGATATGAAATGTAACCTGTAGAGGTGACAGGAGATGGATTTTTTTTTTCCTTGCGCCACAGCCAGGCTGCCAGTTTCCACCTTAGCCAAACTAACCACCATCTAACTTCAGCATTGCATTGAACAGTTCAATACGAGAGTCAATGTTCTCATTTAACTCTCTGCAAGAAAGCAAATAAGAACATCTCCTCAAAGTGTTCTGATAAGACAGGGACAAAATGCAAACTTACCCTGTTCAAGCATATGGGACTTAATGGAATGCATGTTAAATTTAGGTAAATACTTTCTGGATTAGAGTCTTTGCCCAGATTGTAGCAGTGAAGGGGCTGGTTTAGGATTTACAAGACTTCAGACCAGATCCGTTTGGTTTTTAGAAATCAGCATAAATGGTTATGCAAATCAGCTGGCAACAAAAAAAGAGAATAAAAATCAGTTAATGTAATTTGGAAGTGAAAATAAGTTAAAAAAACAAAACTCCACAGCAACCGACATAAAATGATTTGTCTCAAAAGTCAGTGCTCTGTTAAGAAAATTATGAAAGGTGCTAAATTTGGGCTCTCTGATGCGTACTCAAAGGTTTGATAAATAACTCTTATAATTGTGAAATCACTGAACATCCCTGGGTTTTTTCTAATCAACTGACTGAGGATCTTAAAATGAAGATGTCTACAAAGCAGTACAAATATCAAAGCACTTCAAGTTTGCAATTTACACTGTCCAAAATGCCATGAAGAAATCCAAGGTGCCTCAATAAAAAGAAACTGGACTTCTGACTGACTGGTGAGAAGTTCCAGGTATTTATTCTCACCCCCAACTCATATGACTCAAACCTTATAAAAGACGTTGGTCTGTGTATGTAGGTTTCTGTAAACTTTCGTGTTGAGGTTTCCATCCTCCATAATGTGCAAAAAAGGCAACTTGTTTTTTCTGACATCCTCACTTGTAAATGTGACGTTTCCGCCCGCTGGGTTGATGTTCTGTGAAGGCTTTTACATCATGGGTTATTGACCAAGGTGTTGTCCACATATCTGAACCAGTGGCTGGGAGCTGTTCCTTCAAGGAGCTCAGTGCTCTGCTTTCACCTTCCTCCTTGTGGAGATTGACCATGATGGGTGGCACTGGATAACCTATGGCACTGCAGAAACCCTCATTGTGCTTGAACTGGGTTTAAGTTGGCTCTGCTGTTAAGTCGTTTTGTGATAGTCTGCCTCAGGTGTAGCTATATATAAGAAAAAAGTGAGGTGGCATGAATGATACCAAGGTTTCATTTGGATCCAGTTTCAGTTTCTGAACTTCGGTGGGATTTTGAATCCAGAGGTGAAAAGATGCTAACGCCTCACATCCAAAATCACATCCAAAGTTCCTCCAGTTTTGTCAACAAGGTCCACCTACTTCAAGTACAGTTAGGGTTTCTACAGGCTGCCATGGGTTCTCCACTCTCACTCATTGTGGCCAATCTCTACATGGAAGACGTACGAAGCAGAAAACTGAACTTTTTCAAGGGAACAACTACCATCCACTGGTTCAGATATGTGGACACCTTGACCAAAAACCCAAGAAGCCTTCACAAAACACATCAACTTGATGGACAGTAACATCAAGTTCACAAGGGAAGATGTCAGAAAAATAAGTTGCCTTTTTTGGGCTGCTGTATATATCAAAGAGGATTAAAGGCTCAAAATTGAAGTTTTCCCTACATGCACAGACTGACACCCGCTGTTTGACTCCCACCAGCCTGAGAATGGCCTGACCAAACCAGAGGGATAACAAAAGGAGCACACACTGAGGAAGCTCTTAAAACTTGTAGATATCCCAAGTGGGCCTACACTAAGTAAGCTAAAAGATCTAGAAAAAAACAGCACAACAATAAACAAGAGAAGAAAAGACAAACAGGCAGAATAGCGTTGTCATCCACTATGTACCTGAACTGTCTGAGAAACTCCGAAGGATTTTCTCCAAACACAACATCCTTTAAACCCAACAACACCCAGACAAAAAAAATGGTTCAGCCTGAGGATGTAAGAGCCAAACTGAGCAGGGTTATATATACAGTCCAATGCAGTGAGGAGTGCACAGACCTATATGTGGGCGAGAGTAAACAATCGCTTTACAAGAACACTGAAAAGCCAGCTCCTCAGGACAAGACTCAGCAGTCCACCTGCATCTAAAGGATAACGGACGCTTCTCAAAGACAGCAATGTCCACATTCTGGAAAGACAAGACAGATGGTTTGAGGGAGGATGGAAGGAAGCCATCTATGTTAAACTGGAAGAACCACCTCTACTCTCACCAGGCAGTTTTACCAACATTTACACCTTGTGCCATGTGAGTCTTGGGCTGTTAATGAGCCTTGTGTCATGTGAATAGAGGTGAGAATAAAAACCTGGGACTCCCCAGGATGTCTTTTGGATGAAAGGTTCTTCAAGAGCTAAATAGAGAGTCTAGATGCTTTCTACTTAAGAAGTTTATCATGATTACTATGACCCGGGTGACTGAGAATCTACACAGGACGAACCGTGAACAAATCTTAGATAAAACTGCACATCTGCCTGACAAAAAGGCAAAGTAAAAGGATCACCAGAAAGGTTGTTTGGGTTTAACTGGAGCTTTTCTTTCAAGGAAACATCCCTGGAAATAAATAAACTCAAGCAACTGCCTCCATTTTTCATATAATTAGTGCAAAACTACAAATTGTAGTTGTAGAAAATCTTCATAGAAGCTCTAAAATACTAGAAAATAAACTGCATGAAGGGTCTCCATGGAAGAGTAATAACAAGAATAAGACAGACTGAGCTCTCTGGCCACAATAACCAAAGGTGTGTTTGAAAGAAAAAGGGGAGCAGCATTTAATAAAAGAACATGTTGGAGGTGGAAATATTCTGCTTGGGGTTGTGTGGCAGCCAGCACATATAGAAGGAAGAGTGGATTCCACTAAATATCAGCTATTTTTATCAGTTTTGGATAAAAATGTCATGCTGTCAGTCATGAAAATGAAACTAAAAAGAGGCTGACTTATACAGCAGAACAATGATCCGAAGCAGACCTCTACCTCCACCATGGACGACTTTAGAAATGGCCTCTTACTGATCCTCTGACTTGCGCATAATTAAAAATGCGTGGGTGCATCCTAAACATGCTCTGTGCGCCAGACAGCCTAAAGCCATCTCAGAACTTAAAGTGATTTGTGAGTGAATGGAAAATTCCACATCAAAAATAGAAAGACTCTTTAAATGCTACTCCAAAAAACATTTAACTCTATAAAACGGGCGACAAAATGTGTTCCGCAAGCTGTTATGACAGCCAAAGGGGGACTTACTAAATGCTGACTCAGTGGGGCGCCTGAACTTTAACACATTTTACATTTAAGTTGTTTTAAGATCATAAAAAACAAGTATCTGCATCAACATTTAAATAAATGCTCACTTTTAATGTCTGCTTGCTGCAGGGGTTGGATTGACTTCATTTCACTTCAAAAATGCACAAAAAAATGCAATTTGCTTTTGCATATGGCTGTATGCTTTAAAGAACATGCACTCACTTTAACATAATGACTTGCGCTCACTTGGCTGCAGTTGCTGGTAGAAACAAACAGAAAGCTTTTCGAGATATACTAGCAGATGTCTGAGTTAAACTTTTTTTGATTAGTGAAATTTTTTTAAGGAAAACTTTATATTATGCTAGCCTAATGGTGTAAACGGAAATATAAGTTGTGCTTTTTGTTTTGTATGAACGTCATGAACTTTTCTTTCTCCTCCACAGCCTCGCAGACGGCAGTGAATATTTGTTCCAGTGTAAAGACGAGGTGAGTTTCTAACCACGGAGAGATAGAAAAAAAATATTTTTAGTAAGCATATAATACTCAGTGTTTTGGACTTGACATGTTCTGTTCAAACAGTATTATGTTTGTTATGTAAAGCAGTAGAATGTAATGCTGCATTTACATTTAGTTTTAGACTGGTTTGTTTGATGTTGCAGTCCATGCATTAGCATTAGCATTCATGTACAAAGCTGACATATGTGAGGTTGTTCATATTCCACTCTGAATCAGCCTGGGAGAGATTCACCCTCCGGCGATCATTAATTTTTACAAAATAAGAATGCTGAGAGTTATTTTGTTTCTATGCACATTATGCTGATTTAACCTCCCGAACACCTTATTTGAAGTTTAATTGTTAAAAGCCACCTCCACTTCTTCAATTACGCAAATAGCCTGAGACAAAAACACACACTGCCTGTCTGGACGTGGACTTCCCTTTGTGAGCCCCTGTGTGTGCGTTTGTGTTTTTGTTTTTAATTTCAGGAGGAGCTCCAGCGTTGGAGCCAGGCCATGGAGAAGGCTGTTCAGTCCCTGGCAGCAGAGGAGGCGTCGGGGCCCTCAGGGGCCAAAGCCCACAGCCTGCCCCCTCCCACCTCCTCGGCTGCCCTCCCTGAGCCCAGCTCTGCCAAGAAAGACAAGGAGAAGAAGTTCAGTCGCTTTGCCAAGAAGAAATAAAAGGAGATGGCAGGGAGGGGGGGCGGTTGCCTAGGCAACCTGGAAGGAGGAAGTTGTATTTGTGTACAATCAGTCAGAGCGAGCTTTTTAATCACTAGATTTTTTTATATTATTTTGTGAGATTTAACTATTGTAGTTTAGGTTAAAGCCACCACTCTTTCGCCTGTATTTAAGCCAGTGTACGATTACAAAAAAGGTCCACTTATTTTTTTCTCTTTTGTGTTCTTTTTAACAAATGCCAGATTCAAAGCATTAAATTAAAGCACAGGAATGCTCCTTTCACACTCAACCAAAGAATGTTTGTAAAACTTTTTGTTAATTTAGCCGCGTTTTTTGTTTTGTTTGTTTCAGTAAGGCATGCTTTGATATAGCTGTGTACAATATGAAGGCCTGTAATGAAAATAGGGTGACTCAAGAGTACTGAAGAGTACTTGTACTAATCTGCCTTATAAAATGGTTGTGAACTGTAATACTGTGCTGTTTGAATTTGGAGCACTAAACGCTACTTCTAGAGCCGGAGTGAATTTTAATGATCTTTGAAAAGCTTTGTAAATGCCGTGTAAAGATTTGATGATGAGTAAAGCGCAGTGCAGCGCTGTACAGTGCAGACACACCATGTGTAATTGCAGTTATGCAAACTAAACGCTCTATGCACTGTGAAGGGTCTGACTGTTGAGATTTTTAATTGGTTGCCGACGACGTGCGAGCAGTCATGTGACACCCCAAGCAGTCAGTTCTGAATACGGATCTGTTCAGGCTGTATTCTTAACTGAACTGTGGCAGTATTTATTTCTGTGAACTTGAAATATATTCAACACTTGTGTATTAAACTCTTAATTTCATATCTATTCATTAACATATTTACATATACAGTATATATCTCTCCAGATGCATGACGTATGTTTTACCTTAGTTTGATATGGTGCTATTGTGACATTCTTGAAATTTCAAGCAAGACCAACTTGACCTGCCTTCAACTTTGGCTTGTAGTAATACACATGAGCAAATGCATTCAGTTAGTACATCTGAGGGGTGTTTCATAAAGGTGGCTCAGAAAAAGCAACAGCACAGCCAGGATTAATCTGTTTGCCCAATTAAGTCTAGACACACAAACCTATCAAGAAAAACTAACAAAGAAAATGTTTGCAGACTCAGAAAAGCACATATTAGACACCAAAACTCCAGCAATGAGCAAAATAAAACCTGCTTTAAACAAAACAAAAAGCTAATTTTGTCACAGTGTTGCGGGTCAGTGGTGAGAACACCTCGGTTAATTGCCAAGCTCTACTTGTAATTATGACTTTGTGGGTTTAAGTCCCATGTGAGGGACGTCGTTACTTGTATTGCAAATGTTAAAAAACTCACATGCACCAGCAAAAACCATTAAAGAACTTAAATAATTAGTAAGACCACAGCCAGGTAATTCATTTTAACACAATACAAGAAGATAATTAGCATATTTTAGAAACTGGAAGTTCTTGATTTGCTTATTTTAATTGCAATCCACTTCTAAAGACCAACTAAAAATAAGACCAAAGTGGCACAGGTTCAAACTTTAAGGAAAAAGTGCAGTACATGTCAAAAATGTATCGCACTTCAAGAGTTTGGTGCAAAGAGAAACAAAATCTCTTAATCCAAAGTCGATCAAAAAGGCAAAATGATCAGAGAGACATGTAAAATAACCTACAAAACAACTCCAGAGACAGAAAATGACTACAAAGGGGTGTAAAATGATCACAACCAAAAGCAGAGCCGCCACAAAACAACCACACTGACAGAGAATCACTACAAGGACATTCAAAAGAACTGCAAAGATGCTAAACTATACAGCAACAGGAAAAGACCACAACGAGAAGCAAAAATTCAACACAAGTAGAAAAAGAAAATGACTGCAAGGCAGTGCAAAATCATAAAACCAACTGCAAATTAATCTAGAAACAATTACAAAGACAGAAGATTACTACAAAAAAACCATACAGCAACACAAAACAGCAGAATACAGATCTTAAAAAGGCCACAACCAGAAGCGAAAACAACCACAAATCGACTTAACAGATGGAAAATGAGGTGCACAACAAACCACACAGAGACACAAAGCAACCGCAGAGTTTTGTATTGCATCTCTTTAAGTCTAGAAATCCTATTCTAATGTCAGAGTAGTGTGTGTTCCCAGGAGGCCAGACTTAAACCTTCTTCATGAAATAAACAGCAGCCATGAAATAAGGCAGATTTAACTGGCAATCCTTGCTTTGTGAAACACCCCTCCGATCTCGGGAGCTAGATTTATACAACTTAATACAAATGTTGAGTGTCACATTCTTAAATCAGGTGCTCTTATTTGTAAAAGCATATTTAAAAACCAGCCAAAGTCTAGGACAAGCTGAGGGTCGAATGAATCTTGACTGCTTTTTCCCCAAACCACGCAACAGGACCAGGCATGCTCTCTATCTAAGGCCAGGATCATGCAGTAGCAGTATGGAGCTGAGGGAATGTGTCTTTGATATGAATGTAAAGGGGAAGGAATAATGAGGAGATTTAGGAATTCTTCAACAGTAAAAACCATTTCAGAATAAATCCACACA
Source organism: Dascyllus trimaculatus (assembly GCA_024666655.1). Lineage (NCBI taxonomy): Eukaryota > Metazoa > Chordata > Actinopteri > Pomacentridae > Dascyllus > Dascyllus trimaculatus. The sequence continues at coordinate 21,056,509 of CM045462.1, read as the reverse complement.
TGCATAGAGTATTTAAAGTACATCTTTAGATAATTATTCCTCTATCACAGTCTCCCACTGCCGTCTTTGCCTTGTACTGTGGGCTCCGTCCGTGAACTACGACCCAACTCCAAGTGACCTCAATGAAACGATGGAGGTGTAGAAAGATAAACGAGACTGTTCAGCTCAAGAGTTTTCCATGGAAATGTGGTAGCATTGTGATGATCTCTGCCTAGATTATCTGCAACAATGAGTAAATCTACAACCTAAACACACGTTAGAAAACTTTCAGAGTGCAAGCAGTACGTCATGACTACGCTACTAGCATCAACAGCCATATTTTTCTGATACACACACACCTCGAAATGGTTTGACAAACGTGCATCACATGTATTCAGTCTTGTTTTGGGGTTTTTTTTTGGGACACTATATCTCCAGATTGTGACACTTCTGCTCATCCACTTTATTTATTCCTCCACTTCTTCTCTACCTGCCTTTTTCTGTTCAGTGGTTTTTAAATCTGCATTTTGTACTCTCTAGCTATGTAAAATATCCCAGAAAAAAACATGTTGACAGAAAACATCGACTACATTTTGAGAGAATAAAGTTTAATTTTAAACTCCTGAAAGTGCACAGGTTGGGTTTGTTTACTGACCATTCTGTTGCTGATTTTTCCTCCCTTTCCCTAATGGTTAATACATCAAACACAAAGGTGCATTAAAATGGACTTCAGAGAAGATTTATTGAGTGCAAACAATTTAACAGAGGCAGGCACGAAACAAAAGGCATTTCCACTTTCAACAGTCATCCGTCAAACGAGCTAATTTCAGATAAGACGAGCTGCATACGAACATATTCAAAACAGACAAAAGTGTTGTATTTACATTCCAGTGGCTGTTGGTAAAACAATGAATGAACAGCCTCGAGACAGTAAGGCAGCTTTAGGCTAATTAGATCTCAGCTCATAAATAACAGGCTGAGGTTGATCACTTATAGCAATACAAAGCCCTGAATAACAGTTCATTCCAATCTTTACAAACTCAATAGGTATGCGCCCGCAGCAGAGCATGCAAATTATCATTTTTCTTCAAAACAAATAAACCAGGAGATGCAGATGCTGGGAGATATTTCCAGCACACTGCATTACTTTATCGTTAGCCAATTTACCTCAGCGAGACCTTAACAAAACCTGCCAGAGCTCATTGTGCTTCCACACTTTACCCCCTTTAACAACTTTCATTTACATGTATACTTGGGCATCTTGCTGCCAGCAATAATTTCTCAGCCTGGCCACAGCTCGGAGGGGGGAGGAAAAAAAAACAAATTCAAATTATGCTTTCCATCATCAGATGTTATCATTTTACTGTAGCTGCGATTGGAAAACTGACTATTTGCAGAGCAGATGCAAGAGGCTGTTACAACACAACCACAGATCATCTATGAGGCATTACCAAGGTCCCTGCAATCAGCTTCATTTTTCACAAAACTGCTGCATAAGCCGTAATGACAACGACCCACAGACACTAAATCAGCACATAACCGCTGAGAAATTATTCAGAATTAGACCACGATCATTTGTATTTCAGGACGGAACATCTGTTTTCATACATTTACAGACAATTATCAAACTTGAGGAAATTAATTTTCCGCATATTACCTTGTGTAGGAAGCTCTGCATTGGCTGTTAAGTCTCCTCTGGGGAGCTATAAATCTCTATTAACTGAGAGGTAACGAGGAAAGGAGAGTTAAATTAGATTAACAGGGCGACTATAAGCAATTAATAAACAGCTACAGTATGTTTCAGTATTTACAGCAACACTGCAGTCAGAATGAAAAACCTCAAGAAACACTAAATATGATGTACAGCTGTCGATCTATCTGCTGTTTCCCTTATTGGTTAAAAAAAGGCCTCAGAGGCGGTAATGATAAACACTCCTCATCATCCTCGTTGATGCTCCTTCACATCTGAAGGACAAACAATTGCAATAATGTTTCTAACATCAGGTCAGCGCCCCTTTTTTTTTCAAGCAGTTACAACCAACCTTGGGCTTCCAATCAGTCAGAAATTGTTAAAATGTAACATTAAATTGCTTTCATTCAGGGGTAGGCGCTTTGAGTTCAAACATGAAAAAGATCCGCTATGACTCACTCCAAAGCACAACATTTAATTCTTTTTTTTTTTTTTTTATAAAATTAGCTTTTACATCTGAAATGGCAAACATGACATGGGAACAAAGTGTTGGAAAAAAAACAGACAACTTTATTCACAAGTCATTTCTGCTTAAATGCATAATTAAATAAGCACATAATCTTCAAAACAATACACAGAGATACAATAAACTTAATTACACAATGACCCTATAAGGATTTGACCAAGATGCACTTCAGGACAAAGTCAACTTTCTGATTTTTTCATCATACACGTATCAACAACAAGGCTTTATCAGAATGGATCAGTTACCCTCATCCATACATACTAGAGACACACACACCCACACACACTAATAGTTCATAGTTCCTGACTTTAAGAGAAAGGAAAAGTTAAGTATAAAGAGCAGGTGATCTGTGCTACTTCCCTTCCTGTGAATGTCATATGATATGATGGTGCATATTTGGTATAAAACAGCAGTAATATGGAGTCAGTCACTTCCTCTGTGGTGCAGTTTCTGATATCAACACTGCTCCTCACAGTCCAGCATAACTATGTGTGTCAACGGTGGTGGACAATTTGAAAATATGCAAATGTTTGTATACTCCACGAACATCTCAGTGTAGTAAAGGCAGGCACATTACTGGCAGAACGTCTTCCTGATAGAATTTTATTTTCATTTTGTCAAAGAGTGTGTGTGCTTGTGTGTGTGTATGTGAGAGCGCGCAAGAATACAGTGTGTGTATGTGTGTAGCAAAGGAGGCTCAAGGTTGATAGATAAAACTGGCAGAAGAAGGATTCCTCGTCTATTTGATGAGCTTGTTGGCTCTCTGGTTCGCTTCATCAATGCGCACCTTGTTCATGTCCGCCTGAAAGAAAGACGACAAAAAAAAAGGTGAAAAGGGGGCAGTACTTTGTCCGGCAAGTCACCATAGCATTTAGCAAACATTAAAAGGTTCAATGTGGAGTTTTGTTATGCACTATGAAGCAGTTTTTTATCCCCATTTTATCTGCATTCAGTTCTGTGAATGGTTCGGAAAGTATGCAGGTGGGCTAACATGCCGTGTTACGCAGCAATGTGCCAACAAAGACAGGAGTAAAAACAGCACTACCAAGTAAACACGCATGTCAACAATGCAGGATTCTAACTCTTAAATATCAGCATTTCAAATGTTTTATGAGCAAAGTGTTTTTTCCACACTTGCTGTAACCAGTTTGCCATTTTTTTTTTATCTCTAATTTATTTCTAAGTATTTAGACCTATAATTACAACATTATTTCTTTCTTAAGTGAGTTTCAAACACGTTTCACATCTGGATCTTATCCTTTCAAATTCCTTCAGATTGGATTGGAAGAGTCTCAGAATCAAGAATGAGCCATATCTCCATGACTCAAATCACATCTCTCCCAAGACTTAGTTAAACTCATGCCATCAAATATTTGTTAGGCATATAGTTGCCCAGATGCAAAGTCTGTCACTTCAGCTCAAGGGTAAAAGCCCAACTGACAAATCTAGGCATCCTGAATTCACTCTGATTATATTTAGAAATTTGTGAGTTGCAGTGGTGATTTGCATCTCTGCCGCTTCGATGCAAATCACAACCAACCACGCTTATGTGTAGTTCACATGGAGTGGGAGAGTTTGGACAGTGATGTTATTTATTGATTAATAACATTATCTGCACAATTCCTCTTAAAAACAGATTAAAATCATCCATGATATAAGATCTTCAGATTTCCCATCACTACAATCAACTGCCATCATCAGGTCTCTCCACAGTCTATTGTACAGGGATTTGTAATAAAGCCACTCCAGCGTTGTCTTGGCTCTCTGCTTCGATTCAACGTCATAATGAAAGGTGAATCATTGGCCTAGTCTTATGTTGCTGCACTCTGGAGCATGATGCTGCCACCACCATACTTAACCATAGGGATGTATTAGCCAAGTAATGAGCAGTGAGTGGTGTTCAGACATAGTGCATGGAGTTCTGCTCTAAAAGTATTATACTCTGAAAATTGATTACCTCTCAGATGAGTCCTGATAATTACTTATACTTTGGCCACTGCTCTCCTTGGAGACACTCCAATCTTTAGCAACAGTTTTATACTCTTGCCCTGAACTATGCCTCAACACAGGTGGTATTTATCATGGTGGAGAGAGATCCTTGGACCTAATGGTTTGGTTTCATCATTTAGTGTTAATTGTAAAACCTTAGAGAGCCTCTATAAATTCTGTCCAATCCAAATTGCTTTGCCACAGGTGGACTCAAATCAAGCTGTAGATATATCTCAAGGATAAATAAAATAAATAGGAAGCCACAGCAAAGAGTGTGAATACTTTAATAACATGCATTCACTTTGTTGTGGGTTACTGAGCTTAGATTGAAGGGGGAATCTAGGGGCAATTTTATACATGCAAATATAAAAGCGTGAAAAAATTACTTTGAATTCACATTGCATGTTCGGCCTCAAGGATGCACACAACGATCTGACACCCAGTGCAGCATAAATTTGGTTTGCAGGTACATTTAAATTGAATGCACTTGGGTACAATTAGTTGTTATAAAGAAAAATGCAAGTAGCATAAAATTCACATGTAGAACAACATAATGTGCTCTGAGCCAGTATGTAGCTTGGTACCCTGTGGAGTTATCTTGTAAATGGAGTTATGCTTACATTCCTTGCTCCTAACCATAATGAAATATGTGTATCCATGGAGATAAACATTTTGATTAAATTTCCCTCCTCAATAGATAATAAAAGATAAAATAACATCACATCCATGTTTTCTTGCTAGAAGCCTTCTTCCTGCCACAGTATATCTGGCAAGAACATTTAGTGCACTGCTATGTGCATGCACTGTATGTCCGCAGGTGTATGCATGTAGTGGCACACTTGTAAAAACTACAGTGCTTTTACCGATACCAAAAACTCCTAAGGTTATCTAGCCATGATTCAAGACATAATGGAGACAAAAACAAGATACTTTAAGAGTACCTAGCTACTATTATAAGGTAAGGTTAAAAAAAATATCACCAAGTTGTTGTGGCTGGAATAAAAGTAATAATAAAAGGACTCAATAACTTGTCCAACATTTGACAAGTCATGAATGTCAGACTCTTACCTTGTCAGTGATGCGGTCGATCTGTTTGTTTTGCGCGTCAATCTCATTGCCCATGTCCAAAGCCATAGATCTCAGGTTGCCAATGATGCCACCAACTGCCTCCAGATTCTCCTCCATTTCATCCTCACGTGCATCATTTGTTACCCTGCACCACAGAAGCAAAGTACGTTATATTTATGGACTGTCACAATATTTCACATGGACTAGGATAGCTGAAGACGACAAACCATTTCTAAATTTCCATCATGGTTTTATCAACACTATGGTAAAATTCTCAAGATTCCAAAATGACCAAGATCACACCTCTTGATGTATGGGCCTGATGGGGCGGCGACGTTTGTCTGGGCAGCCTGGCCGTTGCGAACGCCCGATGGCTGCCTTGAGACTACTTTTGCGCCATTGGCATCAACTTCGCCCTCGCCTCCTCCAATACCCCAGGTACGCTTGTATTTTGAGTCATGCTCAATTGAAGTCACCCTGAAAAAATAAAAAAACAGAATGTCAAAACGAATGAGGAAATCCAGAGGTGTTTAAATAAAATTAAAAAACTACAAATAAACACTATTTTACAACTAAAAACTACAATTATGGTAAGAGATTGAGCTTGAAATAAGAGCATTCACAACTAGTCTATGAGGGCAAATGTCGGCTATCACTACAATCACAGATGGTCATTAACAGCAATGAAGTTGAAAAGATTCCCTACCTTATTGCTTCATAGTCAAAGAATCTTCTTCTCCAAAGTGAAAGCATTTTGGGAAGATTTTTTGCACATTTAGAACCAAGTATGAGCTCAGTATTCAGACAAAATGACACTGCATAATGATGTGGCTTGACAGACACTTTCAAGAGTGCTCGGCACAGATAAGTGCACTCGTTGTGGTGAGAACTTGGTTGGAACAGATACATTTCCTACCTGCTCATAAGCAATTGGCAATGCTTAAAAACTGAATTCTTTTCATCATGAAACACATATTTGACAAGCAAATTTAGTTTTTTTTTTCTGTGTGTCACGCACAGCTATTTCAGCCATGTTAGTGAAATGGCTGCAGCTTTGTTCATGTGAAATCACCTTGACTGATCAGAGTAGCATCATGGTGTTCAACTCCATGACAACTGGGACAAAGCAAGTCTTTTTTGCAGTCTTGTACTCCCATTTTGAATTTGTCTTTAAATAATATTCTCCTTGTTATTCTATACATGAACCCAGTACTGTCCTGGATAAAGCTACAATCATACAGGTTTATGCGTTGGCCAGTTTGAAGGATTTCAGCTTTATGGCAATACACAATACCCGTGAGAGATGGCTGCTTTTGCAGTGGAAAAGGAGCCATGTGCAGACAGAAATCAGCGCAACAAAGAATTCAAAAAGTTTTGTTGTCGTGATTGTGAATAAAGCAGAGCACCATAGTGTTGCATTATTCGATAATGAGCACAAGAAACCCTTAGTATAATTTTGTACGGTTATTAACACCATGAGAAAATTTCAAGCTTCAGTGCTCCATGAGAGCCGTTTCACCTTAAACCAGTCTGTGTATCTGAATTTATTTGTTTTATAAAGAACCTGATATTTCATAGCACAAATGCTCATCTTATGTACTGAGCTTTGAAACTGGAAAGTTTTATGGCAATACTGACTGCAGAAGTGTTCCCACTGTCAGTTGATATTGTCAGGGGAAAAAATAGCAGACTTTTGCAACTGGAAAAAGAATTGAAAGTAAATCATCCTGCTTCGAAACCATGTTCGTGGCATAGAAACATATTGAATGATCAAAATATTTTTACAGCTTCCTTGCATAGTTGCGAAGCTCAACGGTAAAACCAGTCGCATACCTGCTTTATAAACAATAAAGAATGCCAGCACAGCATGCAAAAATGAGACATGAATATCATCTCCTGACTGGCAATAAACAGGATTTTTGGATGCACAAAAGCCAACAGTGACTTGGAGCTTGCAGCAGCTCTGAGTTTACAGTGTACCTATCGCAGGGGCAGACACAGAGGCCACAGCACTTGGAGAGGTCAGTCAGGTTTTTCTCAGCCATCCTCATGTCCTGGTTGATCTGGTCCATGCCCTCCTCCACACGCCTCAGCTGCTCTACAACCCACACAGACACAACACACCACGTCAGCCTCTGCTCTTTATACAGTGTTCTACTCTAGACTACACTAGAAACTGTCCCTATTGTTAATTTTGTTTTGTTTATCACCTTTATCCATTCATTTTTAGAACAGATTAAATTACACTTAATGGTCCCACTGGGATTCTTAAATTGGGTCAATAACTGGGTCATCGCAGCATCATAAAAAATTGGGATGTAGTTAACAAAAAGAACATACGGTAGGTAGTGCAACAACTAATTACATGTGCACATTTTTAAACAGGTAACCCACGCCTTGGACAGAAGTCACACATTCACTTGAAAGCAATAAAAATAAATGGCACAAGTACATATGTGTAACTTTTTCAGACATATTCTGTGATCATTCTGGCAAATATTGGTGCATCTCAGTTTCAGTGCCACCATGAGTATAGCTTTCTGTGCCTGTGATGCTGAAACACGACTTTATTAGCGTCTCTTACATTTTGTTTTTACACTGCGCTGTTATTAAGGGCCTGCAGCACAAACTAATTCAACTCAATTTTAGAAAATAATTAACATCCTGAAACATCTTTGAACATATTTGTTCTAGGAGTATTTCCCTTGCAGACACATCGTTGAGAAATGCCCTGTACAATCATGGATGCCTCAAGTAGAAAAAAAAATGCTTGAGGGAATCTTTCTCCTTAGGTCATCGCAAAAACTACTTAAAAAGAGGCATAAAAGAATCAAACTACATTCTAGGACAATAACATCTGGCAGATATTAACTCCAGCCAAAACTTTCTTTCAAGAACGAAAAACATCAAAACAAATAATGATTGCCACAAGAAAGTGACAGCAGATAAAGCAATAAAAGAAACATGAGATCTGAACGCTGTGTATGTACCTCCTTGTTGGTCCAGCATCACCATGGTGTTAGCGCCAGTCTCTTTGCTCTGAAAACACAAAACCATTACACAAATTCAGAACACAAGACTAAAGATGAATTCATGTACTGAAAGAGATGGAAATAAGTAGCTTTGGATCCATTTCAGAATGAATTAGGACACTGGTTTAGTTTAAAACTTAAAGATGAAGAGAAACAATAACTGAAACAACCTTTTTCTCATAATGCAATGACCTTGTTGTCAGAAAATGATGTTTTTCATCCCTAATATGCAGTTTAAAAGCAGAACAAAGCCTTTTCAATTTGTATGTCTGTGCCATTTATGTAAATTTTTCTCTATTCTGAGTTAAAACAATCAAAAACTACTTACAAAAATGTAAGCTTGGACATATTTTTTAAAATCATTATTCATTAATTGAAAATTTTCTGACACACGTTCTGGTCATTAAAAAAGGGCTTCACTGAATGAAATATTTTCTGTCAGCAAGGGCAAAATTGTCAAAATCTCACCTCCTGTGCCATCTGTAGCATCCTCCGTGTGCTTTCCAGTGACTGTGGAAGACAAAACGGGAGGCGTTAGATATAAATGAGAAGTGAAGAAGGTTATTAGCTAAAAGCAGTCTGCACAGAGAGCCTGTGAAAAGACTTAAACACTGAGACAAAACCTGATTGGGAGTGCAGTCACACCTCAGATCTTTCTTTAGCCAGCAGGGTTGATGCATTTTTGTGTTTGGCTTGATTAGTTTCTAAACCTCCCAAATGTAACTTAACAAAATCTTACAAATAAAACGAAAATGGACGCACACATTTAGTTTCAGGACAGCACTCTGGTAACTTGAATTCCAATAGGAGATTATAGATTCTAAACACATGACTGAAGCAAAAGAAAGGATTTCTCTACTTTTTGTCGTATTTTACAGCCTCTGTTTGTAGAAACCTTTTTCCCCACTAGTTGACAAAGCTCAGATAGCTCACAGTGGAAACTGATGGGCCAGTTAATTCAAACAAACCAGCTGATTATTGTGAATGTAGCCTTAAGACACAGACAGGCAACAGAAGGGAATTAAAAGACGGTAAGAGAAAGAACAAGATAAGACGAACAAGGAAATTGGAAAGATGCATGCGATAAGAAAAACATGGAGGAAGCTACACCATTAATATTCATAAATATATGGAAGCAAATGCCAACAGATCTATGAAATCGGATCTATGGGAGTGTAAAGCTTAAAGTAATCAATGTAAATTGTGTGATTTAGTTTCCCTGCACTCTGCCTGACATATTTAATGCAGTAACACCTCAACAGACTATGCACACTGTGATTACTGACAGTGTATCTTCTGGGCTTACAGTTATTCTTAAATTATGATGTAGGTTACATGGGTTTTCTGGACTTGAAGGTTATTTTAAACTTCAGTTAATCTGCTAATCTCCTACTTAATTTTCAAATTATAAAATATCAGAAAACAATGAAATACTTCCACCGATACAAGACAAGAGGAAAAAAATTGAAAATATTCCCATTACTGACAACTTTGTGTATGTAATGTATTAATTAGGGCCTTACCCAACAGGAATCCTTAAAATTAATTATTACATTTTTTATATATATATAAAATAAGGATGAGTAATTATCACTCATGTAAAACTGAGGCTTATCCAATTAGTAGTTTGATTAAACCTTAATATGCAACAGTTTGGATATTTAATTAGTCTTTTTTCTTTCAAAAAATCCAATAGTGGCATTTAAATATTTATATTTCCTGGTTACAGATTATTTGCTTTGGATTGTTAGTCAGAAAAACAAGTGATTGCAAACAGTTAAATTGGTCCTCGGGGAATTGTGACGGCATATTTTAATATCGTCTTGCATTTTACAGGCAAAACAGTTCATTAATAAACTAAGTAACAGCCATGATTGGCAGTTCCACTTCTGTGTTCCATTATGCAGTCATGTTTATAATTCACAGTGATGTAATTTTGTCACAATACACCGCCACAACAAATTTGAAATTAAGCAAAGAAGAAGCAGATATACTGATGATGTAGATTTAAACATTTAGAATCTACAACCATTTTTAAATAGCCTGTCCATTTTCACAGTCACAAACATAAATGGACAAACTAACAATATTAAAAGTAGAGGAATTATTTTTAACCCTCTGATGTAAACCCTTTGCAGCCAGTGTCTGCCTGAAGTCTGGCACCTGTGGACATCAAAACATGTCGAGTTTCCTTCCTTGACAAGCTCTGCCAGGCCTTCTCTGCCGCCTACATTGCACCGTCTCTGCCCTCAGATTTGTCTTCAATAAGAGAAAAGCAGCTCAGTTGGGTTGAGATCAGGGGACTGGCACAGCCATCCAAGAACATTTAATTTCTTTATCTCAACAAGCTCTTGGGTTCCTTTTACAGTTCGTTTCGAGTCACTATGCATTTTTATTGTGATGTCTCTTTATTAGTTTTGACAGAATGTGAGCAGAAAGTACAGCTTATGAGGTCACATCATCAATAAACTTGTCCATGCCATAACATTGTCTCCTACATGTTTGATAGATGATGTGCTTTGGATCATGACTCCTTTCCTTCTCCATACTCTTCTCATCTGTTGAAAGAATCTTGTTCCAGAACCAGGCAGGCTTTTCAGATGTTTTGTTTTTAGGAATATCTAATCTAGGTGTTCTGTTCTTTAGTGTCACCAATCATTTAGATCTTAAAGTGAACTCTGACATGATGCCTTAATAAATGTAAATACACAGATTGCAGACTTCCTCCACAAGAGCTTTCTCAACTTGACTAAATGCTGCAAAGGGTTTTTTTTCTACACCAAGGGAAGTCTGTGAAAATGGCGAGACTGCATAAAAAAGGCTGTAATTCCTAAATGGTTAATGCAATATTTTTTGTAAGCGTCCTTGAATTAAAGCTCAAAGTCTGCACTTTAATCACATATTAAATGTTTTTTATTAAATAATGCTGTGATAAGGTACAGAGGCAAAACTGCAAAAATTGTGTCACCGTCCAAATACTTATGGACCTGACTAAATGCTGCATTTCTACATTTAAGCTGCAAAAAAAAAGATATGTCACTACTTAATTATCCGGTTTGGAAATTAGATTTTTGAATCCAAGCATCCCGTCCACTATAATAATAATAAAAGCCCAACTGAAAGAGAAAACACAGCCAGAAGCAACAGCGTACACTTACATAAAACATTTTAATTTAACATGGCCCAAATTCATACATGTTAATTCTCTACAGTATATACACTGCATACTAATCAGAACTGTCTGTGACTTTACAATGTCACTGTCAACTGAACTTCAGAGAGAGCAATAATTTAATATTTTCTTTAAAGGTATTTTCCCTTCCTGTAGCAGTTTCATTAACAGCTCCTACTTTACATTTTTGAAAAAAAAAAGAACATCCAACAAAAGCAGTAAGGCTAAAATGCATAATTTATTAGTCTATCAATAGAAAACTAATTGTAAGCTATTCTTCTGATCGTCTATTAGATGCCGTTTTTCAAGAAAAAGAAAAAAGCCAGACATTTCCAAGGTCTGTCGATTGTGACAACATGCCATTTTTCTATGTTAGTATAACATTTTAAAATATAATTAATGGCATACTCAAATCAACAGTGTCTGATAGACATAAGGTCATTTTGTATACTCAAACACACTGCATACTCAAAGCTCCTATCTTAACTGTCCTTGATCAGGTGAGATGAGTTACGTGCACAAAAGCTAGTAGTCTAAAGCACGACAAGCAGAGTCAAATGTGCGCACAGGGACAAAGTGTTGACGACAAACTGGAATGCAGTCAGTTCAGGTGAGTAACACCTTATGTGTCTCTATTAATAGTAATCGCTGTAGAGAGAAGAGTGCACGCAAGAGGAGTGAAGCACGGAAGCGACTCAGGGCACGACTCCATTGTTACCGTCGCTAATGAACTGTTAACAAGAGAGAGTGAGGACCAGATTCCTCATTCTCTCTGTGTTATGTTTGCTCCGAATACATTAATCAGCGAGTTGAGAAACAGACAAACACGGAATTGGCGAGAGGGATGCGTCGATCTCGGCCAGGTTTCTGTTGGCTTAGCCAGAACATCACTTGGGTGGATAAACATTACATTATGTCTCCTGAAATCCTTGAACTTGGCTAATTAAGCCCGAAATCGCGGTCTTCGCCAAACCTTCCAGATTGGTGTGCTGTGACAATTCTTTGAGATACAGACAATTGTGAGATATTTTTATCGTGTGTTTGGGATGGCTTAAATGGGAGTGCAGCTAGGTGAGGTGCATGCAGGTTCCAACAAGCTACATGGAAAGCTTTCTAACGTAAAATTCAAGTTATTCGATCACAAAACAAAGCATAAAAACACATTATGCACATTAATTGGCTGCAATATACCAGGAATACTTGAAAGTATCACACAAACTATGAATTTAAATAACTTTGACAGCATAGTAAGTCTTTAAGTTTGCTTTTATAGCCTTAAAATTGGAAAAGACGGCTCATGTTTGACTTTTTTTGTAAAAAATTCTGATGTCCTGATAGATTGCCAGCCATGACATAACAGTGTTCCAGGTATGAGTGGTTACCCAAAACCAGAGTAGTAGGCAGTATTAGGAGAAGGACCCTCCAATGCCCTGTCCTTTCTATGATCTCCTAAGTCAATCAGGCAGCAGTAGAAGGAAGAAGAAGATAGAAGGAAAATTGCAGGTTAAGTAAGAACACAGAGAGAATGAAAAAACAGAAATGGAGAGAGCATAAAAAGATGGTGGAAAAAAACTCCACAGACAATTAGTACAGTCAGAATTACATGAAGGTGAAGTGTGCAGCTACAAGCCCAGCTAGAGCAAGTTAATTTGCCTCCATTTGAATCAGATGGCTGATCTTATGATGCCCTGGAGTGCTGATTAAACAATTATCTCCCTGATAATAAAACACTTAGATATAGCTGACAACATTCAAACTGTCAAAACCACGGAGGGGTAAGGGAGCTATCAGACTAAATTAGGCGGAAAGCCTCACACACTTCCTATTAATGCCCGGCTTAATAATAAACTTTGAATGCAAGGACTCTCATTACCCCCTCCATGCCCTTTCATTGCTACAATACAGCAAACCCCTCATTATTTTTTCTCCTACTGATTGAAACCAAAAGTTGCCTTTGTCACCATGGTCACACCTAAGTTCATTATTTTATAATTGCAATTTTAAATTATGGTAGGCATGGCAAAATTAAATTATTTAAATATAACTACTGAGATTGTGGAGATTATGGCTTTTAAAATGCTTAACATTTGAGTTTTTATATCTTGGACATTATACAGCACTTTCAACTTGCTTTTTTCGTAACAGTTAAATGAGATGATCAATGCCACTGACGTATTTCTGCCATGAAGCTACATCCAGGCAATTAACTTTCAGCTTCACTTCTGTTTTTTTGGACATTCAACAATGAACTTCAGAGGTGCTGGTTAGTGGACTGTTATAACATTTAGACAGAGGGAGATCATCCGTTTCCTCCTGCTTCAAGTAATTTTGCATGTATACACCAAACCTACTTTTTCACACATCATATTCTCACTTCCTCATTATTGGTTTTAAGTAGTTCCAATTCAAACAACCATTGTTAGATATCAGACAAATGCACTGTTGTGACAACTTGTTTGCAGATGATCAGTAAGCATGCATTAGTCTTATTGTAGTGGTTTTAAGTAACACTTCCTTGAAAATCTCCCTTTTTGGCATTCAATACTCATCTCCTTCTGCAAGATGCCCGTTACAAGTTAGCATCTTCAACTGACAATAAATCTTATTAGTGAAAGTTTTCAGGGTCTACCACCTAGTCCCAAGATACACTCAAAAACTCAAAAAGTTTCCTACTTGGTCAGAGAGAAATACACAATGACAGAATGGAAAATAGAAAGTCTGAGTGTGTGTGTGTGTGTGTGTGTGTGCATTGTTTGTGTGACTCAGCACCTCATCAGTCACTTGGTTGGCCCTCATTGTCATCTGCTCCACAGTCATGTCTTCCATGTTGCTGCTGTCCTGTTTGGAGGCTCCTCCCGTGGCACCAAGCTCAATATTCTGCGGCCTGAAGAAGGGCAGAGTTCAGAAGGTCACTAAGCAGCCCCTCATCAGAAGGCATCAAAAAAACTATGAATACTAAAATACTCTCTAGGACTATACAAGAGCAAACAAAAAATGGCAAACGCTGCTGGTTCAAGAGTGATGTGAGGCATCTTGGAGAGGAAATGTAGAAACATATAGATTCGCAGAGGAAATAATTAATTTGAAGTGCAACAGATTGCCGCCATGAAGGTCTGTCAGGTGCTTTAAACATACCCCCCATCTCATATATGCCAACAAACAACTGGTTTGTGCTACAAGAGTGCATTGAGATTTAGGGAATTAAGTTATTTCTTGCCAAGGTGGAGACATGTTTTTTGTGTGGTTTGTTGTCTGTAAGCAGGATTACCCTAAACCTGCGAAGCCAAATTTAACGAAACTTGGTGGAGAGGTGGAGTAAATTTTGGGTTCCATATCACTTTCTTTAAAATTGAAAGATAAGACATGGGAGGAGGACAGCGGGTGCCCTTCCAGTTACTTTAAAATGTAATGTCAGCAGTAAAATTGTATTTCGCAATTAATCTGCTGTTGACATGCATGCTGTACCATGGGCGGGGATTTGTCGGGATCAAATACAATGAGTTACATCACAACAATTAACTATTTGAGCAACAGAAAATGCACCAATGACAAATTTTGATATCCCAAAACATTTTTAAGACTGACACCCATATTGATATTTTCATTTAAAAAATAATACAGTCAATATTTATTTTTACACATAAACATTTTGCCAAGAATCCATCGAGTTCAGTTACTTAAGAACAGAGAATATTGTGTGTATTGAGTCCAGTATTTAGCAGCTGACAAATAAACTTCATCAGTGTTCTCTAGCAGGCAAAGTATGTAATCAAAATAATGTTTTTTCATTACCTAAAATGCACTTTTAGCATTTTTTTTCTACAGAGATTTCCTGCTGCATATCAGCCAATGTGTACTGCTATAAGGTAATATCAGCAAATAGATAGCCTGTATAAGTTCATTTCAAGCTCAAGAGATTTACCAAATAAAAGTAGTAAACATCTCGGTTGCAGCTCCTAAAAAGGTGAGGTTTCTTTGCTTTTCACCGTCTTATACTGTGAGAAACTGATTTTCCAGCTGATCAGACTAAATAAGCAACTAAGCTCCGAAGTTTTTTTCATATTGAGAAGTAACCATAAAAAAAATTCTTATAAAATTCTTCAACTTAAATCTATATTTATGTCTGTGTTTCAGCTGAAGTTTATCTGGTGTCAGCCTTTCCATTCATAAAACACAGTGGAAACACAAGGCAGAACCCGCAATTAAAGCTTCTTAGGTTTATAAAGGTTGTGGGAAGTTGCAAGTTAAGGGTTGTTGAGTCCTGATGTCTCATATCCCAACACAAATCTGAGCTCAGTGTTGTATAGCTCTTCATCTTAAATGTGGGGAACACAGTCAAAGATAAAGCATTTAAGCGCACAAGTAAATCAATGTTTAGTCTGTGCACGTCACTCATATGGAGAAGGGGAAAAAGAAGATGCAAAACTTAAACAAATCAGGCTCTTTTCCTGCCCCTGAAGGAGTTTTAGAAGTCTGAACACATACAGCGGGCTCACTCATAAAGTGTGCAAAGCTTAGCTGCAGTGTGGTGAGTAGAATCATGTATGCCAACAATGAAGGAACATAGATACGAAGGCTGTGATAGGGAAATCAGAGTCATGAGAGTGGATGCTGGCAACGGGCCGAAATACACTAAAACACCACTGAGGTTTTCTGCAACACTAGAACTTTAAAATAAAATGAGTGGCGTTACAGTACGAGATCAATAAAATGCTGAGCTAAAATGTGGTTTGGAAAATACTCAAATACAATAAAACAAAAGAATATTGGTGGTGACAGTATGAAAAGCAACTTAGGACAAAGAAATGCTGAAATCAAAGGGCTAGAAGACAATTCACAGATACTTTGGAGACTAAAGAGTTATATCTAGATTTTATCAGGTTTGATTTCCCTGCTTTTAAAGGGCAACATCACATTTAAGTGACGCACATTAATGACCTTATTTGACTACTTAAACTGAGTAATGTAAACAGTGGATGGCTCCACTTATTGTATTTTCCACCCCACCCCACCATCTCTTCCCGTTACTCCCCTCTGGCAGGCGATACAGGACAGTACACACATACAACACTGATAAACAACCTTCCCCCCCTCCACAACCTGTAAAACCGTTGCCGGACTACAAATACTCACTGACACACCGTTGGAAAACAGCTGATTGGGCAGTTTACAGTAACTATATGTGCAATTTAGTTAACTATAACCTCCTTTCCTGCTGCCACACAGAGCACTTTAGACATTGCACTTTTACATAATATGTTTTAAAATGTCCTGACAGTTTTACCTTTATGGAGATTGTCTTTGTATAAACTGTCTTCAGTTTTGTGCTCGTTTTACTCAGGAATTGCCTTCAAATTTTCGTTGTATTACAGTCCGGCACTGCAGTATAATGACAATAAAGCTTCTAATCTAATCTGTCCACGTTATTTTTTTTAATGTTCTGCTTTAGAACTTTCCTCTATGTAAATATTTACAGAACGCCCCAAATCTCGTCCCTAGTATCACCACATTTTCACTGACAGAGTATATCGATATGTAAAAATCTGATTTGGCTTTGTGATTAATGCAAAAATGATACCATCACTAACATATGACCCGATTCTATAATCTAATTAACTAAAGAGTTTTTACATCCCATGTTAAAATTAGAATTACTTTCAACAGAAAAAAAATCAGCTGCTGAAATATTTACAGAAAAAATAGAATAATCATATAAAATAAGTTATAATAAACTGATTTGAGAATTTATCATAGGATCTAATGAGATGTCTAGAAGATAAGAGACTACATGCTCACCAATATATTCATGGAAGGCATATAGGGAGTGTCTTAGAAGACAGATGATTAATTGACCGAAAGCATAGTGAAAGATTTACCTACATGCTGCTGCCATCTATTTAAAAAAAATAATAAAATAAGTACAGTGCATTAAAATGGAAATTAAGCCCACCTTTGGCTCCTCAATGTTAAAGGCTTAAGGAATTCCAGTTTGAGTTACTCAATCACTACAAAATTATTAACGCTTAAGGTCATGTCAAAGACAAAACCGTTTAGGTACAACTACTTTTACATGCGAAAATCTGCCGCAGATGATCACATCAGGATGATCTGAGGCCACGCCAGGCAGCTCGGTGAGGGCTCTGCATTCAGATCGACATTCAGATTTCATGATCTTGCACAATATGCAGAGCAGCAGGGCAAGCGTGAGCATGCGTCACCAAGAAGCTGTGAACAGCAGCAGGAACAGTTGGTGATGGCTGGCCACTGAGGGCCACTCGTTGAGAAAATTAGCATTTTTCTGTGCTCTCAATTTGTTTTTTCCCAAAGATTAACTGACTTCACTAAAGTTCAGACATAGCACGGTGGATGAAAGCAGGTTATAATTAAAATCTTAGGTTTGTTAGCTCTGATTAACAGGATATATGTTGCTGTAAACGGTCAAACACTCTGGGTGGTTTCTCAATTTAGAAGCTTAAGTATGAAAGCTTGAGTAATAAATGTGGTTTTGTTGTGTTCCTCTAATGCAATTCATTTGGAGATGTGTGTTACAGTCACAATTCTGACCTTCCACAACAGTTTAGTAGTCACAAATCTATTCCAAACAAAATGTGTGCATCAAATGACCTTCATGCAGTCCAGCATCACAAAATATGCTGAAATGACTGGTGTAATGGCTGCCTCGGAAACGCTCTGGCTCACAAGGTAAAATGAGATCAAGCTCATCATAAGCAAAGAATTAAGTTTGTTTTCTGTGATGCAGAAAGGCTGCACAGTCAAGGGCACAGAGCCACAAACACAACACTCTGTTTTTATTTCAACTCCAGTGTTTCTATACACCAACATTCAGGAAGCACTGCCTTATTCCTTTTTCTGCTTTTTCCTCTCCTGTCACCTCCCTTTCCTTTAAAGTTCAAGTAACATGTTCCTGTTTTGCAAATAACCCCTGAACTTCAAGTTCCCTTTCAAACCTGCAGAAACTCAACATCCTGGAGGAAAAAAAGACGAGGAAAATGGATACTTGGCAGACAGCTCAGAGGATTTGATGTTGTTGACTCTGCATTTTTTTCCAGTTTTTTTTGACAAGAGTGCACTTGGTTCACACAGGCTTGACTGCTTTCTCTAACCGATTATTGGACTTGGCAAGATACTGATGCAAGTTTTACAACTACAACACTGAAGGTGGACTCATTCACACATTTTGCACTCCTTTGAAAGCCAGAACAAGAGAAGATGAACATGTCAACACTGAAATATCAATTACACGTGCCAGGAAAACAGACCTCTGTGTAGCCGAATATTGATTTACCCTCATGTCTTCGTGGTGAGAAGGTTAGATTTAAAGCCACACATGTCTACTAGATTTACTAGATGCTAGATTTTTAGGTTATATTTGGCCATTTGTGAAATTTAACCTAAGAGAGCTGTATTTCCACTCCACAACAACACAAAAATGTGACACCACGCAACGCCCGTTCACAGCTAGGCTGCAGCTAACGATCTGTGGATTATTTTCCTCATGAATTGATCAGTTGTTTGGTCTGGAACACGTCAGAAAAAGGTTGAGAAAAAAAGCTGACCACTCTTAAGTGCCTCACTAAAAGGCAACTGGACTTCTGAGGAAGCCTCTTGGATGAGTGGTGAAACTTTTTCTAGGAACAAAAAGAGAAGCACAGTTGCTTTCTACTGAGACACTTACAATTACAATGAACTGAATGAGTAAGAATCTACACAGACAATGCTGATCAGTGTTTTTCTAAAGCCCAAGATGACACACTTAAATCTTCTGTTTTGTCCACAACCCAAAGATATTCAGCTTGATGTCAGAGGAGCATAGAAACCAGAGAATATTCAAATTTCAGAAGCTGAAATCAAATAATTTAGACTTTAATTTATGCATTTAATAGCTGACAGCTAATCGATTAATCATTGCAGCTTTGTTAACAGCCGCAAGAGGAATAATTCAACAAGCCTTAAGGACATACCCATTCATGTTGCAGTTTCTTCACAGCACCAACAGCAAGTGCCTAACACAAAAGCTCCTACAGGGAAGCATATTTCTTGTTCTTCTACCCAAACCTGTTTCTCCAGATCTGACTGCAACACACAGTGACATCTTTTCCTATTCAAGCTGACTTCATATCATTCTTCTTGATCTTCCTATACACTCAGAGTATTTGTTCTAAAGTTTTCCCTACAGTCTGTTTTCAGCACATTTATCTGGGCTAAGAGTGGGGTGTAAAATGTTGTGGGCAGACTGTTTAACTGATAATACTGGCCATGTTTGCCAAAAATAAACACTAATGACATCATGCTGTAGAGAGAAAACCTAAACTATGACCTTGTATTTTAAAGGGTTTTCACTGCAGCTGATAACCATTACTGAAGACAGAATGGTTAATCATTTTCATGGTTACCTACACATAGCAATACCACACATTTAACCAAGATGATCTAACAGGCAGGGGAACAGAGTAGAAGTGCTGAGAAACCATGTGACAACAGGTGACGTTAGCCTGACTGAGCAACATGAACCAGGAGCATCAAAAAGTCCCACACCCATGACACTACCGTTGGTGCCGTTGGACCCAAAACAACACGTTAAAACTCACTTAAAGAGTTTAAAAGAGACAGATAACAGCGCCAAGTAGCGGGTCAAAGCATATTAAAGTCGTCTTACATTGTTCTGAAAAGTTGCCGTTGCGTTTAAAGCCTCGTAAACAGGTTAAGATCCGGAGATCAACTCGTTAACTACAGTGCTGCTGCTAGCTAGCTAGTTAGCCAGTTCCGCTTTCCTGACAACTATCCAGCGCTGTCGCTAAAACAACTCTGAGGTGAGACAAAGGGTAGAGAGGTATTTATCAAGGGAGTCAATACTTACAGGTAAACCTTCCTTGTTTGTTAAAAAAATGCCCTCGCAACTCCTCCTTCTTCACGGTATGTGAACTTGGCACTGGGAACTCCTGGATTCCTTTACTGGTTCCGCCGTCCGTCTGAAAGTGTGTCGGTTGGTGCATTTAAATGCTGTCGGAAATCCCGGCACTCAGTGAAAACACGCGTTTTGAACGTTTTAAAAAGCGCACAAATGTGCAACTCCAGGAAAAGTAGGAATTACATAATGTAAAAAAAATGAATAGTCTTAAAAAGATATCACCATAATTTAAATGTAAAAAAAACAAAAACTTAGGATTCAATTTGGAGTGATTTTGCATGATTATTAGTGACGGATTTTGATATAAAAATGCCTCTTGCTTCACAGCTCCCTGCTACCCCTCAGCATTGGTAGAAAATAATCAGTTTCATTTACTCAAAAAGCTCACTGTACTTAAGCATAATTTTGAGGCATGCTTCAACACTACATTATGGTATACAATAATATAGCATAGCATATTCTAGTATAGTCTCGTCTTGTCTAGTCTAGTCTAGTCTAGTCTAGTAGTATAGTATAGTATAGCACAACATAGCTCTGTATTGCATAGTATAGTATAGTATTGTATAGTTTAATTTAGGATAGTAGTATAACAGTATATTGTACTATAGCATATTATATTATAGTATAGTATAGCATAACATAGCATAGCATAGTATAGTATAATACAATTTTGTATAGTCGTGCATACATTCTACATTATAGTATAACATATTATAGTGTAGTGTAGTGTAGTGTAGTATAGTATAACATGACATAGCATAGTATAATATAATTTAGTATAGTAGTGTAGTACAGTACATTATAGTTTAGCATATTATAGTATAGTAGTATAGTATATTACAGTACATTATAAAATAGCATAGTATACCATAGCATAGCATAGTATAGCATAGCATAGCATAGTACAGTATAAGTTAGTATAGTGGTATAATAGTGCATTATATCATATTATAGTATAGTGTAGTGTAGTGTAGTGTATCATAGTATAGTATAATATAGTGTTATGTATTGTGCTGTTCACTCCCTTACCTAGTAATAATAATAAACTATAGCATCTTTTGAAACTGGAGTTACAAGCTGCTTTATAAGACATTAAAATATATGAAGCATTGGAAAGCAACAATAAAACACAAAAAGATGTCAATAATATAAAATGATAATAAAGACAGTGAAACATTAAAAAGGCCAATAGCAAAACGTTACAATATGTACCAAGTTATACAGATATCTTCTGCACAGGTGGGTTTTTAAAGGTTTCTGACCAAGAACTGTAGGGCTGAAGCCGTAAATGCATGGTCCCCCATGCTTTAAACCTGGACTCTGGGACTTTGAACTGTAATAAATTCTCTGATCTGAGGGGTCGAGGTGCAGAATAAGGGGTTAAAAGTTTTGAGACGCAGCACAGATCCAGACTATGTAGAGAATTAAAAGTAATCAAAAGAATCTTCAACTGAATTCCTTAACAAATTCAGTTTACTGGGGGTGTAGATTTTAGGAGGCAGGCATTCAAGGGATATGTCCCCCTAAATGACTCAGGGATAATTTTACTTGTAAACTACATAAAAGTTGAGAGAAATAATTATGATATTTTGCAAGATATTTGAATATATTTTGAATTATCGCCTGATGGCAGAAATTTGAGCTTTCTTTAAGTTTAAAAAAAGGAAAATTTCAACCATAAATTGATGCAGAAAAGCTAAAAAATAGGTGCATCTAAATCACCAGAATGTAGGAAATTTAGTGTTTGAATGATTAAAATATTAAAACAAAACATATTAAAGGCACTTTGGTAAAGATATATTTGATGGGACAGCTCAGCACAGAATAATCTTTCTTGGCTCCACTTCAAGATCAGCTAAGTTTAGTTCCTTTGTTTGCTTTGTACTTATGGATTTTATTTTTATTAAATGTATTTCAATGAGCACTTTACAGCTGAGGGAGCTTTCAGGGAGCACTTGAACGCAGCACATGACGGTGCGCATGTCCTGTCATATGACTCCAGAGAGAGAGAGAGAGAGAGAGAGAGAGAGAGAGAGAGAGAGAGCGGAAAGAAGCGTTGCTCATTTTCCCCACATGAGTGCAGCATTTACCCTTAACCCGGACCTCCCCCCTCCTCACCCTCCTCCTCCTCCCCCCATCCTCTGGGTATTTTACATGAAGAAAGAACTGCTGGATGTTTTTCATATTGTTTTCTGAAATCTGAGCCTCTAGCATTGAGTCTGCTGTGCAGTTTCCCCAAGTTTTTATGGTTTTTTAAACCACAAAAAGCCTCTCTCAAGGTGACTGCAAAGACACTGGGCTGAGTGCCAGCCAACATATCAGCTGACAATGTCTAAAAAGGCAAGTGTTTCTTTTTTTCCCCCTGTTTTTCCCCTCTCTGTCTACAGCGAAATATTTTTTCCCCCCCAGTTGGGTCACCTACAGCTAAAATACCTGTAAAGCTTGGAAATTCCAAAATTTACTCCAGAGCTGCCCTCACCAAACTGCCCATAGTTCTTGAATGATGCCTAGCTCTCTCTGCCCCATGTATCTTTTATGGAGTCTACATAGCATGCATTATTCAGCAATAACACGGCCCATCTGGACTGCTGTGAGTGTGCTTGTGCATGCGTGTCTATGCAAGATGCAAGGGGTGTGCGGTTCACAGCTAACTTTTCCTGCTGTGCAATTTCACCATTTCACGCCACATCCGGCAGTGCTTTAGAGCTAAAGAATTAGTATTTCCTCTGTAATTACACCTAAGGTGATAATGCGGAGGACGTGGGGCAAGAGAAAGAATGGAAAGTGGAGATTGAATGTGTAACAGTGAGTACAGATGGCACGTTCAGGATCAAGCTCTTTCATCATACCGTTGCTCATTAATAGAGACGGGAGCGCTGCCCTAATTCCATAATTCCTAAATCATGCCAGTTAGTTGAATTCGAGGAGACAAAAGTAGAGGAGAATAGCGTTAGCCCTGTAGTCTAATGATGTGTCTGAGAGAGAGCAAGAAGGCAACAGAAGAGGAGATGAAGGGACCGAAGGGAAGAGGAAGAGAACGGAGAAGGGTCGCCATCTGCATTTCCTGGCTCTGCTTTTTGCTTGTTGCCAATATCAATATCATATAGGCCAAATTTGTTCTTGCCAATTGTTGTCTCATGTGCACGCCAGCCAATGAGAATGGCTTAAATAATCAAGTGATTAATTAGATCTGGAAGAGAATACAAGGGGGGGTATAATAGCGAGTGTATGAGCATAGCGTGTGTCATAGCCCACATCACTAGGTTCTCATGAATTCAAGGAGCACATCTGTTAATTTCTGGCTCCGTTCCAGTAGTATCACACATCCATCTCTCCTCTCGCAAGGATTGAGACATGGGAATGTTTCGAAAGGCCGTGCTTGATCGGGCTTAATTTTACATTAGGCTAATTCCGCTGGTACCTGATACTTGTCGGGACAAAGAATTGGCTGACCAAGCATGCGTCTCAGTATTCGGAGATAATTTCATTCCCCTCGTCTCCGTTTTCCTTCAGAATCTCCGCTTTCTCCGTTTGAATTGAGCTCTCATATGAAGCAATTTGAAGGAAACCAGAGACATTGATAGCCATTAGCCCGCTTTTGCACAGGAGGGCCAAACATGTCAAGCTCGAGGCTCATCTATTATTCATGCACCTCAGTTTTTCCCCACCAAAAAACAACATTTCTGATATTCTTTTTTGCATCACGCTGCCAAAAGTGACAGTGTCAGTGGTTTCAAATAACGCTTTTAAAACAGAGCTGATAAATGTTTCAAGCAAGCACTGGCCCTTACAAACCCCAGTGGGGGAAAAGTGTCTATTGTCTGTCTGTCTATTTATGTTTGGATCTGGTGAAAACCTGCTGAGCTCAAGGAGGGAAGGGAATTCACTTTTTAAATATTTAGCTTTCTTGTGAGGTTAAATCAGCTTGTAATTGTTCCATGTTTTGCTCATGGATGCATGATTTTGATGGACATATATTCTACGATGGGGATCAAACCGGTCTCTTTGCAGGTTCAGAACACTCTCTCCAAGGGCCACACTTTATACATTGATGAGTCACAACATTAAAACCACCTGCCTTACAAATCCCAATGGGGAAAGGTGTCTATTGTCTGTCTTTGTATTTATGTTCAGATCTAGCGAAAACCTGCTGAGCTTAAGGATCGAAGGGAATTCACTTTTTAAATATTTAGCTTTCTTGTGAGGTTAAATCAGCTTGTTGTGTCCATGTTTTGCTCATGGATGCATTATTTTGATGGACATATCTCAAACTTGTGACTCTGTAGGTTCACACATTCTACACCGGTCAAAACATTAAAACTACATGCCTAATATTGTGTATGCAAACAGCACATCAGAGCATTGACACAGGACTTGTTGGGGGTCGTCTTATGGTGTCTGGCATTGGGATGTTGACAGCGGATACTTTGGTTCTTGGATCTTTGGGCTTTTGGATTTGTTCTGACGCATCCTGCAGATGCTCAATAGGATTTGAATGTAAGGATTTTTTTTAGGCCAGACGAAAGGTTTGAGCTCTTGGTCGGGTTCCTCAAGCTAGTTCTAGTATAGTAGTATAGCAGTGTAGTACAGTACATTATAGTATAGCACAGCATACTATATAGTTCCTCTTGTGCAGCCAAAACAGCTCTTGCACATTAAAAGCATGGATACTGGACTTATTAGGGGTGTCGTATGGTGTCTGGCATTGGGGTGTTGCTCGCGGACCCTTTGGGCCTTGGATCTTTGGGCTTTCAGGTTGGTTCTGATGATCCTGCAGATGCTCAATGGGACCGGAATCTGGGGAGATTTTTAGGTCGGGCAGTTCTGGCAGTGAAGCTGCTACCATGTGTGTATTTGGACAGCAGCAATGTTTAGCTGGGTGGTACGTGTCAAATTATTATCTACATGAATACCAAGATCCAAGGTTTCCCAGCCGAACTTTGCATTGTAAGGAGATAATCAACGCTATTCACTTTACCTGTCAGTGGTGTTAGTGTTGCAGCTGATGAGCTGATGACTTATTTATTGGTAAGTAGCATATTAGATTTGTAGCTTGGCTTAATGGAGCTAATTTCAACTAACTACACGTACAAGCGGGTATAGTCAAGGTTAAAAGGATTACCAAGTAAAACTGAGACAAATAATAGGTTCTTTGTGGGACTTTCTCAAATATTGGCTTTTCTTTTTCATAAAATAGTGGTTCATATGGGTCTGTTATTTAGAATTACATCATGTAAAAAGTGTAGAGCACTCATAAGCCAAGTTTCCAATCAAATTTTGCACATATTGGAACAGAATTTCAAGACAATCTAAACAAAACAACAAAGTAAAAAAAAGAAGAAGAAGCAAATTAACTGTTGTGCAAATATTACGTGCTTGGTCTATTGAAATAAACAGCTGTTGACAGGTGGGAACCATAAAATCATTTCAGGAGAAGAGAGAGCAAAATGAGATGCCATAATTAAGGAGCACCTGTCAAACCTCAAGTGAAGGAAATGTGACATGTATTTGCTTCATGCATTGTGCTACCTGCTGATTTCATGTATCATTTATGAAATTCTTTCTTGTCACCCACATATCTTAAGATTTTTTTCTTCTACAGTTGTCTGTCTCTATAGTGAAACAGAACTTTTAGATGATGTTTAAGTTGCATGCTTCTTCCATTTTGTTGCATTTTTATCGATGCACTAGATGCACTTTTGAAATATTGGAAGTATTTGAGGAAAAATACAAGTAGAATGCAATCAAATATAATATAAAAGATGGACTTCAACCTACGTGCCTTCTAATGGCCAACAGGGGGCGACTCCTCTGGTTAGAAAGAAGTCTAGATAGTGTAGAAGTCTGTGAGAAAATCATCCCACTTCTCATTTGATTTACCACCTGTAAACATTTTTCTAATGACATTATTGTCTCAATCGCTGGTTTCAAGTCTCCGTCAATACAGCACGATGTTCATTTGATAAATATGATCGCATTTAGAGTGAAAATCGACAAACAAGTAGAGTATGCATTAGCAAGCCACTACTGTGTGGGTATTTGTAGTGTCTCTTGGTTTTCAGTCCAATCCACCTGTTGCTTATCACTTCCAGTTTCAAAAAACCAAGTTGCCAATTAACAAATTCCAAACTCAAAGCTTTAAAGTAGTAGTCCACAAACCAGTGGGTGACATCTCTGTGGTTACAGCCATATTTTATAGAATTTATCATGGAAACATGATAGTAGACATTTAAAATGTGACAAGGGGCCCCAGCTAAAAACTGCTTTTTGTAGGTATCACAATCCAAAAAAGCTGATCTGATTAAGTTTTAGGTAACATTTAAAGAGTAACTAGTAACTTTAGTCATACAATAAATAGTCAAATGAAAAGAACAATATTTTCTTCATGAGAAGAAGTGGCTTACAGGTGCAATAAACCAGAACACAGAAATACTGGACATACCTCAGTATTGCACTTAAATAACAGTAACGGAGGACATGCACTTGGTTAGCTTTGGCCACCCTGCTGGAAATCTGATGGAAACAAGAGAGGAAAGGCTATCAAGCTATTCAGTCTCCATGTTGTCAGCAGTTCAGATTAGCTGTCACATCGCTGAGGGAGAAACAGCTGAAGATCGGAAAGGGTGATTTCATCTGAATAATTTTATGCTTTGACTGGCAGAGCTCAGCGCTCACCGTCGTGATGTTTGACGTCAGAGGGAAAATAAACCGGGAAAAAATCAAGACCCCGGCGCAGTGTAATACATAAATGCAATCATTTGAGAGAGAGAGAAAAAAAACATAAATGAAAGTTAATTCACATTTCCACTGAAGAAATTCCACTCACTTGGCGTGTTTTTTGAGTAGACAAAAAGACAATCTTTATTTGTGTGTTTCTCTCCTTGCTCTGACTTCTGTGTTTACTTTTGACTGACTGACTTTAATGACTGAGGTCAGCTTCCACAAAAAACACCACGAACAGAAAAGGAGACAAACTCATACATGACGCTCAGACCTGGAGGCATCCTACTACCACTACCAACCATGGATCACAAACCAGAGAAGAAGAAGAACAATAGAAGGACAGCATCAGTGGAATAGAAGAAGAGAAGACACATTTTTTTAATCTTCCACAGGCTATATCCCATCACTGCTTCCCACACAGGAGTAATTAACAGTGATTTTTAAATGCTACAAAAATAAGATGAAATAGGGAAAGAAGTGCTTCCCCTTGTTTGTGTTTCCTTGTGTGTGTGTGTGTCTTTGTACATGTGTGTATGTCCATGCCATGTCTCTGTAAAATGTCTACATTTGCTTCTCTACATATGTGTGTATCTGTACATGGGTTGTCATGTGTGTGTATGTATGTGTGTGTGTGTTCACAGTGCTTACTCATTATGTTCACTTCCCAAACATTAAAGAAGTCCCATGACACGCACACGCTTTCTCTCCCTCCACCTCCCTCCTCCGTGCTCTCTTTGTGCCGTTCCCAAGTCCACGAATGCTCCCGCCACCTCAGAGAGACACTATCAAAGACTGTGTGTGTATTTAAGTGTATGTGTATGTGTGTGTGTGTGTGTGTGTGTGTGTGTGTGTGTGCATGCGCATATGTGTGTTTTTTTGTGATGCTACCGCACGCACACACACACCTCGCCTCATTTGCCACAGTCTATGCGCTTCCCTTATTGGTTTAACCCTCGAACCCGGGACCGGCTTCAGTCAGTGTTTATGTCCATTGTGATCCGGCCCGGGCTCCGAGGGCTGATTTCCAGTCAGTTTCACCCTGTGGGTCCATTTATCTCCTGGCCCGAGCTAATCCATCAACGACTAGAAAGCCAAGACGGGGGAGAAACCGTGTGTGAGGAGAGAGGTTGAGTTTTCCTTTTGATGTCTTGGAAAAAAGTCTCAGGGAGAGCAAGAGAGAGCGGTAGCAGGGTGATTTTTTTTCTTTTTCCCCATGAAAAAATATATCATCATTAGAAACAAGATTGATCTGAAGGTTTCACAGTGGTCATGCAACTTGAGTGTCGCCTCCTTTTCTCACCTGTCCTCTGTTCATCCTTAACTTCGCCCCTCCCCTCCCTCCTTCCCGCCTGCAACCCCCTCTTAAAAATCCCACCCCCGCCCCGACCCGTTCGTCCTGCCAATCCGAGAGAAGGTACTGTAAGTGACCACAGTCATAATAATACAGAAAGACAAAGAGGTGGGTGACCAGTGGTACATTCATACATGAGAAAGTCATGGTTCCAAAAGTCACCCGACCCAATCGACATTAGACAGTGCTGAAGATGCCTGTGCTGGCCAGGCATGTGATAAATGCTTTGTTTAGAAACATGAATAAGACAAAACACATCCCACCTGAAAATCTACATCTCATCAAACCCACCTGGAACAATCCTACACCCTCCCACTGAAATGGGCTATGGTTATACTTGTCATTGTAATGTGATTTTTTGTATCATCCTGCCGTGAATCTACACTGGGTCTGGAAATACCAATGCGTATAATCTTACAATTCCCATATTTGTCTAAATCTGTGCTCGCATTGTCTTCCCTCCTTTCTTTTCTGCACTTTACTCCGTACATTCGCTCTTATTCTCATTGGAGTTGGAACCAGTCCAGATTGTATAGAATTCAAATTACAATGCAAGCTTGGCCACTTCCAATTCTTGGTTTGAGGATGAGATAGCAATGTGAGCAAAATCCAATTTTTGTGCATCCAGGCCTATCGCTTAATGCATCCTGCCGTGATTGGATGATAGGAATTGCACTGGAACGACAAGTTTAATCATAGCCGCGGCTACATCTACCCCATCAGTGGCCAAGAGTCAATAGTCAAATCAAAAGGACCCTCTGATATGAGTGCAGAGACATTTCTCTTGTGTTTTTCAGCTAAGAGGTGCTGTTCCACCCAGAATCAGAGATGAAGGGCAGCTTCCCAGACAGCTCCAGATCCCAGCCCATCTCAGCCAGGCCTGGGAAGGGTGTCCGTGGCTGGGCCATGAAAAAGGGGGCCGGCAGTGGAGGAGGGGGTGGTTGGTGGTCGTACTGAGGTGGAGGTGGGAGGAAGAGGAGGAGGAGGAAGAGGAGGAGGGGGCGGAGACAGAGGGCTTCCCTGAGGGGGTGGTGGATTTAGAGGGACAGCCAGCCCAGCCCGTTATCCCTGGTGTGGGAGCTCCAGGAAGAGAGAGGGGAGGGAGAGGGGTCACAGCCAGTAGAGGAGTCCCAGGGACAGTGAGGCCAGGGCAGCTAACGGGGCCGCGGACCTCCAGCTCGGACCCCCGTCAGTCAGGAAGGGCTCCGGAGAATCATATCCTGAGCCATCTGAAACAGAGAAAAAAGGGAAAAAAAACGACAAAACATCTGAACTGAGAGGGACACGTAGACAGAGACAAGACAATCTACAACAAAGCGAAGGGAAGTGGATTTAGCGAAAGGGTAGACAAGTGGAAATGCCGGGGTGTGGGGGGTAGGGTGGGGGTGGGGGGGACGTTGAAAAGGAGCGACAAACCACAAAACTCAGTGACGAAAGGCAGAGAGTAGACGGCAGTGAAAGAGATGAGGAGAGGGGAAAGCGGGAGGAGGAGAAGACGACAGCAACTGAGCTCTGCAGGGGGTTTAACCAACCTAATTACAGTTTAATCACAGAGACTCGGAATCTGGAGCAGCTGACACACACACCAAAAGAAAACACACACATCCACTCACACACATGTGCATCCGCTCACAGCTCACTCCAGCGACAGCATTTCACACATGAGATGGAAGTTGCAATGTCAGACGCATTACTCCAACGGCACAAAAACTGAAAGAGGAGCAGCAGCAGCAGCAGCAATGACAGAATAAAAGAATGTATGTTGTTTCAGTAATTGTGGAGGAGGAGAGAATTTCCTTCGCCCTTAGCGAGATATGGAATGATCTGAGCCGGGAAATCTGCGAAAGCTCACTCTCTTTTATGAGGATCTTCAAAGCCGTGTCATTATCTAGGGAGATGTGTTACTACCCAGGTTTGATTCTTTAGCTGGGCTTAGGTTGAAAACTCATGAGGCGGAATCCGCATTAGAGGAGACGTACAGGTAGATTTTTCAAGATAACGCAAGCGTAGTGTAATTCCTGCCACAATCTGATCCTCGTGTACGCCTGGGCTTCTGCTGAGTTATTTTTAAAACGGCATTATCACAGGGCCAACATGGCACACTTGTGTGAGCCATGTTGGGAGCAATTTTGAAAGGATCTTACCAGACTGTACGATGTCTGGAAAGAAAGTATTGTGTAGCTTCTGCCTCATCTTCTCATCGTCTGCCTCATGACATGCTGTGCAAAAAGTATTTGCAGATATCTTCTATTTTTGCATATTTCTCACACTTGAATGTTTCAGATCATCAAACTAATTTGAATATAAAAGAAAGATAACCCAAGAAAACACGAAATGCAGTTATTAAATCATAATTTAATTTATTGAAAGAAAAATGCCGTCCAGTCCACATTACCCAATGTGAAAAAGTAATTGCCCCCTTAGCTACCAATCTACCAAATGACCAAATTCATTTGGCAGTTGGGTTCAATTTCACCAGCCACACTCACACGATTACTGCCAGGCTTGTTGAATCTAAATATCACTAAATACACCAATTAGCCACAACATTCTGACCACTGACAGCTAAACTGAATAGCATTGATCATATTGGTACTATGTGGTGTTCTGCTGGTAAACCTTGGATTTTGCCATCCATGTTGATGAGACTTAGAATAAATATTGTCCCACAACAACCACACTCCCTCATGCAAATGGCAACCCCAAATGTCTCTGGCCTACCCCGACAGGAAAATGCACCCCACCACATGGCAAAAACATCAAACAATCAGGAACATGTTGAGGAACATGACAATGACCCAACATGTTGATTTGACCTCCAAACTTCCTAGACGCCACTGTGATCAAGCATTAACGGGATGCAGTGGAACAAGTTTGATTGACAGAGGCCCCACTGCACAAGCCACAGTACCCAAAGGATCCAGAGCCAATGTCCTGGTTCCAGACCCCATAGGAGACCCTGAGAGGTCCTCTTGTCCATGCCCAATGGTTCAGAACATTTTAGAGCACATAAGGGGACCAACACAATACTAGGCATGAGGTCATAATGTTATGCCTGTTATGCCTCAGTGTCGAGCCTTTCTGGCAACGTGAAATGGCTAAAGGGCCTCAAAAAGCAGCACTTGATGCCACGCTCTAAAGACATTCAAGAAGGGGTGCGAAACAAAGTCACTGACATTTATCATTCTGGAAAGGAGTTACATAGCCATTACTAAAGCTCTGTGATTCCAGAGAACCACAGTGAGAGACACTATCCACCAATGGCGAAAACATGGCACAGTAGTGAACCTTCCCAGGAGTGGCTGGCCAACCAACCAAGAGCACGTCGACATCTAATCCAGGAGGTTACAAAAGAACCCAGACAAACATCAAAAGACCTGCAGGCCTCACTGGCCTCAGTTAACATTCCACAATAAGGAAGACACTGGGTGACAATGGCACCCATGGGTGAGTCACAAGGTACAAACCACTCCTGACCAAAAAGAGCATAAAGGTTCGTCTTGCATTTGCAAAATAAATAAATAAATAAATAATATATATCTAGATGAACCCCAAGACTTTTGGATATAACATCCTGTGGACTGATGAGTCAAAGGTGGAACTTTGTGGAAGACATGGGTCCCGTTACATCTGGCGTAAAGCTAATACTGCATTCCACAAGAAGAACACTATACCGACAGTGAAACATGGTCTCATGATCTCCGTTTAATATCAAATAAATATAAATATTTGATGATCTGGAACATTTAAGTGTGACAAATAAGCAAAAGTAGAAGACATCAGGAAATACTTTTCACAGCACTGTACATTTGGGGAACTTTCTTTAAAAAACTGCATCTATTAAGTAAATGTCTATTATTAGATTTGAATGGATGCAATAGGTTTATTATTAGCTTGCTCTCTTGTTTCTTATGAGCAAATCCAGCAAGAAGTGGAGTGATGTTGGGGCTTGGTAACATTTTTAGAGAGCACTTTCAGCCTGCTCTGTTCTCTTTTTACAAGGACAGAAGGTCTCCCTCACACCCAGTGTGATGTGATGTGATTTGATGTGAAGTGCGTATGCCACTTTGTGCCTGCATGCACGCCGCTCTCGTACACGGCGCCCTCGTGCACGCTCGTGTGTGCTTGCATGTGTGAATGAATGTGTGTGTGTGTGTGTGTAAAGGTGTTAAAGTGTTGCCTGGCTGGTCTGTGAATCAGAGCAGAGAGTGTTGCCGGGGCATTCTATCAGACCCCTTATTCCCCCTAATTTTACTTTGATAGCCAATCTGGACCTTTGTGTGCGTTTACGTGAGCGTGTGTTTGTGTGCGAGTGTGTGTGTCTAGTCAGAGCGTGACTTACCTGGAGGTCTGACATACACTTTCAGCTTTAGACATGCCCGCCCCACATGGTTTGGGTGAGGAGACGCTGCAGAAAGAGATTGAAAGCGGAGATTAGTTTCAAGACGAAATCATTTGTGCTGCTGATTGCACCCATAAAATACATTTAATAAAAGTTATTTTAATGCTTTTCTGTGTCTGAGTGTTTGGAGGTTTACTATCTGGTGGTTTGGCTGGTCGGGGAAATGGAAAGGCAAAACCGTGACCATGCTCCGAGGCAAAAATGAGGTGAGGGCCTTTATTAGATATCTTGTCATCTTCAAGAGCACAAATTGAAAACAAATTTATTTTCTCATATTTTCCAAATAAACTGTTAAAAAGACAGAACTGCAACAAGTCACAATCTAAATTTTATTGGTGTCATCAAACACTATAAAAATCCCTATTGTTGCATGCTCATTAATTAGACTGAATATTGGCTTTTTAATAATTTTTGAGCTATTTGCATCTTTATTGTCTTCTGCTTTGAATATTTCCTAAAAATGTGTATCAAAAAATATGTCAGTCGGTTTGAAAGAAAGGTTATCTTTAAAATAAATAAATCACTAAAATGACACCATTTATCAGAGCCAGAAAAAGTAGAAACAGTAAAAAGAGTCAAATGTTAAAATATCTGATGGTTCCTGAACTACTCATCAAAACTTAATCAAAACTAAACTTAAAATCGTATTAGTCACTTTTTGCATTCCTCACTGCAACTGAAAAGCCATCAGTGACTCAGCTCACTCTCATCTTTTGGCAAAAATTCAGAGGCTGTTTGGCTGAACTAGGATGAACTGCAGGCTGTGTTTACACAAAGCATATAGAAGAAAAGTGAAGCAACAAATTATAAACATAGGCAGGAAAATATCTGTAGTATATACAGTCACCTTTTATTTTGCAAAATTGGTAATATACCTGTGGACACCTGGAAAAATGTTACACGTTGATTCCAGGTTTTTGTAGTTTTTATAAGATAAATAATTAAAGAAATTCAGCTTTCTTTTTAAATGATTTCTAGCATATCTTTAATATCCTGCACAAAATAGATTTTTGAGTTCTCTCTACTTCTAGCCATGGCTGTGCAGTTTCTCATAAAAGTGCAGGGCTTTATATCGCAGTGAAAAATGAGCCAACAGTGTGTAAAAACGTGACAGAAGCTTAAGACGCCCAGAAGCCACTCGAGGTTCAGATGGTTAATCAACTCCTGATAATAGCCCCAACAAATGTTTACTTCACTTCAGCAATGTTTCTACAAAAGACAAGAAAATGCTATTTTTAAAGATAAAAATGCGTGATTATGGCCTTTTTTAAGACACATTTTTTGTCTTAAGTGCTGTAGGGTGAGTGCTGCAGCCAGGATGTGGAGGTCTGGAAACTCTGAGACACATTATTGGTGATGGTCTTTCGTCGACAGTAAGAACACGAGAGAATAAATGGAGCCTTATTATCCTTCAAGCAATAATGCGGAACCCTGCTAAATGCCCTTATCTTTTCGGCTGGTATTCTAATTTAGTGGTGCCTGTTCTCAAACAGATTTACTAATTATTTAAATTGCCTGCTCTTCCCAGTCAATAATCCAGGGCTTATCGGTGACTGGAGGGTGACAGGTTGTGTCGCCACTACAGCCAATGTATAGGAGACGATGCAAAAAGTCACTTAACACACCGATGGAGAAAAGTTAGACAACACACAGTACATAATTTTAGTTTCTAAACATCTGCAAGAGAGAGTAAGAGTGTAAGAGTGTCCTTTGCTGGAATAAGATGTCTCTTTTTGTTCAAAGAGGAACAAAGCTTTAATCAACTTGAAACAAATATGTCAGAGATGGTAAATCAAGAGTAGTTTTTGAAAGAAAGGAAGTTTTTTTTTAGAATAAAATGACATTTGGCAACATTTGTTATGATTTGGCATCAATGCAGTCATTTATGCAGCTTATTACTGTCTTATAAGCATTTAGCACTTCAAGCAGATGCAGAGTTTCTTACATTATGTCCTTTTAAGTTCCCCTTAGCGTGTGAACTCCCATAAACATACCAATCACTTCAGGCTATGTAAACAAGTCTGTGAGGGATCAGGCCCGCACGCTGGGCTTCAGTCACACTCGCATTCATACCTAAGGGAAATAAACTGACTCTCAAATCGACCTGACTTGAATGTCTTTGGAATAGGGGGAAGGAAAAAAATCCATGCAAATTCCCCACAGATGCGGGTCCTTCTAGCCGTGAGGTGACAGTATTAACCAGCGAGCCACTGTGCTGCCCGAGCGCTGAATGGCAGACAGAAAAAAAAAATGAGAAAAATGTTAAAAAGTTCCCGTGATTCAAACTTCAAAGTAGAGTAAATGAAATTGAATCTGGGTTTTTAGTCCCACCTCACTCTGATGTGAAATAGAACTGGAGACCTTAAAAAGGGGAGATGGCGAACTGAGTCTCTGGCCGCCCCCGTGCACGCTGCTCGTGCACACTCTCTCACACACACACACACACACACACACACACACACACACACACACACAAGGGAATGTGTAAAAGAATGTGCACACACGCTGATGGGTGCAGAAGGGGTGCGTGGAGACCTATTGGCCTTCTCTCTTGAGGAAGTCTGCATAGCCGGAGCCCATGGTGACCCCATAGAGGACCATCATCAAGATCCACGGTGCACAGGAAATAAATCTGACCCTCTCTCTGCCCTCTCCTCCCTCTCCTTCTGCCCACTGCTCCTCCCTCCATCTTTCTTTTTGCCCTTCACCTCCTTTACCCCCTTCATGCCATACCTATAGCCCACTTCCTTTCTCTCAGATTTCCTCAGATCATCCACCAAGTGCGTCACGTCTCCTTTTGAAGCACTTCTGGACTTGTGTTGCGCTCCCCCCACTCTTGTGCTTCATATAAAAAATGACATGAAGAAACGTGGATTTTTTTCTTTTGTCATTTTTTAAAAAGTCTTATCAGCTCTCCCGGCGCCTCCGTTTTCCCAGCGCATCCGTAAAACCTAACGTCTCCCAAAAAACCCATTGAAAATCGCTCAACCTCATCAAGATGGCAGCTGGGAAGATGTAAGGGGTGGGGTGGACCTGTCAACATGTCAGCCACATGACAAATACCCGTACCAACGTGTGCAAAATGGGCGCACGCTCCCACAGGTCTGACCACGAATTACCATTGCCAATCAATGTGCTTCATGAGCATCTGCGGCGAGGACACACACACACTCAAACACATGCTCATCGGAAAAAGGCTGGGCGGTCGGAGCTGTCAGCGCGTCGTCGTCGTTCCACATCAACACTGACCTGTGCGTGAGTGTGTGTGCGACCGTATCCGTGCGTGTGTGAGACGGCGAGAGACAAAAATGTGTGTGCGGTTGTCAGTCAAGATGATGGACATGGCCTTTCACGGACTCACAATCGCTTGACAAGTGACCCCCGTGAACAGCCCCCCTCCCCCCCAGCAACACACACACACACATGTATTCAAACACACAAACACTCCAGTCATGTGGAATACACACTACCCTCAGGGGTCCCGGGAACACAATACCATAGTCAGCAACTATACAGCACTGGAGAGGCCCTAACCATCCTTACATGAGGCTGCGAAACAAAAGAGTGTGTGTTTGTGTGTGTGCGCCGACTGGGAAAAGTGCAGTGTGACATCGGGTGGCTGTTATCGTCGCCTCTTTGGCTCTCTGACTTTCGCCTGCTGTGTCTTTGTGCAAGTGGAGACAACAGACTCAGAAAAACATGTGAAGACGCCGAACAGTAATTTTTGAGGTGACACATGACTTCTAAAACAGTGCGACACGTTGCATTTGTTTTTCAGGGATTGCATTACATTCCGAAATCAAATTACCACGAGGAATAAAACCCTAACACGAGGCCGCTATGCAAAGCTGAATTTACGACTTTGCAGCGTCTTGCTTTTGCTGGAGGCTCCCCTTGCGCTCTCTGAACAAAGACGACGTCGCTGTAAAATGAGAATCTCCGTCCAAGGGCAAGTAGAGAAAAACTGGAGAAAGAAATCCGTCACACTTCCATGCCGACCTGAAACGGGTGGCACAGGACCTTCATCCCATTATGAGTCACGGCGAGAATGCATCATCTCCTGCTAAAAAGGTTAAGGTCAGCTTTCAGCCGGCTGTGAGGTGGTAATACATGAAGAAATGAAGAGACCTGTGTCGGGGCTGCATACTGGCAGAAATGCCAGGCGGGTCAGTGGTAAAAACACCATCTCTTTCGACAAAATAAGGTTTGTTTTTTAGAGAAACACCAGCAAAGCTCATGGAGTAGCTTTCCTCACTGGGTATCAAATAAAGGAATTTATTTGCAAATGGATTGATCTGTTAAGCAGCCTGACTAATGTGCATTTTTCAAAAGGTTAAGTGTTTCGGTGAGTTTGCACACCTCAGCTGGTCACTGCACGGCTGCTGGACCCAAAACACACAATTGTTTGCTGAAAAGCTCAAGTACATTTTGCTGACAAGTAACTTCTTGTGGCTGTGTGAATTATTACTGTCCTGCCTCTGAAGAATAGCTTTCTTTCTACATGTTTCCCTGGTGGTTTGTGGCTTTAAACAGGCAATAAGCCCAGCAGCTCCTCCAGCATTCAAAGTAAAAAAAAGCAGCACTTTTCTGAAAGAAAAAGTTTGGACATCGCGAACAAAGCTTTTGAAAGTCAATTTAATGTGCTTTTCTGTGATTACCAACTGATCTTGCACTAAGTTGTCCGGATGCGGTAAATCTATCCCACCCATCTGGCACACTGAGCAGCTGAAAACAATGTTTAAGAGTAATTTGAAGCTACTATTTGTCGTATGCCTGGTGGGGGAATGATAGCTTTTTAACTCCGCTCAGGAAAACAGTCTCAGGGGGGCACGGCCCATCTGTGATACTAATACATCACTTGTTGAAGTGAGGAGAAACATCAATACAGCTAATATAAAAATGATTACAAACTACGCCTGGCGACATTTTAACCACTTTGCTGAGCACACCGCTTATGATCTCGGCAGAAGCAGAGATACATCAAGGAATAAAGGGGAGCGAGAGAGCGATGGAAGGTGTGTTTATGCGCGCCTGTGGGTGTACGAGCGACGTGGCGGGCTGTGTTTGAGAACTCTCTCAATCAACTTCTGCTGATTGCATATTTACATACTGTTTACAAATGCATATTGAGCAGGAGCGTGGAGAACATGCAAACACAGGCAAAACTTGTGCACAACAAACAGCTGTTACCTGCACACAAGCTCTCCACTCGCACAAAGAAACACACTCTTTACTTAGCTGATGACCTACAGATGTAGTAGTACTCGTGTCCAGGCCTGAACTCGAAGCCCAGGGAGAACGGAGTGAAGAGCTGGAACTTCTCTGAGAAGCGCAGGGGCCCGTCAGGACCGCTGGGACGGTTGCACTCCCAGCGCTTGAAGCCACGCATCCTGTGCTGGCAGGAGGTGTAGCCCTCGTGGTTGACCATGAACAGAATGTAGCGCTCCATGCGCCCATGGGACGGAGGGCCCTCGTAGTAGGGACAGTAGATGTCTAGATAGTCGTTGATGTTCACCGCCACCCTGTATTCTCCGTGCCAAAATCTGCAACGAAATGGAGAAAACAGCAAATTAAAAGATGTCTTCATGAATAAAAACACATAATCACAAATAAGCTCGGGAATATGCGTGGAACCAGTGGGCAGAGGTCAATGTCAATAGTTCAGTGAGGTAAAATGAGCTTGTGCAAGACGCATGCTTGGAGAAAACCTATACATGCCTGCAAAAACTATGAATATTTACCACCTATATTGGATTTCTGTGTGATCACACAGCCTAAAGGAAACTGTGGGGAGTTCTCCACTTAGTGTAGCCATGCTGTGTAGCAGAAACTGTATGAAATTGTGCGATCGCTGTTGGAATATCTGCGTGTTTGCATGTCTCCAGAGGAAGATCAGGGGTCACAGCGAGCAACGGAACAACAGCTCTTAGAGCTCCCATATGTTGCTCCAGGACACTTCGACAAAGGAGAATCTTTAAACCACCTGAGTCACTGCAGCACATTGTAAAAACATCCTAGAGGGTGTTTTTTTATTTATTTACTTATTTAATAAAAAAAAGGGAAAAATCAATTATAATCCTGCTGGTTACTGGAAAAGTTTGTATAGTAACCAGTATTATTTGAATAAAGCTTATCCTTCATGGGATTAGTAGCATATTTGAAATACAGTAAGAGCTTTTTTCCCCCAGTCGGAGTGCTTGAATGAGCCCACTGGTATGATACTCAAGAGAAGTGGGTCATGTGATGGTAGAGAGCACACATTATTATCCAAACCCCTAAAGCAGTGTATAGAGGCGGCTGTGAATGTCCATTTAGTTCAGTACACATGCGGATCACTGGGGTCGGCATGATTAATAGGAGTGGGTCGGAGGTTAGTGAGGAGGAAATACTGGTGTAGCTTTTCCATATTCTCTGCTACATTCCTCCTTTTGGCAGACAGTAAAAGAGCTTGAGAAAATAAAATGCAGGTAACATATGGAAATATACGAGACGGCGCTTGAACTCTCTTCTCATCTTGTCTTCATCTGTCTCTGCGACTCGGTTTTAATACATTAAAAACATATGGCTGCCTTTCCTTCTATATGACACCGCCTCTATTTGTGTTTATGTGCTGGTGCCAGCACCGCTTATATTTTGAAAGTCAACTTCTGTTTGCAATCTTGAAGTCACTGGAGTGAGACAGTCTCTCTTAAAGGATAAGGATGCCTGATATTCTATATTTTTGTTATTGTCAACAAATTTCATTAGAAGACCAAAACCAACAACTTGAACTCAGTGGCTCCAAACTTTTTTTTGACTTCAGTGTGTTTTTCTGTGGTGCTGATTTTTTCTGTCCATTTTGAAAAAAGGGCTGCAAATAAATATTTTTTATCTTTAAAAAGGCACAATTATTTCATAAATGAGCTGGACCACATAGTTTCTACTACATGTGGGACTATATTCTCAGTTGCGGATTAGTACACAGCCGATGCATTGTGTATGTGTGATTATTCAGGTGTCAGATACACAAAGTCTTTTTAATAGGATAGCAAAAATATAGAATATCATCAGATTGTCAACAAATTTCATTAAAAGACCAAAAACAACAACGTGAACTCAGTGGCTGTAAGCTTTTTGACTCCATTGTCTTTTGTCTGGTGCTGCAATTTTTCTATAAATCTTGAAAAATGGGTCAATATACTTACTTTTATCCTAAAAAAAGCACAATTATCTCTTAAAAGAGCACAAACCTGTAGTTTTTAGTATATGTGAACCAATCGGGGTAAATTTGGGACTATTTTCGGCTGCGGATTAGTACACAGCTGATGCATTGTGTATGTGTGACTGATTAGGTGTTGGATACACAAATAATAGTATCAATAGTGTAGTAAAATCACAGAATATCACCAGATATACTCTTTAAAATAATATTAATGTGCTTAAAACTCTCATGCTGACAGTCCTACGGATCTTTATTTTTAATTGATATAATCTATTAATAAAACTTCTTTTACATCAATATTTCAAATTTGTAGACTTGTCTAACTATGTTTTAAATACAATATTATTTCATGTATAATGCCGCTTTCGAATCAGCACCATTATGTGAGAAAATACAAAACACCAGTATATTTAAATATTTGATATTTCGGATATTTTATTCACCAGCGCTCCATAAATAATACGTCCCAAGTGTTTGGCTTGATAATCTTTTTTTGTTTTTGTTTTTGCATCTTTAACAAGCCGCACCATTTCAAAATTTCACTTTGAGACACTCGTCAGTGAAACATCTCAAAGAGAGTTTAAATTAATCGGCGCAGAATCACAATGAAATATCAAATCAAATCTTGGCGGGCATGCTGCCGGAGTCGCCACCTCTTCTGGTGTTCGTCATTACCGCCGCCGCTCCCGATGGCTACGATCAATTTGGGTTCAAATGTGCCGCGTCAAATATGTTTAAAATTCAGCCGCCGCGTGTTATCAAATCTTGTTTTGTTCGAAGCTCGGTAAATTTGAGACGCGGGAAAGTGTCTTCAATCAAATGAGCATAAACAAAGCCGGTTGTTGGGCAATCTCGTCGTCTCAGATGGCGGGCAACACACACGCACACACACACCCGCCGACTGAGCTTTTTAAACAAATTCATCATTTTCCCCCTCACCTTGGCAGTAATTGATTGCCTGGAATGAAGACATTTTGGTCTAAGCACTTTTGGTTAGCGGGATATTTAGCTTTGGGACAAATTATCCCTATAACGGCAGTCCTATCTCTTTCCCAGAGGGCAAATCAGGAAGTGAGTTAGATGTGAAATGAGCGTCTTCATGCTTCGGTGCCCTATCAGAGCGCGTTTCGCAGCTTCTAAAGGGATCCTTGAATAGATCATTTAGAGGCATTGATCCACTGGGGAGCTCCTCTCGGCTCTCTCTGCTCCCAATCAACTCTGATTAACAACTAAAGGGGGGGAAAGGCAAGAGAGGGAGAAACAGAGAAACAGAGGGAGAGACGCACGGAATGAGAATAAAAGCAGTGAAAAGGAAAGAACAGAGGGAGGCAGACAAAGAGAGAAAAGGTAGGGAAGGAATGGAGTATGAGCGGTGTGAGGACAATGGAAAGGAAAAGACAAGAGAGAGGAGGAGGAGGGATAATGAGATTGCATGAAAATGAGGGTAAAAAAGAAGGAAAGAAAGAGTAGGAGAGGAAAAAAGAGCAGATGGAAGAGGAGTTTTTTCTGCCTTTCATCTCAATTTGTACAACTGTGGTTTTCCATCTGAGACAAATGTGCTTTGCCTATTGATTGCGCTCTGATACATTTATGGATGGCTACCATTTGAGCGTAAGTACATCAGGTGCACAATGGAGTCCGTGTTTATGTGCTGGTATGCGGCCGGCTAA
Organism: Dascyllus trimaculatus; assembly: GCA_024666655.1. Taxonomy (NCBI): domain Eukaryota; kingdom Metazoa; phylum Chordata; class Actinopteri; family Pomacentridae; genus Dascyllus; species Dascyllus trimaculatus. The sequence goes on along the minus strand of CM045462.1, from coordinate 21,014,777 downwards.
ATGGTGGCTTGGTAAAGTGGGTCTCTATGAGTGAGGATGCTCAATCCAAGAAAGGGCTAATGTGCCAGGATACATTAGGTTGTATTAAGCCACTCAGTGCCCTGCCCTGCTCCTGTGACACTGTCTGCATCCCTAATACGCCACCGAGCCAGGAGGAAGCTGCAGGTGCAGGTGTGTGCCGGCGCACTCGGAGCTGTTAAACTCGCCTCCGTGTGTGGATGAGTTTGTGTGCCCCCATATCCTCTCAGGCTGTGTGTCATTTGGAATTAAACACACACACTGCACTGACCAAAAAGACATGAGAATGCACTCTCACTTATGGCATGTCTCTTTCTCAGAGTTTGTGTGTGCTATGTGTGTGTATGTGTGTGTGTGTGCTATTGGTGGAGGGAGTGGGCGATCTTCCTTTTGATGTGGATATGTGCTTATTTTGAATCTGTCAGAGCGAAGGACTCATAACACTGTAATGAAAACTGACATTAATGAAGCTTGATGCACATTTCTGATTATGATACTGCCATTAATTTGCAACTCAACACCTTTTGAAAATATTGTTATTTCTTGCTGAACTCCTTCCTCCTTATCACCTTCTGCACATCCATCAATGATTCTGGATGTGATCAGAGCTGACAGAGTTACACCAGTGTTACAGGAATCGAATGCCTTTATTGTCATATGCAGCAGTGAACAAGTTATTAGGGTAATGAAATTTTTAGGGTCTGCGTGACGTAAATGTCATCATCTGCAGAGTGCATGCAAACCCCTCTGCGGACGTCTTCCTGCAAGCACAAAACGTGTGTCTACAAGAGCAGTTCTGCACATGCGGACTTGAAAGTAATGTGTTTAAGAAAACTTTGTATCCGTGTGTCTATGTGCACATCTTTAAGAGAGTATAAACCTGTCTTTACATGCATACATACTGTATTTCTATGCATAATGTTAGGGCAACAGAGTCAAAGGAGCACAAAGCTACACCACGTTCAGTGTGACATAATCGCCCAACAACACCAACCAAAGTTTGATTCATCTCAGCTTTCATTAAATACTTACAATGTTATGAGAGTCCCATATTTATTTATTTAAAGCCCTTATGAGCATGAAGTTGTATTTTTAAGACTGCAGTGGCTCAAAGAGATAGAACCAAAATGACAAATCTGCAACCAACACAGCACTTTCCTGTGAATGTACGTGCAGAAAGTAAGACTTGGGCCCCTTCCTGAGATGCACTGCATCTGAATAGGCTGACTTCATATCTGAATGAGCACCAGTGATTGCTAACAGTCACAATAGCAGTCTTATATAATTACATACAAAGGTACTGCAAAAAGTTCTCATCCACATCCGGAAACAAGGGGCATATCTCCCATTTCGGGGCATAACTGTATACTACAAAGCCTTATACCACTGTCTACAGAAACTCTAATGTTTCAAACAATCAAAAGAAAACGGAGAGGAAAGCTTCAAGCTGGCTGCTGTTGCTCCAGGACAACACACCTGTCCCCAGAAATGTGGCCCCATTAACCTTATTCACTCGACCTGTACCATTTGACTTCTAAACTGAAATCCCACTTTGTTTTCAGAGTGATGAAAAGGTCATGCATGCTGTTGAGTATCTGGAAGCTCAAGATATGACATTCTTCCTCAAAGGGATAGTACAGCTTGGCGGACCAAGTGCACTGACGCTAATTAAACTATGTTTAAGAAGAAACTCATCCAGGTGAGTTTTATTGTCTGTGTTTGCTTATATTGATTTGGGGGGGGAGTATTCAAAGTCTGAAAAATGCTAAGGACTGTATCATTTTTTACTATAATTGCCTCATTTTTTGACAAACTGTAAGTTTCACCAAACCTATTCCATCATAATAACCCAACATATTCTGTAATACAGTAATATAAAATTCTAGACAGAAGAGGCTTTAAGGTAGCTTACAACAAAGTACAGTGCAAAATTATACAGTTCCACTAATCATTTTTCTCACTCTGTGCAAACCCTTATCACCGGGACAAGAAATAGTGTATACTTCTTATTTTCTGGGTGATGAAACTTGATTATCTTTCATTTCCAGAGAAAGATGTCTAATTGTGTTTCTAGCATATTGATAGTCAATATAATTTCCACATGTAAAAACTACCAAGAGCTTGATAATTAGGTTCAGGAGGAATTGGAGAAGTTCAAAACACAATCATGCTTTGGAAAATCTTAAAATATGCCTGTAAAACAGATCACTGTCAAAGTGCATGTTACTCGGTGCATGGTCTTTTCAGATTTTTGTTCTGCCGCTTGAAGCCATTTCTTTTTAATACTGCCTGTGTGTAAACCCCTGCGATGCGATATGATGGTTTGCTTGGTTCCTAATCCCCTGATGTCTCACAGATTCTCCTCACTCTCTCAGTGCAATTGAATTGTCTGGTGAGGTTAGCCAGATGCAGCTGAAGGACTTGTTTTTTTTGGCTGCTGCTGGCTCTCATCTGGATGTAAAAGGCTCATTCACTGACTTGGACCACCATGAGTGGAAAAAGAGTCTGCAGAAAAGTGTTTTATATGTACACGTCAGGATGAAAATGAAGTGAAAATTGAGATTTAAAGTTGAAATCGAGAGAAATAAGGGATCTCTGGGTGTCTGTGGATGCAAGTTCCTGCATGTACAGTAATAACTGAGTGTAAGCCTGTGTGTAGTGGCCACTCTTTAGTATTCTGGCACCACTGAGTCATCAACATCATCTTCTCAACACGGCTGTGATCAAAGCTTCTGGTTGGAGGAGGCTTGGATGTTTACCATACCTGCCTGCGTCCTAAACAGCAGGCCGGATCAACCAACAAACTTCAAAGGATGCTTCAATCTCTTCGCCATTCTCTCTTTATCCCTCTCTCCTTCTCACCAAGTCACCCCTCTCCCTCTCTACATACGTAACTTTCTCTTCTTCCTCCAGCTTCACTTGATCTCCCTCTAATGTGGTATTTGCACAATGGCCTGAAAAAATGGCGTCGCTCTGTGTGATGCCAGTCAATCAAAACGCTCTCCAGTCGCTATTGAGATTTTTTTTGGTTAAAATGAGAGTTCAAAGGAGAAAGACGGCGCTGTCTTCGCAGTTACATTTCCGAGCTCACGAATAGCAAATGACGCAACATTTCAAAGTACAGTCAAAGTAGGTCTTCCTGTGCACAGAGAGGAGGCTTTATGTATGCACAACCACCTAAAATTAAACCTGAAACAAACACGGCAGGGCGACAGTATCAGAGGAAAGGTTACAAATCACAGTTTAGCTCTGTAGTAACATCACCGGATACCTGCCTGAGCTCCTGATGGATGAGTCATAATTATATTGACTGCTACGGCTTCGAATGTAGGGCTGGGTGAAAATTTATCATGATAAAATGTTGCATTACAGTTGATGTAGATAATTATTGATAATTTCTAATGGAAGAAAAAATGTTTAGTGAGAATTAATCATCTTAATTTGAATTTACTCACTCTAGCCGATTTATTAAGATATAAAATAGGGATAGGGCAATTATCATGGACAATATTTGGCATTTTTTCAATTATCGGTACCGGTAAAAGTCTGATGGAGCCTCCACTCTCTGTCTGTCATCACTCTGTAGTCTCAGAAAAGTTTCTCAAGCAGAGAATGCAAAAACTGGACAAGAAACACAAGCCGTTGCCACGAACCAGGAAATTAGCTACTCTCACAGCAGCTAAAGCCATGCTAACAGTTAGCGGCTAAGTTAGAAGGCAGCCAAAGATTACCCAAGAACAGAGTCTGGAAAACAATAATTATGAATTCTTTAGGTCCTAAAACATTCATAATTATGTTTTCCAGACTCGCTTTCAGAGAAATTTGGGGCTACCTGCTAACTTAGTCGCTAGCTATTAGCATAGCCTTAGCCACTGTGAAAGTACCTAATTTCCTATCCTAAAGTTTAGATATGGATTTTAGTGGACAACAAAAGTGAAAAACATAGAAAGATTAAGAAAATAGAGAAGAACAGCAGCAGACAAACTGATCAATCTCAGTTGATCGTGCATAAACCGAGGAGAGCGTCCTAATTTAATCACTCATATTTCTATATTACACATTCAGTTATAGTCATCTTTATTAATGAAGAACCTGAGTTATGAATGACAGGTTACATGCCGCTATAACATTACATTCAATGTATATTGGTTCCAAAAATCGGTTATCGGCCTTTCTTTACTACCAATAATTGGCATCGGCCCTAAAAACCCAACAAACAACAACAAAAAAACCCACCATATTGGTTGATCGTTAATATATCAAAGGATTGTCTGACCTTGATACACATTAAGCAAGGAAAGCAAGTGAAGCCTGGAGGCACACGGACGGCGACCAGACTGCCGTGATGTGCTGAGGTTAAAGTTCAGAGCGGTAACACCAGACCGACGTCCGTATACATCCCGACAACAGGTTTGTGAGCGAAGCAGGCCGCTGGGAGTGCGATGCTTCGGTGAGTGACACGGGGTCATGGGTGTTTTTTTGACTATGAATCACGTCTCGCAAGGGCAACCTCCATCTGAGGCTACAGTGTGGACAAGAGGCCTTGGGGACAGCGACAGAGGGCAAAGGGGCTCCGGTATTAAGGGATATGACAGGCTGTTTATGAGCTAAGGAGGCAGCATGCTTGAAGTTTGGTCATGCAACAGAACTTTGTGCTTTCATGGCGCTTTGACCTAATGCATTGTGCAGCATGCAATTTTGGCACATTTCCTGTATGCAGACAACTTTTTCCCCCTGTACCTGTAAATGGCCTGCACATATATAGCGCTTTTGCACTTTTAACGGCACTCAAAGTGATTTACAATATGTGTCTTTTCATGCATTCACACACTCCAGCGACATGCAAGGCGCTCGCCTGCCATCGGGAGGAACTTCACTGTCCTGTACAAGGACACTTTGGCATGTGGAGAGTCTTGGGATTCAACCGCCAACTTGCAATTAGCGCACAACCCACTCTACCACCTGAGCCACAGCTGCCATCTAAAAGGAGCGACAATATTTAAAAAAAAGTTCCTCCCCTTGAATGTTTTAAAAACATTCATGGACCCAGATGATTGAATTAAGCGTGCATCTCATTGGGTTTGTTATTATGGGTTATAATTGAATAATTTTTTAAAAGGTACCCTGTGGAAGTTTTGGCCACTTAGTAGAGCAATGATGTAGTGTTTTTAGGAGTTGCTGACCACTTTCGTAGTGTCATGTGCAAGGAGGAACTCCATCAGGTGACACGATTCTCATATAGCCAAAGTTGATGGGTGGTGCAGAGTATATACAGTATATTTCCCCAACAAGTCTGCATCTGTTTTGATTATAAAATGATGTATTAAATCCATCCAGATGACTACTTCAGCATCATTTTAGAAATAATTTCTGTGTGTACAAAGACACTTTGTGTGTGAAAACACAAAGTTTCTGTTTGTGGAATCCCAGAATTTTTTAGATGAAAATAGGGTCAGTGGTGTTTCCAAAAGTCTTTTATGGGTACTAGTGTGGATGCATAGATGTAACAAAAGTAATGCATTTTAAAAGTATTACATATACATAAGTAATTCACTGTTTAAAAGATCTACTTTGCACATGTTTCAAAGGTGGGAAATGAAGTCAGCAGGCCATGGACCTCCAGTATTTCACTGAACGTAAGTAAAAACAGAAGTAAAACACTGGAAGAGCTCAGTGAAATCAAACTTCTCCTTCGAATGGACAGGCCAGAAAGAAAAAAAATCTGTTGCTTATTCATCACATCGCTCCGTGTTTTTTTGGAAGAGGAGTCAAGAAGGACAGGTGGATGAATCAGATGTGGATCGATTTTCAATTTTTGAAACATCCAATTCATCTTCACATATCCAGCTGAGGGCAAAAGTTGTAAAAATTCGACTTTGGTTGCCAGCTTCTGTCTGGATGCACGACGGGCATTACTTATTCTGCCAGCGCTGAATTTATAATCCTTCTCTTATTGAAAGTAATGAACATCCGGTTTGCTCTCTACCAACACAAATGGATTGCACCAGTATCATTTCCTAACCGTGGCAAATCCCACGAACCGTGAGCCAAATGAAAATGCGGGAGTCCTTTATAAAACATGGAATTTCATATTCAACACATGAAATGTGCAAATTTCACCTCATTTGGCTTTTTGGCAGGAATAAACTGCAGGCTGTTTTCCTGGACGTGTGTGTGTGTGTCTGCGAGTATCCTCGGTTGCGTTGCTGTCTCAGTCTGCTGCGCCACACTTTCACTCACTCTCAATGTCTCTCCAATTAACTCCACATTACTCTCCGTTTCTATCTCTCCATCTTCATCTGCCGCTGTCTTCTCTCTGTCTTCTGCTCTTTTTCTTTGCTTTCTTTCCCTCAATCTTCATCTCCACTCACTTCTGCTTCATTTGCTCGCTCTACGTCCCCCCCTTTTTTCCCTATTCTTTTCTATCACTTTCCCTTCAGGAACATTCTTTGACATTCCCACTATCTCCTCTTTTCAGTCTTCATGACTCTTATTCCTCCCTTCTCTGCTCTCTCCTCTGTCTTAACTGTCTCCCCCCACCATTAATGTATTTTTATTCCCTCCACTGTGCCTTCTTCTGCTTTCCTCTTAATGTTTAAAACAACTCCTCCACACACACACACACAAATACACTCTTGCTAAGACTCTTTAGCTGCTTTTCTCTCAGCATGTGGTGTTCCTCTTTCTCATGCTGCCGTCTCCCGCTGATGCTCAGTTATGTGTGGAAAAGTAAATATGTTACCTCCCTCCACACAAATACAACATAGACGTATCAACACACATGACACATTAACACAGGCAGTACAATGTCGAAACCAAGCCGACACGATGGGTGGAATATCGGGATTCATAAGCACAGATGCACATGTTTAATCATGCAAATTAGCACTTGATCCTCACTTCTGTGCAAACACATGCAAACAACAAGTAGCACACGTACATTTCCTACTGTACACACACACACACACACACGCGCACTGCAGAAAGCATGCATCAAAAAAGAATCCTGCAGCCAGCACACAGTCCCGAGCTCAAGTTGTGTTGTTTTGACAAGTTCCATATCTGTCACTCTGAATAATGTCGCCCATAGATCACCGTGGTGACATTCAGCACATCTGAAAGGTTATTATGTATTTCTTCAAGACAGGCTACATGGTCCCCCTACGGATTATGCGCCGCCTGTGCCAATCCCTGCCAAATTCGCACACATATGTACACAAACGTGCATACAGTCACACAAGTAGACACCCACGGATTGAATTAACATGAAACATCTCGTTGGGGGAAAAAAAAATCAAGGCCCCCATGGAAGGATAATTGATGGAGTAGCTGGAATATGCACAGAGAAAAAGTAAAGACAGAACCAAAGCAAGACAGATCGAGTGACGAAGCCACAGACGGATGGACAAGCAGGACGAGTTTGTAAGATGGGGAGCTCGGTGCATCTGACAAGCTGACAGACAGAGTGCATGATATGCCTATATCAGTCTCCTTGTTTTCTGAGGGGCATCCACCACGATGCAGCACCGGCTTTGGCGCTGTCGACAGCATAAACAGCAGCGGGGCTGTATTGGTATCGACAAGGTTGGCTCAAAGCGACGCGGCGAACGAAGGAGCTGATGGCCGGTGTCCAAGCACACCAATAGGAATCACTCAGCGAGAGGAGGGGGGGCTGCAGAAATGTCACGTATCCACAGAGTCAATGTTTAAAGAAGGGAGGAGAACCGGCTGATTTATTTTTCATTCCTTCGACACTCGTGCAGTGCTTTGTGATGCAGTTTTAATGACTTTTTTTGGGGGGAGACATTTTTGGCTGTCAATCAAGAGGATCCACCAATATTTTTGTTAAAAAATGACCAGAAGAAACTTTTTTTAGCCCCACAAAATGTCTCATATCTGACTCGGATACCAACTTTGCCCTCTAGGAGCAGAGCCGCAAAACCAAACCCTTCATGATTTGACTTTGTTATACATTAACGATCTTTTAACCCATATTCTACACCAAGACATCTCAGGTCTTAGAGTCAAATACTCCATAATATAGACGAAAGGGATCTATGCTTTTATTGTTTTAGCTCAAATTTTGGTTAAAAACTTCAGAAACTTTATGTTTTTTGGATTTTATGCTGCTTTAAAGTCTTGATGTTTGACCATTACCAGGAAATGATTTTGTGTTGTACTTTAGAGGTTATTTCACTCACTAATTACCAGTTTGATGGACAGATTGACAGGAAGAGCAATTGAAAAGTATCATGCTTTTATTTTTTAGCTCAAGTTTTGGCCAAAAACTCCAACAGTTTGCCATTTTTAAGTCTCTGTATGTGACCTTTTCTAAGAAATTATTCATGCTTTCCTTAATGACTTGTATTTAATCTGTACTTGTAGAGAACTACTACTGCTTTAGAGATAAATGAAGGGTTTGTAAGGTTATTTCACTCTCTGATTTCCAGATTGAGCGACAGACTGACACAGAAAGTGACTGAAAAGAATCATGCTTTTATTTTTGTGGCTCGTATTTTGGGTAAAAACTCCAACTGTTTCATGTTTTTTAGATTTTATGTTGTTTAAGTCTCCATGTTTGACCATATATTGATTGAATCTGTACTTAATAGGGGGTTTCCACTCTCTGATTATCAGTTTGATCGACAGATGGAAAAGATCCAGAATTTTTATGTTTTAGCTCAAATTTTGGACAAAACTCCCAACAGTTTCATGTTTTTTGGGTTATTTTGTAGTTTTGGGTGTCCATGTTTGACTATTTCCAGGAAATAATTTGTGCTGTATTTTCGGACTTGTATTTAATATGTACCTTTGGAGCACTACTACTGCTTCAGAAATAAAATAAAGGGTTTATGGGGTTTTCCAACTCTGTGACTGACTGCCAGTTTGATCAACACTTCGACAGAGATTGACTGAAAAGGATTGTGCTTTAATTGTTTTAACTCAAATTTGGCTAAAATCTTCAAAAAGCTTCATGATTTTTGGAGTTAATGTTGTTTTAAGTCTCGCTGTTTGACAATTTTCAAGAAATAATCTCAATCGCTGATTACCAGTTTGATCGACGGATTGCCAGAGAGACAGAAAGAGTGATTGAAAAGTTTCATGCTTTTATTGTTTTAGCTGAAATTAGGCAAAACTCTCCAAATGGCTTTTATGTTGTTTTAAGTATCCATGTTCAAGGATTTCCAGGAAGTGATTTGTGTCGTATTTTGACTTGTATTTAATCTGTACTTGTAAAGCACTGCTATTGCTTTAGAGAAACCAGTGGTTTTATTGGGTTTTTCCACTCTGATTACCAGTTTAAAAGACAAATTGACAGAGTGATTAAAAGGGACCATGCTTTTATTGTTTTAGCTCAAGCTTTGGGCAAGAAGTCGGACAGTTTTATGTTCAGATTTTATAAAGTTTTAAGTCTCCATGTTTGGCCATTTTCAGGAAATAGTATGTATTGTACTTCATGGACTTGTACATCATAATACTGCTTTAGGAAAGGAGTTTTCCACTCTCTGATTTTCAGTTTGAGTGATGGATTGACAGGAAGAGTAATAGAATATCGTCATGCTTTTATTGTTTTAGCTCAAATTTTGGCCAGAAACTGATTTGATGTCGTTTTAAGTCTAAATGTTCGGGCATGTCCAGGAAATAATTTGTGTTGTACTTTACTGACTTGTATTTAATCTGTACTTGTGGAACTCTGCTGCTTTAGAGAAACAGTGGTTTTACAGGTTTTTCTGCTCTCTGATTACCAGCTTGATGGACAGACTGACAGACAGAGTGATTGACAGAGTGGCAGCCTGATTATGTAACTGACCGATTCAGTCAGCCAGAAGACTATCTGGCTTGTTGGCCCACTGACTGACTGGCTCATTAACCGACCACCTGCATATCTGCGTGAAAAACTGACTGACTGACTGACTAATCTTACACTTGAACAAACTGGCAGAGTGTCAAGCCGACTGACTTATTAACTGTCCGTCTTGCTTCGGCATCACCCTCTGGCTTAGGGATCTTCATCTAATATGGATGGGTTGATCCAGATTGACGAGGTGAACTAATCCATGTAGTTTGGGTCAAAGCGTTTGAGCCTCTGCGGGTTGCGAGTCGCAGAGGGCAGAGGGAGCGAACGGGGGAAAGCTGGTGTATAGATTGCTTTGCAGCATCTCTAATGAGTAATTAAACACTTGAATGGAGTCCAATTAAGACACACACTGTGTTCGCAGGCACGCACACACACATGCGAACGCACACACATATCCAAATGTCGACGCACAAGTAAACATCAGCATGTAAACAAAATCAAAGACACATTGAGAAGTATGCACGCCCATACTAATAGCACACATTATACGTACAGAAACACACACACATACTGGAGTCTCGCCACATTAAGTGGAGCCATATGTGCTGAATGTTGTACGTGGTTCAGGATGGACTGAAGGTCAATACCGTCTGACTCTGATTGCGAGCATCTCCAGCCCTCCCTTCCTCCCTCCACCTCTTTTTTCTGCTGGGTGTGTGTCCAACTCTTCAGCTCGAATCTCTCCCGGATCCAAAGTTCTGCCCACTTCTCTTTGTGTCAATCTCTCTTCCTGTCACTCAGTTTGAATTCAATCTTGCTGCCCAATTCCGAGGTGCAAAAGCCAAAAAACCAACAAACAGATTCTGAGCAGAGATTGTCCCTTACCAGAGCAACATCAGTGCTGTCAGTTACTGTTATTATAGTTCAAAAAATTCAAAATGACCCACAGTTCTTTCATGATTGTCAGGAGGCTAGGGGCTTGGGTGTACTTGAAAATAGTTTGTATGAAGTATCTTAGGTTTGCAATGAAAGGCGAAAGTATTTTTTAGATGTTTTTGAGTGTGAAAACTCAAAGACTGTGCAAAAAGTCTGCAGTCACACAGAGGTGTTGAACTCGTTGACCCGATTCGGACATCATTCCCATATATACGGGCCAGTAGGGCATTATTATCCAGTCTGATCGATAATAGGCAGAAAAAAACTGATAATATCTGCATGTAAAATCTCTTGTGCAGTCGTCAAAATGAAAATGTACAAAATCAAGCTTTCATGGAGCTATTTTAACCCAAATCATGATCCTTCTTGTAGACCTAACCAAGCAGTCTTTGGTAGATTAACTCATCAAAACATACATTTCCATTCATATGGGTCAGTCGGGATCTCCTCTACCTTGTAGTAGATCAGAGGGTGTGTTACTATCCATTCTGATCGATAATAAGCAGAAAGTAAACCTGATAATATCTGCATGTAAAATCTCTGGTGCAGTCGTCAAACTGAAACCATATAAAATGAAGCTTGATGGCCACAGGAGCTATTTTAACCCAAATCATAATCCTTCTTGTAGACCTAACCAAGTAGTTTTTGGGAGATAAACTCATCAAAACATACATTTCCATACATATGGGTCAGCAGGAATCTCCTCCATCTTATAGTAGATCAGAGGGTGTGTTATTATTCTTTCTGATCAATAATAATTAAAAAGTAAACCTGATGGTGTCTGCATGTTAAATTTCTGGTCCAGAAAATTAAGCCTGTTGGCCACAGGAGCTATTTTAACTTAAACCGTGATCTTTTTCTAAACTTAACCAAGAAGTTTTTGGTGGCTGAACTTATCAAAACATACATTTCCATAGATGTTGCTCAGTAGGGACCTCCTCCACCTTACAGTAGACCAGGTTATTATCCATTCTGATTGATAATAAGCAGAAAATAAACCTGATAATATCTGCATCTAAAACCTTTCGGTGCGGTCTTAATAATAAAAACTTACAAAATGAATCTCTGTGACTTATGGTAGTAACAGGAGCTATTTTAATCCAAACCATGATCTTTTGATCTTTTGTTAATAGACCTAACCAAGTAGTTTTGGTGGCTAAATTCATCAAAAACATTCATTAGACCAGAGCTGAGTTATTATCCATTGTGATCAATAATAAGTAGAAAGTAACCCTGCTAATGTCTGCATATAAAATCTCTGGTGTAGTCGTCACACTGAAAACATATAAAATGAAACTTGGTGGCCACAGGAGCTATTTTGACCCAAATCATGACCCGTTCCTAAACCTAACCAAGTAGTTTTTGGTGGTTAAACTCATCAAAACATATGTTTCCATACATGCAGCTCCGTGGGATCCTCCTTCACCTTATACTAGGCCAGAGGGTGCGTTATTATTGGATCAATAGTAACACTTAAACCAATAATAAGGTACAAAATAAAGCTTCGGAGCAACAAGAGCTACTTTAACCCAAACCATGATCCTTTTCTGAACCTAACCAAGTAGTTTTGGTGCCCAAACTTAACCAAACATCAAATGAAAATCCAAGTAGACACCAAGTGATAAACAGCAAGTGAAAGTCAAAACGCGACTTAAATCAAAACATAAAACTATAATTATGATCTAGAGCAAGACTAAAACTTAATTCTCTTTGGAGAAAGTGTGCCGACCTCATCTTTGTTAGTGCAAAAATTGCAGACTCACCACCATTAACTGGAGCCTACTGAGCCAACTTCAAGGTGGTGAAGGTCCCTACTGAACGTGAATGATCTGCAGTGATAATGACTATTTAATGGGGGTGATAACATCCGAAATTAGTAAATCATTTGTAAAGGAAATCTGACATAAGCAGGCATGTGAAGAATAATCCACACACCTAAACAATAGCACTGTGAAGTGGTCCTACTTGTCAGACTTTTTTGAAAACTACAGGTGGTATTCCTGCAAAAAAAAACTACTTTGAAGCATGCTGGGGCCTCTGTAACACAGAAAAACATCTCAAGGACAGAAGGTTATGTGGATGACTGAGTCCACAAAGCCGCTGACTTTGAAACCATCAGTGGTCGGACATAGTAGTATTAGCTGCTGAAACCAAGACGAGGATTGGCGCATGATGCATTTGTCGTGGTTTTGAGTGGCATCCAGATGGGAAAACTGAGATGAAATGAGATAAAAAGATATTCTAATTTAGGTCAATCAACCTTTGTTTCAGAACATGTTTCTATTTTTAATAGAATATGTTATTTAGATTCCTAATTTGCTGTATCTTAACCACCAGTTTGGTCTCTCTCCTTTTTCATTTTTAACTACAAATCCAAAAAGAAGCTCTGCTGTGTTTCAGTGTCCCCCCGCCCCCCTATTTTTCTGTATTCCTGTCTCCTACTCACCACATCTTGGAGTAATCCCACTGTGCCCAAACCCTCTTTTCTCATCCTCTTCCCTGCCACTGATCTCCCAAAATTCCTTCCACCCAACCCCCATCTCTCTCTCTCTCTTCTCTCCCTCTCCTTCAAAATGTTCTCCTCTGCAAATGTTACATCTCCAACTACACTCTAAACCACAAAATGATTCTTCATGCCTGTACCCCCATTTTAGTGAGATAATGAACACTTTTGCATATGCTCTTTGTAGACTCCTGCTCAAACAGTTCACGCAGACCCTCTACAGCATCGGAAATTTCCTGTAAAAGATTCAAATGCTACAAGAATGAGCTCTGTTGAAGCGCATTTTTTAAAGCACGGCTCTTTGATTTTTCTGTTTTTGCCATTTTGAAGTCCAACTGAACTTAAATTGCATGATCTGCTCTGTGAATTAAATGTCCTGTACCCTCTTTGGAAAAAACTACATTCTCTAAAGGGAGATATGCATCATTTATATATTTAATCCTTATGATGGTATCCTCTGTTTGTGCTAGCAGGATCCTCCTTGGATCTTTTCTCTACATATAGCTAATGAAAACATTGTATTCTGAAGTCTATTTCTGTCATAAGCTGAAGGTTACAAGCAGACAGCAGCTGCACAGCACACAAGCTCATGTCTTGTTCTACACCTCATCCCACTGAACAAGTGGCAAAAACAAACATCCATCAGGAGAAAAGCACCTTCTGAGCAACATTTCTAGCCTAAAATCTATACTTACCAGCATACATTTCTTTATTTTCACTGGATTTCTGTGCATTCAAAGGTACCACTGAGCACTACTGGTACGATGGAGCAATGTTTCAACTTGTTTCTATCGTGCCTGCATGTATTAATGAACACTAGCAACTGCGCTTTGACGAAAACAATGCATAATTTAATTGGCCTCAAGTGCATTATCGTCAGACAGATAATGAACTCAACATGTTTGTCAGACAGGACAGACGTTGCATCTTGCTGAGATTTAGGCACAACCCTCACAAACACAACCCAGATGACTTTAAAAAAAAGCCCATTATATGCACATTTACTGGTGCAAAACATGCTTTAATGTTCAAAAAGCACATTATATTTCCCAGTCTATTTTGATTGGTCAACTTATATGATGAAAGCGAGGCAAAGTTGGTTAACTACAATCTATTAGTATACACATCTATGAGTATAAGCTGAGAAATGTAGTTCTAGGAGAAGCAGCTGTAATGAGGACAATACGGATTACGATGAGGCTGTCCAATATTTTTTGGAAGATGTGACAAACTAGCTATTAGGCAGTTGTTATGCAAAAGTGCGACGTGGTGACATAGATAAGTGGTGGAAGAAAAGCCTGGAGGTGTTTCAAATGGATCTAGTGCAGGGTTTTCTGTGGGAGAGAAGAACTATCTTTGGTGTTGACTTTGAGCTTTGCAAGTTTGCAGACAATAAAGCAGCCAAGTAACACACTTAAAGAAAAGGAACCCCCTAAAAGCATAATATGGGCTCATTAAGTAGCCAGGTTGATCTTATGCAGTATCTAATTTCTTAAACAACATGCATATAAGGAAACAGGTTTCATGCTCAAAGTCCTTTTCCTTGATTGATTTTTTCTGTAAAAGGAGATTTTTTTGGCATGAAATCAAACCATTCCTCTGATCACCTTGTAACCTCTATCAAAGACTTCAGACTAGTAAAGTCTCTGTGAAAGTAAAAGAGATGGATGAAAAATAAGATCATTATCCGCCGCAAAGCAACCTCATATTTAGAGCTAGACGGCGCAATTGCTGGAGAAATTGCAGGCGTGATTGCAGAGCAGCTGCTGCAGCTTGCAGTTACTGAAGTTTGGACAGTTCAACACATGTTCAGGAGGAAGCTCAAGACAAATTTATGCATTTGTGAGCATTTTCAAAACCGCTGCTCCATGCTCTAGCTGGTCACATGACAGATCCTTCACTTTGAGGGTAAATATCTCCAAAACTACACATTTTAGCAAAATTAAAAGTCATACATTAAAAGATTAAAGACTTGGGAGTATTTTGAGTCTTGAATTTGGTATGGAGATGTAAGTATGTCAGAGCAATAAGCTTTTATAGTTGAGAATGTTCCATGAAGGCTGAGCCTGTTCTCCCACAGGATCCCATTCTTAAATTCAGAAAAATGTTAATAGAAGGTCAGTCATTGCACATAGCAGCACTAAAAGTCATTGAAGACATCTCCTGCACATGCTTAATATTTTAGCTTTGGAAACATGTCTCTCACTTGAAGGGTAATGGAGTTATTGCATGCCGAAAAACATACAGAAGAAGATGGAATAAAGGAGAGACAATAATGTGATTAAGAATTCTAAATACTTACACTCGTCTAACCACTTACACAAAATCTAATTCACAGCTGCTTGTTTTCGCAGATTTACAGTAAGTAGGTTACTATGGTGTATCTGATTAACCTGACTCCTTGCATAAATGTAAGCACACTGATCTCTTTGTCGTGGCCGATTCAGCTGTCAAATACATGGAACGTCAACTCAGAGGTTTAAAGCCTAAAGGAACCTGTCCCATCACCCTCGAAGACCAGTTTTTCTTCCTTATAAAAAGAAAATATATCACTGGATGAATTTGAAAATCAACTTGAAGTGATTGTGAATCTTAAAAAAAGGGCTGATTAATGGTGATTTTAGCTGGACTTTAACAAATCCGCGTCTTCACTGCTTCATAAAAAACCCACTGCTGCCACAACCAAAAAACTACAGTGAAATCCCCATTTTTTGGTGTGTAGTTTCACTTTCTTTCTCTCGTCTGCTCTCATCAGCTCCATGTGTTAAGTCTAATCTCTTTCTCTCTCCACCTCCTGCCTCCAGTCGCCCTTTTCTCTCTCTCTGTTGCTCTCTCCCTCCCTCTGATCATCTTCTTCCACGGTGCTCTTCTCCCCCAAATTTCCTCCTCTACCCTTTCATTCTCTCTCTTTCCATCTGGTGTCTCTCTATGAGCATTAATCAGAGTGCTCAAGCACCATGACCAAAACAACTCCGCAGAGACTCGCTGCTTCTCTCGGAGTCTCTCTTTCTCGGTCTCGTTTCTTTTCTTCTTTTTTTCTCTCTCAAATAGTCACAGATATCCCCCACCCAACCCCCCATGACACACTCTCTCTCTCTCTCACACACACACACACACAAAAAAACTTAGAAATCCATAAACATTAGTCAATCTTGGTTATGATTTCAACCTAGCCTGGAGCTACTTGTGGTTGCAATGGTAGGAGTCTTTCATCCATCTCAAAACTTACTGTTGTGTGCAGTGAGATGATTTTCACAGCTAAAAGTACGAAGAGGAGGAGAAGGAGGAGAGGAGGAGGGGGTGGGACAAATTGCGCAGAAATGTCCTGCAGTAATATTTTTCATACAGTTGTTTGGAGTCCATCCATCACAGCCAAGTCAATGCAAATCACTAACTGAGTTTACGCTGTAAAATGGACCCTCGATCTGCTATTTTTTTTTATTTCGCTGGCAGCGGGATCGGCCGTGATGGAGGCTGCAGCCATTAAAATTCACAGTTGGGCTCACATCTGGATGCCGTGAATCCCTGGACGCTCAGAAGAACATGGTTGTGCTCTTTCAGCAACAGGCCACAGCTTGTTGATGGGGACATTGCCATTTTGGATGATAAGGCTGAAATCAATATAGTATTGCACTGGGATTTGGGATTTGGAGGAGCCAGTAAATGGTGTAACCACTCGATCTAATAATGACAGCACGATATCTTTTCAAATAAAGGTTTAATGCTGTTAAAATGTCCCCTGAGCTTTTTTTTGAGTTGGTGAAAAGGGTTTCCTTTTATCATCTCGTGGAGGAGCATGCACAGCTTTAAGCGATATTCAAATATGAATACGTGGATCCCCCCCCACCCCCCCATGTTTAATGGTACTGTAATTATCATCATCTTATCAAATGTGACACATCAGCCGCGATGAAATGGAGTGCCGGATATCATTATCTTAGTTGTAAATGTGATACATCCAGAGATCTTGTTCGACTAGCGCCAGGAAATACATCTCCATGAAGCCAGGCCAAACACCGCCGCTCACTTTTATGAGACTTTAAGTTACAGCACTCGTGCTTTTTCCATTTTCAGGATTTTAGGGCCTGTTTCAACAAGCCGCCCACAATTATTTCTCTTGCAGATATCTGCTGGGCGACACCAGTGAGAGGGGGGAGGGCAATTACGCTTCAAAACTCCACGGAGCATCACAAACAGGGTTGCAAAGTTGATGCTAGTCATCATCTAAATTATGCTTAGTTTGTGATTTGTTTCGCTTTTTAACTGCAATGATTTGAGATGCTTTTCTGCTTCATTGTTTATAGATTTGACTGGTGAATTCTGGAACACTGATGGTTAAAGTTAGACTCCATAAAAGGACAAAACTGTCCTCTTTTCAGCCAGATCTAACTCTAAATTGTTTTGGGTTCATATTCTAATGAGTTAGAAGGTGGAATTGCAGATTTAAATCCTCTGCAGAATTCATGTTCCTGCTACAAAGTAAGCAGCAACAGCAACAACAGAGAGCTGAAACCAGTGTGAAAGTGACTTGAACGCTGAGTAATTTTGCTCAAAGAAACTTATTTTGATAGTGAGCATGTGCCAGATTTAACGTGAACATGCATGAGCCGTGCTGGAATAGTATTCTGTGGATTGGTCCAAGCCACTTATTTGTTATTTTTCAGTGTACACACAGAACAAACAACTAGCTAAATTCTGGAGAATTTGACATAAAGTGTGTTGGATAAGAGTTGCGTACTGCACCTTTCACTGGAGAATTTAACTGCATTTTCTAAAACTTTATTTAATTAAAAATACACTATTCTGGTCATGCACTGTTTTAGTTGGGAAATATCCTAGTGTCTTTTGCACTCTAATACAGCAATCTGGCACCTTATAGATGCCAGATTTGTTTTAACTGGTGCCAAACATATGGCGAGATAGAACAGAATAAAATGGAAGAGAAACCTTTATTATCATTCTATTGTTTTAAATACGATGAGATGAAAAGTGCTACTCCTGATTGGTGCATGAATGTTGTTGCCATGTGGTGGGGTGCATTTTCCTGAGAGGGTAGGCCAGTGACATCTGGGATTTCCATTTGCATGAGGGAGTGTGATTGTTCTAGGATATTGTTTATTTGGGTGTCTAAGTCTCATCAACACGGATGTCAAAATCCAAGGTTTTCTAGCAGAACAGCACATAGTACCAATATGATCAATGTTATTCACTTCACCGGTCAGTGGTCAGAATGTTGTGGCTGATTGGCGTATACGACAAGATCACAGACAACCGTTAATCAGACTTAATTAGAATCCAGGGCCAGTGTTTATCAAAGGAAAAGACTGTATTTGAGTGAAAGATAACAGTAAAAACATCCTTAGACTTCCTTAGTGTTGTGTTTATTAAAGATAGTTTCTTTGGCATTTGCCTGTATTTAGATGGTTCAGTGGAAAGAGAAATGAAATGTGGGGAAAAAGATCAGGAGAACGACATGCAGTGAAAGTCCAATGCAGGGAATTGAACCAGGGACTCACTGATTGATAGCATTTGCACCCATTTGTTTTAAGCCCTAACCACTTTGGCCGCTTGTCAATATTAGGTATTATGGCTACATAAGTCTTACTAATTAAACACGCTCTTAAACTTGAGAGCATGCAGATGTGTCACTTCTACTAGAAGAAATTGGCAGAAATTGCATCAGTTTCTGCCAATTTCTTCCTACTTCATCCCTAAGTTTATATTCATTGAATATTATCATTAGAATTCTTTATGCTACTATGGACTCTGGTGCAATAACATGCTAGTTGGCTAGACTACTGCACTTTAAAGTAATTTTGTAGTTTACTATTTTATACGATATCAAACATACATGTCTTATGTTGTTTGGACCTTGTATGCTGCTAAGAGAAACTTGCCAAACAAAGCTTTACTGTGTTTCTATATGCAATGACAAAAAAGGGTGTATTCTATTAGTTTATTGTTAATTTAACTTTATAATTGCTAGTGGAGGTGTTAAAAATTTTAGAGTATGCATGTGATTACATGTGACCACTAAGAATTGCTTAAGAGGCGAGTCCAACACTAGTCTGACTCACCAGATGTAGATTTGGGGTACAAGTCTGTTATTTCTGCCAAGCATGCCTTTGCCTTTACCCTAAGCAACGAGCAACTAGCCGCAACAGCAACTTACACACTGAAAAATTTAAGATTTGGATCATGCAACAAGGTCATCCTGTTGTTTTTTTTTTAGGTAAAGTATCCATTTAAATAAGAACGTTCGCCTCCCTGCATGCAAATGTTCCACCAAACAGTTCCTCCCAAATGATCTTTCAGGGGCACCATCACTGCATCCTGGGCTTAACCCCAACAAAAATGACTGCGAGTGGTTTAAAGAAGTCCAAACAAGCCAGAGCAGAATGATAGCAAGGGGTTGTCAGACCATTCTGCACAGCAGGAGACGGGTCTAGCTATGGGAGAGTATTCCGTTAGTTGACTGTAAGTAGGATTAACTTGATAAATGTGTCCCCAACTTTGTTGTTAAGCTGGCCCTTTTGAGTATTCTTAAGACTAATTCTCAGAAGTTTGAAAATAATGGGCCCAGGCTTTCACAATTCTCCACAGAAAACCTGCAATGGACGTCACTGGTGCTGCATCCCTGTTTTTCCACAGCCTAATGGATTTAGGGCCAGAGTTAACCTGTGAGTCAGAGTCTGAGTCACCATGATAATGACTCCCAGTTTATAAAAGCTTATGAAAGTGACCGAAGTTGTGTATTTCATTAAAGTTACTAAAATCAAGGACTTTTTTGTGTGTGTGTTTAATCATATTCCACAAACGAAGCAGAATTTTTTTTTGAATAATAATGAGCTGCTGTTTGTTAATACTCGATGTCCTTTTTATGTAATGAGCTAAAAGGCAAGTGAAAGGTTAAAGCGCCGATGTTTTATCCCTGATGAAAACACAGCAGCAGCAAACACGTTTGCTCAGTTGCCCGTGGCCGGCGCACACAAAGATGCATTTGATTTGAAATTTCAACAGTTAGACTTAATGGTCAGTAAAATGTCAGAATGGCAGGAGCCGTTGCTTTTATCTCCTTTATTTCATCTGGGATTGGCCGGCGTTTCAGCACGCTGGTCTCGGGAGAATCTGTGCGGGAAGATACGACGTGGCAGAGCAAGGGTTAAGGCTTTAAGAGGATGATGTGTGTTCGGACTTCTTTTCATTGTGAGGAGAGAGCAGGAGCTCTTTTTTTTCCCTTTTAAATGGGAACACAGCTTTTCTCCACCGGTGGCCAAACCTTGACCCTCAAACCGATCTAGAAATAGGCATTCGCTAAGGGAGGAGAAAGAAAGAAACACACTCGCACACATGAAGCCTCCAGCCTTTCCTTTCACCGTGCACATACTTCCCACTGCCTGAGCGCACACGAGCGCGGTGCACGTACGCACACACATCTAAAACGTGCAGCCACACACACACACACACACACACACATGCACAAGTACACAGCATGGTTTTCCACTTTTTCACTCTAGGGAGAAGGTGAACTCACATTGTCGACTGCTGAGTAAAACATGGCAGCACACGCACTCATGCACATGCACACACTCATGCACACTCTCACACACACACATACAAAACCCCGTAGACACAGACCCAGACTGCTGTTCCAGATGTCTCCTCTTTCCTTTTTTTTTAAACCCAAAGTGCGTCCCAGGAGATTGGTTCATGGGGGCAAAGATTTCCAAAAGAAATTGCACTTGTGCAGCTATAGATCTGCAGCTGTGTGTCTCACTGTACAGTATGCTTACACTGACTGTTCTCAGATCTGATCACAACCTCAACATGTCCTAAAAATAAGATAAAAACAACAACACAGAGACTCCTTCGGTGATGCAGCGGTACAAAAATCAACAAAATGCACATATATGAAACCAAACCACAACAGAAATACTCATAGGAATCATGGGAGGACTTTTTCCTCAGTTTGGTCGATTTGTTGTCCATCGATTGGAGCTCTTTTCTTGCAGCTACTCAACACTGAAGATTGGGTTAATAAAACATTAAGAAGCAAAAACGCTGCACAGCAGAGATGTTTTTGGTGAGTCTTCAACTCCAAAATGAAAGCAAAGTTGCTTCAGCTACAGGCAGCAAGCCAACTTTTTATAAAAACACGATTTGTGCAACAATCTGGTTTCCATGAGAATGGCACTCAGTCTTCTAAATGTATGCAAACAAAGTCCTGCTGCTCGAGCTCCCGAAACTCTCCTCATTTTAACTTCCCTTCATCTTCCCTAATTCTCCTTCTTCTTCTTCTTCTACCCCACTTCTCCATCCTGCCTCCTTCTTCGCTATCCGCCCCCAGGATACCGGCTACTGCTCGAGGCCGGCGCAGAAAAGGAAGTGAGTCCAGACTGCGACAGACTGCCTGTGGCTGGTCGACGCACTTTACGGCTCCTGTGTGGCTGTGGCTGTATGAACAGCTGCACGCTGCGAAGCCGTGACATCTGTGTTTACCAGCAACACCAAGATGTAGCCTGCATACAGGTCTCAACTTTTTTTTTTACTGCCTTCATTTCATGCTACACTGAGATACAACTGCTGTTTTGCCCTCCCGAGAGGAGGTGCTAGTAAAATTTACATTTTTGTGATGTCTTTAGCTGTCTGAGGGCATATTGCATGATTTGGAAACACGACTTTCAGCTGCGGCTTGCCTGTTGAATTCTATTTTCCGACACTGTTAAATAAT
This sequence comes from Dascyllus trimaculatus, assembly GCA_024666655.1. Classification (NCBI taxonomy): domain Eukaryota; kingdom Metazoa; phylum Chordata; class Actinopteri; family Pomacentridae; genus Dascyllus; species Dascyllus trimaculatus. The sequence continues at coordinate 20,992,790 of CM045462.1, read as the reverse complement.
GAATGCCGGATTCTGCATTAATTCAGAGCCTCTAAATGAACAGAGAAGCAGACTAGATGCATGACAGAGACGTCCCTCAGCCTCAACTATCCCGACTCATGATGGACAGTACACAGTGCCTAGTAAATGATTAAAAAGTGTGTTATCTTGATTTTAATTCACCGTGATTGGGGCAGATATTCAAATTACAGTTAAATAATGGAAAAGAGAATGGATTTTCACTTAGGTTAAAGATCTCCTCATCTCAGAGTTCAGCGACTTTTTCATTTAATTGAAAACCACTTCCTTGAATGCAATTAATTGAAAAAGGAATAGAGCCTTAATTTGGAACTAAGGGCCCGTAACTGTGGTCAGCAGTGAGACTAATGGCATTCTGCTCCGAACAGAAGAGCCTGAAAAAAGTGGACCGAGAGTTGTTTGCCTAAAATTCCCTTGGCGAAAAGCAGGCATTGATCCTCGGCAGCAAAAGTTTGCAGCCTCGGTACAAACAGAGACTAAATGGGGGCACGAGGAGAGAAAAAAAAATCAAGATTTTAGTTCTTAATAGAATGTTGGGCAGCGGGGTAAGCTCCACGCCTGAATAATTCACTTTAGCCAAACTGTTGCTTCGGGTTCCATTCATTTTTAATGCTGTCTTTTGATGTTGATTAATTAAGCAGTGCTAGCGCGGCTGTTTCTCCGCCGTCACTGCCTCGTGCGTGCGCGCCCGCCGTGCACGCCCGCAAACACTCTCTTACTGCTGCTGCTTCTTCTTCTCCCTCTTTTCCTCTTCTCCCTCGCCTCTATCCCTCTAAACCCTAAAGCCTTAACACTCCCCCCTTCCTCCTTCTCCTCCTCCTCCTCTCTCTCTCTCTCTCTCTGCACATATTCACACTCATGCATATACACAGGAATACACACGAGCTGCAAACAACCACACAATTTACAGTGCTGCACACATACACACTCTAACACCCCTAAGCCACCCCCAAAAAAGTGTTAAGATCCGTAAGTCTTAAAAGTCTTTTCTTCTAAGGCGGTTTGGAAGGGGGATGTGTGTGTGTGTGTGAGTGAGTGTGTGTGGAGGGGGGAGTTAGGAAGGGAAATGAGGGATATGGGGGGGGGGAGGAAGTCGGAAAGGGGAATGCCTCTCAGCAAACACGTAGCGGATTAGCAGAGGTGTGTGTGTGTGTGAGAGAGGGGGGGTGTATATATATATATATATGTGTGTGTGTGAGAGAGAGAAGAGGATGAATTTATTGTTCGAGTCTGTACTGTACGTTGCAGCTCGGGGGTTGGATGTTAATTAGAAGACATGCATGCTTAAGCTGGTGGTGGTATCCGTGCACGTTCAAGGGCGCGCGGTTGTGTTTTTTTTGCGAGGCGCGCGCACAACCCTTTCATGTGTTTTTAACCAATGAAGACAAGAGAGTGATGGCGCGGTGTCCAATCAGCACGGTGAAGCTTATAAATAGAGTTTCAGCTGGCTGGGACTCTTACTTATTCTTCCCCGCAATCTTCTGCACAAATTTGCTCCTTTAGGTGACACTTAAAAGCAGCGACTCAGGCTGATAAATCAGAGTGCAAATTCAAGCGAGGTGAAGGATTTTTGTGCACGGATGGCTCGGTGGTGGTGAAAAATTTAAAGATTTTTGCTACAAAAAAAACGCATGATTGGATTCACGGGTGGCCACGCGCCTTAGTGTGACCGAGGGACAGCCTGAAAAAAAAAAGCAAGTGAGAGACGCCGACATTCTTTTCCACTTTCCTTGACTGGCTCCCCGAGCACACACACATGGGCAGAGGCGCTGTGAGCGACTTGATTTGCTCCCGATAATGAAGTGTCTGTGTGTGAGGGAGAAAGGAGGGAGACAGCGAGAGGCCATAATGCCGTAGTCTATAAATACCTGGCCAAAAAGCCCCCTGTCATGTTACATTGATCATAGCATGATGGTGCGAGGCTTTCTGATTCCATTAGTATCTCTGTTACATGGCTCAGCACTATAATAAGGGGTTGGAAAGAAAGTAAAGAAGAAGGTAAGAAAGCAAAAAAGAAAGATCTTTCATCCGTGCTCTTTAAATTTGCCAAAAAGTAAAGGTCTCACTATAAAGGTCTCATTTATCTTGGCCAATAATTGTCCCATGAGTGCAGGGACAAAAGGACAAGAAAGAGGACAGGGAGAAAGAAATTCCTCGCACAGTCCGAATCGAATCTTACCTGCAGCTTCTCCACCTCTTAATGAAAACGCCACGGGAAACTATTTGTTATACGCTAGCCTTAACTAAATCAACTGCAAATCAGGCTGTTTAAGGCATATTGATGGCTAATCCTTTAATACAGTCCCCTTCACCTCTTGGGTTGTTTAGAAGCAAGAGCACGAATCACCCACGAAACTAGCCGCAGAAGGTGAAACTACATATATTTTCACACGCCTGTGCATTCAGTCTGAAACAAAGTGCCACAGCAAGACGCAAAGTAGGACAGAATACTAAATGGCACCTATTCTGAGCTAAAGTGCAGCTGCATCCCTGCCTATGCTTCGTCTAACGAGTACAGCAGCTCCGACAATCCAAACGGTCAACCTCATCTCACGCTATGTGTGCGAAAGAGCCACGATTGCAGCCATTTGTCAACCTGACAAGGATGACAACCAAGCGTTTTTGCATGGAGGCTTCGTCAGATGACTCGTACTGGTTGTGCTGGTTATATTATTGTGTTTCTGAGATCGGTTTTCTGGTAGATCACACATTTGCCCCGTGTGCATGTCTGGTTGATGTAAATACAGGTCTTTCATGTTGATGCTTGTGCATTTTCTACTAAATATTGAAATTTGAAATTAAAATAATTATGCAGAAGATCTGATGATAATGTGAGGACCAGTCTTGGCATGATTTGAAGTTTAAAGTCTCATCAGAACAACATACACTGATCAGGCATAACATTATGACCACCTGCCTACTATTGTGTTGGTCCCCCTTATATGCTCAAAAATGCTCTGAACCATTGGGCATGGACAAGAGGACCTCTCAGGGTGTCCTATGGGGTCTAGAACCAGGACGTTAGCAGTGGATCCTTTGGGTGCTCTGCCTTGTGCAGTGGGGCCTCTGTCAATCAAACTTGTTCCACTGCATCCTGTTGATGTTTGATCACAATGGGGTGTAGGAAGCTTGGAGGTCAAATCAACATGTTGGGTCTTTGTCATGTTCCTCAACATTTTCATGATTGTTTGATGTTTTTTCCATGTGTTGGGGTGCATTTTTCTGCAGGGGTAGGAAAGTGACATTTGGGATTTCCATTTGCATGAGGGAGTGTGTTTGTTCTGGGACAATGTTTATTTGGGTGTCTAAGTCTCATCAACATGGATGTTAAAATCCAAGGTTTTCCAGCAGAAAAGCACATAGTACCAATATGATCAATGTTAATCACTATACCTGGTCATAATGTTGTGGCTGATCGCTGTACGTAACCACAGTTTTGAGAACTGATGTTAGTTGCATTTTTTATTTTACTTACGTTGCTACTTTCAACTAACACAGTGGTCTCCAAAGTCGTGGTTGAGACCCCATGTGAGGTCGCAAGACACTGAAAAGGGTGGTGAGATAATTTTTAGAGACCAAATACAACAAAACAGCTTAAAATAGCCTATTTTAGCCCGAATTGTCATAAAAGACAAAAATAGCAGTTAAATTTAACCATCTATAGTGTGGATTAAGAGTTTGGGAAGCCCTGATTTAACAGATCACAGCACTGAGTTACGATCTGACCACTTCCCAAACTATTGGGATGGTTTTATCGTAAAGCAGCTACAAGTGATGCTGTGTGTGCGATTTGTTCGACTCATCGCAAACATTTCACAAATATGACATAACAGAGTTTCCAAGCTGTAATTCTAGACTAGAAAACTCAGATTTCTCTGAAAACTCTGAAATATCCCACTTGGGTCCGACAGTTCTCTACATTTTAATCCTCACATGACTCACTCTGTAATCATACAAGCATCCGGATGATGGGAAGGAATTTTTTTTCCTTTCTGCCATTCATCTTCCTACCAGGGTTGGTAACCGGCTGCCAACTTGTTTGATTGAAGTTCTCGAGGCATCTTTTGGTGTTTTATCTTCAGCAGCTTCCAGTGAAGCATTTCGACAAAGGAAGCAACAGGTGCTTCTTGCAGTTTCAGTAAACTTCAAACCATTATCATGATTGTAAGATGACAAGGATGAGACTTCACGGTGCCCACATCAAGGGTGCTGATCATGTGACTGCACTGAGGTTAGCTACTCATGTGCGTTTAAATGAGGACAGATAAAGTGTTCAAGAAACCTGCCTCTTTAAAGATTCAGCCAAAGGGCAGGGTTGTCTCTCCCTCTCTGTTACATGATTTCTTTTTAGTCTTCACAGTCTGTCAACAAATTCGGAGACACCAGAGCTCCTTTTCTCACCTGCAGAAAAACGCTGCTTGCTGCCATTCATTCTTGCACAGCGCTAAAAACAACTTCCCCCAACCTGAGAATTGCCTGAGCTGGATAATCCACCAGTAAAGCCCTAAATTAGTTTCCTGTTTTTATTGTGTCTGCCAGCGCTGCATCGTGTTACGCTCAGCTTTATGCACTAATCACACACAATTTGCGTGAGATCGCAACGCACGGTCACTTCTTGTGTTGCAGTTTAAGATCAGAAAATGATGCTAAGTGGGAAGAAAGGGGGGTTGCAATGAGTCCCGTTTGGATCTTAACCAAAAGTTTGCAGGAAACCGATGCTTTTAAATGCGCAGCGAGAGCGGGAAACGACCCAAACTGCGCGTGAAGGGGAAAAAAAAGCTGTCAGGCTCGCAAAAATAAGTTTTAAATGCTTTTAATGGAGCGTGCTGCATCCCTTTGGTGTGCAGCAGTGAAAGCTTCTTTCGGGTGAGTATCTCTGAGGGTCCAGTGGGCCACTAATGGTGTCGCTCGGGAACAGAGTGTATCAGAGGAGAGCGAAGACAGAGATCACACACTCGCACACACACTCTCCTCGGGGCTCCCACACATCACTCCGAGACGATCCTGCAGGACGGCACGGCGGACTCATAATGGTGAAACAGAGAGGGTGTGACATGCGACTGTGGTAGGTGTAGCATGTGTGTCCCTCGGCAGGGGATAACAGCTGGCACGCCGGGGGGTGGGGGGTGGGGAGGGGGGGTGATCATTATGCAAACACACACATGCACACACACCTACACCGGTTCAAATTAAATCGAAAAAGGTGCACCTCTAAACTTGCATGTTTAGAAAATACTGTCACAACCACTTAACGCCTGAGAACTAATTATAAATATGCGTAAAATGAATATGCATAATGACTCTACCCCCGCTACTCGCACTGATAAAGGGAAAAAAGCTTGGAGAGCAAAAGCTGCCTCGGTGCATGTGGGTGTGTGTGTGTGTGTGCGCAGGTGTGTGTGTGTGTTCCCCTTTAATCTGCGTATAGGAGCAGTGGTGGGAATCTGCACACCATGCTAAATCGATACACTCCCGCCTGCTTTAGTATGCTTCCGAGTGTGTGTGTGTGTGTGTCTGTTTTGAGCGTGTGTGTCTTAGTATGCAGCTCAGATACAAGAGAGCGAGAGAGAAAGCGAGAGGTTACATAAGAAGAAAGAGGGACACACTTAAGTGGTTTTGACCTTGGGTACATCTCCCCCCCATTCCCTGCCCTCCCCCCCTAACACACACCAGTACAACTCATCCGCCTCCTCCTCACCCCTTCCACTTCTAAAATAAATAAACTTTATTTGGAGCCCGGAGCGCAGACATGAAGGTTCGGAGTGGTGTGAACATGAAGCTGATGTTCATAGATTAAGAGCCTCAAAGAGAAAGCGGCATCAAACTGAGGGGACTCTGGGATTCCTCCTCCTCCTCCTCCATCTCCATCTTTTTCTACTTTCTTTTCGCTTCGTTCTCTTGTCTCTCCTCCTCCACCCCCCCTCAACTCCTGCCAATCTCTCCCTTAACCTCCTTTGTTCTCTGCTTGTCGGTCCATTCTTCTGCCCTGCTTAGTTTGGCCTGCTTCACTCCGCTTAAATCTATCTCTCCTCCCTTCCCTCCCCGTGTATCTTCTCATCCGTCCAAATCCGTCGTTCTCTTGCTTAAGATTTTTTTTTCCCTCCCTTTGACTACACTCCTCCTTTTCATCTTGCATTCCTTTTCTGCATCCCTCCTTCCCGTCCATCCTCATCCCTCATTCTGAGTGACCGCCGGTCCCCGAGGCTGCGAGCACATCAGACTGGCAAAGCTCTATCTTCCATCACCCGCCATCTCTCTCTCCCTCCTCCTCCTCCCCCCCTCCACGCTCTCCTCCATCTCTTTCACTCGCTCTTTCGCTGCTGGCAGCATTGGCAGCATGACAGTGCTTTCCCAGGGCAAGGCCTTATGTAAACAGCCCCATAGCACCGAGCACTGTGTGTGTGTGTGTGTGTGTTTACATGTGTGTGAGAATTAAATTTCCAGCTATGTGTGCTTGTGGAAAAAAAAAACAAAAAACAAAGAGAGTGCATTTGTAGTGTGCTGCATTGTGTGTGTGTGTGTGTGTGTGTGTGTGTGTGTGTGTGTGTCACAAATGCCTGTTAATATCTGTGGAGGTCAAAGTCACTTCAAGTCGCTGATAAAGTATCCGGATAAAGGTTAGGATCTCTCTGTACCCACCTTCTGAGGGGAGCGAAGCATGCTCGCTCGCTTTTCCTTTCTTTTTATTCCGCAGGCGTGTTTTTTTTTTTTTTCGCCGATTGAAGATGATACAGCGCCCGCCGTTTGATTGGTTGACAAAGCTGTCTTTTGATTGGCCCTCCCCCGGGCCCGTCCCAGCCACGCTCTCGGACGACCTTCAGGAAAAGTTTACCAAACTTTGCTTTGATTTACCCCCCCCCCTCCTTCCTCCTCCCTCTCCTTGTCTCCTCCCTCCAGCCTCCCACCGGATTCCCCCAAACAGTCGACAGCCTCTCCATGATAATGAACAGCAGCTCGAATCCGTACAGCTGACGAAGCGCAGGAGGAAATCATAAGGCTTCCATAGCGGGCGGCCGCTTTATTGCAATCTAATCTCAATCAGTGGCAATCAGACCGTCTAGGCCTGAATATTAGGGTCGCGCCGCCCTCCCACCGAAACGGGACGCAGCAATCCTGAGCTGGAGTTAAAATGCAAAGGGGTGCTGATGACTGAGATAATTTATGGTGCCATTTGATGATGATTCTTCTGATTCTGAACCTCCGAATGCTGAGTGTGCCGGTGTAAATCATCATCACAACTTCCTCCTGACGACAACACGGCATCCATCCCGTCGCCAATTTGTTTTGTCAACTTCTTTTCATTTGTCTGCCTTGATATCTTAAACTGTTCATCTTCATAACGGCGCCGGTTAACCTCCGCGCTAACCTCTGCTGGAAAACGTTCGCTGCGATCACGTCTCCAGCAAAACTCCCCCGAATCTTTTTTTTTTCTCCCTCTGGAGCAACTTTGAGTGTTATTGACAGAAAGGCAGAAAGAGACGCCTACTGGCATCTAAAGATAGCTGGAGAAGAAACCCTCACGCCGCTTTGAAGTGCTAATTGATGCTATCATAGTTAGAATCAGAGAGAAGTCCTCGGCTGCCGCCAATTTGTTGTGGTTTATTTTCCGAGAGGAGTAATCTTAATGTAAGACTTTGATCTGTCTGAACCTGGGTCTCTTTGCTTTATTTTTTTTTCCAACACCATGTTCTGACACAACTTCATTGCCCAGAGCTTATTAACCTTCGCCTTATTTACCTTGCCCCTTATTATCTGACTTTATTAAAGCTTATAAACTACTTCCCGCTGCTGTGTTCAATGTCAAAAACCTCAGTGTTCTAACCCGGAGGAAATGAGAGTGTTGCTGAAGGGGATGTCTGCCTGTGTGCTTTTATGTGTATATTTGCATCTGTGTGTGTGTGTGTGTGTGATGCTTTTATGTGTATATGTCTGTGTTCCTGCATCAATTACCCATCTGTGAGCGATTGGATTTTTTGTGTGTGTGTGTGTAGTAGGTGTGTGCTTTTGTCGAGTGTACGCTTGCCTCAATTATCTACCTGAGCGGAATTTGTGCCTGCACATGTCTGTGTGTACACTCTTGTGGGTGTATGAGTGCATGCATCAGAGGATGCGCGAATACCTGTGTGAATAAATAAAGTGTGGGCATGCATTAGCATCTCTGTGAGTGTGTTAGTGTGTGTGTGTGTGTGTGTGTGTGTGTGTGTCAGAGAGCAGTGCAGTGTGGAGCAGAGGGCCGGCCCTGTCTGAGACTGGCAGGCAGAGTTATTCACGGATCACGGCAGACATATGGGCAGACTGGGACTCACTGAAGACATGCCCTTACTGCTGGGACTGATACAATGAGATAAACAGATGTGGAGGAGGCCACACACTCACACACACACACACACACACACAAAGGCGTTTGACAATCAAGACTTTTGAGAGGACTCGCAAAAATCACATATCGCAAAAAAAACAAACAAATCCTGCACCGACACACTCCGACCAGACAGTTTTCACACACAAACAAGCCCTCCCAGACTGATAACTCGACAGGGAGCTCTTCATCAGAACGAGCGTGCCCTTATCGTCTACTGTTCCAGCTCAGTGGCTCACACTTCACACTTTCAGACTGCAACCCCTCACTAACAGCCCTATTTCTACCCACTGCCCCTCGGCGCTGTCTGTAGGTGCAACCGATTCGCTTTCTTTCTCCAACCCCCTCCTCCCCTGCCCCCACCCATCCCTCCGTCCTCCCTCCATCCCATCTCCTCTTGCCTCTTGTCTCCGTGCCAGCTCTATTGAATGGTAAGAGTTGGGGGGTGGGTGGGGGGTAAGAGCGAAGGATGCAGCCAAAGGGAGCAGCGGGAGGAGGTGTGCGAAGGCTTGAGGGTGTAGGGGGCGTTGGAGGTTTGTGGAGAGGGTTTCATTCAATATGCCAGCTGTCCTGAGAAAAATACACACAGCATTGACTGGTGGAACATTTTCTCCCCCCCCCGAACAAGTGTCTCGGATATCCTCTGTCTCAGTGATGCCCGTTGGCAGGTTTTTACAGAGGAAGATGCACGGTGACCAGAAATTTACAGTTGACCTACATTGGCGCTGTGAAGAGCCTGGTTATTTGCAAGTGGCATTACAGGACAGGTAGAGAGACGACCTGTGTGACGGCTCAATCTAGTGTTAAGGAAGCCTCGGGGCTGATGACGAATAACATTCCAGAAGTCACTAAATGAATTCACAATACCTATTTTGGCAAAGCCCTGCTCATGCAACATTTTTTTAAACTTGCAAATACTTCAACAATTTACTGTTACTTTGCACATTTTCCCTGTTTTGTTAAATTACAGATAATAACCTGTAAAATGGCGGCAAATACCTAAAAACTGTCGACAAACATCCACATCGAAAAATAATTGACTGTAAAATGGTACCTTCTTTTTTTACTGTATTTAAATCAGCCAAAAATAAATGAGAATATAATGATAATAATAATTTTACAGATATTTTCTGTTATTTAAAATAAATTGAAAAATGTTTAGCTTTATAAATTTACAATATCTATTTTGGCAAAGCCCTGATCATATAATGTTTTTTTTCCCTTTGTAGTTTCTTGAACATTTTGCTGTTATTCTAACACATTCTTCCTGTTTTGTTAAATTACAGATAATCACTAGTCAAATGGCAGAAAACACTTTTGATTTACATGTTGCAAAACTGTCAACGACATCCACATTAAAACAGGTTGACTGTTAAATGCCACTTATTTTTACCTGTATGTAAATCAGCCACAGAATATCATTATTTTACAGATATTTGTTACTATTTGAAAGAAAAAAAATGTATATTAAGGACTGAAAAATGGTGTGCTACCTGAATTTACAATATCTATTTTGGCAAAGGCCTGGTCACACAATGTTTTTATCCCTTTGCAATTTCTTGAACAATTTGTTATTGTTTTACATATTTTCCCTGTTTTGTTAAATTACAGATAATAACTGGTAAAATGACAGAAAAATGTTTTAATTGACATGTTAACCATAAAAGAAGAGGCCAAAAATGTCAAAAACACCAGCATTGAAAATCTGTATTTTTAAAAAAGGTTTGTAAATCCTTAAAATATATATAAATAATAAAATGAATATAAGGCCACTTCTCTGTGGATTTCGCCTATCACAGGGGGGTTCTGGAACCTAACCCCCGCGACAGACGAGGGATTACTGTAAATAATGAGGTTACACTGTTGTTGCATAGATGTGGACGACTGTCTTTGCTCACAATGATCTGGCTGTTGCATGATTTTGCGGGTATGTCATAAAAAGAGAAAAGATTCCTACAAACAGCTGGAAGCGACAAACTAATCTCCAGCTTCAGGTGATGTTTATATGCTACTGGGTCCAGCCTAATTAGACTGTGGTCACGACATTTACGGAAAAGTTGCGGAAATGTAAGAGCTCATTCAGACATCAGGATTTAGATTAATGGATGGAGTGCTGGTCTGAAAGAGGCTTCAAAGTTCTCTTTGCAGCTCAGCCATGTTGCACAGTGCATCATTTCCTAGCCTGAAGCTGTTAGACCTGTTATTAATCAAGTGGTTGACTGATGAAAACAATCATTTGGCTATTCAACAATTCAGTGAAAAGCTCCCTTTTACCAGCCTCAGCTTCTGCTCATCCTCTTTTACATCATATTAGACTGAATCTGACCTTCCTACTAGAGATTTGGACTTTGGAGTCAGAACCGAAGACGAATAATACATAATGAAAATAAGTGTTAAGGTGTCAGTATCTCTGCTCAAAGGCCTTTATAATGCTTCGCTCAGTGGATCACAGTGACCTTGAAAGAGAAGCTCAGGTTTAGCATACTTTCTCACCTCTTCTTCTACCTCGCTGTTGCAAATAGATGATTGAAGACCTCATTAACCTCCGATACAGGGTTGATATTGGCCTGGTAACGTGCTGTACTGAACAAAAGGGTTCAAACAGGGAAATCTTCTGACCTCTCCAAGATCTAAAAGGCAGCATCTTACTGTTCAAGTATAAAGAGCAATGACTGCTAAACTAAACAGTTGCTGCGGCGGGTCTTTCCAATTAATGTCAGAATAGCTCAGCGGGTCCTAAACAGACATATAAAACCTTGAAATCAACATAGCACAAATATTTATCTGACAATTAAAGCCATTGAAAGTGACATTAATGCCACTGAAAACTACGAAAAATGTGTCATTTTCACAAAATGTTTAAATAATGAAGGAATAATCTTTAACTATTTAACATGTTTTCAATGGATATGAAGACATTCCCTTTAAAAAGTTTCAAAGAAATCAAAACAATCCTTCTTGAAGAAAATACTGTTAAAATGTCAGAAAGTGGATTTTTCCAACTCTGAAGGTAATTTGAGGAAGAACTGTGGCAGTGACTTTTTGATGTAGCACCAAATGACATTTAGATACGACAAAACTAAGCACTTTCTACCCACAACAAAAAATTGGGTTGGGACTGGGTGGATATTAGTGGCGATATAAATTTTTGAAAATGACAGCTTTTTCATTTTGATGATAAATTCTAATTTTTATTATTTTAAATTCTGTAAAAAGTTCAGCATAAGCTGTTGACATGATTACAACTTTTTCTTGAGGTTTCTGGGATGTTCAGTAAAAAGAAAACATGGCATAATAACCAGTAAAATGACAGATAGGTGTTTTAATTTACGTGACAACCATGAAAAAAAGAGGCCAAAAAGGTAAAAAAAAATCCACATTGAAAATCTGTGTTTTCACAAAAGGTTCTTTATTCTTTTACAATGTAAATTTATTGTTTTTCTTTACTGTATTTAATTTAGCCAAAATATCATTATTTTATAATGTCTGTTGTTATTTGAAAGAAAAAATCATATATTAAGGATTAAAAAATGGCTAAAAATTCTTTAACTGTTCTCTTACTGATTTCCCCTATAATATCTTGTAAAATGATTAAAAAAAAATGTTGGAATTTAGTAGTTCAGCATAAAAAAGGAGACCAATAACATCAAACACAACAACACAACAAAAATTTAGTTGGAACTGAGTGAATATTATATTATTATTTGTTATTATTATTCTATTATATAATACAGAGATATTAATTTCTGAAAATTAGAGACTTTTTGTTTTGATGAAGAATGACAGATTTTCATTATTTAAATTTCTGTAAAAATCAGCATAAGTTATTGATATTAATACAAGTTCCATTTTTTTTCTTGAAGTTTTCTGGGATATTCAGTAAAACAAAAATCAGCTAAATCCTGTGAAAAATAAGCAACTGGTGAGGCTTTAAAAGAATCGCTGAAGTTACCCAATCCAACACCGAGGACTGATTTTCAAAAATTCATAACTCAAAAAGTATTCGTAGTAGAGCTGTGGGATTTTGCCGTGTTCCACGGTTTAGGTAGAAGTTATTGCATGATTTTTCTCAAGAAAATCCATAACCCCAACTGGGAGGCCCTATGTGAGTTGGCGTGGAACGACCCTTCCACCAAACAGGGATCTTTGTACTTGGCTAGAAAACTGGCGACAGTAAAGCTCATTTTTCCTGTATTTATGCTCATCAAATGCATTTGAAAACAAAAAATCTGAACTTAAAAAAGCTGCAACGGTGTTTAAAGCATCTCAGAACTTTCTCAGAAGCCTTTGCCCTCAAACCCCTCGATTGAAACACCCACGAGAGACACGTTCTTTTAAAGTAAAGCTTCGTTTTGCATATTAGAGCATTAACAGTTTCACCTCTATCAAATGAAAAAGGGGGAAAAGAAGGTTGAGAATAAGTAAAGATGTGGGAGAAAGACCGAACATGGACCGAAATGAAGGAGAAAATGACAAGAGCAGGGAACGGGTAGAGCCTGCTGTGAGTAATTTGTCAATTCCAGTTGTGGATTTTTTTTAGTTTAGACAGAGAAACGTGAGGACGGAAGAGAAAAGAAGAAGGAGTCTGTTTTGATGCGGAGTTCTGCACCGAGGGACCCGCTAAGGAAGCCAGGTTTGGAAAGCCTGTGAGAGAAAAAACACTCTGCTTGTGTAACTCGTGCATTACTGTGTGTGTGTGTCGAGAATGTTTCTATTTTGGTATTTCTTCTATGTGTGTGAAAGATAAAGTTTGTGTGGGAGAGAAATTGAAAGACAGAGCGAAAGAGGTGGAGATAGACAGATATAGAGAAAGGTGAAGGAGCCGGGGAAGATAAAGTGATGGGGGGGGGGGAAAAAGCTTTGGAGAGCTGCAGAGATGGAGAAAGTGATAGACTCGGGGTACAGAGAGAGAAAGAGGGACCTCTGGGAGCCACTAATTCAAGGACCAGCTAATGCACACATCCATGAAGACCTGGAGCTTCCTCTCCAACTACAAAGGAGTCTGCTCTGTTTTCCTCTGAGGATGCCCAGCAGCTACTCCTAACACTGTGAGGTCTTTGTTTCTCTCATTTCCTCCCCCCCCCCACCACCTCTCTCGCTCTCCATCTCTTTCTTTCTTCCCCCACTCTCTTTTTCCGCATCTGTACACCTCCTAATCCTTTACTCCTTTCTTCCGCCGAATTGGCGAGCGTGTCTCTTTTATTTATTCATTTGCTTCTCACCTCCCGTTATTTTCTTCTCCCTTTGCCTTTATCCTCTCTCCTTTCTATTTTCTCACCTTTCTGCCGCTTCATCTCCTCCTCCTCCCACTCATTGGGTTGGTTTTTATCCGTGTCTCGCATTGTATCACTGTTTGGATTTGGACTGTTTGCCGTGTAAAACATCTTGTTGCTTATTCTGCGTAGCGCGAGACTGTCAGAGTTAATGACTGTGTGCTTTGCTGCAGTTATTGATGTGTACCAACTCACTAAGGTGAATTCCTAATGTATAGCGTATGCCACTTAATGAAAGCTTTTAGCTTATTTAAAACAATTATATGATCAGGAGCATTTGGACACACCCTGTGTAACGGATCTGGTTTTCAGTGTCCATTTAGATCCCATTAAGAACTATTTTATAGTTACAACATCCACCGATCAGCTACAACATGATGACCACTTACAGGTGAAGTGAATAACATTGATCTTATTGGTACTATGTCGTGTTCTGCTGGAAAACCTTGGATTTTGTCTCTCAAATTAAACATTGTCCCACAACAAGCACACCCCCTCATGCAAATGGAAATCCCAAATGTCACTGGTCTACCCCCACAGGGAAAATGCACCCCACCACATGGAAAAAACATCAAACAATCAGGAACATGTTGAGGAACATGACAATGGACCAACATGTTGATTTGACCTCCAAACTTCCTACATCTTATTGTGATCAAACATCAACAGGATGCAGTGGAACAAGTTTGATTGACAGAAGTAATGGTTCAAAGCATTCTTGGCCACAAAAAGGGGGTCAACACAACATTAGGCAGGTGCTCATAATGATCGTTGTATAATGACAGTCTAGAAAAAGTCCTTTATTTTTTCTTGTGCACTCATGCACAAAGTCAGATCCTTGCAAGGTTTTCCAAGTTTGGAGAGAATAAACCAACCAGGCCTTATTTCTCAACACTCTTGTGGCTTAATCAGAGCAAATCCCAGATGCCAGGTCTCAAAATCTGTGGAAATCCATCCCAGAATAGTGGAGTCTGTTGTAACAGCCAGAATAATGGTAAAGATCTTTATATAAGGTGTTCAATAATGAATTATGTGTATTCATATCTTGTGACATGCAATTGATGTGGCTCTGGGATTGTCAGTGTAGCTCTGTCACTTTTCTCCATACTGCAATATCTTGACAGCTTTGTCCCATATAGCCATGACGTTCTGTGATCAAAAAGTATGTTGCATGTGCACCATATCTGAGCAGCAGCTGTCAGGAGATCATGTGACACCACGCCATCAACAACAAGACATGCGGTTCACACACTCTAGTGACTACTGGCAGGTGCCCATTTGCAATTTCTTCACGAATCATAAACTGCAACTGATGAGAAAACACCATGCTTTGCGTCAGTCAGCAGCCTGTGACAATTCAACCTCATCACTGGTGACTGGAGGTGGGTCTGCAGCCACCACTAGCAGAAGAAACAGTTTCGGCAGTGGAAAAGCCTGTGGTTTCCGAGACATGTCGAGATGCATCAGGTCATGGCTTGATTGCTGTTTCCTTTTACATTCATGTGATTGTGCACCATGAATTCTTCTTATACCCCATCATCCTGAGGTGTCTGAGTGGGAACAATAGGTGCAAACAACCTGGCACAATTGAAGAGCACAACCCTCAATCTTTATCCACACTACTCACTAGATTTGGCTCCCTGTGGCTTCTTCCCCTTCACAAAAATTAAATTCAAGTTGGAAGGCTTCTGTTTTAACCCATCGCAAGTGGTTGCATTGCAGGAGCCCTGACACCGGTGTATCACTGCACAAGGAGGCTACCTTGACGTAAACCAGGTACGGTATTTAAATAGGTTTGGTATTGGAACTTTTTGAATGCATTTCGTTAATTTGTGGTTCCCAGAAGATTAATCTGAGATCCACTGACTCAGAGCGACTGCGCAAGTAAAATCAATCATGATCTCTTTGACTGTCATTTATTATCTATGGTTCCATTTTATGTACATGTGTCCTTGTAACCTTCTGGTAGGTCAGCACAGTTGTTGAAGATGTGCCTAAGGGTCGAAAGATCTGAGGTTAAGAAAACTCCTAAAAGGGTTTGGGGGGGAATCTGGTTCTTATTTGGGGGGGAATCTGGTTCTTATACAGTATGCAGAGTTACAATTACATCTATGTATGTATCCTAACCAATGAAAACAAATCCCTGACTGTCTGTTCACTGTGAAAGCTGCTGCAGTTGTACTTCTCCTTTGAGAATCTCAACAAACTCTGTATTCTCCATATCACATACAATATTAAATCTGCCGACGACCCAGCAAAGTGTATATCCAGTATAGCAAATTTCCACAACAAAACGTGTCAACATTGTTTTCTTTCATACAGACATTCATGACTCTCAAACAGTGAATCCTAGTGACTCTAGTGAGTTTTTCTGTTGAGCCGAATGATCGATATTTGTGGTTTTGAGTCAAATGTCTCTACTATGAGAGGATGGATTGCCATGAAATTTGAGACTTTAACTCATATCACCCTCAAGATCGATGCCATACTCATATTAGAATTTTAATTTGTCTAATACTTTGGTTGACATTCCCCTTAACCTCAGCCATGCTTAGGGATAATTAGCAAACATCAGCATGCTAGAGTAAGAAAGTCAGCACTGTAAACATCAGATCATACTTATTGTTGACTTAACCATTTGGCTACCATCATAAATACTGGGTCCTAGCTCACAGAGCCTCTTGCGTGGTTCTTTGTCTTGTTGCCACTTTGGCCAAAGGGGAAGCGAAATGAACTCTTGGATTTTTGTCAGGTCACGTACTTGCAAATGTACCTGCTGATTAACCTGATTCAGATTCCCGGCACCCCCCCCTCGATTTGGTTTGCTCAGTCTGATTTATTTGGACCTCATTGTTTCTCTCTACATCTCTAATTCCCCATGTTTCTCTCCTTCTCCTCCGCTTCCTCTTCTTTCCAACAGCCCCCCCGCTTTTCTTGGTAATCCTAAATCGGGTGAACGGAGATAGAGTTTTCTCATTCTCTCCCCTGGCCTCTCTGCCTTTTATTCCTGCCCCCCCCCTCTTAAATCTAAAGATTCCTTTGCCCTTCGATCTGACAGGACGCTCACGCAAAAACTGCAAATGCAAACACAAATCAGCCACTTTAAGGAGGATGCTCCAAACGTACACACCATATTAGCGTCGTGATTCCCCGAAAGAGTTCTATAGGGGGAACTCTGCCCAAATTCCTGCCTCATCCCAAACATTCCCAGCCAAGTCCGGCCCACTGCCTGCTCAATTCCTAGCGGCATCGTCCAATCCCGCTCTCCTTTCACCGTCGGAGCATCAGAGGAGCCAATCAGATTAGTCGTGGAGAGGAAATTGGAGAGGGTTTGGCAGCGAGTCGCCGAGGCTGCTCTTTCCCTTTCATGTTCCTCTTCCCCTCGCACACAGACACACACATGCATACACAAACGCACATTCAGAGATGTGCACACACATGCGGGGGGACAAGAAAGAGAGTTGCCCTGGGAGACAGAGGCCTGGGTGAAAGAAGGATGCTGGCAGTGAAAGGGCCTGACCCATCTTTTGGCAACGAGGAGCCTCTCACCCCCCTCTAATGCACTGAAAGGAACAGTTCAACAATGCAGGGCAAAGCATTCTGGGTGATCCCTGGACCCCTGCACGTGCCTTCATTGGGGGGAAAAGGGAGATAGGCTATGCATGTGTGCTCATGTTGATGTGTGAACTTAAGCCGTGGGATCCGCTTTTTTCCTCCTCAAGACAAAGAAGAAAAAAAAAAACTTTGCTTCTCAGATTCCCCTCCCTCCAAATTAGGGTTCTAATCATTACCAGCAATTTATATGCAAACAGAGTCATAATCACTGTAAATTAAGAACTTCTTTCCTGAGACGTCCTGCGGAAGATGATGAATGGCGACGACGGGTAGTAAGTTGTGGGAGTAAATGATTAGAAATTTTCGCTGAATGCCGACAGCTTGATAGTTTCTCTGGGAGGGAGGCTTCACCGTGCCGCTGACACCTGTCCGGTCCGCTTAGCTCTCCACGAGCACCGTGTTGATTTGGGAACGGGGAGGAGGGGGGACATCTCCCTACTGAACTCCCCTTTTCTTTCTATACAGTATACACATCTTCTCCCCCCATTTCTATCTCCCACCTTTAGCAGGTTGGACAGCCCCAATCTGTCAGATCCTTAGAAAAACTCCTGAGATTTGCCACTAAATCCATACGGGAGAACAGGGGCCATATGTAAATCTATATCGGGGGAGAGCAT
This sequence comes from Dascyllus trimaculatus, assembly GCA_024666655.1. Classification (NCBI taxonomy): domain Eukaryota; kingdom Metazoa; phylum Chordata; class Actinopteri; family Pomacentridae; genus Dascyllus; species Dascyllus trimaculatus. The sequence continues at coordinate 20,974,908 of CM045462.1, read as the reverse complement.
ATCTGCCGGCGCTGAGGCCCTGCCTTGTGTCAGGGATCGATACAGCGTCTGTGTTTTATTAATAACTCTAAACGACGCTGCGCCCAGTCAGCCATTTATCAAACACACCTCACCTCTGTGTGCAAAACAGTCTCTAAACTATCATTTCTCCACCCACTGTTTCTCTCTGACTGTATTAATCAGCGATTCTTCAACTTCCTTATTAGACGGCTGGTGTTTCATCCTAAAGGACCGACTATTTTGTACGTTTGAGCATATTTTCTTCAAATCATTTTTAGAATATGAACAGAAATCTGAGCACATTTTGTCTACAATTCCAGGTGTCCATTGCTTTTTTTTGGGTAATGTACCCCAGTGACCATAAATATAACATTAAAGGTACATTACTGTCACGCACCAGGAGAACAAAAGCCTCTCAGAACACTCAGTCAAGCACTAAAACGCTATTTTTAAGCGCTTTACATGAGTATTTCCACTTTATGTTGCTATGTAGTAACAATCCTCTACTCTTTACAGCAATAATAAGCTGCCATTTGCAGAAAATATCTTTAATTTTACGCAAAAACACATGATGCACTTACAAATATTACAATTTGAAAGTGTATGTTACACTGTATGCACTACATTCCACCATTTACATATAACGTCAATATCTATGGGAAACACATGCAGGAAACTTGTGTAGTTGTGAGTCTGTGTTCAAATTATTGTCAAGATCATGCATTTATTCAGGTCTTTAGATCATTTTAGTGAGGTCGTATTGTTTGGAGCATGCTAAAGACTAAAAATCGGAATATTTCAGTAACTGCTGCACAAACTTTCACCAATTTTCTGTAAAATGTGTGACTTGCAAACTTCAGGAAGATGCTATACCACAACTCTAGATTAGTCTCGTTTCATAAAAGCAACGTATGACGAGCATTTGTGCACACTTCACAACTGGTGGCATGTGTCATGTTTCCCAAACAGTTGGCGCTCACAAATTGAGCATAAATTTGCAAGTCCTACGGGGCTTCTGGATGTAAAATGTTTGTTTTGATTAAATGTGTTAAAATGAGAGGAAAAGATCTCGTCGCGTCGCAAATGGCTTGCATTTTGCAAGCGTTGCTGCACGTTTCAGCTTAATTTGCCCTCCAGATTTTTGCATTTTTAATGTTAGATTGATTACAAACATGATGGATGACAACACATACGCAGTTTTCGGTTACAAATCCTGTCAGTTCTCTGAAATTATCCCAACAAAGTCATTTGAAAACTGAAATATTTGGAGTTGCAAAACCCACTGCAGTCTGCTCCTTTATGGCACGAGGATTGTGATGCTCCAGGATCTATCTGTGTGGATAACAGGCTGCCGGGGCCCTGACGTTAAGTTTGCGAATCCGTGCAAGCAGAACATGAGATGCCTCCGCTCCTGGAAAATAAGTGTTTAGAGGGAATATTCAATTTGTCAGAGTGGAGGAGCGGAGCAAAGTGCATTTGAGAGGAGGAGATGATGGTACGGTTTACCACCACCTGACGCCTACTTGTGGGTCTAAGAAATGGAGGGAAAGAAAATAAAAACAGAGGGAGGAGTGAAAAGTTACAAAGTGATGCGAGCCACAAATGGGAGGTTGGATGTGAGCGAAAGAAACATACGGGCCGAGAGGGAGGAGGAGAGACAGAAGGAGGGAAGAAGGTGGGAAAGGAGGAGGGAAAGACAAATTGAAAGAACAGGGTGAGAGGTTTTCTATCCCTCCTCTCCCAGCTCTAAGACTCTCATTAGCAGTATTGATTCATGGCTTTTCAGGTCTTTAGCAGTCAAATGCTCATCACACACACACACTGTGCTGCACACACACTCAACCTTCTCCTCACATACAAAACACTGAGGCTATTATGATGGGACGTGTTATAAAGTAGCCACCCTCGCATAACACTGAAATTTCGGCTCCATAAATAGCAGAGTCTGCATTTTTAATTGGCCTCTGCACTGGCGCCCGCGAACACTATTGGTAAACCAGTCTCATCTTTTTATACTGATTTTTTTCAACATTTATTGGACATATAATATGAAATATTTCCTTACACGCTTCATTAGAGTCATTTGCTGTTTGTCTAAAAGTTAAAGCAACTTGTGGGACGGAACTGAACCTGAAAAACCAATTATGTTTTCAGAAATCGTACTGCGCAGTGCATTTTTGACGCAGTAACTTCAACCTAATAGCTTTGCACTTTAATAAATAAGCAGCACGTAATTAAAAATATAAGAAATGAAAAGCCCACAATGCAGTGCATACAAACACACGCATATGCACATGTTGGCAGCCGAGCTAAATGGTTATTGATGAATTAGCAGCGCGCGAATTGAAGCAGCGCCGGCCGTTAACAGGAGCAACACCTCTTTAAATGCTTTTCTCGTTCTGCAGAGCAACACACACATCTTCCAAACGGCGCCCTCGATCTTCTTAAACAGCTCTTGATTGGACATTGTCGCTGACTGGGCAATTTCTCCCACAGCCTCGCAAGTGTGTGTGTGTTGCTGTGTGCATGCATGTGTTGTAAGGCAATAGCTATTGTGTATTGATTTAGGTTAGCAGAGCTAAAACAGCCTCTAACAAGACTCAAACTGACAGAAAGCACAGTTGGGCCGCTAATGCCTTGTTAACCGGCCCCCTTGCTAATTTGACACATATGTACGCACACTTGTGTGGAGAGACTCGTGCGTGCTTTCACATTTGCAGTGATACAAGGTAGAAGCAAGCAGATACAAACTCACACTTCAACATTTGCGGATGGTCTTTTTCTGTTTAGACCGAATTTTTACTAAAAAGCAGATTTTGATCGATATGTTTATGTGGATTTTCACCCCTATTTTACTTCTCCGTGCATCAAAAACTTGGTAATTTGCAATTTCTTCACAGTTCTCTTGACAGGCTCAGGAAATATTTCTTGCAAAAGAGAAAAATGGGAATAAAAAACACAAATGAGCTGCTGATTATGCACCAGCGTCAGGGGCGGAAAAAAGGAAAGTTAATGTTTCAGCTGCAAGAGGTATTTTTTAAAACCCAATTTTGTCCCAGTTTTTTTTTTTTTCTTAAAAAGCACTTTTCTGCCAGTCTTTAATTTTCAAAATAAAAATCAAACATTCTGGGATTTGGAATAAATCTAAAAAATAACAATAATGAGCTGTTAGTCATGTCAGCTTCACTGACACCCAAACACACGGGGATGCTCAGGCATGCAGAGATAAACACACTGTAGATGCATGACATGTACTGTACATGCACACACACGCATCCACACACACGCATTCCCCCTCCGGAGGGGTCCAGAGGTAGCTGACAGCTGTTCTGGGTGTTGAGATACAGAGGAGGGGGTAGTGTGTGCGTGTGTGTGTGTGTTTGTGTGTGTTGGTTGATGCAGTGTTTTCTCTGAAGTGCTAGACGGCTCTGACTTGAAGGTCTAGATGAAGACTGGAGTTGTGGCTCCCAGCGGAGCGATGCATGTGTTCCCTTCTTCCTCCCCCTGTTGTCTTCCTCCTGCCTCCTCCACCCCCCGTCCCTACTTTTTCTCACACCTCCTCCATTTATCTCGCACCACATCGCTCCCAAGCCAACATGTTGTGTTCTCCAGTGAGTGTTTTCATTGACTAATTTTCCTGCCATGTGTGTGTGTGTGTGTGTGTGTGTGTGTATGTGTGTGTGTGTGTGTGTTGGAGATGAACAGAGACTGACAGGATTGGGCTGCTTTGAACTCGGTAACCTTGCTGCACTGCAGATGCATCCCAGTGATTTCTAATGTAATCACAGCTATAAAGCGAATGTTTGTGTTTGCTTTATTGATTCCATACCTTAGTAAATACATCAGACAATCTCACAGAGTCCTGATTCCATCTTTTTAAGAGAAAAAAACCCCACTTTGCAGATTGTCTGGGGAAAGAGGCTGATTCTACATGATGTATGTCAGCAGAGTGATCTTGACTGCTAATTGAAATTATTGAACGAATGCTACATGATACAGAAATGTCGGAAAGAGCAAACGTGAACGCCTCGCATCAATAAAGACTAATTAAACCAGATAGATCCACCGATTTCTTTACTTTCACACAACCAACCCTAATATCCAGTCATCATGGTTATTCTTTATTATATGGGACCATAATTTTTCATATTTTAGAAAGAGCAATGTAATAGCATAAGAGAAATAGTGACAGTACTCAAATTAATACACTCACAGCAAGCAAATTCAAAGAAAGTCTTGCAGTCTTTTCCCCTCCTAAAGTAACAATATATTCACTCACAGTATGTTTAATTTGTTTTCTTTGACGGCTACGCCTAGGAAACTCACAACACAAGTTGGTTTAAGATTGCAGTCTTGCTTAAATATGAAAGGACTTGAGATGTATTTGTTTGTATGGGTGGGAAGATATGAAATCTGTCTCAATTAGCATATAAACAACAATTACTATATAAGCAAAATTTTCTCTGCGACAATGTTGGTGCCGGAAAACAAATAATGGCGAAGTAAGATCAGTCAGACTCCTACATTCAAAATACATAAACTTTAAATTAATGTGCAACTAGTTTTATGGTTGAAGTTTCCTTGAAGGAGCTACAGAAAAGATGGAGACAGTGTTTGTACACTTTCAGCAAAAATCATTACAATTGATTTCTAGTGTAACCTTTGGTCTCTTGGTCGGTACACAGCAATCCAAAATGTGAAATTTGTCCACGAAACATGAATACAATCCAAGCTATTCATTAATAAAACATGTAAGCTGCGGTGGAAGAAGTATTCAGATACTTCACTTAATTAAAAGTACTAATATAGCAATGTAAAACTACTACATGCAGGTGATCCTGTAAAAAAAAAATACTGGTGTCAGCAGCATGTGTAGCTGCTGCAGGTGGAACTAGTTTGAAGTAGTTTATTTACAGTTTTATATACAGAGACAGGAGATAAATCTAAGCAAGTCATGATCTCTCCCAAGATCAATGGGAGAGGAAAGGAGAAAAAGACTTCAGAAGCGAAAAAAGTTGGACACCGCTGGTTTAATCTTGAAAAATGTGTTTTAAAACCTTATAATGTTGTCCACTGTAAAAAAAAAATCTCCATCTTAAAAGTGATTAAAGCTGTCAGATAAATGCAGCAAAGTGGAAAATATAATATTTGCCACTGAAATGTAGGAAAGTGGAAATACACATCGATCAGTCATAACATTAAGACCACCTGCCTAATATTGTGTTGGTCCCCTTATGTGCTCAAAAATGCTCTGAACCACTGGGCATGGACAAGAGGACCTCTCAGGGTGTCCTATGGGGTCTGGAACCAGGATGTTGGCACTGGATCCTTTGGGTACTCTGGCTTGTGCAGTGGGGCCTCTGTCAATCAAACTTGTTCCACTGCATCCTGTTGATGCTTGATCACAATGGGGTGTAGGAAGTTTGGAGGTCACATCAACATGTTGGGCCTTTGTCATGTTCCTCAACTTGTTCCTGATTGTTTGGTGTTTTTTTCCATGTGGTGTGGTCCATTTTCCTGCAGGGGTAGGTCAGTGACATTTGGGATTTCCATTTGCATTAAGTACTGTGCTTGTTGTGGGACAATGTTTATTTGGGTGTCTAAGTCTCATCAACATGGATGTTAAAATCCAAAGTTTTCCAGCAGAACAACACATAGTACCAATATGATCGATGTCATTCACTTCACCTGTCAGTGGTCAGAATGTTGTGGCCGATCGGTGTAAAGTAAAATGAAAATAATCAAGTAAAATACATCAAATTCACATAAACAGTACTTGGATAAATGTACTTTCCATGACTGTTTTTAAAAAATATCATTCAATCAAGTATTTACAGTTGGGATAAAATGGTGCAGTGATTTTAAGGCAATTTCTAAGCTCTTAGATGTTATTGTGAAGCTACACATCCATCATATAGAGTACCACCAGTTGTCTGTGATCATCCCTCTGGGCAAACTTCCATCACTCCCAGCTTGAATGCAGCATAATTCCAGCCTCCGAGGTCACGCAAAAAAAAATCTCAGACGATGTTAAATTCTTAATGCGTGATAAATGCAGAAGAAAAGCTTAAATAAATTGCTCGTCTCAGCTTTTAACGAGAAAACAAGTGTTAAACTGCGTCGGGAACTCCCACACGTTTCTCCTCGGATCACTAATTGAGCACCCGCACATCTAAAACATCACATTTCTACCACCGTTATCGCTTTTCATGAGACATCGGCTGCCCACATAACTGATATTAAATTGAAATATGCGGCTAATGCACACATTTAAAACATGTTCTCGCACCCGAAATGAGACGGGACGACGTATTGGACATGACACGCCGTTTTAAACAAGCTAATTAGAGGAGGGAAAACGTCAAACGGTGGGGGATAGATAGAGGCTTTCTTCAGGACAGTGATGATTTAATAATACTCGGCGAGTGAATGAGATAAAACGACTTGCCTCTGTGATCTGCCTCTAATCCACATCTGATAGCAGCAGTAAATACCAGAGCTCACAAATGAGGTTGAGAGGATTCCTACGTCTCCAGCGGCTCGTTTTTCATTTGACTCATCACTCTCGCATCATTCGCTCTCTCCTCTCCTACACTTTTTGTCAATAAAATAGAGGGCTATTCAGTTACAGTGGCATGGGAACACTAAATTGACTTGGAGACACTTTTTAAGCCTCTGCTGTGTGGATCCTTCTCTGACTCCATCTCACCCCGTCTGCTTACTTTCCGTTGTTACAGAGCTGCTGTACAGCGAGCGGCACAGAACGAGGTATCATCTTCCCATAGCCAGCCCTATTTCCGTGTATCTTTTTCTTCCTTCTTCCCTCTGTTTGCTGTCCATTAAATAGAAAGCTATTTAGTTACATCGACAGGGAAACTCTAACCTGGCGGGGGGACACTTTTCTTCTGTCGATGATGCATATCTTTATGGGTATTTTTCTCTTTTCTCCACTCTAAGCGCTGCCAGACACATAGAGGACTAAAATAAACTTGCTTTCGCCAAGGAGGTTGTGTTTTTATTACCGTTTGTCTGTCCGTCGACCACATTATGCAGAAACTACCAGGCCAATTTTCAAGAAACTTGGTAGAGAAGTGGAGCAAAAGGAGGAACTCTTCACACGTTTATGTGAATCGACTTTAAGGTGGTTTCAGGAATTTGTAGGATGCGTTGGTGGCCCTCAATGAAAGCCCTTCCAGTTGGTGGTGGCATCATGTGTTTGACTCCATTGAGCTTCTTGCTTGAAAGAATTATTTGGGTTGATTTTCAGGTTTTGGACAATATATGGCATGGCTTTCAGTAGGGATAGACTGATTATCGTCCCGCCTGATTATTGGGGCTTAGATTGGGATTTTTGTGATTTTTATTAACCAATTATCGCTAAATCAAATGTGCTACTTTGGGTCTAATGCAGTCACCTCTTTCCGTCTGTAGTCACTCTGTGGTCTCAGCCATGTCTCTCTAGCAGAGATACAACCTGCAAAAACTGAACAGGAAACACAAGCCATCACCACAAACCAGGAAATTAGCTACTTTCACGGTGGCTAAGGCACTTATAACAGCTAGTGGCTAAGTTAGAAGGCAGTCACGTCTGCTGTTCTCTGTTTTGTAATCGTTTCTCTGCTCTGTCGCTTTTATTGTCCACTAATGTCCAGATCTTACAGCATTATTAATTATTGTTTTTCAGACTCTGTTTCAGGGTAGCCTGTAACTGCAAGAGACCATCTGAACTTCCTAACATCACAATGTCATCAGTCCTATTGCTAGTGTACATATTCAGTAATAGTAATCCTAATTAATGAAGGAGCCTAGTTATGAATGGCAGGTTCCTTAATATAACATGCTATTAAAAATATAACATCCAATGTATATAAGTTCCTAATATCAATTATTGGTCTTTCTTGATTGCTAGTAGTCAGTATCGGCCCTGGAAAACCCATATCAGCCGATTCCTTGTTTGTAAGGTATCCCTGGCCAAGTCTTTGCACAATGTACTGGCTGATAGCAAGATTCAACACTTGAGCTTGACTTGACTGAAAGCTGCTGTGCTGTACTTCTACTATAAGGGAACTTTGTAGAACATTATATATAAGCCCTTGTAAAATTATTTCTGAGGTAAATCTCTTTGTATCTCATTGAATACTAGAGTTTTAAATCTGATTTGTGGTGTGACATTCACCCAGTTTAGATATTAAATGGCTGTTATTCTTGCACATTATTCTTGTACATACGGGCCAGTACGGACCTCGTCCGCCTTATAGTAGGGTGGGAAGTGCATTATAACCTACTGATAAACAGAAGGTAACCCTGATAATACTGGCTCGTAACATGTGGTAAATGTAGCGACATGGTGCATTTAAACCAAACCATGATCCTGTTTTTAAACCTAGCCAAATAAAATGAACCAAACAGCAACTGAAAATGAAGCCAAACACAGCAAATAAAACCAAAAGTCCAAGCGAGACAAAAACAAAAGACTATAATTATGGTCCAAGATTGAACTCAAACTCAAGTCTCCTGGTTGAAAGTCCACTGATGTACACCAACTCCTCCAACCTCCAGATGCAGACTTTTATTCCTCTATGTTAGCTTTATCGCAAAAATGCTATTACTGACACACTTACCGTCCTTGATGACTGACCCATATGTACAGGAATGATGCCCTTCTTGAATGGTATGATTACATCCAAAATGAGTGTGACAATCTTTAAGTCAGCAGCAACGATTATTGAAGCAATCATAGCGACAATGATGAAGAAGGCTACAGCAAGTAGGAGCATGGTGGAGTCTGCGGTGGAAAAGCCTAGTAAGTGTCTGATGCTGCAGGTAAAAAAAGAAAGCGGCTGTTTAAGGGAAGGATTGCAGTTTAAAAACGAAAGTGATCAGTGTCCAGGACAAACACTGGCATGGGCACATGTTAGCAGTGTTTATGTAGTCCCTCTTTCTGCCTGAAGGGGGAAGTAAAAGTTCTGCACGGCAAGTTTAACACAGGTAACTTGAGATTTGATTTTGTCTTATCTGTTGATATGAGACACAAATGACTTCAGATTAACTGCAACTTGAAGGAAATTCCAAGTAAATTCTTTAGAAAACCAAAGTCGTGATGCAGGTTTATGTGTAAGTGGACATGATTTACTGAAATGGTTTGGGAATAATGTATCACTAAAGCACATTATCGGCTGACATAATAAAAGCCTTTATGTTGCTGTTTTATTATTTACTCTTGAGGCTCTGCGATGAAAAGATCGTCCCTCATGTCGAAATACAGTTTTAAGGCTTCAAATATTTAAACTAATGCTCTGCTTACATAATACATATTCATTAATTAATATGCTTAATAAAAATACCAAATGGAGAAACCCTGAGCTGGGCAGGATTCCAGCCGAGCAGTTCTGTACACACACTGACAAAATAATCGTAAAAAAAAAAAAATAAGAGCAAGGGTGCCAGAAAAAATATGTGAAAAAAGGTGAAACAAATTAAAACTGTGAATATCAAGGCAAATATCTGTACAATAGTGATATTTTTAGCTGATTTAAATAGAATAAAACTATGTTATTTTACAGTCACATGTTGTAAAATAACAAAAGAAATGTACAAAATACAGATTTTGGATGAGGACATTACAGACACATTATATACAAAACAGGGAAAATCTGTAAAACTGAATTTTAAAAAATAATTCAGCATTTTTCAATCTTTAAAATACACATTTTTCTTTTAAAATCATGGGTATAAAATTACAATATTTTTTGTGGATTTAAATATGCAAAAAAATAATTTAACTTTATGCTCAAATGTTCTAAAAGAATGAAATTGCCAGCAATAAAAATACAGATTATTTTGTTTTTATGTGGACAATATTTATAGTTTTGACCTCTTTTTTTTACGGTTAACTTACAATTAATACTTTTTTTGGTAATTTAATTAGTTGTTCTATGTAGTTTAACAAAACACGGGAAAATAACCAGAATTTGCTCCAATATTTTTGAATAAATCCAGCCTCCAAATGAGATTTTTAAAAATAATAGACATAATCTGCCATTGTGGTCAGTTAATTCCCCATATTTCAAACATTTTTCATTATTTTAAGGCACATTTTGTAGACAAGTGTCAGTAAAATCTACTGTACTTAAGTGACATTTGTTATCCTACTCACACATCTGTTGTTGCTTCTATAAAACATGTTACTGCAGGAGGATGCTATGTAGATATCCCTCCACTCCTCCTCCCTGCCTCCTGTCCATTGAAGTGAGCACTAACCAGCTCAAGCCTGTGAAAACACCAGATTAGCTTGGAGACACTTTCTCCCTCCTCTGCCTCTCTTTTTACTTTGCCGTCCATTACACAGAGAAACCGGAGCACGTGTCATTTGCTTTATTGAATAGAATCATCCACGGTCAGCCGCTCTCCTTAGCGGAAAAAACACCCTCAAAGTGATAAAAACACACCAAGATCCCAGGATAGGAGACGGGAAAAAAAAGAAAAAAGTTGAAGCTTTGAAATTCCAAACATCAGGGTAGTGCTTATATCTAATGCATTTCTATCACCAACTGCACTTTGATGTAACTTTGCCGCTCCTCTCCTCCCCTCCCTGCGTGCCATCTATTAAACAGAGCTACGGCGGCAGCTACCCTAAATGAGTTTTGAGACTTTTTTTTTTTAATCAAAGCATCTCCCATGTGTGTTTCTTCTTCCTGCTCTGTTTGCAAGTCATCAGATCCAGCTCCATCACCCAATCCGGCTACACTAAGACATACAGTAAAAGAACGCGGATGCACTTTTTTTTTTTTTCTCCTGCAGCTTTTTCCAATTGAAACATCTCCCCGAGTCTCTTTTCCACCTCCTCTAGCTTTCCTCGCCGCTCTGCTTGCGGTCCATTAGTGTGTCTGCGGCGGCTAAACTGTGCATGTAAAGCTCCGTTCTCGTTTAGGTTCTTTTCCTCTTGACATGGACTCAGTTGACTGTTCCCAATGCTCACTCACCCCTCAGAGGGAAAAGACTTGATTCTCCCTCTCCATCCTTTTCCGTCACCCTCTCCACTCTATCTCTTTTTGTCTCTACATGTTCTCTCCTCTCCACCCGGTTACATGTCTATTTGCGCTTTATGCCTCACTCTCTGCGGCTCTTATCTTGCTTCCTCTACATGCTTTTTGGTGGCTCGTAGCTCTTTTCTATCCCATCTCTGTCATTTTTCTTTCGTTGCTCTACATGTCCTCTCCATTACCTTGCTCTATGCGCCTATATCTCCCCTGTGTTTGCTTTTTCCGCCTCCCCCTCCATCTTTCTGGATCTGCATCAGCAGAAGTGGAAGAAATACTGGTAAAATCATATAGAAAAGCTCCTTTTAAAGTGTTATATTATTGGATTATCATTCAGATGCAGTATTATGCACCATTTTAATGCTGTAGCTGGTCTGGGTGCAGCTAATAACTAACTATTGTATGTGCAACTTGATGGTTCACATAATTTGTAAAGAAAAAAGCTGTTAGAGTTCGACAGATTCCATGAAATAATCACAGCCAACAATGCCTTCTAATTGATCTTCTCCTTTCTCTATTGTGACCCAAGCCCACTGGTTCCTACTACAGGTATAACTTTCTAAAAACAGGTCAGAAATTTATAGTTTCATGTCCAGCTGGACCTGAATATCTGAATATTCGGTCGTTGTGGTGGTATTCGGATAATAATTTTGAGATTTGAATACTCGTGCTCAGGCCCCCGACAGCAGCCGTGGCCGCAGTCGCGAAGCATTGGTATATCTCAGTCACTAATAAAGAAACAAATACTTTTATTCTACATCATTAATTGGAACCGAATATCTGGACCACAAAAATTGCTATTCGGACCAGCCCTCGTTTCATGTTTACTTACTGACTTTCTAAAACAGCTAGGCACTGTAGTTTCTTGCTACCAACCAGGAAAAAGTCATGCATTTGTTGGGCACTACTTTCTGCTGCGTATTAGACACATTTTTTAGTGAAAATAAATTATAGAACCCCTGTTAAACTAAGCAGGTCTTCCAAAACTCTGTTCATATACAACTAAACTGCATTTTCAATTATGTTTTAAATGAAACTTTTTGTGTTTTTCTGCTGGATTCTGTTTGTTTGTGATGTATTACTAATGAGTTTCCACTCAACATATCTTTGCCATTGATTTTACTGCTTTATTTTCACTCCTTTTCAGTCAAGCAGTTATATGTAAGAGGGGGTTGGGGAGGTTAAGTTTCAAAGACATTGTAAATGGGTCATATTTGAACTCAACTGGGCTATTTTCCAAAAGTTTTTGTGCCTAATCTTAACCAAGCTTCCAACATTCAGTTATAATTGTGAAAAAGTCAACTCAAATGTGACTTTTCTAAAACTGACCAAGTGAAAATGAAGCCTAAGCATAACAATAATGGTCTGTTAGACGGTTGTTGACTTATGCTGCCATCTTCCAATCTAAACTCCTTAAGCACACTTTGTGGCTCCTTCAAAATAGAAGCCTTGTCTGCTACATCATACTCTGACGTTTCAGGGAATAAGACACATTTCTTTAAAAACATAACTGTATACGACCATCATTTCTGGGACACGGGGTTGCACTAATTGGTTTGTGGCCTACTGTTGACCACCATCTTGTGGCCCGAATCTGACTGAGAACTCCAGCATCTGTCAGTCATAAGTTAAGTCACACCCTAAAGCACACCCGTCTTTATCATCTGTTTTACCCTAAAAGGGACCATAGTGTACAAAATGTACATCATGCTGTTTACAAGAGAAGTGAAACTAACAAACAACACCATAAACTAATCAGGAACAAGTTACTGAGGTAGCAAATTAACTTTGAACTTGCGTCATTTTCTCATTGACTTTTATATAATCTGCATCCACAGACGCCACCCCCTGCTGGCCGTTGGAAATACTGCAGGTTTAAGCCACTTTGAAGGCAACGTCCATCTTTCATGCACAGTTCTTTGATAGCTTAAAGGTAACGATGAATTAAAATGACTCAGAAGAACAGATTAAAGTGGTACTCCGCTGATATAGTGTTGCACACAGATTCATGATGGACAGTTTAAAAGAAAACATCAAAACAGATGCGGCAAAACCAGAGATGTTGTACTTTTTATTCCGCACATTCCTCGTCATACCTTGGCGCCGACATTACTGACAATTCAACTGAACTGCTGACATCAAGAGACATGACCTGAGGCAATTTGTCAGATGTTGCTCAGTGCCCTCTGGACCTTTACACAAGTTTTTTTCCCCACATATATATATATATATATATTGATAGTACTCACCAAGATCTGTACATTGATGTGTAAACTGGCTTATGTTCCCCTTATAAATAAAGCTTTAGCAGATATTTTGGTGTTTTCTTGTGATTTTTTTGAGACTGATGAGCATGCAGAACATTAACAGAAATGTCTTTTAGGCTGCAAAGTAATGGACTGCTATAATAATCAAATAAATGTTGTTAAAAGTGCAAAATTTCCCTGTTGTGAAGTGAAAGTAAGGTGGAAATTTGCAGTACAGCGACCTCAAAATGGTATTTAAATGCATCCTCCAGTAGATAAATCCATCTCCTCTCTTTCTCACCTTCCTCTCCTTCACTTCCTCTTTTCTCCGGCCATTTCCCTCTTTTCTCCCGTTCCCTCCTTTGCACTTTATGCCCCTCTTTCATCGCTTCTCTCTCTCTCTCTTTCCTTCCTCCCACTCCTGCTGTACCTCGTTCTCTCTCTCCCCCCCCCCACCCTCTCTCTCCTCCCCAGAGGGAATGAGTAAGTGTATGGTTGAGTGGAGAAGAGAGGTGGGTCTTGCCCTCCCAAATTCTATTTCAGAGAAACTCGAGCTCATAGAAGCATGTCTGCCATCAGAGAGCGAACGCTGGCCTGCTTTTACAGTTTCATAAGCGGCGCGGTAGCTGCACGCTGCGCGGAGATAAACGCGAATCCCACAACTAATAAATACACCAAAAGGAAAACAGACGTCAAACGCTTTACCCTCGCTCGCTTCCTTTAACCCTTCGCCGTGTCGTCGAAGCCGAGCGAAGCGAGTGTTCCCACGCCCATGCATGATTTATATCAATGTAAAGAAACGCAGAGGTAAACACACACATGTGCTCGCGGACACACATGTACTCAGATGACCTGTTCTTTCCGCTTTGCTTATTTCGGCTGAGGTCTGTTTCTCCGGCCTGACAAGTAATGGTGGCAGCACAAACACACACACACACACACATCGAGAGGAGAGCGGCTGGCAGAGGGGGTATGAATTATACATCCACCCTGTCTCTATGCATTAGATAGAAAAAAAAGGAGCGATGGAAGAAGAGAGAAAGAAGAAACGGCAACAACGTTAGCAGGAGATAACGCGCTCCTGAGACGTAACGTGTTGTGATGAAGAGGAGGAGGCTGAGGAGAAGGTAGTTACATCCATAAAGTGTCTATCACCTTGACAGTGTGGCCTTAAGACAGACATTTCTGCTTGTTTTGGGTGCGTACACTGAGTGTGTGTGTGTGTGTTTTATAAGTGTGTGTATGTATAGGTCCACAGCTGGATATAGGAATCGCTCCCAGCCACATCTTTCTGCTGCTGTGATGCTCATTGGTTCACAGTTCAAAGAGTTCTTTCCTCTGCAGATGGGAGGATGCGCACACACACACACACACACACACAGTCATCTGATTTTTGCAGGATTTTTACTTCCAGAAAGCTTCCATCCTTGGATCAGATTTGTCTGTTTGGTGGAAGATGGATGTGAGCGAGAAACCTGTGTGTTTTTTTTTTTTGCCAGGGACGCAAACCAAATCGACTGTGGTTGAAAATGCAGAGAGGATTTCCTGCCTGTCACCGCTGTCAAGAGAAATTCCTCACATCTCCGAGGACTCTGCTTCATGGGAATAAAAATAAATTCACATGTTCTCAAGACTGAAAGCTGTCCAGTTTTTCGCTGGCAGTTACTGTGATACTGGCTGTGTCTTTTTTTTTTCTTTTTTTTTTTTTTACTTGTTTAGATTCTCGTTTTCTTATTCGGTTTGATTTTTACATTTTGTTCAGTTGGTGTTTGCTTTCAGAGATGAGAGGGCCCTTTTATCGGCTGCTTGTTCTTTCGTTTTAATCGGGATCGTGTGTCAATGTCCCATCAGGGGCCTTGAAATTCACTCAGCCTATATATAGAACAGAAAACAGAGCCACTTCCGCAAAAGCATCGTGCATTTTAAGCTAAATGTTACTAAATGCCACCACAAATTTAGCATCTGAACCCCCCGCTGGCTCACTTTTTTCATGGGGGTTACATTTTTAATCTGTTTAATGCTTCTTGCTACATTTTCCTTAGTTTCTGATGAGCTTCGTAGTCATGTTTTTGCTTGTATTTGTTTTCCTGATTTGAGGTGAGATGCTTTTGATACTGCCCCTTCAGAAAGTTAAATCTTTAATCTGGATTTTTCTCTTGTTTACTTTTAATGCTGCCCTGATAAAAAGCAGATAAGCTTGGACGGGGACTATGGGAATTAAGTTAAAAACCAGAATAAACAGATTAATAACTCAGTAAAACAAGAGATAACAGCAAAAACACACCACTTTTGTTCACCTTTTTACTTTTAGATAAAACCTGCTCCAAGAAAACTCTCATAAGACCTAAAACATCACATTTTCTTCTTAAAGCTAATGCAGCTGAGCCCCTGCCCTGCATCCGCATGGCACAGCTGCATGGTGCATCTGCACGGTGGAGAGGGGTTAGTTTTCAATTCTGCAGTAAATTTAGTTCGATTTTTATAAATCAGTGTCCATAAAAAGAAGCGTCACGGGTTTGATTATGCAGTCCCAGGAGTTATCACGCATGCTCTGCACACGCCCGCTCACCCACGCGCACGGGCATCAGCACAAACCGCAGTCGGAGGGTGCAAATTCATGCATGCAACACTCACATTTGAATAATTTCTCCCTTTTTTCCCCCCTCATTTTCACAGGGAATGCAAGAACCATTATTGAGGACGGGAGTGTTTTCAAGAGGCTGGCTGTGCTCTTTATCGCACTCGCAGAAACACCAAGCAGCGATATTTGGCAAAACAGTCGTCATTACAGGGAGGGGTTAAAAAAAGAGAATTAAGCGTTTCGAAATAGAGAAGAAACCCAGAACAAAAGATTTCCAAAAAAAACGCACATCATTCGAACAGACAGGCATACACCACACATGCAGTGGCGCCAATCTGAGCTCAACTGAGAGCACATAAAAAACCTCCTCCACAACCGACTCCTGTCAATAAAAAGTAACTTTCCGAGCGTCTGTTCTTCCCTTTTCACCACATCCGTCTTCTCAACTTAAAACTCACCCATGAGCGTGGCCTAAGGGTGCACGCCCGGCAAGAAAGACCTTCCCCAGGAAAGATTTGATCCGCGGTGGCTCGCCCACAGCTATTTGAATGGGATTATCCCAGAACTTTCCTGGTAGGCAACGCTCCGCTCAGAATGCGAGATTTTCCGACATCTCCGTGGGCAGATCATTTGGATGCAGACGGTGGCGGCCGGTGTCACAGCCGAGAGACAACAACAAGGCCATCAACAAGCAAAGAGGCTGGGTTTAGGGAGAATAGGAAGACGTTCTTGCTGAGAGTGATGGCCACCTTCCTCATTACTGACTCAGAGTTGTTTGCTAAGTAGCTCCCCAGATGCTTTGGTAAGAGTGTGTTTAGGGGCCGAGCGACGACGGAGGCTTCTAAATAAAAGACCAGTAAGTGACACTCACGGCCTATTTGTTTCCTCTTCACGGGGATGAGGGGAACGGCAGCATCTCTCCATTTATTATCCTGTCAAAAAAGCCACTTAGATTTAGCTTACGAATCCCTTTTCTCTAAAATTTACTTTTGCTGCCAAGAACAACAAAAAAAGGCTTTTTGTTTACTCATCTGCTAAACTCTTTTCTACAATGCTCGCCTCTGTCTGCATGAAAAACTCTGAGCATTTATTCAGTAGTTTTTGTGAGTTCTGCCCGTTTTTGTAGGTCAGTACAAAAATAAGCATCAAAACTGAATCATTTTGGATAAACTTACACTGATTCTTATGAATACAAGTGCAATTTGATTTGATCATGCAGGAAGGTCATATATATATATATATATATATATATATATATATATAATGTTTCAGAGCCTGTCAAACAGCCCATTATTAGCCAAATTGACAGAACTGGCGAACAGGTTACACACTGTGCACATGTACAGTTAAATATACTGAATCCTTTCAAAGCTGTTAACCATTAGCATAATTGTGGAGTATGGGGAGTACTTATAGAGGAAAAAGAACATACAGTTTTTGAACATAAGGTTGCCATGGAGATAAGAAAAGTCTTTGCTGTGACCTTTGGTTCCAGGCGGGCAAATTGATGAGTTTAACGTGAATCACTGTTGATATTCGCTCTGTTCTGTTTACCATGCCTGGATGAGCAAGATATTCAGATGTGGTTGTACTTATGTGTTTACAGTCACACATATCTAACCCAAAGTAGAGGTGATGGAGGTAATCTAAGACCAACAGCTGACTGCCAAACCCAATTCCGGTTAATGCCTATTAGATGCTGACCTCTGAAGTAACTGTGAAACCTTTAAAGTAGAAATGTCAGTAGAAATGTCATTTTTACAAGAATTTAGTCTTAAGTGCTGTTTACTTCGTCTTGATGCCAAGTATTGTTTAACCCTTTAAACTTTGAAACCCACCGGTGGGTTTGACAGGCATGTTATGTTGAATCATTGGATTTTCAACTCTCCGACTGTCTTTCAAATAATCATCTGTAAGGTGCAGGTCGGTCAGAAAAAATAACCAGTTCTGAGCTTCATCAAAATCAGTTTATCCCACATCTCATGCCAAAAATAAACCATTTTCTCTAACCAGATTCTTTGAAAGGCAAAAAATTCCGCACACCTTGGTGCAACTGAAAAGCCAATAGTGACTCAGCTGCAATCAACAGTCAAGTGACAGAAATTCATAGACTTTAATGCTGAACTGCAGGCTGTGTTTACACAAAGCAGATAGGAGAGTAGAGCAAGTATGGGAACAAATTAAAAATGAAAGAAATAAAATATCTACAGCATGTGGAGCCACCATTTCTTCCCAGTGTTGCTAACACCTGTGGGCACTTGGAATGATGCTGTTCTTGTTGATCCCAGGTTTTTTCCATTTTTAAAAAGTAAATAATCAAAGAAATTTAACTTCGTGTTTTGTGTTTTTATGAATTATGGCATTATACCTTTGTTAAACTCAACATACAATATTTCTGAGTTCTCTCTACTTCTAGCCATGGTTGTGCTGCTTCCATAGAGGGAAGCACTTTATAATGCAGTGAAAAATGAGCCCACACTGAGTAAAATAGAAATTGAGATAGAAAAATAGAGGTGACAGGGGTCTCATGTGTGTCATTCTAGAGGGCAGCAACTGTCGACTTATTTTGTCATTTAATTTGGACTACTTGTGCTCAGGTGGTTGAGCCACGAGGCCCTGCTGCTCCATCCATGCTCTGGCACTCCGTCCGTGCTTTACCACGGTCTCTGACAGAACCCTGTGGCTGCGCTAGGACAGGTGTTTTGCCTTTGTTCGTCCTGCTGGGCAGAGTTAGTGGGACTGAGTGTATCCGGCCAAAAATCACAGATTCACTTTGTCTGTCTGGAACGTCCCGTATACACCATTATATTTTCACATTGTCTCACACCTATCTGGCGCATTATTCACACCTCCGCCCACAGCTGATTAAACATTCCAACAATTATGCAACCGCAGTTGGTATGTTCTGCTCACAGTTTAGTCTAAATTAACATGTCACGTTGATTTCTTTGCGACGAACTGAGGGGTTTGAACCTCCTTATGCTCATATCCTGAGACGTTTTGTTTAGATGAGTGGTCAGCAGTTTTATTTTTGGCCTAAGCGGGGCCTCGATGCGTTGATGTAAGGTTGAAGTGTCTACCGTAACATCAGAGAGCATTCTAAATCATCACCGACCTACCATCAGCTCCGTCTCGCTCATAAGCAATTTTTCTGTTTCTCAACACATATGGCGCACTCTCTGCAAACCACATGAGCGCACATGCCCTTGATCGCGAACGCACTATCACTTGATCTCACACACACACATGCTCAGCTGCACACATGCATATACAACCTCATGCATGTATTAAACACTCAAACATCACTTTGTGGCCCGTGTCTAATCTACTCCCCGCAGACTTCCCCACCTTGCTGATCAATAATTCATCAATCTAATCTTCAATAATATTCTTAATCAAAGTTTCATGTGACAGGACGACTGTGTTGGAGTGCTTTTAATAAAGGGGAATTAAAGAAGTCGTAGCAAGCTGCGATGCAACATGCATGAGCGGGCAACCTATAGGGGGGTGAAGGGTGAGCGGATCCAACCGGGTGAGTCAAAGATTGGCGATTTGGTGCGCAGTGGTCGGCAATACGAGCGCAGACAACAGCGAGGGAGCCTAACTATGCTGTGACTCCTCTCTGCTAATGGCTTTAATGAGCTCTCTGGAGTCACGACTCTTTAAAGACGCCAAGATCCACAACGGGGGCAAACGGAGAGAATGAAGACATGAAATGAAGTAGATGTAGGGAGCGATTAATGGCGAATAACTTAATAGAGGTGAAAAACGTGGCTGGGGGAGTGATAACGCAGCGCACACACACACACACACACATGCAGGGTCATTCGTCAACATTATCCACCGATTCGGGAGCCACAAGGAAACTGCAGTTTACAGCAGCCGACATCGCAGCCACTGTGCTTGTTTTGTTTAAGGTTGACCCATTTTAGATAAACAAAACATCAATAACGCTTTCCTCAGCAAATACGCAGCCGTACGTGCACGCTCGCACACACACACACACACACACATGCAGCAGAAAGACGTGCGCGCCCGTTCGTCTCCCAACTCTGCGAGAGGAAGTCAGCGAGGGTGTTTGAAGTGCGTTTGATCAAACAGAGAGTATGCAGCACCACTAGCGGATGCCACAGCCTATACTCCTCACTGCACCCAGAGACAGCCATACACGCCTCCTGTCAATTTTCCCTCTTTTCCCTCCGTCTCTCACGGTCCTTCTCTTCATCTTCATCTCCGCTTTTCCTCCTCTCCTCTCCGTCCGTCCTTTCCCCCTCATGATTCTCCATCCCTCTTTCTTCCCTTCTTTCACATGTTGGATTGATTTGAAACATTTTCGTGCTAATTGCCTTAACAAATCACATAGTAATTGCTTCAGACACTAATCTCATTAAGATACACGGCTGACAGCTTCTTCTTTTTTTTAACTTTATTTCATCGGGACCCACTCTTTTCTCATCTTATTTCATAACACATCCTTATCTCCAAAAAAACGAGGAGGCTCCTCAGAGCCATATTTTTTGTTATGCAGACATAATTCACCCAGTGTGCAAAAACTATAAATATATCCGTTACTCTCTCGACTTCCCTTCCTTCCTTTCTCTGGCTTCCACCTGCGGCTCGGGATGATTGGTGCCACAGCATGCCTCGTGTCACCCACTTGTGTCCAACGCATCCACAGTTGGGAAATTGAAAAAAGAAAAAACCTCAGACAGTCACAGCTTCTGCAAGAAATTCTTGTTTGTTCAGCGGCTGAGGAAAGCACGTGCTTTCTCGTCCAACAGCTATGAAGGACGTCAACACAAAGCTTGGTGGAGAACAGAGCCCTCCTGCAGCCCCTTCAGTAATCAGAGATGAGAGTAGGTGGGAGAGGGAGGAGGCAAAAAAAGGGGGAAGCCGAGAGAAGAGGGGCCCAGCAGTTGCCTCAGAACTACACAAGAGGCGAGGAAAATTTGCCAGCCTTTGATTAGACTCTTCAAACCGGTGTAAGAAGCTTTTTTTTCTACTGAAGCCAACGCACTTACACACTCCTGAGCCACACCTAAACACCCACATGAAATGAGCAAAGAAATACAGAGACACAAAACCACACACACACAGTTGGCAGGCAGGCATGAGCTCAAAATGCAAGAAAAAAAAGTAGAAGCTGGACACAAAAGAAGAAATGAGCAATCTCCCCATCATTTGTGACATAACACCTCGCTGCGGCGGTGTGAGCGAGTTAGAGGTGACGCCTCGGAAGAATGAAGCAATCTCATCAGCCGAGAATCTCCTCATTTTCTATTTCCATCGGAGAGAAAAGAACACAACTGCCAGAAAAGAAACTAATAATGTTCTCACAGCTCCTCTTCTCCTTCTTCATTTTTCCATGGAGAGGTAACCGAGGGGGAGAGAAGGAGAATCTTAATGGAGTGCTCTGATTCTGTTCTCCTCGAGAGAAAGAGAAAGAGGGGAAGACTCGGGGAGTTATGGGAGATTTGGGGTGGGGAAGACGGGTGAGTAGAACAAGTCTTAAAATTGGGTAACAGGAGAGAGCGAACGGCGCAGAGGAGGTGACTCATCGTGATGCTTTCATGCTTTCATCTTTCATCACAGTATCTCGAAAGCCATTTCTGATCATACCGTCTTTGAGATCATCATCACTATCATCTCTGTTCAGTATCATCTTTTCGCCGTCAACAACTTAGCCATCATCATAATCATCATTCTGGTGCAATCACCATGAAGCATCATCTCCACTAGCGTCAGCGTAATCAGTGCTGTTAGCATCATCATCGTTAGCAGAACTTTCCCATGAAGATCACTTTCAGGATTTTATTTTTATCCTCTTTCCCTTCTCCTTAGGCGAAAGAATGCGATCGGCGTCGTTCATTTGTTTGTCTGTTTGCCAGCAAGATCCCAGCAAAACTGCCAAACCGGATTTCATGAGCGAAGTGGAAAGAGTCCAAAGATTTTGGTGCAGATCCAGACATCTTTCACTAAAAATTCTTCAATAGGTCATTGCCTTCGGCGGAGGATGTGCTCTCAGAGTGCTATCATTGATTGAGTTTGCAAGTACACCAAGATCCCAGTTGTAAGCCTTGTCCTGGTTTTGGTCATATTCAGGATATTCGTTCATTCAACTTTTATTTAAATCTCGAGGAATTATTGAGGGCATGACCTTATTTACAGTGATGTTGAAGGTACGGCCAATAGAATAACAAGACATCAATCAATGAGACAAACAAGAAGGAACACAGTTAAAAACAGCCACATTCAGAAACAGTGCAGGCTGTGATCATGGATTTAAATTGGAACAGTTTCACCAAGCTTCAGTGTCTGCTGTAAAATGTTCCAAGTCTGTGCAGAAGAGAAGTTAAAAGCTGGTTTACCGATTCTGGTGTGAGCATGCGAGTATTAACCAATCACTGGAATGAGCTCAATAAAGATTTTGGGCCCAATTTAACAAGGACGTAATGTACCGCAGCATTTTGCCATTTAATGCCTTATAAATATTTAGAAGCCACTGTTTGTCTTGCCTTACAGCTACGGATGGCCAGCCGACTTTTTCGTACGATGAACAATGATGAGTGATATAGTCGTCACAAGTAATGACTCTGAAAGCGGAGCGGTAAATTGAATCCTATTTCTATAGATGACATTACCATCATCGAGGATGGACAGGAAGGGAGCTTCAATTATTTGTTTTCTGCAGAACACAAGAAAAGTGGCTCTGTTTCTATGGAAATACCAATTTTCAGTCATCGCTTACAGAGCATAGTATCCATATGAAATGTAAATGTAAATTCTTGATCCAAAAAGATGTCTGAATATTTGTATTCAGAAACTCTCTCAGTGCTCTGCAAAGTCAGAGTGTGCAAACTTCCTTGAAGGATTTCTCTCGAGAAGAGCACGTATTTGGTTATGTTTGCCTCGAGGACAAGTTTTAACTGAAAAAAGTGCGTCTTGCAGTTGGTCAAAAGCTTGTTGCAGGGTTTGAGTGGCTGATAAAACAGCAGCACAGAACAGTATCATCTGCATACAAGTGGGGCGAACAGTTTGTTATATGATGGATGTGATAATATAGATAGAAATTATGAAGAGGAGAGGACCCAGTGTTGAACCTTGTGGAACTCCTTTTGACAAGTAAGAATTCAGAACGAACATTTCCTAAAGGTACACACTGTTTACGAAGAGACAAATAATTGTGGAACCATTTACATATAATTAGAACCACTATCACGTAACTTGTGTATCAGTGTATTGTGGTGTTTCCATGGAGCACAGAGAAATCAGGTTATTCTGTATATACATGATAAATACTGGCTTCCAAGTTACTTATTACTATGTATTGGTATTTACAACACAAACAGAAATTTAATCTGACTTTTCTGTAACTGCACTGAATGAAATGTACTTGAGTTGTTGTTGAAGTAAAGTACTTTCTGGTTTACTGGCTTGGTGATGGAAGTCTTCTTTAAATTTGAAATAACACTTTGTTCCTTTAAACTGACTGTAGTTTGGGTGGAAAGTGTAAAAATTAGGTTTACTCCTCAAGCATTATACGTCTGACGTTCAAATTTTTTGGCTGCAACTCAACTGAAGCTCTCTTTGAATAAGATTACGGAGTAAAGGAAAAGACAGAATGGTGGAAGCCTTATGACAAAATCAGGTTTTTACATTTAATGTTTGGGTAAAGCAAAGATGGAAAAATTGGAATTAAATTCAACTGTTCATTTGAGGGGAATTAAATGATTGAAGTGCTTAATATCACACAAACCAAATAACTATTATTACTTGTTATCTTAATTTGGATAAACCTAATCCTGTTGTGTGTTACCAATTGTAGCAATTCATTTAAGTTGGTCCAACAATTCTCTTTTTTTAAGTGTATTTCTCTAACCTTTAATATATAATATATTTGACTGGCTATTAAAACGAGGCCACTTTGGTGTATAACATTTCAGCACTATTCAGTACCAACATAGTGCTGCTGATTTGTCTTTTCCACTTTATTTCTAGCAGTGGGAGACGAGAGAAACAAGAAATATGAAGCACGTCCTCCACTTTGAAGGATGTCAGGCTGTCACTGCCGCTGCGTAAGACAAGGGAGCAGCGGATGAAGATACTCAGCTGTGAGAGGTGGGAAGGGATTGTCATGATAGTGTTGCGACACCTCGAGAGGAGAGAAAATTTAGGGAGCTCCTTCATCAGCTGTGTGAAGGTTGAACTGTTCATGAGATCAGAGGAAGTAACAGTATAAACAACAGCTCTGTTCCTGATTAAAGTGGCCACAGTTTGAGAGATATTTCTTGGTTTGTGTGTCTAACGTCACTTGGTTGAAGCTACTCAAGTAGTCAGCAACAGAAAGAAACCAGGATAAGATGTATACATGGAAGAGTTTCGCGGTTTTTCTTACTGTAGCTAGCAGAATCGGGTTTTGTAAAACCAGGATAAGGGCTTATAATGTTTCTGAAATTGGGATATGATGTTCACATACACAAATTATCATTACATGCATCATTAACGTTCTCCTCACACCATCATCATCATACTCAGTGTTTTCTTTATGATCATCAACACCATCTGTCACCATCATCATGTCCATCACTGTTTATCATCACAACTCACTCATCACTTTCAGCTTTTTTTTAATCCTTTTCCCACTCTATCATCCTGCTCCTTTGAATCATCCTCCAGTGGAATCACCGTTACAGTCAAGAATATCTGTGTCAGCATCCAAGCCAACATCAGTAGAGCCAATGAACAGCTTGTATGAGCAAAAATCACTGCAAACTTTCAATATGTATGAACCTCTAGGTGCCAAATCAAACCGTTATTGGTTGTTCCAGCCTCCATCAAGGTGTTTTACCAAAGGCTCGTGCAACAGAACATGGGCAATATACACCGATCAGGTATAACATTATGAGTACCTGCCTAATATTGTGTTGGTCCCCCTTATATGCTCAAAAATGCTCTGAACCACTGGGCAAGGACAAGAGGACCTTTCAGGGTGTCTTATGGGGTCTGGAACCAGGACGTTGGCACTGGATCCTTTTGGTACTCTGGCTTGTGCAGTGGGGCCTCTGTCAATCAAACCTGTTCCACTGAATCCTGTTGATGCTTGATCACAATGGGGTGTACGAAGTTTGGAGGTCAAATCAACATGTTGGGCCATTGTCATGTTCCTCAACATGTTCCTGATTGTTTGATGTTTTTCCATGTGGTGGGGTGCATTTTCCTGCGGGGGTAGACCAGTGACATTTGGGATTTCCATTTGCATGAGGGAGTGTGCTTGTTGTGGAACAGTGTTTAGTCTCATCAACACAGATGTCAAAATTCAAGGTTTTCCAGCAGAACATCACATAGTACCAACATGATCAATGTTATTCACTTCACCCGTCAGTGGTCAGAATGTTGTGGCTGACTGGTGTACACCTAAGCACACAGAGATCTGTTGTTTCTGTATAACTAAAAGTCTTCTCATCACTTTCTGAGGTTTCTTTCACAGATGTGAAGCAACACACTGTAGTTTCCCCTCTGGGACAATAAAGTTTACTCCCTACTAGATTAAACAACAGAGCTGTGTTCTTCATCCTCACTCCATCACATTATCATTTTACATCTTTCGTCCTTATCTTCATAACACTAATACAATCTCTGTAACAATCCATTTTATTCCTATTAGTATCAATGTCATCATTTTTACTGTTATTAATAATATAGATATAATCACTTTTATCATTTTGCACCATTTTTACCTCAGTCTACCCCATTGCTGCCATCATTATCATCATTCTTTCTCATACTAATCATTATGATCATCAACACATCCTAATAACCGTCAGTGATGGT
This sequence comes from Dascyllus trimaculatus, assembly GCA_024666655.1. Taxonomy (NCBI): domain Eukaryota; kingdom Metazoa; phylum Chordata; class Actinopteri; family Pomacentridae; genus Dascyllus; species Dascyllus trimaculatus. The sequence goes on along the minus strand of CM045462.1, from coordinate 20,949,211 downwards.
GATGATGACACTGTTGGTGTCATCATCACCATTACCAAAATCTTACCAGTACCATCACACCAGGGCAATCCTCATAATCATGAATATCATCTCTAACGGCATCAGCATCAATCAGCATCAGCAGCACCATCACCACGCCATGCTAATCATGTTACTTCCAATTATTTTCACCTTTACTGTGGGGCTGAACGATTATGGGGGGGAAATTGCGATTTCTCTCTTTCTTTATCTCCAGATTTTGTGATTGGATTTGCAAAATAATCACTTCAAAGTCAAGCTTTAGTTCAGTGTTTACTGTGTAATAGATTTAAAACATGTGAATGAGTGTTACCACAAGAGACGCCATCAAAAGCACAGCGACATGAATTCATGAAACAATCGACACGACAGTTCAAACCCAGATTCAGACGTCCTGCAAAATATACAAAGTGTGGCTAATAATTAACGAGACTGAGCTTTAAGTTTCAATCTACTAGAATTACAGCATTAGTCTTGTTATTTTATAGCCATACATTACATATTCTAAACAGCAGTGTTTGGGATTACCTCCATGGATCAGTCAGTTGATGTGAAATTGATTAATTGCTCGTCATCAAACTACCACTAACCAGTGAAATCCCTATGATCATTATCTACACATCTATTTTAGCATGCACACCATCATTACTGGTCTCTAAGGTAGCTATTATCCCTACTGTCACCATCATATCATCGTTTTAAAAATACTTCTCACCTCCATCCCTCTCATCTTCCTCATCATCATACCAGTGCAATCACCGGATCGTTCTGATGTGCATTAGGCCAGATATTAATGGATCATTCACATCCTGCCTATTAGCATCAATGTCAGCGTCATTATAATTGTTTTTTACAGCACAGCCATCCGCCACCATCAGCATTATTATTATTATCCTCATCCTCATTATCTTTAGCGTAGCAGTGAAATCGCTGTTATGAAAATATAATATCAGTAAGCATCATCATAATAATCATCAGTATCTCTGTTGGCATTTACGACGGTATTGCTTTAATTCTGAACAACTGATAATTCAGCATCAACAAATAATGCCAGGATAATCACTTTAATCTTTTTTATTATTTCCGTGTCCGTTCTTCTCATCCTCCTTATCAGCAGTGCCAGCATCATCATCAGTATCTTCATCATGCCAGTGGAACTGCTATGACTTAAATATCATCTGTATCAGCACCAATGTAAACATCAAAGGCACTTCTTCAACATAGCCAGTGTTGTCATCTTACCACAATATTTATTTTTCTCATAATAAGTCTTTCATTTGGCACCAGCTACTGCTCATTTTCTAGAACAGAAAAGGCACAGAAAGAATGTTTGGAAAAACACAATAAAACACATATATTAATTATGATATGCTTTTTATGTTTTATATAAGATTCAGTAAATAAATAGATAAAATATTAAAATTTATGTCAATAGTTTGAAATTTTTATTTATTTTAGCAGAATAAAATATATACATGTACACACTTGTGCATTACAATTAAAAATTTTGATTAAATATATTTATTTAAAGATAAATTACTTTCTAACAAAATAAAACAAATCTACATATAGACATGTATTATATATATATTCATTCTTTATCATATATTATTGATCAAAATTTAAATTAAAAATTGTTACAGAAATTAATACCTATCTCTTTATGGAATAAATTAAATATATATATATATATAATTAAAGATAATTCAATAAATATTTCTTTTTAAATAAACTACATAAAAAACATCTAAATTATTTATCATTATATAAATCTATATCTTAAAATGTCATAAAAATAAATACATTTTTATTTATAAATAAATTATATACATATATAAATATATGGTTATGAATATATGATTATTTTTTCTTGCACTAAAATAAATATTAAATTAAAAATATAGACATAAACATTTATATTTTACATGTAATGAATTTTGTATAAAACATATATAAGAACTATTAAATGTATTGCTGTATTTAGTTTACAGCTTATAATGTTTATTGTCATTATTAGTGACAAAAGCTAATTTCTTGCCTTGGTAAGACAACGCTGTTTTATTCTATTCTCATCCTTTAATTCGCCGTTGCCATCATGACCATCATCGTTGCATCACCACTAACAGTAATATAATCAGCATCACATGAAAACGTTCACTGTGCCCATCACCACCGCCGTCATCACACTAATTTTCTTCATCAAAATTTTAATCACTACCGCTATGTTCCCTGCCGTTTTCATTATCCTCATCATCATCTTCATAAACATCATTAGCATTATCGCCATGATCAACGCTGATTTTTATTTGTGTAAATAAACACCAAATAGCACTTTTGTAGTTAGGATTCAGGAGGATGGGGGGTTGACAGACTGGTGGAGGGAACACTGGCTGGTAAATTCTAAAAGCAGAAATTCATCAAACGGCATTTTAAATTAATCTGGAGGGAAAATAAACAGGCAGCAGAGTACAATTTGTGGTGTAGAAAGGCTCTGAAAATAGTTGCCCCGGCATGATTTTTATTTTGAGATCCTCCCCTCAGCCTGGTGGTTTTAAAATGCAGATGGCCAAAAACAACCTTTCGCAAAAGGTCTTTCGTCCCTGGGGCTGTCAGGTTCCTTGGCGACACCGGATGAACTATTACTGCTGCATTATGGGGAATGGATGTTTACCTGTCCTGAATCTGTAATGTATTAGCTATAGAGTTTTAATTTATGTGTTTACCGGCTCTGAGATGAGACTCGAGACAAATTTCCAGCCCGGATTAGACAATGATGACGGACGTTATCATCAACTCCTGATCCGTATGCTCATCACCGCTAATGCACATCCATATCACCTTCATCATATCAGAGCGATCAATATCATCGGCGCGGTCATCATCATCGCCTGCTCCGTCTGGAGGCAGATCAGATTAGTGGCTGATTCTTTAATATACAGCCCTCGGAGTCTCTGCTTGGAATTTGCTCAGGATTAGACCTGAGGTGAGGATTATTCTGCAGGTCAGATGGAATATTGCTGCAGTCAAAAAACCAGAACCAGAAGGCAGCATGAATACGGACACCTCGGAGAGCCGTAGAGGGAATCATAGGGCCGCGTTAGTTAGCAGCCTCAGCAGCACCGAGCAGAATTAAGTAGCGACAAAAATCACAAGTGTGCTGCAGCATCTGTTGGCTTCTGCCGTATTATGCCCCATTAGCATAGTGTTAAATGAGGGGGCTTGTTTACAGCGGCCCCATTCCGGATGAAACGAAGGTAGTGGGGCGTCCGCAACTTGGCTGGGAATTAGACGCTTTCTCCCTGCCTTGTCTGATGGATTACAATGTAAATGACTCACTCGCTCCTTCTTTTGTTTGACTTTCCACTCCCACTGTTTGAAAATCTACCGGGGATTTTTTTGGACGGAGATGAAAAAACTAGTTTTCATTACCGCCACATACACACTCGCCAGCCAACGGTCTTGTGATGCTTTTTCTCTGGTCTGACACGGTGGAAAAACAACCCCGTTGATGATGAATACGCAGACCAAACTTTTTTAAAAGGATGATCTCGGTTGCCAAATTTTTTCAAAGAAACATCCCTGCGATTATGAGCTTGAAAGCTGCTGAGGTCAACTCTTCCAGTTTAGGCTCACCTGCTATGATGCCAAGTGGAAAACGGGGGAGGCGAGGCGGCGCTCAAACTCTCAAAACACATCTTCCCTTCGTCTCGCTTTTAAATGGAAACTTTCTCATCCTAAAAGCTGCACCAGAGGGCACCTTTAACATCGGGTGAGGCGCCACGCTAAAGGCCAGTGTTTCCCCCTGTAATACCAGCCCCTCGACGCTCACCTGCTGAGGCCATCCAACCATGCGCTTATGGCTTGCTTTCTTTCTCCAGCTACACTGCTGTACATTTACTAGAGAAGTAATCTTTCTTTTCCTGTAGATTTTCCCCCCAAAATCTTCCTTCTGCATCTCTTTGATTCTCCTGCCCTTCACCACCACTACCAACTCTCATCTTGCTTCTTCCTTATATATACATAAAAAATGAAATAGCTTCTCTTAGTTATACACTCAACTTTTTTGTCCTCCTTCATATTCATGCTCCGAGTGTCCCTAATCCTTCAAGCAGATTTCGTTCACTTTTTTTTCGTTGTCTCTCAGGGCCGGTCCGGTGTGTGTGTTATTATCAGCCTCCAACTGGTCTATATGAAGACGGAGCAGAGGGAGTCCCATCAGAGCATCAGGCAGACAGAACTGAAAGAGTCCCATTCTTTCGCTCGGACTAACACAATCAAGCACAACCAGCCGGGGCCTGAGGAAAGAAGTATTAGAAACAAGGATGGAGCTCGAATGACAATGCCTATTGTTTGCGATGTATTCAGCGCAGTCTGGCATCTTTCACATTCCAGGCTGGTATCTCCCCATTTCGTCGTCCCTTTCATCACGCGTTCATTCATTTCCATCCCATCCACCGGCCTTCTCTCCATCTTTTTCCTTTCTTTTAAGGACCCCTCGGCCTGTCTGGCTTCCTCCACCTCCTGACTCCGACACTTTTCTTTCCCTCTTCATTAAAACAACAACTCCTGGGATATCCCCGGGTTGCTTCGGAGCACTTACATCATCATCACCGCCACTGCCACAGTCATTATCATCAACAAACCTCATTAGCGGAAGGTAGCAACAGAAGCAGTGGCACTGCGGCGCGGTATCCTTACTCATTCCTTCAACCTGCTCCCCTGCATGAACAATCAAAACGTTGGGGGGGGGGGAAGTTAAGTAAACATCTCGCATCACATTACCGATTCAGTGCCATGCTGCTGACATACTAAACAGATCATTACACTCCTATGGGCAGATCAAATGATGATGATATTTTCCAGCGTGCGCTCTTGCCAGTGGGGCAGGATTGAAGATCTGAGAAAGAGCACCTTTCTGTGAAAAATGCATGGCAGAGGTCAGGTTTCATTCGCTCTAGGGGAAGTTTTTTTTTTTGATGAAATCATTTCTAAGACAAGGATTATGATTCTAAGCCACTACCTTAATAACAGAGAGAATAAAATCCTTAATCCTGAAGTGAAGGGAAGATATCGCCGCCGCCGAGAAATAAAATAGAGACGTTTCTCAACGCAGCGCTGATTTTCACTTCTAATTGTTCCATGCACTGACAGCAGACTGCATGACACACGAGTGCCAACGCAAATCAGCACAGGGAAGCAGGGCTGCCATAGGCTTCCCGTGAAGAGGTGCTCGCAGCAAGTGTCAGAAATGACAGGGAAATAGCAGAAACGGAAGACATTATTAACCAAATTTAAGGATTATGTAACCACTTTACCAGGCACAACACAAGCCACGGGCGTTAGTAATTCATGTGCTTTTTAAATTTAAAACACACAACCAAAAATACTTCAACTTAGGAGACACGGATGTGACGATATCCAAATAGGACGATGATAAACTCAGAGCAGATCAAAAATTAATATTCAACAAACCTCATGATTTTTTGTTCATTGATTATTTGTTTTTTTTTCTATGAAATGACAAAAAAAAACTAATAAACAGAGCCATCATTCTTCCCTAGAACATCTTCAAACAGGTTCTCTCTCAGCAGACTTTGGCTCCGGCAGCAGAAAAAAACAAAGGTGTAATTAATCACATGAATGAATCTGGTTCAGGGAGCCAGCGTTCACGGTGAGCCGAGCGCTGGAACACCTGAGTGAAATGCAGCCATCATTTATACGATCAGCCACAGCAGACTTTTCCATATCAGGAGATGAACATGTTCAAGTTTCAGTTATGTAACATGGAGAAAAGCATCAGTTTATTATATTAGAGAAGGAAGGATCGATAAATGTTTTTTTTAAACTGCCCAACAGTTTGGTCTTGACTGACAGAGCTCAACTACTGTTTGATGGATTGCCGTAAAATTTTGACATTCATGGATGAATCCTGCCGACTTTGGTGATTCATTTGCTTTAAAAGATGAAATACATGTACAACTAGTGACATTCCCATCAGCCTCAGCGGTGCTCAATGTGCAGCCAAGCGGGAACCTCCAAGGATGAAAAATGAGCTGCAGTTCCTGAAATGGCCACTTGGAGCTGCTTCAAAAAGCGAGTCAATCCCCACAGATCATCCATGTTAAAGTGCTCAACTTTAAAGCAGAAATAAACATGTTTACAGCCTGGTGCAAAAAAACATTTTGGTCTCTACATCTAATTTCCCTGTTTATTAAAAAGAAATGGTTGGTGCATTTTTGCATAACTTACATGTTTAAAATGCATTAGGGTTTAAAGTTAAGGGTTAAGGGTGTTAAGCTGAGGGTGTCACAGGGCAGTGTTTCCCCAAAAGCATCAGAGAATCCTCCTCACTCTCCATATTCAAGAGATCCATAAAGACACATCTTTTCAACGTTGCCTACAACTCATAAACCCCTGTTTATATATACTCCTTTCTCTACTATATCTATTTATTCATTATATTAAAGCGTCTTTGAGTGTCCTGAAAAGCGCTAGGTAAGTATTCCATATTATTATTATTATTATTTAGCCCAGAGATGTTTGCAAGGCTTGCCTCATTTCCAACACTTTGCCAATTTTAGGATTAGCCAGGAGCCTTAATTATATTACCTTAGGGATAGCTATGGACATGATGGAAACACAACATAATCAGTGCACAGCTGCATATTTTAGAAGGCCTGCGGATGTCTATGGACGGCTCTAGTGGACTTGGAGAGACGACAAAATCTACGCCACACGGACCCTAGCAGACTCTCTTCTCCTGGTGGGCACGGAAAGTGTGCTGGTATTGTTTCCACATTGGCGTTTTTAGACGCAAGTGGTTGCATCGCTTCCCAGCTTTGGATGCTTAATGGGCACATGACTAGGCAGTGTCATGATAGATAACCGACAGATGCTCTCCGACAGGAAATCAATACAGGCTATACTTTCCTAAAACTGCACAAGCATTGAAAAATTGCTTTAATCGTGGGCTGTCTGCGCCTGGATTTCCAAAAGAGACCAACATGGTGGCTCATTTGCAAACTTTTTCTTATCTCACGAAAGAATCAGCCGTACAGCTGCTGGATCCGTCTTTTGTTTTAGATCGACAATGCGTAGTTTTAAAGTTTTCAGGAGTTTCTAGACGTGATGAAAGGTGGCTAGATGCACCTGAACTGCACGAACTAGTCTCAGTATCAACTTTTTGCAAATGAAGTGCAACCAAAGTGCTATCTTGTCTCTCGAAATGCATTGTGATGCTACCAAGATGCAATGCATGCTTGCTTATCTAGATAATTAGCGGGAAGCATGGATGGACACTTACTACAACACTGGCCTTAGGAAAACTCCGTCACTGCCATGGCTGTGTCGCAAAGATTTGCCACACACCACTTTTTAGAAAATGTGTAGGTGATGTCAGTGGGTTTGGTGTAAATTAGCAAATGTTAGCATGGTGCTATGCTAAAACAAGATGGTGACCACCTACTAACTTTGGCATTGTAAGCACATCAACATGCCGTGCCAACATCAAAAAAATCTTGTGTGCAGGTATTGCAATGTGTCTTAGCTCCCTTCAGAATTGTCAGATCCTCACACTGTATGTTTTCTTTCTCTTGGCACAGATTATTAGAACAGAAAAAAAAATATTTTTCCATTCAACAGACACAAAATAACACCCATGTCATTAAAAATCACACCTTCATCCTGCGACTAACAGCACCGGTGGCAAACATTTAACATCAGCAGACACACTGTTCCACTTCGACGCCCGTGAATATTTAGATGACCTCCTCCTGCCAATCACTGCATTGAATGTGCTGATGACTAAGATCCGCTACACTAGATCTTGTTATGTAACTGTGTCTCTCCTGCTGAGCTGGGAGAAATAATCTGTGAGGTAGGAGCCCTGACTTTAATTACTCCAAGCATCATTTTTAGCCAGAGCTGCAAGGGTATGGATTCCACAGATGACTCTTGAGGCAGGTTTTCGCTCCACATAAACCATAGCAGTGCTGACATGTTAAACACACACACACACACACACACACGGTCCCTGTGTGTATACGATGTCATGTAGGTCACGGCAAGAACACGGGACCTGATGTACTGCAGCTTGATGTATAGAAACAGGTTGCCCAAGGCGGTGTGGACAGTGGAGGGTCCTGTGTGAGAAAAACATGCAAACCACATCCCAAGTGGGGATGTGAGCGAGGGGAGGGGAGGGGAGGGAGAGAAGTCGTGATACAAGACAGAGGAGATAAGAGAGAGCGGGAGATGAGAGCTTCATAGGGAGACACAAAGACGGAGGAGAAGAAAGGAGGGAAAAGGATGGAGGGGAAGAGAGGTGGAGGAGTGGGTGGTGGTGGTGGTGGCAGTGGAAGATGGATTTAACCCAAGGGCAGGTTTGAGTCTGACAAACTGTCAGTAACTGAGCGGGAGTGACTACAAGTCTACATGTAAATTGGATGCAAATCTTTGTGCGTGTGTGTGTCTGTATGTGTGTGGTACGGCTGAGGAAGTGCTAGTGACTACACATATCACTGGGCGCCACGGGGGACACGGCAGAAAGACAGTGTGTGTGGGTTTCCGTGCAAGGACCAGTGTGTTAGCCGTGCATGCATTTGAAACTTTCCGTGTGCGGTACATATATATTTTTATATACGTGAGTGCATATACGACACTTCTTCCTCAAAGGCTGTGTGGGTGCATGTGTTTGTGTGTGTGTGTGTCTCCAAGGAGATGGATTCCGTCCCATAGAACGAGAGTGTCGTCAACCATCAGCGCTTCTCACTGACACCGAGTTCCTCAAAGACACAGAGATGAAGAGAGAGGAGAGAGGAGAGAACAAAGAAGGAGAAGGAAAAGAAAGTCTTTTGAAGGATAAACCATGGGATTAGATAAGGTGCTCCTTCTGGACCATTGAGCCGGCCTATGTGTGTGTGTCTGAGTGTGTGGAGGAGAGCCCATTGCTCTGAGCACATTAGCTGCTCGGGGTGAACAAAGCCCCCCCCTCACCTGCAAGCTTTATAATGTAGGCCTGGGAGCCAGAAAAGGGGGGTTTATAGTGTTTGTGTATCTGCACGTGCACGCCCGTGCGAGCAAATAGGATGGGTTTCTACTGAATGTAGAGCCAATGTGTGTGCATGTGTGCCTGGCTTTCACTGTGCGTGGGTGTGTGTAAGTAGAAAAATGGGGGCTGCCTAACCTTGCATTTAACAGACAGCCATTCTGCTGATTGTGTGTGTGAATTTGTGACCTACATCTAGCTGCTGCTGCTGGTGCATATGTGTGTGTTCCTTCCTGCATGTGGCATAAATCCCCTTTATGTAGGTCTGGGAGATTTCCAGATGCTGGCTCTAATGTTGCAGTATTGTTGTGATAATTTGTGTTACGGTACTTTGTTACCGTGCGGCAATCTCATCACAGCGGGGGGTGGTGGGGTGGTGGTGGGGATGGACAACACTCTGCCGCTCCCCCGCCACGACCAAAAGTGGCCGGAGCTGTTTGAATTGGATTATCTCATACATTTTCTATTATCCAGCAGGACCTTGAAAGAGATAGGGGCCTCCGCTGAGAGTCGGAGCAATGGATTTTTTTTTTTAAAGGGTTTGGCCAATTTGTAGCGTGCCTCCTCTCTCAAGCAGGAACATTTGTTTAACTCGTTTTATTTATCTTGACTTATCCAGGTTAGTCTTGTTGAGATCAAGGCGCTTTCGAACAGACCAGGCCAATATTACTGGCAGCGCAATTAATTAGCAGGTGGAAAAACAATTAAAAAGTCTCGGTGTGGACGGTGATTAATCTCGGAGACGCATGTGAGGGAAAAGTAGAGCAAGAGTGAAGTAAACAGAGAGAAAGAGGACAACCATTCATTGAAACAAGTAAAAAAAACATGACTAATATTAGGAAACAGTTTCCTTCATGGCTGGGAAATGTCACATGTTACACAGTCAGTTCACTTAAATGACAAATACCATTTAGTGGTGCTTTCTACAACCACTCTAGCATGATGAAGGTAACAGAAATTTGTATTGCAAATAAAGTTTACATGAGGACAACTTCATGTCATGGTAGTTTTCGCAAAAGCCTATATTTTTTTCTCTGTAAAACCAACGCGTTGTCTCTGCTGTTGAATTTTCTGAATGTAATTTTTCTATAATCTAAGCGCCACAAATTTAATTAACCCAGTTCCATTTAAGACATGTAAAAAACAACAAGTAAAACGCAAACTGTCTCTACATCTAGTTGCATAAAACCAATGCCAAAAGCAGATTTTATCATAATTTAGATGAACTTGTTCTAAATACATGAGTCAGAAAGAGAATATGTAACACAAGGAAACAAGTTTGACATAGTTTCATGCCGCTAACATGACAGCCATGGGAATTCTTGCAAAGTTAAATCACACCGACTGCACAGCTCATCATAAACCTGCATGGACTCATTTGCTGCAACAGAAGCAAGCATATATGCCATCACCCTTATGGCTGTAACAGTTGCACACATCCAGTTGATACAATAGTCCACTATGCACTGCCTTGTTTTTGGTCTCCACCAACTCCTGAAGGAAGCTTCTGGCTGTTTTAGCTGCTAACTGCTCCAACTCTCACCACATAACTTTGTCTGTTTGCTGTCAGATGCTAGACAATAGTGTGCAGCTGTAAAGTGCACTAATATGAGCAGTGACAATGGACTAATGCTGCATTCAGTATACCTTGGAGGTGGAAGTCTGACCTTGAAATGATCATTTCTATCCAATTTATTGTCATTTTCAAACATAGTAACCACAAAGATGGGAGGAAAAAAAGCCATGGCTGCCTCCAGCTTTGCTTTGCTGCTTTTCTACAATCAACAAATGCTCATCAACAGTCACACAGTTCATGTAACTAAAGGAACAGACAAGCTATAAAGGTGCAAAAGGCATATTGTGTAAGATCTGACACATTCAGACATAAAATTCATTAAAAGTAGAGAAGCTGTATTTATATACCATTTACAATACATGCTTTTATTTTGGAGAATGATGCAAAATATGCAATTCAAGGTTGAGAAAGATTCTCAGTTTCTATCAAATGCATCAAAAGTTCAAATAAATGTTTCTGTATATTTAGTACTGATCATATTTCTGGGCGCATTTCTGAATCTGATTCCGATAAAAACGGTAAAGTTGCATGCAGTAAAACCAAAACAATGAGAGAAAAACGCTTCATAGTGTCAAAGAGAAGCTCTTAAATACATGCAATCGTGTTCTGCTGTTAATATAATACTAATAATAGTAGATTTAAAGTTTAAGCTTCGCATTTGAGATGGGTTTAAGTGGGATTCTGCTTCATTGATTGATCAGGTGATTGGTGAAGACACACAGAAAACATCCATGTAACCAAGAATAATCACATGCTGAGGTGCTCCGAGCAGTTCTAAGAGCAGGCAGGAACAGAAGTCAGACTGCAGTAATTTGTCACTCAATGCACAGAAAGTTAATGCTGCACTTCAGACTGATTATCAGTTCTACAGATTCCAAGTCAATACATGTGACCTTGGAGAGAGCAGCCCTTTCCGAGCGGGATTTTAGCTGTGAGCAAACTTTTGATGAACACAAGACGAGGCGACACACAATGCGGGCTGCGTGCTTGATGTTGTGTGATCAATTAAGACACACAGCTGTTCGTTTTGCCAGCTGTTTGTGTCATTCCACCGCCTCAGACAATAGCTGCTCTCTGGATGTGATGCATTACTTCTGCATTCGGGCTGAGCGTCTCATCAGTTACCGGCGACTGAATCATCATCCAGCGTGTGAACAGGTGACAAGGACGAACTTTTAGAAGTAGCTACTAGTGCTGGAATGTGACTTCACCTGTGAGATATTCAAGTGCAGCAAGAGTTAAAGAAGTGTGAAAGAAAATTATTTTAAGTTCCATTCTGCATCTGTTCCAACCGAATCAATGTTAGTGTCATTTCTGGGTTGAGCGAGGAAGAGCACAGAGATTTTGAGGGGCTCTAACCCCCATTCAGAATGGAGTAAAAACATCATAACTGTAGATTTCAATGGGAAATGCAGAGGGCATGTCCTCCTCAATATTTAGATCGCATGCGTTAATCCTCTCCAACAAAAACAAGAAAGAATCGGAGGACTTTTATTTTTTAATAAACTGCTGTATCAGTATTCACTGAACGTAACAATACAGACGCACGCAGAGAAGATGCAAAGTGGTGCATGAAAAGATCACTAGAATGCAGGAAATGAGGTGTTCGACGCTCGAAATTTAATTACATTCTGAAGATGCAAACTGTTCTGAGTTTTAAACCTTAAGGTGCACTGTTAGAGTAACTTAGACCATTATTGCAGATGATTTTGAGTCTCAAGGTGCCATTTATCAATTTGTTTTTAAAAATTGTTTCAACAGGGCACAACAGTCCTTCATTTAATCACTTATTACAGATGGCGGAAGAACTTTGGACAAAACAGTTCTCGAGCCAAAAATGTGAAAACCACAGTATTCTAACCCCAAGCATGACTTCTTAAAAGAAAATTTAAATGCAGACTTAGAAAATTGAAACTTACTATACTTCACTTCCATTGTCTTTCTCCTTATCCCAGCGTTACCCCTACAGAAACTCCCTCACACTTTGCCATCACCAGCCTCATGTGCACCCATCTGGTGTGTCTCTGGTTGTGCTTCCTCTTAAACTGAATTATCTTGAATCAAGAAAAGCTTTCTCCACAGCATTTTCCATTCCACAGTAGAACTACTATTTAAAATCATTTCAATTCTGAACATCCAACTGAAAAATCAACTCTCATCTCTCACCGCAAAAGTGAGCACTTTAGGGGTGTCATCTCAATTCACATGGATGTGATGTTGAAAATAGCTCGGCTCAGTGATGCTTAGTGAAGTCCAAAAAGCAGACTGACTACATGCACTAGAATACAGACCAAATACAAAATGTAATATTGGATTTAAAGATCATATTTTCTTGCCCTACTATCCCATATTTAACAACAGTGATAAGACACAATTTACTTTCTCACAAGACTCTCCAAGTGTTCTCTGAACTGGACCTTATAGGGTTGGACCCATGCAGAAAAGCTTTACATGACATTAAAGATTAAACTCATTCAAAATACTATGAACAGACATGATATACTGTGTATTTATAATGCCTCATCTGCTGGTTAGTCGGCTAGCTAGCCAAAACTGGTTAAAAGGACATCATAACATAACAACACTGTGCAACATGATGCCCGGAGCTCTCACACAGTGTCAATAATTCCATGTTTCAATGCAACAGGGGCAAAGGGCATCACTTTGTTCGACTTTTTTTTTTTTCCTTTTCTGACTCTGGGATGCCCCACAGAGGCATGCCTATCAAAGAGTATTAAAACTTTGGAATATATGGCAATTTAGTTTGATCTAACTTGTATGTTTTTCCATTAGCGACTTAAATTACGCTTCAGACATCACACGGTGGTGTTCACCGCTGAAGATCTTCCTGAGCAAAGTGTTTACGCACCATAAACTTCAGTTTGATCCTGTTTTGTGCAGTAATCCAAAAAGTCAGCAAAGAGAAACCAGAGTGATGCTAACTTCTAGCTTGCCCTACAAAAACACATCATCCCTGCAGCACTCTATGCAGCCACAACAACACAAATAAGACATTTCAGGTGTAGCTCAGCCACAGACAGCAAATAGACAGCTTTTACCCAGCGTTGTGCACATCACTGTGGTTTAGTATAGAATCTGAGGAATGCTCCTACCTTGAAGAACACTCTAGATCAGGGGTGCTCAATCCTGGTCCTCGAGAGCCCCTATCCAGCATGTTTTAGATGTTTCCCTCTTCCAACACACCTGATTCAAATGATCAGGATCGTGATCAGGCTTCTGCAGAGCTTGATGATGAGCTGATCATTTGAATCAGGTGTGTTGGAAGAGGGAAACATCTAAAACATGCTGTATAGGGGCTCTCGAGGACCAGGATTGAGCACCCCTGCTCTAGATGAAGACACTTTCAGTGGGTCTTACAGATCCCCACACCTTTAACGCATCACTTCCTGGTTTCGCTCTGACAAGTGATCAAGTTATCCAATCAGGAGTAAGGAGGGGCAACAGGTAAAAATGTGAAAAAACAACACAGGTATGCTCAAACTTGGGACATTTATAGTATTTATAGACGCCATTGTTCTGCAGGATTGCTAACTTTTGATTTCGATTTTCAATTTTATATCCTCATATCAGTTCAGGATATGAGTTTGCCATTTATTTCCAATCACCTTCATGTTCTAATCTTGAAGTTTCTTTACCTGTTTGATCACATGTGTATAAGTAATGCTGCATTTGTCATCCACCACTGTCTGAGCACAATCCCACTGTCAATAAAAACCCAAGTTAGGAGAGAAAACTGACAATACAAATATAAAAATAGAATTCTCCCATAAATTTTACATGAGCTGGGATTATTTCAGCGTCTGTATCCTCAGCTCTTTTCGCCACTTGGTGAGTGTCTCGTAAAAACTCTCTGTAATCCTCCAAGTTTGGAAAACAGAGTCAGCTTCAGATTAAAGCTGAGGGATGAATGTTGTCGGCGGACAGCCTTTTTTAAGGTGCAGGGGGAGCATACCTGTGCATGAGCAGCGACAGTGGCAGGAGTGTAACAAGGGGGGAAACCAACCTTACCAGGGCTCCGGAGCCTAGATTCACTGCTTTAGTAGCAATGCATTTTTGATGTACACCCCCCCACCCCTCCTTTCTGCTCCAACTTCTCCTGTGCGACCCTGACGGAATAACAGCGCCCCCAGCAACCGTCCATATAGCTTAAACCCACCCTGTGACGTTTGCAATGTGTAGGTGTGCGAGGGAGTGTGTGTTTGCGAGGAGAGTGAGACAAAAAAGAAAGACAGAAAAGGGAGAAGGAGACATCGAGAAAGGGAGAAAATGTTCCCCCTTGCCTGTTAAATATTTGAGAACCCTTCTGTGGAACAGTGATGCAGTCAGAGACAGGCCTGTTAGCTCTCTCTCCCTCTGTATGTATGTGTGTGTTTGGTTGTTGCAGGGAGAGAGAGAGAGTTTGGACTAATTCAGCCGTGAGCGAGTGAGAGGGAGCACTTTCACTGTTTATTTATCTACCTGGGAGAAAGGAGGAAGAGGAGGAGGAGGAGGAGAGTAGAAGGAGAGGATGGAGGGTTGAGGGAGAGAAAGAGAGAGAGGGAGAGAGAGGCTGGCCAGGTTGTCACAAACCATTAGACAGACGGACCCAGTGGTGCTCTGCCCCATGTCAATGAGAAGAGAGGCCCGGCTAAAGACAAGCCGTGTTTGTGTGTTTTTGTGTGTCTTAATGCCGCCTTGTGAGTGTTTATTTATGCATGTGGGTTTTTTTTTAGAGAGAAATAATGTGGGATTGTGTCGACTGGCACAAGACCCTGAAATTAGCTGAGAGGAAGGTGAAAGCAGAGAGAGTGTGTGTGAGAGAGAGGAGTAAATCTCTAGACACTGATGAGAAGAGGAGGCAGGATGCCCTTATTGTTTAAGACAAAAGAAGCTCTCCATCCCACAGAATTAAATATCCAGCAGCGTGCATGCACAGACACACACTTCCATTTGCCCCTATGTGTGTTGTGTGTGTGTGAGTGTGTGTGTGTGTGCAAAAACATTAATATTGCAATTTGCAGCCAAAACACCACTAAAACATTCATCCAGACTGATGTGGTCGGACACATGAAACACACTTCCTTCTACATTTCCAGGTTCAGTTGCATCCTGGTGTTGTTTCTGGTTATTTTGAAAGACTAGATAAACAATGTCTCGCACACACACACACACACATTTTCAGGCCCTACTAAAAACTCACTTGGGGTTGGAGCTGTTCCAGTAAACAGCGTGTCTGTCAAATATGATCTTCTCCTCTGCCCACACGGACACCCAGGACAGGATGGTCAGCACCACCACCTCCATCACACACCTCTGCCCGAGCTGGCACAACATCATAGACATCCAGGGGGAAGGGGAGGAGAGTCTTTCTTTTTTAAACGTGATCAGGCTTTCAGTGCCGCCGCTGCTGCCGCCTCTGCTGCAGAAATCCTCTCTAGATCATCAATGTCCGTCTGGACAGATCGGCTCGGCGGTTCATGGATCGCTGAACTGCGCTTGATGCTCGAAGTTCCGACAACCCTCGGAGGTGTTTCAAGTCATTGCTGGAGGTTCTGAAATTCACTCTCAAACTTCGTGGGTCGCGAGGAAGAAAAACAAAAACATCACATGTTATTTACAAACGCGTCGTCGGCGGGATGCTGCCGGTGCGTCTCCTCTGCAAGGTCCGAAACTTTTCTCCCATTACGCGCCGCCACCTGGATTAGATCCCGTCTGTCTCTCCAGAGGAAAAGAAGAATTAATCACACTCCAGATTCACCCGAGGTTTGCAATTCTACCTGCGATGTCGTTGCTCATCTGCGCACACGAGACAACGTCAAAATCGGCCGTCATATTTGTTTCCCCCCCAGATTTTGTGCTGGCTTTGTTCCGCTTCCTTCCACAGCGCAAATCTCCTCAAATAAAAAAAATGCATCCACTTGACCTTTTTTTCTTTCTTTCTCTTATTGCAGCTCAATAAAAATACATCCCAGACAGCGCTCCCTTGTTTTTTGCGTTTATTTTCTGCTCGAACTTGACGCGCAATAGCAACTGCGAGACGGGAGCATCCTCCTCCTGCTCCTCACCAGCAGCCACGAAGCTCCTCTACAGCATCTCAACTTGGTGATCCCTCCGCTTGCCGCTGGGCTCCGATCCAGTGTGACTCCTGGTTTGTGCGCCTTTCACTTTTTTCGCCCCCCCCCCTCCTCCTCCTCCTCCTCTCCTGTGCGTCAACGCGCGTCCGGCCGCAGCCACAAGGAGCCGCCGTCGATGGTGATGATGATCGCAGCTTTAATCCCCAGCATTGCTCCCAAACGTGCAACCTGCACCTATGGCGGCAACATCACTCACCGGCAAACCCTGATTCGGTGTAAGTAACCCCCCTCCTCCTCCTCCTCCTCTTCCTCCTCCCAAACCCACCTCACTCCAATCTCCCTTTCTCTCTGCCTCTCTCTCTCCCTGCGCGGGCGGGGTCTGGAAGCCGTGCCGTGCCGCGCTCCCCTCTCTGGGGACTCGAGGCTGGCTGACTCACCGATACACAGCCGTGGATGCTAAGAAAAAGTCTCCCAAACACTTAAATCAAGAGAGTTAACTGACTTTTTTTTTTTTTTTTGAAGTGTGAGATCTTCTCCCCCCCAAAAATGCATAAACTGTCGTGCGCCAGAGAGGAACAATCGAACTCAAGTCTTTGCGCTTTTGTTCCATCCACCATCTGTTTGACTGAAGGCTGTTTATTCTCATCGCATCTGGGCATGTAAAAGCGCCCGTGAAGTTCACTATCTGTTTGAAAGCTGCAGCTCTGATGGATGGGGGCTCGGGGAGAGAGAGAGAGAGAGAGGAGGGCGTCTGATGGATCGCTGGAACAGTGGAGTCATTTTCCATCAGTGTCCATTAGGCCCAAATGGCAAGCGGAGGCAGCACCGAGTCTAAAACCCTGTGAGCCATAAACCTCCAGATAGCTGTGTGTGTGTCTGACAGAGCGCTGCCACCCCTGCTGCCTCTGGCCTCCTCTGCGCAAAGCATATCCATCTTAGGTGTTTCTAGTCCGGGGAGGCCCCTAAAGGAAGGAGGGGCCCACACTTTGCTCCCATGGCTCTTTGCGTCGATATCTTGAGCTCCAGTGAGGATCAATCCACTCTCCACGAGATGAGAATTGATTCAAGGCAACAAAATTATTTTTGCATACAAAATGAGAGAAACAGGATTTAGACAAGCGAGTAAAATGGCTTTTCTGCAACGCCACAAAGAAAAAAGATCCAAATGACTCGATAGGCCCTTGTTATCATCTTAACCGTTCCTCCAGCTCCATCTTTCACATCTTAGTGTGCCACATCCTTTATGCAAAGTGGCCTACTTTATTTTTTTCTTTGCTCTGCCTGCAAAGTAATGCCTATAATTTTTGGCTGTTGCGAATGCAGACAGGGGAGAGAACCCTTACACCCCCCCCCCCTCCTCCATAACCCAAATACAGCTGCATGTTGTCCGCCCTCTGTGGATGAATTATTCAACATCTGTCTGAGGCGTGCATATGTAAACAGGTGGATAGTCTCCTGATGGCTTTTTTAAGGGGAAGCCACGATGGAGCGAAGACATCCTTCACCCTCAGACTTCTTTTTTTTTCTCCACCCTCTGCTGTGTCACTCTGAAAGTGAGTCTAAAGCTCATGTAAGCCCG
Organism: Dascyllus trimaculatus; assembly: GCA_024666655.1. Taxonomy (NCBI): domain Eukaryota; kingdom Metazoa; phylum Chordata; class Actinopteri; family Pomacentridae; genus Dascyllus; species Dascyllus trimaculatus. The sequence goes on along the minus strand of CM045462.1, from coordinate 20,930,918 downwards.
CACAGACTAAACAGCATCGGGCGGATTCAGATATGAAGGCCTCTTAAGTGATCCTAAATCTAAAAGAATGTGGGTCAGGGGAGTCGGCGTATGGGACGCACGGCTCCTTAAAAGGGTGTTAAATCCGAGAATTTATAGCCGGCTGAGTGTGTGATTGCGCTGCAGTTTAACTCTCATATGAGGGACATAAATTACAGATGCATGAATAATCTCCTGGAGTTTAAACTCAAAACAGATGCATGCATGTCTTCGCAAGGTGTTGACTCACAATGCAGCCAGCACATTGAGACATTCAGCTTTTTCTCAGGGACTGAACTTGAACACAAACTCTAAACACAACAGAGTCTTGAACCATTCGTCTCCCGGCTCCCATTGATTAGCCACCAGGTTTGCATTTGTGTGTGTGGCCTTGCTAGTATTTGCTTGATTAGAGACCGCAGGACTAATGTCAATAAATGCTGCCAGATGTGGTTGGATTACTCCCCCCCCACATGGTTCCATTTAGTCCTTGTGCCGGACGGAGCCAAGAAACATCCCAAGGGTCTGACTTCAGCAAACAAAGCAGAGAGGAGATGGAGTGCGGTTACACAAATGACACAGTGGACAAGTTTAAAAAGTAGTGTAACATTTTTCAATGTTTTGGACACTTTAAAAGAGTCTCCAGTACATATATACAGCGTCTTCGGTGTCAAGCGACTTGTGCATCAGAGCAGTTTTGGAAAATATTTGCCTTTTTCGCAGCAGCGCCTGCCAATTTCTTAAATACGCCCTGACAGATTAAAATTACATTAAAGTACCATATTTTGTGAGCCAGTAAGTTGAATTTGAGAACCTTAAAAAACATCACAAAGATCTATGTTTGGATCGTCTTACTTTGAGTTAGCCTTCCGCCCAATTATGCAATCTCTTTGCATTTCAATATATTCCGGAGAGGATTCAGCATAGACTGCTCTCTGCCCTAAATTACTCTTGGTGCAGAGTGAAATAGTAAGATGCTGCAGAGGAGTAAACAACGGTCCTGAGGTATCAAAGCGGCATCAAAGCATCAAGCTCCTGCCATGGAGTTCCCTGACTGGCAGGGATTGACTGAACGCTATGTTTAAAAAGAAAAAGAAAAGAAAGAAAGGTACCTGAACATGAAATGCCAGGAGACTGGTTGAAATACTTGGCAAACATGTTGGAAAAAGGTTGCAGCAGATTCTTTTAACATCCAAAACATGCTTTTTAAGATGTCCTTTAACAGCATCTTGGGACCGATATCTTTACTTTGACCTTCAACACTCGCTCTCCTGTGCAAAGTAATTACACAAGACAAACTGGAGCTGTGGAGTTCAAACACAGTTGCTGTATTTAAGATCACTACTCCACGAGCTACTGGCTTTATACAACAAAATCCAGCTCCTCTCAGTGACAAATACAGACACTGCTGGGCTCCATTCTCCTTTTTCACTCATTTGTCCGCCTCTCAAAAGGGAAAGAAGATCTGAGGTTAATCCTCTCCACCGCTCTGTAAGGAAGTCGAAGAAGAAGAAAAAAAACTGGTATAATGCCAGAAAGCCCGGGGAAGCACTTGAGATTAAGCCACTAACTATTGACATTGTGTGAGTGGCAGGTAAAGTCACCTCTGTTCAGCCACCTTTGATCACCATCAGAGCAAGACCTCCCCCTAGTGGCCAAAAAGGTGCATAACCAGCCACTGGGTTTGGTTCACCCCTAACTCCAGCATCCCAGAGGAAATCTCTTATAAACATGGATGCCAGATATGCCTGATAGCTGTTCTTGTGTTTTATCTTAATTATTAATCTTGAGATACAGTGGCTTGGTTTCCACAGCAACACGGCTGCTCTTCTAAGAGTTTACAGACCTGCTAAACTGAAAAGGTCAAAGCAGAGCACAGGAGGATTATTCAGCGTCATAGAGAATAGCAAGTATCCAGCGTTGCATATCAAATTAACTCCACCCGACCGTAATCATGACAGTCGTCTCATCGAGGGATTGTAACGGGATCGAGCTGAGCCCAGATGAGCAGTCAGTCAGGTTTCAGATGGGATGAGTACGAAGTTGGAAATACAGTAAAAGATTAAAAACAAAACCCACCAGTAGTAAACAGCACGGGAAATGTAGAAAATGTTACAAGATGTTAACCAGTACAGAGCAGCAGTACCACAGGAAAGGGAAGAAGAGACAGAAACCAAATGAGGCCAGATGAAAGAAGGAACAAACTAAAGATTTATTGAAGGCAGCAGAAGATGCAAGAGACAAGATCAGAATGGCAAAAGGGGGGGGAGTGGGGCACATACAGAGACACTTCTGTGTTCAGATAGGTTTAATGTCTTTGTGTTACAAAAGTTTTTTTTTCGGTTTTCCAGCTCAGGAGAGCTTAATAGGTCTGTATTGTTTTATCAAAATATACATGTTTTGAACGTAAAGTGGATATAATCCAAATGATTTTGTGGTACAAAAACATGAATATATACAACCATCATCCCCGCTTCATACAATAACCCCACCCCGCCCCCATATAAAAAGGAGAGAAAAATAAAAGCTTTTAACAAAATTGAAAGGCATATAATCTTCTACACTGTCAACATCACAGCTAGGACTGTGGTTCAATTAAGTATCCATTCTAAAGCGACCTCTACCAAAGTAGGCTCTTTGTAAAGTCAATCAAACAAAAAGGGGCACAATATACAGTATATGTTGTTACCCAAAAGACATTTTAACTTAATGTGACTGTTGTCCAAGGCATCGGAGGAACAGAAAAAGGAAATGAAGCCTTGTGTTCTTGTAGAATAGCAGGAAGGTGGAAAAAAACCTTTAAGAAATCACAACACTACAAAACAGCAGGGATAGAACATACTTTGGTCCTTAACAGCAATAACCGTCCGCAGCTACATGAAGCTTCGTTAAATCATGCATAAGAATCTTTTACAAAAATAGAAGACAGAACGCATCTGTATCTGGTCCAAGACTACAGTGGTCGAGGCTGTGGAAACTGGTGCTTGAGGCACGCAGGAATGTGACGACGAATAAGACTTCAGCGTGATGGTGCCAACTTGGACCTATCATTGAGGAAAAGTGCACTAACATGACCTGACTGTGGCAGAAGTGCACACAGACAGGGACTGGGTGAGGGCCATCCCACCCTGTTATTCTGGTATCCTGAATTTTAAGAAAAAAAATTTACTGGGTTTTTAAACACAGTCCAAGACTGTCATTGTCATCAATTGACAAATGCCTCCAAGCTGCCCTCTCACAGGTAAGATTACCTGAAAATAATGGGATAAAGGCATCTTTGCAGACAGGTAAGATAAAACACCTGAATGAGAGGTAAACAAAGTCAGCTGACCGGGCATGTTTCAGCCTCAGAATAAAAACTCAAGGAGTCAAGGCACTGTGATAGTGATCAAACCCAGCCACTACAAATACGTATCAGTTAAGCTTAGAAGTGATACATGTGTAAATGCTAACATTAAAAAGAAAAGATAAATGAATATATAGGTGTCCACATATAGATTAACGTAATATGGTTAAATGAGGCCCCAACTCCCGTTATCCTGAGAGGACCAAATGGAAGTGAAAGAGGACTGTAAGACAGGAAGGCTGAACACAGCTCTATGCCTGCCACGATACACCTAACTGAGCTACATCACCTAGCAAGGATATTAAGCATCTAACTGACTTACATTCATAGTTTCTAGATACATATAATGGGGCTATATGCATACAAAGATAAACATTTGTGTTTTTTTTAAGAAGAAACAGAAGATTAAATGAGCCACTTTTCCCCATTTTAACATGGTGGTACACACCAGAAGGCATGAACAAAAAAAGGCATTTTGACAGCCATGTCATTTCCAAATTAAGCCAAAGTGATCTGGCTGGGGCAAAGCAAGGCACGACACTGCAGATAAAGACAGCGAAAAGAAAAATGCGTCCATATTGAATGACTTCGGATAGTGGTATGGATCCCCAGAAGAAAAAAAGGTGGGCAGTTACAAGCTAAAATAAAAAATGGATCCTGGGAAATAAGTTGAATAGTCTGTGAGCCAACACTAAATCTTTGTCTCAAACCGTTACTGACTGGCCAAACAGATTCAAAGTGGCATTTCAAAAAGGCACACACAAATGGATATTTCCACACGACTACCATAGTAAAAGGAATGCTGAAGTGTGTCTGGTGCGGATACGATTTATCCACATAAGCGTACATCTGTGGTGGAGGGTGTCTTTTTTCTTTTTAAAGTGATTTGGTCTAAAGGGACAGTTCATCAGCTGCCTCTACTTTACCTCCAATAGATACACAACGTGTTTCTCTGCAGAATGTTGCCCATTTAGCAGGACCCCACACAGATGATGAAAACAAGAATTAGGTTTGGTTAACAGGATATGATGAAAAACACGCTTTGATTCCACTTGCTGATTCCTGAGCAAGTTTGTTTCTACCAGCTGTTGAACTTGCACCAATGCATGTCAACAGTGTTTACATTCTTGTGAATAAGTCAGACCAGAAAATTAAACAAAAACTACTCCCTGCACTGAGCCAAGTCTGTCTGTGGCATAGCTTCTGAATGCAGGGTTATGTACTTGTAACACAATGCTTGAGAATCAGCTAGTGTCAGCTTGTCTAGGTAAACTATAAATAAATTTCTAATAGTCAATTTGTGCATGGTAAGGGAAAATCATCAAATTTTCTATATTTTAATTTAAAATATCCAGGTTACGACAACAAATACCAAAAGGAAATAGCGTTGTTTATGTCTTTAACATATTTTGGTGCTTTCTGGCTTTGAAGAGGTAATCAGACCCAGTATCAATAAACAGTACAAATTAAATCTAACACCCAAACCTATTAATTGTGAGGAATGACTTGTAAAAGTGATTAAAGGAGCAACATTCTTCAAAGAAACACAGTCATAAGTATGTAATGTGGCCATTTCCGCTGAAGGCAACCTTGAGAATAGCTGCATTCAGATGGCAAAAGACTTGAACAGTCGAAGGAAAGGCACTCAGATGGTGGACTTTGAGAAGGACACTCGAAGGTGGTGGTTCTCTCCAAGGTCGTGGTTGTGGAACTCGATGAGGGACTCAATTGCCTCCTCGACTGAGCCCATCTGGATCAGGGCCATCTTGCGGTCCTTTCTGTTAAATAAAGAGAAATGTGTTCTTAAAGGGTCAACATATTGCCCACTTTTGAGTAGATTTCTTGCTTTTTGCTTTGTTGTTAACAGAAAAGTTAATTCTCTTCATCCCCTTCAAGACATCTTACTCAAACTCTAATAATGAATGACACTTTGCAGCAGCTTTTGCTTAAATTGGCTTTGCTTTCAATGAAGGTTGTACTGTGTAGTCAGACAGCAATTCAATACCAAAGAGATTAACAATTCAAGAAAATTGAATGCAACTGGACTGGGACTTACTGAAAGAACTTAAAGGCCTTCACTGTGGCTCCTGAGCTGGCAAATAGCCTCCTGAGATCATCCTCCACCACAGAAGGCCTGAAAGCAAAACAGAGTGGGTGAGTGGAACAAAAAACAAACGTCAACATGAAGCATTTATGTGGTTTTACATCCCCTTTACTAATTTGCATATTTCTTTTTATTTACTGATGTGGTAAAACAGGGCACAGGAGACTTGATTAAATCTACAAACACACCTCTAGAGCTGCATGCTTAGAAAATAATGTCACAACTACTTAATCCCAACCACTAAATATAGAAAAAAATGAGTCAGGACTACAAAGGAAAAAGCTTAGTACACAAAAGCTGCTGGGGAGAGAGTGGGAATTAAAATGAGGCTCTTGCAGCAGCACTTACGGTATATTGGAGAGGTGGAGTGTTGCAGAGGGTGGGAAGATGTTGGAGTAATTTTTGGAGCCAGGCTTCTTGAAGCGATGCAGCGGCGAGTTGCTGTAGTCCTTTGTGAGGCCCTGGTCCTCGTGGCCTTCTCTGGGCAGCTGAACTGTTGTGTGTTTCGACAATGTCACACGCATGGCCCTGCCATGAAGACGCTGGCCATTCAGGTGGCTCATAGCTGCAAAACATGAATAGACAAGTTTGGCTTTTTAGAAACTCCTAACAGACATGTTTTTCAAATTGAGCATTGAACAAGACTGACTTATGACTGATTACACACGTTTTTTTGGTTTGATGCAAAGAATGAAATAATGGTGCAATGAATTTTTATACTTTAATGGTGCATTCAAACTGCAGCATTTCTATCAACAATTTTACACCTCTATAACAAAAATGTTGTTATGCCCTAAATTTCCTGACATTTTTTCTAGAGACTTGCAATTATGGATAACAGAAACAGGCAATCAACCGGCTATCAAAGGGAGACCTGAAGAACCCCACAAAGTAAAGGCTCAAAATAATGTATGGTAAAATAATGTGAGGGGAAAAAACAAGATCAAAGGAAGTGATGGATCAAAGAAAGAAAATAGTGTTTTGTAAGGCTGAAGGGTAGCTACCTAGCTGAGCCTGTGTGCCATCAGACATCTGGATTAGAGCATTCTCCTTTTTATTGAACAGGATCTTCACTCTCATCACATCGCCATACACACCTGGGGAGGAAGGGGAAGGTGTCACGATACAAGTGCGGCAAAGACAACATACAACACAGTCTTCATAGGAGCCACACAGCCAATCACAGCAACAAAAGCAATTTAAACCATCAAATTAGCAATATTAATATTCATACTGATACTAAATGAGCAGTCTGATTAAAGTCATTGTTAGGCTATTCTACAAATCTTCTGTTCAATTCTGCATGAAACTTCTATAACTAATCCTACATAAAGCCCTCTTAAAAACAACAATTACACAGATGAGTGCTAAAATGCATTTAGAAGGGAGAGGGGTAGTGATTTGAAGACAAAAATCAAAGAGTAGTAAAATGAGTAGTTGTGATCAATTTGATCTCTCTACAGTGAAGAAGGAGTTGATTACTTGACCAGCTTGAGGGCCTAAATAGAGAGACATGCAGAAATAAACTAAACATGCACATACCTACATTAGAGTAACTGAGACAAACTGCAAAAGAGTATGGTGACATAATCCGAGGGACATGTCAACGCAGTCGCTAAAAAAGCAGCAGCATTTCATCTGTCTGTGTACTGTTGCTGAGTGACTCAAGGCAACCACCAAAATATCAACCTAACAAAAATGAAATGTGATCAATTTTCATGGTGTAAAAATCGAACTGTGCAGAACCAATAAAGTGTTGACTTTTATCTTCTTGCTGAGGGTGTTGCTTTAGAATTTACATGGGCCTCCTGCCTCATTCCCTCACAAAATGATCCCCACATTTCTATTTAGTGGGGCAATTTCTCTATTGAAGGGCTGCGCTCTTTGAAGATGAAAAACTGAAAATGTTTGCCCGTGGACTGTAAATCAGGTCCGTTCAAAACTAAATGAAATGCTGCCGCTTTGTGTGGTGTTCTCACCTTACTTTTCCTCACACAAACCCACAACAACCAAAACAAGTCATACAAACCCCCAAAACAGACACCCCCACCCTTCATAGCCCTGTAGCCTGATGATGAGCCATCAGTGGTTAAAAAAATAAACAAAGCCAACAACATGAGACAAGACATGCCCACCTCGCCAGGTAACAGTAGTAATAAAAAAGAAGATGAAAGGATGATAACGTACCGAAAAGAATAAAGAGGCAGTGTGGCGTAACGCTCTTTAGAGACAGCAGGGGGGAGCAGCGGGGCAGGGGGCCAAAGGGGGAGAGGGGACAGGGGACAGGGGAAAAGAGACGGAGCGGAGTGGAGGACAGTGGAGTGGAGTCGGGACATGTCCGCAGGCCACAGGCAGCGAGGTCCACAGGAAGGCCACAGTACCATGGAGGAAGGAGAGGCATGAGGGACGAAGAAAATGAAGAGAGGACAAGAGGAGAAGAGGATTTGAACAGTGTGAGAGGATGAAGAGAAAGATGAAGATGAGGAAAGAAAAAGGAAGACAGTGGAAGGAAGGATCGTGGCAAAAATCAGGGGTACCAAAGAGATGTTGTATTTTTGTGTTGTCAATTCGTGGGTGATTTCCAAATTGGGGACATTGGAAAGGGGAGAAACAGGGTTGGGGTGGATGGAACGAGGAGTGGTTGTAATAGTAGTAGTAGTAACAGAGGAGTGGCAGAGGGGAGGAGGAGGAGGACAGAGGGAACAATTGGTCATGGGGCGTGCAGTCAGTTGGCAAGATTTGAAGTGAGGGGTTTTAAAACAAAAAAGGAGAAAGAGGGAGACAGAGAAAGAAGAGAGAGAAAAAGGAAGTAAAAAAAACAAGGTCAGTATACACAAAGAAATGTAGTGCTTCAGACAGTAGAACTGGCTAAATTAAAATGCACTGTCACTATGGGAACACTAGGAGAAAAAGAAGAGAAAAAAAGATTAACAATGAAATACAGAAAAAGGCAGAGACAATATGTACTTTTAAATTACCTGTTATGTTTGTTTAGATTACTTAGAAATGATATAATAAAACAGTCAAATCTGAATATCAATTTTAATAAATCTAAAAACTTAAAAGAAATCTTTAACATGCTTAATGTAATGACTACGTATCTAAAGTAAATGCAATGAGTGTGACAGACTACTTATACATTCTACACACTATATAAAAAGAAAAATCATGGACATGATGTGTTGCTTTAAAAAATACAACAAAAAAGTAATATTGTCTCTCCAACAACTCAAGAGTGATTTCAACTAATGGACAAAAATGAAGATATGAAATGGTAAGTTTTTAAAAAAAGAAGTTAGTTTTTTAAATAAACTTAAAATTCACAGTGAGCAAAGTGGCAGGTCAGAAATGCAGCAGGTTTGGTCAAACACAGAAAGGTCCTGAAAGAGAAGAGGTTTTGACTTGATGACCCCTTGTATTTAAAAACAGTTGTAAGGGTACTCCAACTTGTGTGATCACATGGGGGCAGTGAGAAATGGGTGGCAAAAACACTGGTTTTCTTGAGCAAGTGCATCTAGGTCCACAAGCCATAGTGTAAACAAAAGGTACTGTAGTATATAAATGCTGCTCAGCACTGCAGTGACAGAGGCAGGATGTAGAACAGCTTAAGTCTACAGAGAATACTGACCTCAGGGTTCAGATTGCTGACCAACAAGACATTGTGTCCCCCAGTGGCAGTAAGCCCTGACAGGCCAAGCCGGCTAGCAGCCGCTGCTGCAGCCGCCATGCCACTATGGCCTACACCCAGGGACGCCAGGGCACTGGGAATACCAGGCACCGACAGACCTGAGGGAAACAAAATATACAGTTTATAAAGTTTTTTAATGTTAGGACATATCAGATTTTGTACAAGCAAATGTTTGCTTATGTTTTTGTACTGACCTGCTGCCTGCTGGATTGCAAAGGTTGGAGGGAAGGCATGTGCTCCACCATAGGGGGAGGCTGAAATTATGCCCGGTGCAGCTAGATCAAGAGGAAACAAAAACAAGAACACAAAGTTCTTTAAAAATGCTTTCATTGCCAGATAAACTAAAAGCTTGGTGAAGTCAATCCTTGACATTTCAAATAAACAAAAAGTAATTACATTCATAGATATGATTAAAGCATCAAACATAGAAACATCTTAAAATCTCAATCTTACCAAATGCAGCAGCTGCCATGGTCTGGTGGTCAAGGGAGGGCTGTGAATCTGCAGTGGGAAGGTCTGGCCGGGTGTAGTCCCTGCTTTTGTCGTTGTTATACTTGACGTTGAGGCTTGTGAGCTTGGAGAAGCTGATTCTTAGGGTACAGCAAGCATTGTAGATGTTCTGGCCATCCAGAGACTGAGGACAACAATAGACCGTTAAGTGTTATATAACAGATGTTGTGTTTTCTGCTGGTGAGTTTAACCACAGTTTTATGTTTCATCAGTTGGTCCCACAGTATACAAACTGTGCTGTAATCACAACCTTACAAACAAAAAGACAAAGTACCCTGTAATTTGTTAACCAGTGGTAACAGCCTCAGACAGAAACATAATGACAAAGAGCAGTAAGTGAACCAGTCTTACCAGTTTGGCATGCTGAGCTGTCATGCCATCAGCATACTGGATCAGAGCCTGGAACTGGTTGTTCTTAGTAAAAGTGATGATCTTCAGCACAGTACCAAACTTAGAGAAAATCTAGAGGGGAGAGATGTAACAGGGGATATCATTAGGATAACACACTTTAAAAAATCCATTACAAATGCGCTGCATGATAAACAAAGGAAATAACTTTGAATATCTTTTAAACAAGATTCCCACTATTAACAATGTATTATTTGTTCATGTAGAACTTCTAGATTTAAGAAGTATCTTGGGATTGTTAGACCGAAGTCCCAAACAACCACTACTGAGTAATATACTGTGGCACCAGAGGAAGAAGGTGAGGCAAATATAACAAGAATTAAATATTCAAGTATATTTATAGTAACTGAGTGGGTGTTTCTCAAGGTGTGTGCAAGTCTGCATAATTTAAAATCTGTCCAAGCACTGTACAGCTGTGTGGCGCTATACTTGCAATTAAAGAAAAAAAATGTAAATAATGACATTTACTTTATTCCTCAGACGCAATGAAGAACATGAAAGTAAAAGCTCTGGTGAATAAATATAAAACCAATTAGTCCGAAAATTTTACCACCCAAATTCAACGACTTCTTTGAAGGGTTGTTCAAAGACTAAAATGAACTGGCAAACAAATAATTAACAAGAATGTGTCAAGTATATATATGTAGGTGGAAAACCCCCCGCCAATTAACTAGATAACTTCAGTGACTTGCTTTTTAGGTGTACATCTACAAACTTCAGGGACTTTATAAAACTGATACAAAACTTTTTATTCTTCCAACTAAATGTTTCATCTCTTTCCAGTAACAAAACTCTAAAAGCTGCCTGTACCTGGTGTAGTACATCCAGGGTAACAGGGTAGAAGAGGTTTTCCACAATGACTCTGAGTACAGGGCTTTGGGACGCTCCTCCCCCCATGCCACTGGCATCTGCAGAAATGGCCACGCTTCCCATCCCACCTCCATGCAGCGCATTGACAGCCTGCAAAGCTGCCTGGGCACGCTAAAGACAAACAAAGACAGGTGAAAATCAAGCACAAATGCAAACGACAACCTTGTGCAACACAAAAGTTCCTTAACCCTTAAATGTACATTTTTTGAATGGACTTAAAAATACTGATAGTAACTGAAATAGTCAAATCCTAACAGTTGACATAAAAAGTGCATGTTTTAGCTCCAACTCTTACCACTTGGTTCGGGGAGTTGTCCGTCTTGAGCTCCTTATGGGTTGAGTATTGCATGTAAATGGGGTGGTTTCTGATGACAGGGGTGACAGAGGAGTAGTAGCTCACCATCGTCTGTGCACACTCCTCACTGTTTAGTTCTAAGAATGCCTGCAAGGGAAGTTCAGAGAAGTACATTTAATTTTTTTTCTCTCATCACACTCATTCTCTGGAAATACTTATTAAATCTGTTAAGTAATTCTGCATGTGTACTGCAAATTTATACTTAGCAACACTGCCAGTGGGCATCTATATCCATGAACCACAACTTTTTGTCTATTTTTAGTCAAATTTCACTTGACGTCTTTTTTGGTTTTGATATAGAACTGCTGCCAATATAAAAACAAAGACATAAAGGCATAAAAATAGAGATTCACCGTCTTCCTCTATGAGTAATTGTCTATCTGCCCACAAGGATGTAACAAAAGGGTAATTGTTATAATTTTAGGTCAGGACACAAGGCCAGAAAGCCGATCCCTTGTCCCAGGCCTAGAATTTTTTTTTTTAACCTAGGATTGCAAGCCGTGCAGGTTTGGTGAGCAGACCTACACCTATATTTCCTTACCTGGTTTTTCCCTTTCAGCATCAGCAGATTGGTGACCTTCCCAAAGGGCAGTCCCAGGCCTATAACTTCAGCCTCATTTATGTCATTGGGCAGCTTGCGTACATGGACCACACGTGACGGAACACCAGGACTGCGGACGTCACCTTTGAATTTTTTGCTGTCGTTGCCATTGGCTGCAAGTGAAAACAGAAGCAGATACAATCAGGGAGGGAACAGAAGGCCTTGCTTCTTCTTGAATAATGGATTGATCGTCATGGCAACACAAACAACACAGACACGTCAAGCACTTCAATAAAAAGGATTCACCCCTCCATGGCAACCCCCCTACCTGAGTTCATGATATAGGGTCCGTTGGATATGCAGGAAGAAAACAGTTCGTCGGATCCCCTCTGCAGAAGGAGAGAAAACAATGGTTCACTTCAGTGCATTCACCAGTGAAGGCACAGCATGGCAGGTGGAGAGCACAGTTCTCATATTACTGAGCCATTGTGTGATAAAGCAGGAAGTAATCTGATAACCAAAAGAGGATCGAGCAAACACGCTTGAGAAAAACTCCACCTTCCTCGCCAGGAAGAATTCACCGACCTGGCTTGTCAGCAGGGATATTTGACTTCCCATCCTATTTCATACTATTCTGAAACGATCCTGCTTAGTTAAAAACCTTAAAGTCACAGTAACAATGGGCCATTCTGGCTTACTTGCGGCCATGCAAAATGATCATGTTTTATTGCCAATCACACTGAAGTGGGAACAGCTACAATTCAACTGGAAGCACACAATTCAGCAGCCACATCTTACCCTAACAGCTGGCAGCCAGTACATCCCATCTTCTCATATAATTCATTAGGAGGAAGGATAACCAACTGAAGCCCTCTGCATTGAAAAACAAGATGGGGACACTTCCAGCCCACACTAGTTTACTGTCTGCCTTGTCCAGCCTCCCTCTCTCTCTCTCTTTACTAGATATAAAGTGCTGTTTCAGGGCTGTTCTCATGGTTGTGTGTGTGTTTGTGGTTGTGCGAGATGAAGTATTGCAGTCACAAGAAGTGGCTCAGCAGCCTAAGCTCTACAACACTCTACAATGAAGGTCCTGTTCAGGCTGAGACTAGGGGCATTGTTACACGGCAGCACACTCATATGGAGCCCCGAGGACTCTCTGAGAGTTGAAGAGCCCCACAGCGCTTTAACAACAACCAGTCATGCAGGTTTGGTAGCATTCCTCTCCACCTTGCAAATCTAAATATGCAGAGGTGGGGGGTGGTCCCAGTCAGACTGCAAAGCCTGCTCACAAAGGACAGGGATAAAGTTATCTCAGAAAAAAAAAACTTTGTTAATGCCTCTAAATGCTATAAGAGGCATCGGGTTCTGTAGTGAGACAGTTGCTATAAGAGCAGAGCACTGACAGCAGTAGTATTAACTACTCTTCAACTTGCAGATGGTTTGGCTGTGTGTCAATCTTACTGTGTAGCCCGCAGTAACAGGGTCTGCTCTCTAAATTCATTGCCCTACAGCAAAAATAGGCATTCCCATGTCTTTTCTCTGTGACTCGCAGGCCTCCCACTTTGGCACATCGTCAAATCTTGACATAAGTTGAACACAACCATTGAGCTAAAATAACTCAAGTCTAGTTTGTTAACCCAAATGCAAAGACACGAAATAGACAGCAAGTCAGCCTGTTACAGAGCTCAAAATGATTGGATGAATGATTAATAAACACCGATTGTAATCGGAGGAAGCATGGGAAACAGCCGTTATCTTTAAAGTAATAAGTCAGCATGCTGTCTAGAATTCTGAACCAATGATAAAAACACAAGCATAAAATAGACAAGAGGCTCAAAACACATATTACAATGGATGGATGAGAAAATGGTGTGTTCCAGCTGGTGGGAAGAAAATATAACAAAAAAAATAAAACAAACATATTAAATCTTGACAAATGGACCAAGGGCGGATGCAAGCCATGAGAAATGAAGGAAGTGGCTCCAGCCTGACTCGTCGGTTGTGGGCGGGCAGAGTCACATTATCAGTCAGCAGACCAACTCCAAACAGGAAGAGCTGCAAGATGAGGCCTGCTTCCAGGGTTTTACTAAACTTCCTCCAGGGGACTGTAGGTTACTGTTCCATGGCTGGACTTTCTCATCGTACTTCCTCATTCTAATAATAACCACAGAGCTAAGAGTCTACACTGCAGAAACATCAATTCACACACAAAATAGAGAATCATGTTTCAATGTATAGCTTTAGGAGGGAGTGCGGACGAGAGACAAAAGGAAGAAAACAGAGCTTATAAATGGTTTGCCATTCCACTCCGACACATTGAACTCCAAACCCATTTTTTCCAAAACGCAAACCAAATAAATGTGCTTCAACTTGTTCACATCCTTTGTTTGCTCAGGATGTTGACAGTATAATAGTAACCTTCAGAGAATGATGACACATTGTTGGCTGGCATACTGAAACTGTGGAGCAGCTTCCTCTCACAATAGCAGTACCCTGAACTTCATTTTAACAGAATCACTGACTGAGGGGCAATTTCACTGCCCCATACACCCAGTCACACCTGGTTTGCATTGCATGAGAAGAAAAGGAAAAACGATAAACGTTTGCCAACTCTGCTGGAGCATTTGTAGAAGGGAAAAAGCTAATTGTGATCTTGTAAGAAAACTAAACCTGAGATGATGTGTCAATACCGGCATCTGCGTACAACTTTATTTTGGGCTTTGGTCGGGGGTTGGCGGATGTAAAGCCTTAAGGGAAAGTACAAAGGAGTGGATCACAGGTACAAACATGTTTGTTCCCTGTGATCAGCCTTCACCAGTGGAGGGGGGAGGGAGCTGTGCCTCACCAGGGGGCTGGAGGGGGGAGATAGGAATGTGACCGCGGAATGCCAGACACTCTGCCCAGACGGAATAATTACAGATTCCAACAAGGCAGGGCCCCATAACTCAGCATCATCATTACCACAGCACATCAAATGCAGAAAACAGGAAAAGTTAAAAAAGAGAGAGTAACTCAGCAGCAAGCCAAACCTTGAGTGTCGACCAGAATCCGTTAAATAGTGTATTGCAACTCATGATTATAAACAGGCCTTAAACAAACGAATAGAGGGGGTGGGGTGTGTCCCTGTAACGGGTGTGTGTATCAGAGTGCTTGTTTAAACAGTGTAAAGACCTTTGGCCGCGAGGATGGGGACGGTTACAGGAGGATGGTTAAAGCTCCAGGCTGAGTTCAATTACTCCACCTACACATAGCTGCCCCAAGCCGTGTTACCAAGGATTACTACTTAAGTAGGAATTTTTATTGGGTACACACATTAACAACCAGGAGTGTGCTGAAAAAACAGTGTGTTCCTTTGTCAACATGTTTACACTAACCAACATGTAAGCACACAACAGTTCAATCCTGAATTTTCCCAAGAGTGTGGAAAGAGCAAGTCTCTCTCTCTCTCTCTGGTAAATTATAACAGCTGATAGATTTAACATTGGACAGTACTTTGTCAATTTTTTATTAGCTCTATTTCAGGATTCAGCTTTCTTAACATTCTTTCTTAATATCCCTCAAAGGCCACCAGACTATTAGGGAACGCGCAAAATAAACAACAGGAAGTTTCATTTCAACAGTCACACAGGCAAACAGACACAGAACAGGAAAGCATGTACGCCCCACCTCAGAAAATCTATGCTAACTAAATTATCAAATCTTCCATGTCCACAGTCTTGACAGTAGCTGTAACCTCCATGTGCTGACCACTTGGTTGTATTTCATAATGTTTAAAAAGCAAGCCGCTCTCCATCTGCAAACTCATTACACATGAGAAATGGCTTTGGACAGCAGTTCTGTAATTATAGAGGAAGCTCTTGCAAACTGGCAGACTATGTGTCTCAAGTCCCCATTGTAAGCTCAGTTCTTTTCCATTTCCTCTCTGATTTGTAAAAAGTCTCTAAATTATTATTATCCCACAAAAATCATTCAGCTGCATATCTTGAAAGTCTTGTCACAACGAATAAAATATCAATACAATGAAAACTGACAAAATGTTCTGAAAGATGAAGCACAGAAATAGGAGCCATTTTAAAACTACAAAGCCTACAGGAACTTGAAACTGACAAATTGTTTAACTAAAATTACACCCAACACCACTCACAAGTCTGCAACTGCAGAATGTACTCTGCAAAGCCCAAGCAGAGATTTTAACAATGATATGCACACATTTTACCAATTTACATTCATTCTGTATCATGTGCAGTGAAAAAGAAACAGATCTGCAAAGAGAAGATAACAACAAAAATGCTTACCTTTGTGCCAACTGATATGTCATGGACACTGCTGCAAAAGAGAAATTACGCTTTTAGGGAAGGAATCAACGAAAATCAAGCACAATCTATCACGGTGTTATTTTTAACAATCCAGCCAGATAGCAGAACATTTTACACTTTGTGCAAAATTACTTTAATAGTACTGTTCATCTAAAGGCAAACTAACTTCCTCATTCAAAGGTGAACCCACCACGATGCTTGAAATTCTGAAAAAACACTCTAGAAAAAGTGACTCATAGAAAAATATACAAAATTACTTACTCAATTTCAGGGACGTAGCCAGATCCCAGAGGGTACAAGTCAGCGTCTAGGCGGCTGTAACGGGTTGAAACATAATGCAAGCAAACTTCAGAGTTGACACCGTGCAAGTAAAAATGAAACAAATTAAATTACGCTGCAGGCGAGTACACGGAAGCCTTGGCGCTTCCTCCGAAAGTCGCTCAATCTGTAGAAATCAGGTGATCAAGAGTAGAATAGGCTTGAATTAAACAATACGCTATTCTATATCCTACCCAGATTAGATAACTCGGTGGAGAAGTCTCTGATTCAATCAACGTATAACGTTCAGGCCAGACATCTACAACATGGCCCTGGCACTCCGCAGACAAATGAATGCGGAAATGAGACACGTTGCTTTAGCTAGCGCTCGAGTTCCCGTGAAACCAAGTTACAAAGGTACAGTTAGCCAACGGTAACTAATGTCTGCGTTGGCGAGAGACACAAACTGAGAGCTCCTTAGATTAAAAACTCTCCTTACATCTTAACTCATATTAAGTTATGTATTTTTACAGTTAGTGCCGCTTACACAAAGCGATAAATTAACTCAAGCGATTCGCATTACTAATTAATGTTAGCAGTGACGCTAGCGTTGGCTAGCAGCTGCTAGTTAGCTTGCGCTCCAGCTAACTGTTGCATGTTTTGATGAAAAAAAACTGTTCCAAGTAAACTTTCCCAGGCTGACGGTTAACCGAAGCAGCCTTAGAAATTAGAACACGTTAACAAGCGACTGAATTAAGAAAAGAAGTTACTCCGAGGTCGGTTTTGTCTTTAAAATGTAAGTCTTAAGTGTGGTTCTTTTCACTTACCCGTCCATTGCACAAGAAAAAAACTGCAGGTCTGAAGCGAAGGTAGGGCGGCAGACTTGCTTGATTTTCTTACAAAATGGCTGAACACACGGAGGCGAGCGCTGATTAGTCCAGGCACTTCCAAGAGCCAAAAAGGGGCGGCGACAAGCCGATGCGTGAGCCGTGATTGGACAAGACGACCATCATTTTGTGAAAAAAGAAACGCCGCGGCAAATTTCCAGTACATCACATCAAGAGGTTAGTTATTGTTGGCGGTTTGAGTGATGAAAGGATTCAGTCTGAGTCCCAAAACTGATTAAATAAAGGAGGAAAAGAGCAGCTTGTGAATTTACTCCTTAAAATAAAATATAAATTACACATAAAAACACTGGGTCTCACAAGTTTTTATAAATTGAACGTACAGAGTCTGTCAGAAACGTGAAGATTAAAAAAAAAAAAATTATCGTTCATTTTATTGTTTTTAGCTTTTATGTATTTACTTACTATTACTACTACTGTTACTATCATTTCTAGCCTTGTGTTTATGGTTTTCACCCCCTATGTTCTTCAATCTGACTTGATCCTTCTTTTACTTGGATGTGGTATTTTATTATTTTACCTTATGTAGTTGCATTGTATGTTTGTACTTTGTAAACTCTGTTTTTTAAAGGTTCTATATAAATAAAGTTGGTATTATTATTATTATTATCATCATCATCATCAGCAGCAGCAGCAGCAGCATCATCATCATACACATTAATATTTGAGTAGCATTTTTATTTGTAACAGGGTGGAGCCATTTCTAATTACTAATTCCAACATTTTTAACACAAAATAATTATGCATACTGGTCTATTTATTAGTGGAGTGAAAAACAGCTAGCTTGTAAAAAATGTAAATATCAAATGTCTATGGGATTTGTGTTGAGCAGTTTGATTGCATTTTTTAAAAACTAAAAAATTAAAGAAATTCAACCTCTGCGTTTTCCTTCTCAATGATCGGTGGCATTATAGCTTTGCCACACTGCACAAAAGACATTTCTGAGTTGTCTCTACTTCTAGCCATGGTTGTGCTGATTCCATAGAGCTGCAGGACTTTATACTGCAGTGAAAAATGAGCCTTCAGTGAGCAAAAATCCCATTAGATACACCTGATGAAATCTAATGCAATATAATATAACAGCTCTGCCATAAATATACTTTTAAGAAGCTTCTATGTGTTCTATATATTCCCTATGTACATTTTGTTGATGCTGTCATAAAGGTTGTAATTCTGCTTTATAGTTATTATTGAGGTCACGCTGGCCATGCATTGTACTGCATTAGATTTTAAAGTGTTTCTAATATTTTGTCCACTACATTACCATACATGAGTAGGTAATAAACAGAAAGTAGAATTAATCCCTTTTGGACATTTTTTTTAAGTTTCACTGGTGTATTTAATAAAGCAGCCGGTGAGTGTATATTGCACATGTAAAATCCACAGTGCATTTCGCTCTCAAATGAACGCGGTGGAGTATATGCTCACATAGTTCCGTCTTGACTACTAGAGATAATCAATTTTCATTTCAGCGCTTTTCCTTTTTTCATGCTTGATAGTGGTGTTAATCTGTAAATAGCATGGAAGTCATTTTACTGGCGGAACAAAATCCAAAAGAAGTGGTTTTGAGGCATGTTAATGTAACATTTTCACAGTACAAAATAAGCCTCTGTGTCTTTTATATGAATAACTTTTAAAACTCTTTACATGAGGGTCATATAAAGTGTTATAAATACTTTTTTTGTAACGTGAAAATGTGAGAGGAAGATTTTTTAAGGGAAAATGATGATAATAAAGTTATTAATTGTAGATTATTTGGCAACAGGCTCATCTACCATTTAAAAAAAATCCAAATTTATGTATGTATTATCTAACATTTGTGTTGTAGTTAAAGTAAGAGCAACACCACAATTTAAAAATAAAGTTAATCTTATGCTTAAATAACCAGCTGGTACTGATCAAAATGAGTTGTGAGGTTAAATTAAAATTACTTACAGGGGGTGTCTTTTTTATGTCATGGTGAATCCTTTCTGAGATTTAATATTAAGTTTTCTAGTAACAAAGCAGTTGTCTGTTATGATTTAATCATCCTGTGAACTTTTTCACTTAAGCATACTTCATATGTACATGTATGGTTATTCAAAATATTAATATACTTTAAAAGAAAGTAGTTATTGTTCTTAAGGAAGGCGTCTTACTCTGGTTAACATTACAATATTTTTGCTTATATCTAGGTGGAGCAATTTTAAACCACTATTTCCAACATCTGCCATCAAATTATCATATATATATATTGCATGTAAAGTCCTACTTTTCAAAATAATGAATATATTTATTTGTCAAATAAATGCAGTACAGTAAATGGTTATACAAAGTTGCATGAAATGAAAATGGAGTCCTTTAAAAATGTCCTAAACTGCAGTACATTGGCAAATGTACTTATTTATATCCACTGGAATTGAGAGAAATATCCTGAAGGATGAGGAGAGCCGTACTGTAACGTTTGCATATACTGTACACACACACACACACACACAAATACACACACACACACACACACACACACACAACATCTTAAAGGGATGGGAAATTCCTTTTTTAGATGTCTTGGGTGCAGCCAGAAAATGCGCAGAGCATGGTTTTTTATGAAGCTAAATATAGATGTAAACTGGCATCAGGAAATGAGAGAGAAGTCTGGTCCTACTTACAAGGAAACGGTACAAAGTCGCAAGTGACCCATTGTAATTCTGAAAAGGGCTGAAGGATTCAGATTCTGGGTATACAGGTACAACTGCTTTCAGTGTAGTTTGTGAACAATAGCACAAGGTAGGTGGGGCTTGGGCTGGTTAATTGCCCAATACTGTGTGTTGTCAGCACAAAAAGTCATTTAAGAGCTCAAAAATGTAAAAGACAAGAGCATTGAGTGACCATGAAACAAGCAGACACCTATACAAAGTAAAAACATAGCTGTGGCTAAACCGAAAGAAGGTATTGTTGGGTCAAGACTGAGATAAAATATGTGCAGCTCAAATACGCTATTGAAAGATAAATCAATAAATGAACAATGCAAAACTGAAAAGCTGATGATACATTATCTTAAAATCATCTTAGGACGCATTGAAAACTTTATAAAGACCAATTCACAGTCCACGAAGAAGTAGGTGGTAGTTTTGCGCTTGTACGCCAATCAGCCACAACATTATGACCACTGACAGGGGAAGTGAATAACATTGATCATATTGGTACTATGTGGTGTTCTGCTGGAGAATCTTGGATTTTAACATCCGTGTTGATGAGACTTAGACACCTAAATAAACATTGTTCCAGAACAAGCACACCCCCTCATGCAAATGGAAATCCCAAATGTAACTGGCCTACCCCCGCAGAAAAAGACACCCCACCACATGATAACAACCTCAAACAATCAGGAACACGTTGAGGAACATGACAATGGCCCAACATGTTGATTTGACCTCCAAACTTCCTACAACCCATTGTAATCAAGGATCAACAGGATGCAGTGAAACAAATTTGACTGACAGTGGCCCCACTGCACAAGCCAGAGTACCCAAAGGATCCACTGCCAACGTCCTGAGAGGCCCTCTTGTCCGTGCCCAATGGTTCAGAGCATTTTTGAGCCCATAAGCGGGACCAGTACAATATTAGGAAGGTGGTCATAATGTTATGCCAGATCGGTGTATATCTGGTTGTTCATGTATACAAAGAAGCAAAAGAAAGACTTTTATATCAAGATATGAACAAGTTTTTAGTGAATAAAAGTGTCACACTAAGTGGTTTGCATTTTAGTTTTGACTAATGACGCATGAGACCTGAATAAAAGTGCATCTTGAAGATGTAAAGTTGAAAAAGTGGCCAGTGACGGCAGTACAAAGTGCCAACTTGTCACAGTTGGTGATGTGAGTAAGTTGTGTGTAATTTGTCTCTGGTAGATAAGAGCCAAGGACAGCAGCTGGTGCTGAAACATTGAGGTCTTGTATCACATTTTTCATGTGAATAAGGCTGGGTTTTGAAGGGAAAAGCGATTTATTGTTGCACTGCATTATGTTTGTGCGCCAGTTCCTAATTTGTGTCTCATGCCGGGTTAGCAGAGGCTTAAAGTAATCACAGAGGAAAGGGCAATTACTGGTAAGTGATAGCACGGCAGCTATTAGAGTTTGCTCCATGTGTCGATGTGTTATATTTAAAGCTCCTTTTCATTCTCCATGACTTTCTATATTTCACTGATGCAATGTTTTTGCTTGCGTGAGAGTGTGGAAAAGCATTGTCAGGGGTGTGACCTAAAAAAACAGCACACAGTATATTGTCTGTCCTGTTTGGAGGCACAGTTTCTGCTGCATCCATTAAATGCTGAAAAAAATCCGTCTCATCACAGAGAATGTGCTTACAAAGTGAATATATACCACATTCACACTCACTGGGGGCTCGGGAGAATTTTTTTAAAAATCGCTGTTTATTGTATTGGATGTGGCGCCACTGCAGAATAAAGCAAATATAATTATAGCTGTTGTGTTGAGCAGTGCATAGCCTCTAATGAATAAAAGCCTCCCCCTCCTTGTCTCCCTAATTAACCCTCTTTCTCTATCTGGCTTTCACACACACACACACACACACACACACACACACACACACACACACTTTACAGTATTTGTGTGAAAGGATTATCTCACAAAACAGTAGATGTATGCTCTCTAGTGGCATAAAGTGGGTAGTGCACAAAATATTCAGTTTACTGTGTATTTCCAGTTTGGGAGCCTCACATATGGTCAGTTTTTTTTACTGCTTTACCTTCATTTCATCTTTAACAGCCTCAAATAGCACCTTTGATTTTACTATCCTACTCTCCTACTCTATAAATAAGAGGTATCAGTGTCTTCATCGTTTTTTAAAGCCAATTGTGTCAGATCTATAATAAATGGATGCTTTATTCATGCATTCATCACCCCAGAAGGGCGTCCCGTACTCCCATCTGTGGCTCCATCAGCCAAGACGCTCGAAACCGCACACCCCATTAACCACAGTTTATGTGCTCCTGTTCGGTCGGCAGTGTGCGTACATTTGGCTAATTACACACAAATGTATGCGACGTCCTGTAAACAAACAGTAGTTTTATTCAAGATTAAACACTGAGACGACCACAGAATAGATGAACAGGCATTGGTCTAACACAAGGTTGTTTTTTCTGCTGCTGTCCCAGAGACCCACTATTAAGCAAAGCTGTAGCTCACCGAATTTACAACTTGTTTTCTATGTATACAGATGCATATAGACACACATATACATGTGTATATACTGTATATACATAGGCTGTCAGCTGGTCTTCTGTGTAAATTTTGCATCCCAACAAAATGCTAAAAAGTCTGGGTGAGAGTTAGTTTTGATAAAAGGAAAACAACATAATCTCAAGAATAAAAAATAAAATTCAATACAGGATACAAAGTTTTTTTCCGAAGACACCAACAGTAGTCTGCATATCATCCAGGCTGCATTTATTTCTCATGTGAACAATGAGCGTAATCTCGTCACATACTGCTGCATCGACCCTTCAGAGTAGAAGGCAGTGTTTCCAGTGGGTCATCGTGAACCGGGAGCACAGCAAGAAAAACCCCGGTCTAAAAAAAATTTTAAAATGGCGGCAGACAGACAAATCCGACCAAATGAACCTGACAAAGGCACCAACAATACACAGATGTAGTCATCTTTTTTTGTTTTTTTCTTTAAAAATACACACATCGAATACAATACACTGCCTTGCAAAGAGGCCATAGAAAAAAAATAGAACATGAGAGTCAATATAAGAAAACAAAAGTTGCAAGTTGTACAATTACAGTGGAACTGTACAGAATGAAAAGCATAGACTTATAATTCATCCGTCCACGCCTGCTGACCTCCCTTTTTGGAATGTAAGAAGGGATTGTTTCTCTGGTGGTAAATGCAGGCAGGACTTGAGAGAATGCATCTGGCACTGAAGGTTGACTCTCTTATTCAACACGTATATGCAGGAGGCAGTAGAATCCCCCCTTCCCCCCTTTTTTTTTTACCAGCGATTCGACAGAGGGAACGAGCTGGACAGGAGTTGGTGGATGGAGAGTTTTGGATGAGACTCAGGATTAGCACCAACTTCTGAGGTTTTTTTTGTACTGCGTGTCTCCGAGCATAGAAGGTGGGACGATGGTTTGATGATGAAACGGTGGTGAAGTAATGGTTACAGTGTGGAGGTGGGGTGGTGAGCAGGAGCATTGGTGGTGGAACATCCAGACATCCATAACCTCATCTGTCTGCCGAGCAAATGAGGAGACTCGGGCCCAAAATTTATTTCAATAGGCTTTCCGGACTACTGTGTACATGCATGCTTTGTCTTAATAGCTATCTGCACAGTTTAAACAGGCCTGGTTGGGTTTTCCCTCTACATTTTACACTATTTCTTTCACTTATCAATGAAAAAAATACATAAAAGCTCAGTTGCCTGGGCACAATTAAATGTCTTGTATCGTGTTTTCAGGCTGACGAGATTTGAGGAACATGATATGCCCCCTATCTTTCTTCTGTAACTCTATTCAAGTACGATCGGGCCCAGGTCTACAAGACAAAGAGTCAGGGGTTAAACTGGGAGGAGAGAAACCAGCAGCCGACCAACACACACAGGGAAATTACAGTATCGTCAAATTTTATTTGGTTCATAAAGAGACAAAAAAGCTTTTTTTTCTCCTTCCTCAATTTGTGAGCTCAGCAAGCCCACCTCTTCTCATTAGGGTAGCATGAATCCCAATTTAACCCCTGGATTTACATTCAAGTGAGCGTGAGAAGCGTACAATAACGAGTGATTAAAACGTTGCAAGGCTTCATGCAGTGCTACCTCATAAGATTTACATTGATTCTACTGCTGAGAGAACGAAACTTACCTAAGCCTTCCTTACCTTTATGCAATGGTCTTGTGACTCTAATAAGGTGTATCCGTCATATTTCAACTATACGAAAAGCCGTGATCTTCATGTACATGTGCCACATACAGTGTCTAGTTTCAAGCTAATGCAGTTTTGGTCATGTGATCCTATTTAGCTCAGTGTCTCCTTGCTGATTTCTTTTTAAAAAAAATGCATATCTCTAACACTGCCAATTATGTTTACTATTACCGATAGAAAGACTTGTGTGACTAAAGATATGAGCCTAAGAAAGCACAGACACTTTGTTATGAGCGAATCTGGTAGTGCTCACAAGCTTACATGCAGTTAATGGTTTGGAGATGATATAGAGAACCAAAAAAAACAATAAATACATTGTATAAAACATAATTTCATATCAATATATTAAAATACTATTTAAAATAATATCTTAGACAATATTGCAATATGAAATTGACCGATAAATAGTTGGTAGGCCTACACAGAGAAATATATATATATTTAGGTATCTGTGTCCTTCATAGTTTGCTGTTTTAAATGATTTTTAAAGATTCCAGATTTTTCCCCCATGTGGTCGCAGTACAATCCAGAGAGCTAATACATTTTCTTTTTTTCCCCAACAATAATAACAATGAACTTACAGTACACCAGTCCCATAATAAAGATATACATACAGAATACAATATAAATGTCAAGACAGAAAAATAGAAAAATATCAATAGAAATCAAAAGTCAAATACATATCAGAGAAAGTATATAGAGTAAAGTGTACTTATGAGTCTCTGTGGTTCTTGTTGTAGCTGGAGCTTGTATCGGCTCTCATTGTTGGTGTATTGGCTGTTGTAATTGTACTTCGGCTTTTTGTTTTGTTTTTGTTTTGTTTTGTTTTTTCCCCCCAGTCCTGACACGCATTTCCACACGGACACAAAGTTACACACATCTGCAAATACAGACACATGCAATGGCACACACGCCTTGCACAGGTGCAAGTGCGTAACCACCCACGCAGTCACACACACAGATACAGTCGCGCACACACACACAAACACAAACACACGCACACACACTCAGCTCACATGACCGTGCAGCATTTGCAGGTCTGTTTCTTCTCCTTTTCTTTCTCTCCCTCCTCCCCGCCTCCGTTGGCTTTCTCCTTCTCTGCCATACTGCCGTTGGGTGGGGCTTGCTCCTCTGTGGCCGCGTCTCCTCCTGCTTTCCCCTCCCCGTCCTCGATCACGACAAACTCGGCCTTCACGTTGCCGTCCACCCCTTCCATCCCCAGGGCCGTGCGGGTTTCCTGCTCCTGCTCCACGGTCTTGTAGCCCATGAACACCAGGGTGACCGGGTTGTCAGCGCTGGCCTGATCAGGACTGGGACCCAGCAGCTTGGCCTCAATCCCCGTCACCTCTCTCTTAGGAGTCTGGCCGGAGGTCTGCACTACGCCATTCTCACCTATAGGGAGCGCCAGAGTATCATTGGGAGATGAGGATAAGCGGAGAAGGGAAGAGAGGTTGGTCGGGGTAAGTCAAGAGAGACAAAGAAAGAAAGGAAATATTGTCTTAATGACCTCCGGCGGAGAGGACCGATTTAACAGAGCAAATGAAGACGCTATTATTAACTCGCTTCTTCTTTTTTGACACAGGTGTTCGGGGCTGCGTTGCCATGGTTTCCTGTGTGATGATATGTTGTCATGGGCACGGAACTTACCTCCATTTTCTTTGGCCACACCCTTATTGGCAGGCTCGCCTGTCTCCAGCTCCTCGATCTCTTGTTCTAGCCTGGATCAGAAAGACACACGCAGGGAAATTAATAATGAAAATGAATCTGTGCTCCCTCTGCAACACATATAAACCATAATATATACATAAGCCAACACTGGGTATACGACCACTACTGTAAAATATGACCTTAAATATTTTATAATGCCAACCATGTTAGCCACAATGTCCTTCAACTATTTAAAAACCCCATTTTTGGTGAAATAAAATATTAAAATGTACAAAAAACTGGCTTGGATTTGGCACTCAGGCAAATATAAAGTGGAAATTAATGTTTTTTATCCAATTAAAACAACACATCAATACAAAAACACACGAAACTCCATTTCTTGAGATTTGCCTGATTAGTGGTATTTACACACGCCTACATTGTGAAAATAGTAACCATTCTTATTTGGTCTGTTAACGTGAATGTACTTCGACTTGCAGAGGTTTTTTGGGTGCACACCTGAGGATGACCTGCTCCAGAAGCTTGGTCTTCACCTCGTCCTCCTGCAGACGCTTCTGGGTCTCCTCCTCTGCCGGAGCTCCATCTAACAACCAGCGCTCCCTCAGTGCCTTTGACTGCAAGGAAACACGACACACAGAGACACGCTCTTGAGAATGAACAAGGCCAAATGCGATTACATGAGTCAGACAGTTTGTTTCACTTTTTTTCTATACAACGTAGGCAACAATGGTCACTGTGACGCCATGTGTTTTGTTGGATTTGTGTATATGTGCTGCATTGAAAGACTCATCGACTGCACATCTTTTCCCAGGAACAGCTGACGAACTCATTAGAGGCACTCCAATCTCCCAAATTATCAGCCTCTCGCTTGCACATCACTTTACTTTCCTTCAGAGGAGATTAATGGCACTTTCACTGAGACAACAATGATGAGCCCATGAGCTAATTGAAAACAAAAAAATCCACTCGCGAGTGCGTCCGGCACTTCCCCGCCGCCACTCGGCGATTTCTGTCGCACACTTAAGCTGCTGCCAGATCCTCTTGCCAAGTGGACTACATGGCACGCGGCCAGAGGATCGAGGCTTCTGGCATTTGACTGCAACATCCCAACTAACATATAATTCTCCTATTATACCCAATCGAGCACCGGGCTGGAAATCAAAATAAGTTACAGGAAGATAGAAAACAAAATGGCTCTAATCTCGAACCGCATC
This sequence comes from Dascyllus trimaculatus, assembly GCA_024666655.1. Taxonomy (NCBI): domain Eukaryota; kingdom Metazoa; phylum Chordata; class Actinopteri; family Pomacentridae; genus Dascyllus; species Dascyllus trimaculatus. The sequence goes on along the minus strand of CM045462.1, from coordinate 20,903,797 downwards.
AAACATTTCCTGGAGCTTGACAGCGATTACAAGAATATCTTAATGGACAAGTTGAGAAAACTGACTGTGACTAGATTAATTTATTATAATTACTGCAGATAAAGTTAATTCTAGGACAAGATTATTAACTTCTGACTATTAATTAAAATAAACAAAAACCTCCCTTACCTTCCTCTTCTTTCAATCTATGTTTATTCCCACTATCAATTTACAAATAGCCTTGTATTCTTATCTCCGCTACCCATCCACATTCCTTCCTAGCAGATAAGCTAATATCAAAGCGAATACTTGGCATGCTTTGAGGTAAATATAACAGCGTGTCTTACTCGCAGCTGTTAGGCCACGCAGCAAAAAAAAAAAAAAAAAGACAACCCCGCTCAGCCATACGGTAAAGTGTGAGAAAAGCTCTTGTTTTCGCAAAGTTGGGCCTGAAAAAATCTGGACCTGTGCTCCATGTGAATTCCTCTCCGGTGATGCAACAAGAATTTCTCCAGAAAAAAAACCCCCAAAACTCCCCCTCCCCTCCTCACCGTTTTCACACTCGACCCCTGCCCCTTCCTCCCTCTCTCTCTTGTGTGCATCCCTATCCATCATAAAGTTCATGAACTCGGATTGTCAGGGTGTAGCTCTGTGTTAATCTGTTTTCAAGTGTTAAAAAGCCCAGTTGTTGCGTTTCAACTCTTTAACTTTCTCCACGGAGTCATTCGGCTCCAGACACGGCTTTACAGCACACACTCGCAGGGTGTAATTCAACACTCTCCATTCCCCCAGCCCTGCATGGTCTCCTGGGCACTGAATCTAAACCTGCTTCCCCCTCTCTACTCTACTCTACTCTCGACTCTTTCAGTCTTTGCTCGCTCTCTTGCCACACCCTGCTACCCCAGCGCCTGACATCACTTAATGTACTCGCTCATGTGTACGCCGGGACACGCGCACACGACCGGTCTACGCGCACGGTCATAAAGCTGGAGTGCTGAAGTTACGTCTCTCTCCCCATTGTTCTTTGGAGTAAAAGCTGCTAACGTAGCAGACAAAGGGCGGAACTGGGATACAGACGCACACACACACACACACCGACACACATCTACGCATCCAAATGTAGCGAACAGCTGTGAGGAGAAGAGCCTTATTTTAAGATTCACTTTGCATCTTTGCTTCTGTTGAATACAATCCAAAAACTCTTCAAAATAAAGTTCATCCAGTTGAAGTAAATGTCATTAATTGGTCAACAAGAGCATCTGACATGAGTTTTTTGTTTTTGCTTTTTTTTAAAAGAATAATCCAACATTTTGGGATCTTTTTACTTTCTTGCCACAAACTGGATGACACGGTACTATTATTATGTCCATAATAACTAAGCGACAGTCAGAGATGGTTAGATTAACGAACAATGGAAACAGGGGAAACATATCGTGTAACTTTTACCAGGGCTTTTCCTGCATAGAGGAATTTTTGGAGCCTCCAAAGAGGTCATACAAAAGTCATGAGCACCAAAATGACAACATTCAATGTTATTTTTTAGAGTTTGGTCAAGGGGTTTCATGTATTCAGGCATATTATAGCATTTTTTGTTCATCAAAGGGTTAGAAATAACAGGAAAATGCAAAGGATAACACAGACTCACTATCTTTACTGTGCATGGATCGATCATGCCTTTTCCCCCCTTTTTCGACTTTTGTCAATTGCAGTTTTATTTAGTCAAGCATTGTAAGACATTTTTCTTCATCGAAAGGTCAGAAAAAACAGGAAACGCATAGGTTTTGCCAAATTAAGATAACACAGACTAACAGCTTTGACTGTATGCAGATCGATCAGGCTCATTTCCCTTTTTTTTTAGACTTTTTTCACTTGCGGTTTTATAGTGTCAAGCATAATGAGACATTTTTGTTTATCAGAAATAACAGGAAAACACATAAGTTTCTGTGAAATAAGATAACACAGACTCACTGCTCTTACTGTACGCAGATCGATCATGTTTACTTCAGCATGCAGCCACCCTCAAAGGCCTGATTTTACACTTGCACACAATATGAGATTATGAAATAATATGTTAATAAGTGACCTTTAAAGGTGTTGGTAGTTGAATATTTCCACAGTAATTGTCCTTTTTAGATAATGTAGAATGTTGACTTTCATAGGTTTTTATTCAAGGTCTGCCGACTCCTGTTTGCATAATCATATCTGCCACATGTTGCTAATTAAAAACAGAACTCCTATTCATGCTTTCTGTGTTAACAGCACTGTAATACCTGATCTCAGCATTACGTCTGCGAGCATGTGTGTGTATGATCCTGTATTAGCGCGATTTAACAGCGTGGCAGGTACACGGCCGTAAAAATGTGGCATGTAAACAGACATTTATTAGGTTTTCCACACCGACGGTGCCTCTGGAAAAGGAATACTTGCTGTGGTTTGCACAAAGAGCCCTCTAATGCTCCCGAACAGCGTGATTACCCCGTGTGTTTGTGTCGATCCGTGTGTGTGTGTGTCTACCCGTGAGACGAAAGCGGGGTGCGGTGGGTGTAAGAGCGGTTTCCTGTTGGTGGGAGTGGGACAAAAATCTGTTTCCTCTGCCAAAGCCCACTGCATTGTCTAGAGGCTTCTGTGTTCTTTTATGACGCGACGCACACAACATCGAACGCACGCATGTACAGATACACACTTACAATGGTTTGCTCTGAAAATAGAAAAAAAAAGTGGGAGCATGCAGGGGCAGTGGAGCAGGTCACGAACACTTTTTACAAACACTGCGCAGGCGCACGCACACCTCAACCTTTGCTCTTATCGGTGACCTGCCGGATTGTCCGGAGCTGAAATAGCTTTGATAGTGCTGACACATGCGCTGACAAAAGCCTTGGCTCTGATATAATGAAAGTGTGTGTTTGCATGCATGCATATGTGAGCACGCGTGTGTGCGTGCGCACAAGCAGCATGTGGAGGAGCTGTTGGTGTTATCTGTTGTCCATTCTGAACATTCCGTGACAGCAGCAGTTGGGGAGTATCTCACTATGTTGGGCTGATAGATTTGAAAGGAATCGCTGAGTTTAATCGAGCTGTGTGGGTGTCCAGCGTTACTCACACGTAGAGCAATAATTCCCGAAAACACAGAACTGACCGGGAGTATTTCTGGCTGCTTGTTTTCAAGTTCTGCTGAGGGAGAGGCGTGTAGAGGTGTAGGTGCATGGAAGTTATCAGCGAGGGGCTCGAGTACACTTTAGGCAAAGTCAAACTGGTGTGCTCCCAATGGATGTATGTTATGCAGCTGCCTTCCAGTAGAACATTTCCCCATTGCAGATTGCAGATGAATGAATTTATAAGATCAATTCAGATTGAATGATTGCAAAAACACAATCTATCCACCCCTCAGGTTCTACTAGCTCTGCACCACACCCTTTACTTTGTGCTATCAGACTCACAGTACCGCTGGCAAATACAAAATAAAATTAAAAAATGATGCTGACTGAATGAAAACGAAGCCGCACAGTAGAGGATGGATTTCTATCCTAAAGCTGATTCAACACACTCAATATGCGCCCACACAAGGTGAAAAAATGTAGCTTAAACATGTGGCCAAAGACCACAACTGGGCCCACAACAATGCAGCATAATGGCAAACTGCAGAGATACTTCGGATCCACCTGTTGCAGACACGAGCACTTTGGTGTGTTCTTTCCAACCGTGTAACATAATTACACCCAACGCATTCCCACAAGCACAGCAGTGCAAATAGGGCATAATGTGCAGAACATGCACGTGGAAGCGATCGCATTCGTACCTTGAGATGCTGGAGTTGCCGTCGGTCATCATCCAGCTGCCTCCGCTTGTTTTCAATCTCTGTCTGCTTCTTCCTCTTCTCCTGTTAATACATACACATTCTAATTACTGTGCACAAAACAGTAACACAAAGATGTGATGAGTTAAAAGAACATTGCACCATGTTCGTAATAGATTTAATTACCAAACTTATCAGGCATTAGTACTGAAACTTGAGGTATTTTATCGACACCAGTAACCAATATTTTGAATAATATCCAGTTCTGGTTGTAAATGGCAGTGCTACAAAAACTAGTTTCTGATTTCAGCAAGTCTCTATGTGTATAGGTGTATATTATTCACTTTAAATGTGAACAGCATTCTGGGAAAATCTCTGAAATGCTGATATAAAGTCAAACTCATACTAATGTTTTTGTCGCTATCAGAATAAAATATAATAGAATGTCTTCAACTGTCATTGCAAATTTGCAGTGAAATAATCAATAGTCCCCCAGTGCACTATAAATGAATACAAACTGCATAAGAAGGTAGTAGGAATTGCTAGAAGGCACTCAGGTCCAGACAGATAATTTGACAGTTCTATTATGGCTCTGGGGTAGAAGCTGTCTTTTCATCTTTTATGGACTGTTTTGCTGTTTTTCATTACTGTTTCAAGCCCTGTTTTTCCCTGCTAATATTGAAATGAAAGCTGCATTTAGTAGTTAAACAAACAAACTATTAGAGCATGTCGACTGAATGGTCAACATGCTCTCAATCTACCAAATTATCATTGGTTGGACAAATCGCTGGTGTTGCTTTCATACAGAGAAAAACACTACATAAACCTCCTGCTAAGATTAATCCATTACTTTGGGCGGCAGGAGCAACAGTTAATCCATGACCACCCCTGTGTTTTCACAACTTTGAACTCATCCAACTCAGGAGGTCTGCTACATCTAACTTATATTTAACGTTTAGGTTTACTAAATATGTATTCGGAGTGTAGCTGCATTTTGAATGGCTCAAAAGTCAAGTGTAATCTTTGCAAACAGCAGTTTGTATATCTCTACTCAAGAACCCATGTGGTTTATCATCTAAAAACAGCAGGCCAACTTGTCTGCATTACTTTTCTCAGTAGTTCTTGTGCTGGGATCACATGTTGTTATAGTTCTATTTTTGGAAACTATATGAATATTGGCAGCTGCTCTGCTCTGAGTCTGTTGTTACAATTTCAGTATAAAAAAACAGGTTAAAATGCCCCAAATGCTAGCTTTTTATGTTACTTTATACTTCATTTAGGCTAGCAGCTAGACTGCACTACATAGCTGATCGAGTTAATCTAGAGATAACATGCAGAATTTTTCCCCCTACTGTGACCAATCGATTGGTTGAAGAGTAGGCCAGATTTCAGGGAACCAAAATGTTCTTTGGTTGACTAAAGCTCAATTAATTATCCAACAACTACGCTAACAAGTTCACCATATTTGAATAGGCACCTGGATATCGTGACAGACATAACAGACGGAGAAGATTAAAGTCTAACAAAGTAAAGTCAAGCGAGATAGTGAGAGACAGGATAGACAGCAAAAGGCAGTGAGCTGTAGCTACAGCATTACCTTTTGATGTCCTCTAATGGGTGAAGGAGATGGAATCTAAAAGGTTGAGTCATTAAGACGGGCAGTAAGACCCTGACAAGCAGCAGTGATTTGTTGTTTTTACAGCCAACAGAGCACCCTGATGTGCACTCTGTATATGTGTGTGTGTCTGTGTGTGCACGAAAGAGAAAGCCAGACTTTGTGCTTCTGAGTGAGGAAAACAACTTACAGCGATGGCCTGGAGTCTCTCCTCTTGTGACACCTCAGCCATCCTGATGGAGGAGAAACAGAAGGAGGGAGTTACAACCATGTACGACCACCAGCAGTCGACATCACACACCATGACGTGTGGCTTTCTTTGACCATGGCGTTGGCACGCCGGCTGTTTCCAACCTTTCCAACGACTTCCCAGTGACTGAGGTTAAATATCTGTCTGTTTGGCACTAAATCAGTGTCTCTTTCCTGTCAGGAAGAGTCAGTGTAGGCATGCTAATGTGCAGGCAGGGCGCTGCTGGAGATTCCTGCCCTAATAGGTTCCAGACCAGAGCTCCAGGCCGGAGGATGGACGGAAGCAGAGCTGCAGCCAGGGGGGGAAAGCCGGCGACTGTTGCTCAACTGGGATGGGACAAAACTGTGGCTAAATCCTGGTCCGAAATAAAGAATCGTACCTTGAGTTTCACGTTGTTTATGTAGTAAATGGCCAAAAAATGCAATATAATGCAAGTAATAATTTAAATATCACCCCAAGACTCTAAGAACCTGAAGACATGTATGTATAATAAGGGTTTGCACATCATCTAAAGATATATGAGGTTATATAAGAGGAGTATCAACCAATTGAGATGTGTTCTGTGACAATGTTGATAGAAAATAACACTTTTATTGAGGCTTTGAAGGACAGCATCCACTGCTCAAACCATAGTCTACTCCAATTAAAGTTACTACATGTGTGCATGATGGAATATTTTGTGTAATATAGTGCAATATATGCATAAAATATGTTTAATCCTCATTTTATTTAACTCTCTAAACAGGAGATTTATCTGACAAAATTATACTTTGCTATTTTGTAGTTTCAGATCTTGTTTAGGTGTGCATAAATGTGCTATGAGGCTTAAAAAGCACATTTTTCTCTTTGATTTAAATGTCGGATCTGCACTGTTTCGACTCAATTTTTCATTTTAAAGCTGAATCCAATGAAATTCTTACACTCAAATCAAGGTTAGAGCTAAGACAATTGGTGGATCGCCCAAAATTAAGTACAATTTTAACAAGTAATCAGTCAATAAAGTTTGTTTTCAAGCACAAAAATCAAACAAATCTCATAGTTTAAGCGTTATTTTTATTCTTAACCATTGTGAACTGAAGATGTTTAGTGGGAAATTTTAATTCATTACTGAAGAGAGTGTTAGGCACATTAATTAACACTGAAAATAATCATTGGTAGCTGTCCTATTTGCGGTAATACAAATTTCTGCACAGGGACAACTAATGGCGCTTGTTCAATATTTCTAAATTTAAATCTGCGCTTAGTGTGAAACTTGACTCAGCCATGGGTGAAACTCTCACGGCCACTTGAGAAAGTTAACAGAAAAGAACAAATGATTCACAATATTAATAATAAACTTTCAGAGGGAACATGTGTCTCTATGTCCACATAAAATTCCACCTCTAACAGATATAAATCGTTTTCACTCCAGAAGCAATAACCTCTGGAAACATTACGGGGCGACGCAAATGTGATAAGCAATGTAGCCCAAGAATTAAGGCTCTTATTAAGTATAAAGTTACTGGTTTAGTATCAAATTATCAATTGTCTCTACTCCCAGAGATGAAATTGTCCTCTCTGACGCTGGCTGGAGTCTCTGGTTGCTTGTGGTGAAGCCCCTAATACTATTTTGCGGGTATGTAAAAGATAGACAGATAGGAGACGGTGCACACAAGGCAGCATTAGCAGCAGTGCAACGGTATCGCAACACATATGGGATCCTCATTTCTTCCAACTGGTCCAAACCAAATTCTTACAACACAGTTCTGACAAAACAACTTCCCACCCAAACTCCTCCGATGCCAACAAAATGTTTTAAAACCCTTTGATCGTGTCAGTACTCCTGATCAGAGTCGAGCCCCCTCCACCCCAACTGTCACGGTTTGAATTAGCTTGCATCATTTCCCCTCACAAAGCCGGGATTGTGAGGGGGAAAAAATGCAGCATGTCAACAATTCGCATAACTCCGATGTCTCACTAGCTACACATTTTGATTTCCCACACAAAGGAGTCGCAGTGCAACAACACTGGACCTTCTAAGAAAAATAAAAAGCTGCACTTCCTACAAAGCTCCAGGACTCCAGCAACAAAAAAACCCCCTCAGGCATCTATTACAGAAGGACAATCTGTAACATGCAGGCTCCCATTTATGATTTTACGACACACATACATCGAAACACTCCCTGCTCTCCCATCGAGCCACATTACCGTCACATGGAGAGCCTTCGGAGGAACAGCAAAAGCCACAATCATCTGATCACCCCCTCAAGTGCGCATTTAAACACACAGACATATTGTGCTGTTTTCTCACTTTTCCCACTCATCCAGCACAAACAAGAAGAAGGGTAAAGGTGAATTGAGAAAAATCTGGCTCGAACCAGCACATATATTGACATACACACTGATCAGCCACAACATTATGACCACCTGCCTAATAAAATGCTCTGAACCACTGGGCATGGACAAGAGGACCTCTCAGGGTGTGACACCAGGACGTTGGAAGTGGATCCTTGGGGTACTCTGGCTTGTGCAGTGGGGCCTCTGTCAATCAAACTTGTTCCACTGCATCCTGTTGATGCTTGATCAGAATGGGGTGTAGGAAGTTTGGAGGTCAGATCAACATGTTGGGCCACTGTCATGTTCCTCAACATGTTCATGATTGTTAGAATGTTTTTTCCATGTGGTGGGGTGCATTTTCCTGTGGGGATAGGCCAGTGACGTTTGGGATTTCCATTTGAATGAGGGAGTGTGCTTGTTGTGGGACAGCGTTTATTTGGGTATCCAAGTCTCATCAACATGGATGTTAAAATCCAAGGTTTTCTAGCAGAACAACACATAGTACCAATATGATCAATGTTATCCACTTCACCTGTCAGTGGTCATAATGTTGTGGCTGATTAGTGTATTATGTCATTAAGAAAACCATCCTGATCTTGTTCACGTTTACAGTGTCTTGGTGGTGTTTTACAGCCCCTTCCCATCCCTCTGGTTACAGTGGAAGGAGGGCACATCTGGGAGCTCATCTGGATCAGTTCATCAGTGGAATGAGGGCCGGCTGAACTCCGGCGTTATTAGAACATCCTGACCTGAGAAAGGTCACAGTGAGCCTCAGCAGAGACAGAGCAGGTCCAACCCGCCCACTGCTCAGCTGTGACAGGCAAGACTCGCGTAGAGACAGCAGCCACAAAAAGAACATATTAATCTGTTGATGTCAGTTACCTCTCTTGGATCCCCAAAATAAACCAGCATGCACTGCGAATTTCAACTTGCTCACTGTACTCAAAGGCTGCAAACACAAAATAAAAGCATCAAATGACCCACATCTGAGTCAGAAACGCTGTAATTTTAGCAGCTTTTCTAATCATACAATGAAATACTTTTGTGAACAAAGACCTACATGCCATGTAACTGTGAATATAGCACCTTTAAGTCAAGTTATCAAGTTAGTGAACGTTTAAGGTTACATTTAATAAACAGAAATAAAATGATGTGTCACAGCTTTGTCATTTTAAGTATGACAACTATGCATATTTTAATTAAAAATTCAGCAAAATCTTCCACCCTGGATGACCCTGTGCCAGGACGAGGCTGTAAAAACACAACTAGTGCCATTTTTCAGAGTCTGTCAAGCATAGAGTAATCACTGAAGAGACTGACTTGTACCACTATGACTGAAATGGATGTTTTTTGTGCTTGATTTCTTTTGCATCAAATTTAGTAGAGCAGAACAGGTTTAATAGCTTCACCCTCAAGATTTTGAGGGTTGTTTTTATCTACTTCAGATATAAAAATGTCATTTTTTTTTCATTCTGGAGATTATCAAATCTGATGACAAGGACAAGGAGACTTACTTTATTCCAATATTCTCCAAAGTGTCTCTTATCCCTTGAGCCTAATGCTGTTCATTTTAGCCTTACAGTTTTGCAGCTGTTACTGAGTAAATTTGGGGATGTTTTTTCATGTCAAAGTAAAAAAAAGCAAAAAGCGTACAGCTTAAAGGGTAAATTCACAAGTTAATCTTGTCTGTCAAGTCATTTCGACATCATTTTGTTCTACAACTTTAGGCTATAGATTTTATGTCCATGATAATGTTAATGCTTGGACATTTGTTCTGAGCCAGTGAACCAGAAATCAGTGTTTCAGCACTACTAAGTGGGGCTGGGTGTCCGTGGAAATTTTCTATTTAAGAGGCCAACTAACCTGACTTTACAAATATCTGACATTAAATCTTTCTCTATCCAGTGATTCACACATTTCCATGCTTCCAGGCTTTCTGTAGTAATATCATCAAGGTAATTAACCTTTAAATAAGATGATTTTTGCAGATTCAAGGGTTATACAAAGCATTATTTCTTCTCTAAAGGCTGCAGTCGAAATACTTTTAAGGTACCTTACTTTAAAGAATATGACCATGTTTTTCAGCAGCAAACCATTTCCATAGTTCCTAAAATAAGACAAACTTCTAAAACTGTGTTATATGTCTTAGCACATATGCACTGTACCAGACTTCTGCCTATATAGAATGATCTAACATCATCAAAAAGTAAGATTTAAATCAGGAACAATCTAATAAAGGAATATTTAAAGGAGTCTGACAAAGCGCTTAATGCAGGTTTCTGATGTATAGTGGATACTTCAGAGTTTGGAATTGAAAATACTGATGGAAAATACAGGCCCATATGCCTAATATTGCAAACTGTCGCAGGCAAAAATTCTAACTTGGCGAATAATGTTTACAGCAGGGGTTAAATGTCCAGATTTCTCCACCTGGAACCACCGTTCAAAACTGAATTTCAACGCTTGTCCAACCTCTAAGCAGCTGCTGCAATGAAATTTTTAAGGCGCGTCGGAAAACTCTGTTCACCTTGTTGGAACATTGCGGGCTCGTGTCCTACTGCCTCTCTCATAAATTATGGACACACAGGGAGGGAGAACGGAAAGCAGACACATAGACAGACATCTTTGGCTTGAGGAGTAATTACATTTGTGACAGAGAGAGGAAGACGTCGAGGGTTGCGGGCCTTAGCAAAGACAAATTGAGAAAGATAAATGCAATAGATCAACAGTGTCGCTCAGACTGGACCGAGACAGGAAGCGATCTTAACGGGGAGGACTTAGAGGCAAACTATGGATGTTTTTGACAATACGTCAGGGCAGGTGGATGGCAGAAGAAGTCAGGGAAACAGACTAATGACCGGCCCTATTCCCTGCTGAGTGCATTTCCAGGAACACATTAACTGCTGGTGTAGAGAGCGCCAGCATCCTCTTCTAATAGCATTGTGCTCGTGTTCCTCTGGCACCAGCAGCCACCTTGCACACTTTATCTGCACCGAAAAGCCCAAAAAGGAATCAACTTAACGTCTAGGAAGCTACACGAATAAAAACCCAGCTGGGAATCTTTGTTAGGGGATATTATGAAGGCTTAAAGACCCAGCAGATTATAAAACTCTCCTTTCGAAGATGAGAAGAATTTATTTTCCTTCCACTTCACTGGTCGGACACATCAAACTCACATTAGGTGCAGCTCTTTTTATAACATCTGCTGGTTTGGATTAATTAGATCATCACATTTTCACCTCATGCTGTTCAGTTTTTTGTACTTTTGGTGACAGAAATATCACTTTTCTAAACCTCTACATGCTGCTTTTGCAAAAGCAAGAAAGCCAGCTGACAGAATGTTATAAAAAGTTGGTTAAGAAAGACCGCATTCATTATTTACCCAGTCTGGGGGTAAAAAGGTCACCAAGTACGTGCTGTACCAATCCGTACACGGGACTGGGCTGTCTGTCGAAATCTGCCGGCAGTAGTGGCAGATGACACCAGTTCTTAACAGCGTGGGATTATCTTAAACAAACACCTGGAGTTGGACACTGCAATATACTGATTCTGATCCTGCCTCCCACGCTCACACACACACGCACACTCAGATTTATTTAAAGCTTGTATTTATATGGCAGCTGGGCTTCATTTGATAGTAAACACTTCAGTGCACAATGCCTGAACCGATCCAACACCTACGACACAGCAACCACATCGGACGCCCTTTGACATTAAACAGTGATATGACTGCATGAGACAAAGAAACACAAGAATCTTCCCAAGGGCAGTTATCAAACTAAACTGACTCACCAGAGAGAAGACTGGAGAATTTCTATATCTTGCCTATTGCCAACAAATTTAATGAAAACACCAAAGCCAAAAATGGATTGATCCGGGAAACAAGTATTTCTTGTGTAGTGAAATCGATTGAATCCCTTAAAAACTCACCTCTGTGTATCAAAAATACCCATTTATATGATTTATTCTCCATGAATATGATCTCCCCATGCCTTAAAATGGCTTAGATGTAACTCTAAACCATTGCCTTAAGTCTATACTCACCACTTTGCTGTTTGCTGCAGCCTGAGCACACCAGCTCACCAATGACACTGCTTTAAAATCACAAAACTTCCCTGTGCTCCACGATGGCAAGTTGTACTATTGGAAATTGATTTTAAAATAGAACAATGACGCGGAAAGCCTCACCCTGCAACATAACAGGATTGGATCCCTGGGTTTGTGTCATCGGTACATTTTTAAGGTGGAACTGTTTGGCCATGGTGTTGACAGTTTTTTTTGCTCATGTTGTGTCTTTCAGCATATAAAAAAACATCATATGGACATGCAAACAAGGTAAAAAACAACTGGATTTTCACTTTCAGGGTGCTTAACGCCCGACATAGTGCATTTTCTGCAAGACAGACATACAATATTGTCCAAAAACTATTAAAGGCACATCCATGAACCAACTTTTTGCATTGTCTGACATGCACATATGCACCATCCTGTAGCTTTAAAGACCCACTAGCACACTAAACACACCACTGAAAATAATCCACATTACATGCATGATGTACCCGTGCATGAATACTTGAAGAGAACCCTAATTTGAAGTGTCTGCGCTCTACATCTTGTATGTGAGGAAACGCTGGAGGATTATGGAGTAGCTGGATACCGTCTTGTTAACCAAAGTCGGACAGCTAGGCCAAAAAAGTGGAAAAACAGATGCGAACAGGAAAGATACCGAGATGAATCTTGTCATATTTTTTCCTTATCTCTGCTCATTAATGGCATGTGGCAGCTCAATTTCACAGAGAAGCTGCAGCAAATAAATGAGAAAACACTGGCGTTTCTAACGATTCCAGTTATAGAAAGCTTCCGTGCACACTCGAATAAACTATTTCCATAAGAGCCCCTTCTTGCCCTCTGAGAAAGAAATGTGTTCAGTCAGGTGGTAATTCATAACAGCGAGAACCTTTTAACTGATATTATGCAGCTATAGTGAAACTCCACAGCAAACACACGGTCACAGCCATAAAAATGAACTCCTGAGTTGAAATGAGTTGAAATGGAAAGACAGAATATGATACAAGGGAAGGTGAAGCTAAATACTGAGATCAGTACAGTAGATGTGAGTAAGATGGTCAATTCTGCTATTTCTGAATGAAAATGAATGAAAAATCACGGACATGAGCACGGCCACACACACAAAATACCACAAAATGCTTCCTCTTCAGAAAGAAGGATCGTGAAAATGACTCTTGAGCTTAATGGCCCATGCCCTGCATTAAAAAACTGAGAGTCTGGAAGAGGAAACTAATCTCAAATCCCCTTCACACTGACTGTGTTGGAGTGCCATTTCTTTCTCCTTCTCCATACTCCCCACTTCCACGGCTTCCTTCCTTCAGGCCAAAAGAGCACAGGGGACAACAATAACCCTCCTCCCTGCCTTTCGACCCAAAACCACACACAGATACACACACGACTTCACCACCACCGCCACCACCAGCAGCTCGGCATCCTTCTATCTGAGGCCTCAGATTGTGATGAACATAAACAGCGCGGTGCCAATAAAAACCGGAGGAAGTCCGCTGAGGTCACATGTTAGTATTTCAGGGTCAGAGGGTAAAACTCCCTTTCCCCCTCGAGGTCGCCCATAAATAACAGCTCTGTCACTGCAGAAGAGAGCGGAATACTGTGCAATATCTACAGTGAGAGGACAAACGAGAAGCCGCACAGACACCGAGACACATGAGAACAGAGAGTCGGCTCTGGCATGTCCAGGAACACTACAATGAATGAACTGACTTTGAATCTGCGTGTCAGGATTTTTAAAATTAATTAATTGGCATTGTCCCAAATATCTGTATCGATATTTTAAAAGACCGATTATTGATAAACTAAATGTGGTTCAGGTCCGATGCAGCCACCCTTTAGTCTCAGAAATGTCTTTCAATTAGAGACTGCACACTCTCGGCTAGGGCTATGCTAACGGCTAGCGGTTAGGTTAGAAGACAGCCACAGATTACCTTAACAATAACTAATAATGCTTCAAGATATAGGCCTTAGTGGGCAATAAAAATGATAGAAAGATTAAGAAAATAAAGAAGAACTGCAGGAGACAGACTGATCAATCTCAGTCGATCCCACATAAACAGAGCAGGGCATCCTAATTTAATCACTCCTATTTCTATTTTACACATTCAGTTACAGTCAACCTTATTAATGAAGACGCTTAATTATGAATAGCAGGTTCTCTGCTATCACATGCTGTTAAACATTACATTTAATGTATATCAGTTCCAAATGTCTGTTATTCTTGATCACCAATAATCTACATCGGTATCGGCCATAAATCGGCCCATATCGGCCGAACCCTACTTCAGATCAGTATCTTTTTCTACCATCCCTTCTTACGAAATGCCAAGTCTTTCAAACTCTACCACAAGTTTGACAAATAGCCATCAAACATTTCTTGGTCAAAATACCCTTCAGAACTTTTTCGACTCCATCACCCAGTATTTGTAACTTTCTGAAACTGACAAGCAAACGACCGCGCCTGCTTTTGAAAGCAGTCGGCCATGAGAGCAGAGGTGTGAAATTGGCTACGGCTTCAAGGAAAGTATGTTTTTACAAATCATAAAATTGATTCTCGGTCCACCGCCTTCTTCCGCTTTATGATTTCCCCCTTTTTCCCTCTGATGACCAGCTTGTCAGTGCGCCTTAAAGAGCAGCCATAAAGCCGGAGATGCACTTAGGCAAAAGTAGTCGGTAGATATATCACGTCTGATGTGGCAATGCCTGCTCCAAATGGACAGAATCAAAGGTGAAAGATGAAAAGTCTGCCATTCTAAAGAGGAGTGGGACCATGATATTTATCCAACTATGGGTATAAGGCCAGCATTTATAGTGGCATCTTTACAGAGAGGCTCAACTCCAGCCTATTTTCTGATCTTCACACAGCTTTAGCCTTTCCTTCTACCTTCCCATCGGCTCCTAATGTGCCTAAAAATCTTCCCGACAACCATTTTCTTCTGCTGTCTCTTCTGCATCCCCTCCAACCACACTGACCTGAGGTGACGTCTCCTCCCGCCGTCTCCTTTCCCTGGATTTCTCTTCATCATCTTGCTTCACGCCCGCATTTCCTCACTTGACCACTCCCGACCTTCATTACTTCTGCAAGAGTAAACCTTTACACTGCGAATCTGTCGAGCCGCGGTCTTTGCTTGTTAATATTTATACATCCAGGGAACGCGTGCTGAGTCCACAGCTCTTGTGACACTTTATCGATCCCAGTGTTTTGATTGCAGCCCCTGCGTGGAGGTCAGAACACGGGTTCAGCTTGTAGACGGTAGAAACACATAGCGTCTTTGATGTCACTGATAGTTGGGTGATGGGGAGACTGGAGGTGGGTTCACTGGATAGAAAATTCTAATTTGGGCAGGGTGGAGAGGCAAACACCATGACACAGTGATATAAAGGTGTTTTGCTCTATATCTGGAAAGTGTTTTGTGTTTAGAAGGAGCAAAGACAACATGGTAGTGGCAAGATGTAGACGTTTCCAAGTTCCATCCATCCATTATCTATACACCGCTTAATCCTCTGTAGGGTCACGGGGGGGCTGGAGTCTATCCCAGCCGACTCAGCAAAGGTAGGGGACACCCTGGACAGGTCGCCAGTCTATCGCAGGGCTACGTAGAAGTTTCCAAGTTTTCTACCATTATTACACAAAGGCCTATAATAACAATAATAAAACAACAGGGTGCGCACAAGTATTCCAATCTCAAAATTATAATCCAGATACCACTACAACGATGGAATATTTGGATCTTTGGGTCCAGCCCTACTGACATGTGGTCTAACTAGTTTGCCTCTAACCTCATTCACTTCGGTCGAACACTATTAACTCATGGGCTAACTAGCTAGCTAATAGACACAAAGGTCCATAACAACAACAATAAATAACAATAATAAAAATACAATCGAATTGCAAAAAAGAGGCACGATTGGGGCTGAAACAGTTTCTTGAGAAAGTCACTTACTAAAAACAACAAGGGGTGACGAGAAAATAAGCTGAAAAGCACGGGCATGTCCAGATCACATTTGGAAATGAATTGACAGTTTCTGTAGAGCTGTAGAAGCTTACTATTTACTAGCGTAGCAATACTGACAAGCAGAGTCTTCTGGATTAGTCTTCAGAGACTTCTATGAGGCTGACGGACTGCAGGCCAGCAAACAAGTGGTAAATTAAACTGGGAATGTCATATTTTTGTCTGACATCCATCCAACAAATGTAAAAAAGAATCAGGCATAGAGTTATACAGATACTAATCAGGTAACTGAGATTAGCCTTGATCCCGTTCTTAGGATCGGACTAAGGACTTTCCTAATAAAGGAATATCATTGCTAGATGAGACGAAGGCTAGTAAAGTGCAGAGTTAAATACACCAACCTTCAGATTCTGTGGACAAGCAGCATACAACTGAAGCTGCGTTAGCTATGATGCTAGTTAGCAGTGTGGAGCAACTAACGGTAATTCAGCTACAAGCAATTATATAAATACAGACATACAAATTATATGAATACTAAGCAGTATTTGTCTGACTTACTGCTTGACTAGTTTGTCGCCAACCTCATTAACTTTGGTTGAACACTGTCAATTCGTGGGCTAACTAGATTAGCCAACTGCTAACAATGCCACAGATTATTTTTTTGTATTCCTGCCAAATTCCAACAGATGTTTTCAAAGCAACCATGAAGGATATTTTATGTAAGAATTTAGATTTTCTAAAAATGAGCCAACATATCTTTAATTAAGATACTTCTGTTATTTTCTTTTCTGTATATTATTATTGCACTTTAAAAGCAGTTGATTACTCCATTAATTGACGGACTATTCAGTAGAATATAGTAACTATTTTTCAGAATATATATTTCTAAAATAAGTAATACCTTCCCAAACTGCAACCATTTGCTGATAAATCATTTGGCAGAGGATTAATCACCTAAAACACAACATATCCACCTGTTCCAAAAAACATTTGGAAACTTGGCAGTGAATATTTTCATGTTTTGGACTGTAGGTTGAACAAAACAGCTGGCAAAAACTGGCTGGCAGTTTTTTTTCCATCTATTTTCTGGCATTTTTCAGACAAAAATGACTAATTGAGGCAAAAAGGCAGATTAACTGGTAATGAAACTGATTTAAAATGCAGCCCTGCTATGAAGCATGGCACTTTTCAGTTTAGGCTGTTGCTTGGTTTCCCGACAAAACATCAGCTTCTCGAGGAAACGAGCTTGAATCTTGGTGTTGTGGACAAAGGGTCAGTCTCTCTGGATTGTGGAATGGGGAAACTATTACATGATTGTTACAAAAATGCCACGAATGCCAGTTAGTGCCACTCACTACCTAATGCGTAAAGGTATTCCATAAAGTTAGGAGAGCACTAGAGTGAATACAGGATAGAAAAGGAGCTCTAATTATTGATTTCTACCTCAAGTCTTTTTGCAAAAACAATGTTACAGCATTAGCATGAACATGACCTGCTGACAGCACTGCTTTTATGTCTGGAGGCAACCAATTTCCATAGTGGACCATCTCCTGTGTCCCGGTTTGCTCTCTTTGCTTCTCTGGTCAATCAGCAATTTCTATACATCCGGAAGCTTATGGACCTGCATTATTGGAGCAGCCTCTCAGTGTTAACGCAGGAACCATTAGGCCTAATAGGTACCTTCCTACATGGCAAGATCCCAATCCCCACTTAAGGCTCTCAAGAGGATCAGGAATTGTTTATACAAAGTATGTTTGTCCAATATCAGCCTGTGCAATCTCTTTAGGGATTTAAAAAAAAGTCATCACTTGCAAGGGGACAAGGCCTGATATTCATTCTCTTTCTTCCTTTAAAACCAAATGTTCAGGTTATCCACAGTGCAAAGAGATGGATGATCCCCCCCACCGTCCACCGCTTATCAATAGCGCTTTTGATATTATCTTTGCAGCAACACTGATGATCGTCATATGAGCGCGTGGGTGTGTGCATGCTTTGGGGCGGCAGACACAAGAAACACACGGAAAAACACATGCCGCCGAGCCCATTTCCCCCTTGAGATTAAAAAAGACTTAGCGGCTAAAAATGACAGTTTATCAGAAGACCGACTATCTGCTGGGAAGAGAATGAAAAAAAACAAATCCTCTCTTGCCTTATCTGTCATGACAAAGCAGCAAGGAGGGGGGGCTGTAATGAGATAGTCAGAGCAAAAAAGAAAAAAGAAAAAAGAAAAAGTGACTATCCAGGAGGAAAAGAGAATGCAGAGATTAATAGAAGGAGAAAAAATATCAGAGACAAAAAGGGCAAGGTGGATTGCAGTGCGTTATCTAATAATATCTCCCATCTCTGCTATCCAGCCAGATGTTACTTCTTATCACTTTGTTTGCTGAGCAAGCTTTCACTTCCACTTCCTCTTTTTACCCCACAATACAGTAACTGTGAGGGCTTTTGTAATGCAAGTCATTCATTTTCCCTGACTAGCTTACTGATCTGATTTTATAACCACCGCATAAATGGTTTCTTAATGACAGCAAGGTCAGTGAGGGTAATTAGCAATATCCATCACTCTGGGGCTACTCGCTCAGGGCAGGATGTGAACCCACGAGAGGCCTCTGTCCTCTTGTAGTGATGCTGTACCAACCAGTGTTTGCCACAGAAATTCAAACAAATTTCAACCCTGCAGCTGTGATGTTAAATCTCAAACAACAGATCAGCTACCGCCACATTCATATAAAAACCAATAGAAATGTGATCAAACTTGCATTACCTGACCTTCTTGGCTACAAATTGCTTGAGACACACTATTACCTATCAACTGAAATGATGAATATGTAAACAAACAGTCACATCTTCAGTCTTCTATTAGGCCTGTCTATGCTGACTTGGCTCTACAGGGAAGGTTTATAGCAACAAGTCGCTAAATTCTGCCCATCCAGAGTTTAGTGTTGGGCTGTACATTGTAAAAAAGAAAAAATCTGTAATAAAACAGCAAATATGTGGCAGCAAAGGAAGCCAAAAAATAAAACAACAGTAGAATACTGTATCTTTCCAAAACTGTAAAAAGAATAGTAAATATCTGTAAAATAATCATATTTTTAACTTATTTGATTACAGTACAGCTGTGTAATTTGTAAAAAAAATACTAATTTTTCATGAGGACATTATGTACAGTCTTTTTCTTACAATTAACATGTAAATGAGTACTTTTCAAGTACTCATTTACAAGTTGTTATCTGTGATTTAACAAACAAATCTGTAAAATAACAGTTCAAAGAATCAGTCCTACATATTTATATTTTTTTCTTTTAAATGACAACAATTATCTGTAAAGTAATGACATTTTTTTGCTGGTGTAATTACAGCAAAACATAGCAGAAATTTACAGTCAAACATTGTAAAAGAACAAATTACTGTTCGTAAAATTATGCACATTACACTTTTGACATGTTTTCTTTATGGTTAACATGCAAATTAACACTTTTTTCTTTGATTTTACAAGATATGATCTGTAATTAAACAAAACGCGGAAAATATAAAAATAACAGTAAAATATTCCCAAAAATGACCGTTAGGAACTGTTAAAAAAAAGTTTGGGAAAAATACCTGTGCTACTGTGATTTCATTTGCTATACAATTTTTTTAAAGTAAGGCTTCAGTCTAGTTTCCACTGTGAGAAAGACGAAAACATGTGATGGAGCATTGTTATCTCATGAAACGTGTGGCAGGAATCTGTAAAACCACTGACATGACAGTTTGAAGCCCATGTCACACACGCTGCACGATGTATATCCAGAACTGCAGCCTCTGCATTTTGCTAATAGTATTATTCCAAATTTTAAGCTGATGAGAACTAAACTGTGGTAAGCCAAAACAACGAGCTGAATGACACTAAGATGAGCTGAGTTGACTGATGATCTGTGTGGATTTTTCACTTTAAGCAACTTCTTTCATATACTAACAGTCATGTGGACATTAGTAAATCTGAAGATGCTGATTTTAGGCACTCTGGGTCGGAGCAGTCGGCCCAAAGAGTTTCCTGAAGGGCACTTTGTTTGTAGTTAGCTGGAAGTAAAGACGGTCACTCCCTCACTCACATTTCACATCATTTTTCACTAAGAGTCCGTGAACAGGACTGAATGACCTTCCAACAACCGGCCCCCATTTCCCTCCTATCTAAATTAGTGAAAGCAGATCCATCCCAGCGCCAAGCCCGCCAGGCCAGGAGACAGTCACCACAACGCACACACACACACACACAAACACACACACACAATCCTTCTATTTGTTTCCCCTCGACACATTCAAACTGACTGACCACTGAACTAAAAATGTGCACACACAAGGTTTCACCAGCGTACAAAGACAGAAATGTGGCCGTCCACAGTCATGATGCCAGATGATGGTTGGGTGGACAAGACAAGTGCTGTCAGCTCCACTGGGAGTTGCTGACACAACACAGAGCAGCCAGCCGGATATAGACCCTCAGCTCGCATTCGGCCCGACTGAGGCCTTTGGTGGACTTAACATGTCACGCTCATACAATAAAATGACAGAACGGACAACAAACAGAGGCAGAGATGTGCCGCTAATAAGCTAAATCCTAAACCTCTTTTTAGATTTGCACCAGTGCAAAGAACTCAAGTCTAATCTTTTATAATGTGCCTTAAGGGACTTGTTGTGGTAATATTGCCCAGAATATCTTTATTATTTCTGCTCTTTATTTTATGCTCAAATCTGCATTTTGTATTATTGTGTATTTGCTAATATCCAGTTAAAGATTTTCACTTTATCGGACACTGAAGACTACTTTTTTTATTATATAACAAACATGAAAAGAGACTCTCAGGACTTGAAATTGATTCATTTAGACTCCTTTTCAACATCAAGACCCTGATGGATGACATGACAAACGGATGTGCAGGCTTAATATCACTCTACACGGAACTATAAGCATTTCAGCTGAATGGCATGCCAAAAAAAATCATATTACGGTTATTTTACTGCGGTATGTGTCACAATTTTAGTGGGAATGGTCATTTTTACAACTTATTTCTACTAAAAACAATCTTTAAACATTTCTTTGGTTTTAGCTGAGGTCTCTACCAAACAAGCGTGCTTCCTTAGTCTGCAAAATGTGTTTTTTTAAACTTTAAGCCATCTCTGTAGCCCCATAATGCCACTTTTAAAATGGCATATTATGACATATTTCACCTTTATCAGTGCTACCTACGCTTTGGGTACTGCACCTGTCCATAACAATCCGATTTGCAATTTCAAAACAAGTATGCTGTGTTCAGATCTGCGATTTGTGCTATCGTGTATTTGCTAATAGCCGAAGCTAAACTTTCCCTACATTGATTGGACAATGAGGACTAACGTTCATTATGTAGCCAGCATGCAAGCAGGCTCTTAGGGATTGAAATCGAATCGTTTTGGCGCCTTTTCAACATCAACACTCTGAAGGTTGACATTACAAGTGGATTTCAGAAGTTGTAATGGGAGAAGGGCTGATCGCTTTCAATACACATTTTCCCAGCATTTCCAGCATTTCCAGCAAGACTGCGATCTCAGTTGTTTTGACTGTATAATGTGACTGTGCAATGTGAAAAAATACTGGAATTTTCACCAGCTTACTTGAATAACGCTTCTCGGAAAGAATTAATCATTCTTAGAAAGACTGGAGTGACTTTGTAGGGACGCACATCTGCATCTAAAACACTGGTATAACACTGGCAACAGTTTTTTTGCTTTAAATCGCATTCAAATCTGTCTTTGCACACGTCGTACAGAGCTTTGTGGCGCCGGTTTACAATGGCTGAAACAAATTAACCCTTGTGTTGTCGCAACAACGGCTGCCGACATATGACCTGTTTTTGGTCAATGTCATCATCTGATGTTGTGTTTTTCTGCAACTACAACTTCCTTTTCAGTGTTTCTCTCGAGTTCCTCACTCACTCATTTTGCTGATTACATGTGGAACCTGCATGTCAACAAACTGTGTCTTGTAATTAAAGTTTCAAATAAACACTGTACGTCCGAGAACCCTTAAATTGGAGTAAATTCTGGGCAATTAGACAAACTTTTCGTGTAAGTTTTCATTCAACCATTATGCAGTGAATACTGTCGGACTTTATTCTACATGTCTCATTTAAAAATCCCCCCAATATACACTGTGCTAACTAAAGTCTGTAAAAAGAAAAAACTTAAATTCTGCACTCAGCGCAACAGAGAAACTAACTCAGCTGTGACCAACAGTCTCTTGAGGAAAATTCAAGGACTTTTTGTCTGAACTGCAGGTTGTGTTTAAAAAGCGCAGATAGCAGATGCATTAAAATGTAAGTATTAAAATATCTTATCATCTACACTGATCAGACGTAACATTAAGACCACCTTCCTCATATTGTGTTGGTCCCCCTTATGTGCTCAAAAATGTTCTGAACCATTGGACATGGACAAGAGGACCTCTCAGGGTGTCCTATGGGGTCTGGAACCAGGATGTTGACAGTGGATCCTTTGGGTACTCTGGCTTGTACAGTGGAGCCTCTGTCAATCAAACTTGTTCCACTGCGTCCTGTTGATGCTTGATCAGAATGGGATGTAGGAAGTTTGGAGGTCAAATCAACATGTTGGGCCATTGTCATGTTCCTCAACATGTTCCTGATTGTTCGGTGTTGTGCCATGTGGTGGGGTGCATTTTTCTGCGGGGGTAGGCCAGTGACACTTGGGTTTTCGATTTGCATATGGGAGTCTGTTTATTTGGGTGTCTAAGTCTCATCAACACGGATGTCAAAATCCAAGGTTTTCCAGTAGAACGACACATAGTACCAATATGATCAATGTTATTCACTTCACCTGTCACTGGTCAGAATGTTATGGCTGATCGGTGTATTTCCAGTATTGGGGAAACCTGTGGACACTAAGACAAATGTTGTACATGCTGATTCCAGTGTTTTGAATTGCTTTGATTGTTTTATTTTGCTAAAATGGAAACTTTTACATCACAATGCCGATGCGGAAACGATATACCGTGCAGCCCTCGTTTCTAGGAATCGAACAGGTGTCCCTTTATCTATCCTGCTGAATCTGACAGAGCGTTTATCTCAGCTGCTTGGAAATATAAAGGGTGCGTTGTGTTGACGGAATCATGCAATTTCTAGTCTTGTCAACAACAGTCAGTTTTTTCTTTCCACAGGGCAGAAACCCAGGAAAGAAACAATGGACGCAAGACCAAACAAAAACACACTCTTTGTCTGGTTGTCTGGTTGTGGCTTTACCTGCTGTGATCAAACATGATTGCAAAAACAGAGAATAAAATTGATGACATTGTTCTATTCAGGGACAGGAATAGAAACACACACACACACACACACACACATAGAAGCCTACGTGATATTCTGAGAGGATGGAGATATGAACCAGTGGCAACCTGAGCTGGAAATGAATTTTTACACCAGAGTGTTTGGGATGCACACACAGTCATCCTCCGGTCCACTGCTCAGTGTAAATTCCACCCTGGAGTATGTAATGGCTAGAGGTTTATCATGCTCATGCGCGCCATGTTGGAGCTCACATCACAACACACAGAATACCCTGTTACTCTCCTCCTCCTTCTCTCCTCCACAACCAGTCAGCATCTCCTAGCGCACCGTTGGCGCCACTGGTACAAAAAAAAAAACACCGTCAAGGAGCACAAAAACACTGAAACCTCTCTCCAGATCGATATTACATGATGGATCACCAAAGCTGTGCGCGTAAACATGTCGTCCCGTTACACCTGTCGGCCGTATCATGCCTTTGTAAGTGCAGTACTGTATAGAAAAGGGGCCCTCTAGGCATGCAAGAGAGGATGACATGACATAATAATGCAGAGATCCTCCAATTCTCTCCCCTCTTAGATCAGCCAGTTGCGCGCAACGTTATTTGGATTGTGTCCCTTGAAGGATGCTGCGCCTCTTGTGACTTCTTCCTAAACGCAAACCCCGGTGTTTACAGTAACGGATCACACCAGCACCGAAAGACACCAGCCAGCATGTCTCCTATTTTTCCCTCCTAGAATCTCAT
The DNA here is from genome assembly GCA_024666655.1 of Dascyllus trimaculatus. Classification (NCBI taxonomy): domain Eukaryota; kingdom Metazoa; phylum Chordata; class Actinopteri; family Pomacentridae; genus Dascyllus; species Dascyllus trimaculatus. The sequence goes on along the minus strand of CM045462.1, from coordinate 20,879,753 downwards.
CTCCTCTGTCCCGCTAATGTCATCTCCCCTCTCCTGTCGAGAGAGAGAGAGAGAAAAAAAGGATGCTGCCAAGCTCAAATGTTCCGCCGCTGCACAACCAGCTGCTGGACAAATCACCAAAAAGCAGGTCAGGCACAGGAAAGAGGAAAAAAAACACACACACACACAAGCAGTAGAAATCACGACTTACTCAGTTGCAGATTTTGCTTCCTTCCCGCCGCAGACGTCTTCCAAAAACGAGGTGTTGTTTATTTCTGAGCGTCAATTCGGGAATACTCTAACACCCCTCTTCCTCTCCTCCTCCTCCTCCTCCTCCTCCTCCCTCTCCTCCTCTTCCCTCTCCTCCTCCTCTTCTTCTTCTTCTTCTTTTGGCTGGCACCCCTTCTGTTATTATCGCCGAGGTGATGCCGCGGCCAGCTTCTTGCGCGCAATAACACGGACCGTCCCCTCGAAAAGCGAGAAAAAGACGCACGACGCGCGACTCTGGCACCGCGGAGATCTCACGGGCTGTGGGGCGTCGTCTGAAGCAGGTTGTTAGTCTAGTTAGCGTGGAGGGAGAGAGAGAGAGAGGGAGTCAGAGTGGTATGTGGAGGGGAGTGCAGAGGGGAAAAGGATACGCCTCCCTGCCTTGTGGAGATAAAGGGGGCCCTGGCTGCTGCTGCTGCCGCACGTTGACTGAGATACGCGTCCTCCTCCTCCTCTCCAAAAAAACAGAAAGAAAAAAAAAAACTGGCTCTCCTCCAGACTGATCATATGACGCGCAGGAGAACCAGGCTGTCTGCTATCAGGGCTGCTTCGAGTACGTGCAGCCTAGAAATGGGATGAAATCCAGCGTTTTCTGCCAGAGGAGAAAGCGCCATTCTTCTCCGTTCCACTGCCCCACTTCTCCATCTAGTGGCGGACAGGCTCAATGTCAAGGCTCCTTAAAATAAAGTGATTTCATTCTGTTACATAAATAACCTCCGGCTCTGAAGGATGAATGGCTTTGCAGCCTCTAGCAATGAACTAAGCTTTCTCCATCTGTTATTCTAATCGAGTCTAAATCACATTGGATTCATATATTTAAGCTCTCTCCTGCTTCCTTTCTTTTTTTTTTTGGTCTGACCCTAATTATTCTTTCACATCTGCATCCTCACATCATCCAAAATCTGGTGCACCTGCACCCAACATCCAGCAGGTGGTGATAGAGTTACAGACATGCTGCTTTCTGCAAAGCCACTGATCAGACAGTTAGACCACAACATACACTGATCAGGCATAACATTATGACCACCTGCCTAATACTGTGTTGGTCCCCTTATGTGATCAAAAATGCTCTGAACCACTGTGGACATGGACAAGAGGACCTCTCAGGGTGTCCTATGGGGTCTGGAACCAGGACATTGGCAGTGGATCCTTTGGGTGCTCTGGCTTGTGCAGTGGGGCCTCTGTCCATCAAACTTGTTCCACTGCATCCTGTTGATGCATGATCAGAATGGGATGTAGGAAGTTTAGAGGTCAAATAAACATGTTGCGCCATTGTCATGTTCCTGATTATTTGATGTTTTTTCCATGTGGTGGGGTGCATTTTCCTGCAGGGGGTAGGCCAGTGACATATTGGATTTCCATTTGCATGAGGGAGTGTGTTTGTTGTGGGAGAATGTTTATTTGGGTGTCTAAGTCTCATCAACATGGATGTTAAAATCCAAGGTTTTCCAGCAGAACAGTACATAGTACCAATAAGATCAATGTTATTCACTTCACCTGTCAGTGGTCAGAATGTTGTGGCTGAACGGTGTATACATATTTTTCAGCGTAAAAGAAGACTGGTTTGCATGAAAAAAGACAAACATGTATTTATCTGTTACAGAATATATAAGTATTCTCTATACTGAGTTGTAAATTTGCTTAGGTGAGGATAAAATACACTTTTTTAGCTTATATATACACAAATTAAGGGGCAAAGCTATTATAATATGACACAAATGGTTGTTTGAAATGGTTTTCTGTCATATGAATGTCAAACTATTAATTTTGGTTGCACAACATTGCCCTTTGCACATCATATTCCTGTCAATACCTACAAGTTAGGGCCTTACAAACTGGAACACTCACCCTCTAGTAAGTTATATTTAATTAGTTGCATGTCTAAAGGTAGAAGAAGCACTTAGATCTTGAGTAAAAGTACCAAGATCATGACTTTCACTGTTCCAAGTGAAAGTCATGCGTTCAAAAGTATAAGCAACCTCTCTGGTGTTTTCTAACCCCTAAAACTCATTTGTGCGTTTTAAAGTTACGTATTTAGAAGTTTTTTTCCCATCTAAATAACCCATTCCTTCCTTTAAATGGCTCGGATGCAACTCCATGCATTCTACTAGAATGCGTGCAGCAGCTCAAGCACACCAGCTCACCTCTGACTCAAACCCTGTTAAACCTTTACGCTACACAATGGCAAAATGTAGTATTGTAGCCTAAATCTTCAGAAACCTATTCTGAATAAAAATAATGATTCGGGAAAACCCCGTCCTGCATAGAGACATAATCGGCTCCTTATATTGGTTAGACCTACGAGGGCACTTCAAAAAGTTGTCGGCCTCGGTACGAAAACACCTGTGCTGAAAAGACTGTTCTCGCATTATTTTTCAGCATAGTCTCCTTTGACTTCCATGCACTTGGCTCACTGATGCTCAAGCTGCACTATCCCTTCGTGGTAAAAGGTCACATCTCGAGGATCCACATACTCCTCAGCAGCATGCGTGACGTCTTCATCAGTCTGAAAATGCCAGGTCAGGTGAGCAAAGTTCACGGGGCAGCAGTTCAAAGCCACACTTAGCTGCTTCTGTCACCTGTACTGTGTAGACGGGCGTATTGCACTTAAGTTTTTGGGGACAGTCATATTATGCTTTATAGTCAACAGTTGTATGCCCCAAAAAGGTAGTTATGCCCCTTGTTATGTTCTGAAGTACCATCATGAACCTTAGTAGTCTTCGTGTTCGAGGCTATCACTGAAAGGTGGAAATGCTCAGCCATGTCATTGCTTATTACGCTTCGATTTTACAGCATATAAAAACAACACATGGATATATAAACAATCTTAAAAGCCTTTAAAGCATTTAAATGACCAAAACAAGGTATTAATTATGCAGAAAGGCATTTTTCAGAGTAATGTGTACAACTGGATTACAATTACTGACGCACTAGTGTGTTCATCACTCTGATACTGGAGCTGGTGACGGTGATTTACCGAATTTATGGGATCAGTAAAGTTTAATCTCACTACTTTACTTTATCTACATAGTAAGAGTTGTCAGACAAATGTAGTAAAAAGCAGATTTTATCCCTCTGAATTATAGTGGACTGAAAGTATAAAGCAGCATTGTACTTATGCATAGTGCTTGAAAAAATGTTTTCCACCAGACCTCTGCTAGTCTAGATTAAAACTGAACTAAAGGTAAGAAGTAAAATGTTATTTAGAAATTCAGGTTGTTTATTGTTGGGATCCTGCTTAGGTTCCAACATGGGCTAAATCAGGTTGCAGGTCTAAACTTGGGGAAATGATGCTGGAATAATGACTTTGCATGCTTGGTTATTAGCCCTCAATACAGTGTATAAGCTGCTGGTTTTGGGAAAGATCGAACATTTTGCTGTCTACACCTTTACTGCCATGCAAGAAAGTGGAAAAATAGGACTGATATTCTGAGCACAACCACCTGCAAGTGTAATTATGTCAAGTTATTTTGGGTAGATCCGCCATTGTGATCACATTTCTGGAAGCCGGCATGCTCACGTCTGGGTTCACCTTTCAGAATTTGGAAGAAAGACTTGTAAGGGGGATCAGATTGTGGTGTATTGTCTGGGGGACTTAGACGAAGGTGTGGAAACAGGGAAGCGGCTGAGCAGATTTAGGCGCGGGCGAGGGAGAATAAGACGGACTTTAACCCATTCCGAGCCAACAAACGCCTCGGTTTCTCTGTCTCACTTCATGCACATCACATCTCCTCAGTTTTTTTACTCCCTCGAGCCATTTTTTACATACAAACACAACTACATGCAGGAGCAGGAGGTTTGGAAAAGAAACAGCCTCCCTTTTGGTGTGTGTGTGTGTGTGTCTGTCATGACATCATGATAAACACTGCTGACAGATGAGGGTCAGGCATGTTTTGATGGTGACGTCTCCAAAAAAAAAAAAAAACCTCTCTCCTCGACAAACAGAAACAACAAAGGGAGTCTTGAATTGATACGGGAGTTTCACGGACGACAACATTTTTACGTGACGGGAAACCAAAGAAAAATGGCGGCTATGCGAGCATGTATGCGAACACGCGAGCGCTTTCTTATCTCGTGTGTTTACGCAGATGTACTTTGTGTATTTGTGTGCACGCTCGGAGTGACTGGGAGCCCCCACAGCCCTGGAGGCCAGCTCAGCACTTGGCTTCTTATCTCGCTCTCAGAACCTTGGTCATGAATAAACATTGCCAGAATCAAAAAAAAAAAAAAAAATTACCCAAAATGAAAATAACTGAATTTTGGAGGAGGCGGGTGGAAATCCACAGCAGGAGAGAAGTGAATGGATAAGAGAGTGAGTGAGTGTGTGAGAGAGGGATTGAGCTGAAAGGCAGATTGAGGCCTTGGGGGGTGGAAGTATAAAGAGTTCCCTGCATCCTGGAATACCGTCAGTGCACTGGGCCAGAAAAACGCCAAGATGTTTCACTTTCCCCCCCCTTTTTTTTTTGCTTTGTGCATCTTCCATCTCACTGTCGGCTTTACAATGCCAAATTGTGGGCCACTGTAGATTGTTTTTGTGTTCTCCTACGCCGTTGTTGCCAGCGTTTGTGGGTGTCTGTGTGTGGGAGCCGGAGAATTTTTTGAACTTTTTTTCCGCCGCTCTGCTTTGTAATGAGCCGCTTCGCCGAAGTACATCAAAAAGATAATGTTGCTATTTAACCCTTTTTACCTCGTCTCTGTCTAATTCCCCTCGTCCTTCTTTTCTTCCCTCCATCCTCCTGTCTCAGTTCTCTTTGTATTCGTCCCCATGGCGGCGGAATACTGCCACCAAACCAGACATGAATAATGAAGCTTTTGCTCCCAGTTTGAATCCTTCTTTTTTTTTTTAACTACCATCCTCATAATTTGGCTGTCCTTTTAAATATGCACACAAATGCACATCAGCCTGCTGCTGCCGTAAATCCACAGGAGAATAATGAGGGTCATGCAATGGAAATGTGCGAACGAATGTGTTGGCCCCATTATAAGGCGCCATCATTAGTTACACACCGACTGTCACTGTCCCATCACTGCAGACACCCACACTCTTGTCATGTTTGTCTCAAGGCGCTGCAACTGTATTCCTATTTTCTTGTTTTTTCCCCTCTTTCTCGGTATCTGTCTGTCTGTCTGTCTCTCACACACTCCATCACTGTGATCCCCTCCCCTTTGGTGGCAGATCAAGCTGGCATCAGATGTGACAAAGTGTTAATCGGTGGCTGTTATGCAGGTCAGCGAGTGCTGTGGCGAAGCCAGCGATCCATTCTTAGGCTCGACTGGGAGTCACAGTGGAGTGACAGCTCTTTTATTTTCGCCCATGAAGTCATCCGAAACCGAAAAAGAAACCTTTTCTCTGTCCGAATCATTTAGCCATCTCTGTTTTTTTGCCTTCCTTTTCTTTTATCTAACTGCCTCCTTGCACCAGGCCTTTATCCGATCCTGTTTTTTTTGGTTTTCTCTCCTTTGCATTTAAGTCTGTTTCCTCATTTATCTTTATTTTAGCTTCCCTACCCTCATTGCCTTCAGTGTGTCCCTTCTTTACCTTATTTCATCTACTTCCTTGTGCATTGTTTGCTCATTCCTTCATTTTGCTCCTCGTGCACACTTTTTGCCTTCTTTTCCTTTTATGACTCATTTTAACCTCACTCTTTCCCTTCCCCTTGATTCCTTCTATCATTTCCTTTTAATTTACTTCTATCTTCATTCCTTTCCTCCTGCGAGTTTGTTTTTTTGTTCGTTCCTTTCTACTCTCCCTGAGCTCCACAGCTCATCAATTTCTACTTTTCAGCGAATATTCCGATTCAGATCTTTGACTTGTGATCATCGCGGCACAACTCCTGGCACCACAAACAAATAGAAAGGTTAGAAAACACTCGGAAACAGGCACTTTCAAACCAACTCGGATGCTGTTTTTGCCTCCGCTCCCCTGCTTGCAGCTGATATGAAATAGGATGGATCACAGGCATGAGTAAAGATGAGTGTGGTGCCGCAGCGCTCTAATTTACTCATTAAATTGATGCTCCCAGACCGACTGATTTAGACAGGATTAACAAGGTTTTTTTTAAATTTCATACTGAATTATTTGGTGTAGCACTCTTGCAAGCTACATTTATGTGCATGTGCAGATTTGGTGAAGCACAACGACTGTGTTGCAGAGTTAGTTCAATGTGCATGTGTGTGTTTCCTCGTGTGTGTGTTTGTATTTCATGTGTATTTTGTCTATTATGCATTATATCCCTCAGCATCTTAAATGTGGCGATGTGAGGACTGAAACTGGGTCAGACAGTTGTAAGGGTGCGTGATCCTCTGCCAAGAGCTTCCATAGAAAACTCCGACACATCTGACACATTTTTTTTTCCTTGGCATGGAGGGATGTTTACGGATTTGAAAGGACGTATGGGGAGAAGAGGTGAGGCGGTGTGGACGGACAGGGGCGTTCGTGCAATGGATGCAGGGATCATAGATGCGTAAAGGGGTGCAAACACCACACACAAGCAGATGGAACAATGCAAACACAGTTTTCATAAATCAACATTTGAAAAGCTACAGAGGTCAGAAAATGGCGAAAGAGAATAGACGTGCAGCATTGTGTGCAGCAGCAAATGCATGAAAGGGTCACTTGCACACATTTTGACATGCGTGTACAAAGGTCGACTCACACACATGTACACACACACACACATAGTCCCAGACTCAATTAGTTTGGTCTGATAACTGTGTCAGTGTGTTACTACCCATTCCTAGGCCTGTAGGGTATTGAAGTCATGTACTGTACAGTCTTACTCATGCATGTAAGGGCACAACCACATCAGCCCGCTCACGCTCAGATACACTCCCCCCACCCCCTTTATCCATCTCTTCACGCCGACAAAATCAGGAGGGCAAAAGTATATTTGAAATTTATGTTTGCGTGTGCACTTCAAGGGAGATGTTTTTCCTAACTCACAAATCTCTAGCGAGTGTTCATAGGAATGCTCATGCATGTGTGTGTGTGTGGAGGGGGGGTCTGTAGGAGTAAAATCGTCTACATCTCAAGTCACTATCTGCTCAACTCTCATAAGGAGGCAGGAAGAGACAGCCAGGCAGACGCGTCAAGTATAATTGGAGACGTAAAAAAAGGCAGAATGAAAGATCTCGCATACATTCTCTGCTCAGTCGAGTGTTTCTTTAAGCTGTCACATGAAAGCCTCGAAAGTCGACTTTCGAGGAATTTTTAGATACAGTTTATTTTCAGACGTGTGTGTGTGTTTTGTTTGTTTTTTTTACTCTGCTGTTGATGAGTTCATGAGTTTTTATATGTTAGCACAAGCATGTAACATCTCAGAAACTATGACTGGACATCAAACATCATTAGAGGAGAGATAGTACTGACATATCTGTAACGCCAGCAGTAGGCTGAGTGAAATTCTCTAACAATTATTCGATAGATAGTTGTGGCATTTGCTACAGAAACTCATTTCCCCCTCGGGATGAACTGCACTAACATTAAAGATCCTTTGATTTTCATTAGATGTCAACATCAAATGAAATACTTTGGCTTTTGACCAAAGACCTGCTAAAATAATAGCATTGCCATCATTCTCAGCTCTACTTTACATACGACAATGTTTATTTGGGTATGTAAGTCTCATCAACACGGATGCCAGCAGAACACCACATAGCACCAATATGATCAATGTTATTCACTTCACCTGTCAGTGGTCATAATGTAGTGGTTGATCAGTGTATGATGATAAGATAACAACCACAATAAACATTATACTTCTTAATTTTTGCATGAACATCTAGCACAAAGCACTACAGCCCCCAATTACAGCCTCACAGAGCTGCTAGCAAGGCTGCAGACTGTCAGTTCAAAAAAAGAAAATAAAAAAAAGTAGTCCATGCAAGAAATATCTAAGGAACCATTGGGGCTGAAACTCAAGCTATAAAGCAGCGGTCGCCTTGTGTGGTGAAGACAACCCTATAAAACTGTCAGGCTCCCAGCCGGGCTGTAACAGTGTGGCTAGTAGCCTGGTAAGACATTTATCACCTTCCATGGCCTGTGGGTTAAATAGCAAAAGAGCTGGTATATAATATGAAACACTGGAGAGGAAATTATGCCTTCCCACCAACAAAATGTTGCTTCCTTTTCTCCGTACTATTTTTAAAGGTTGTCTGTTTGTTTGGTCCAACAGAAACTGTTAAAGTTGGTACAAACACGCTTTGGGAATAAAGCTACCGACTCCTAGAAATGTCAGTCTTTACCCCCAGCTGTGGTGGCAGACTTTTCCATTTGGGATCTGAAAGAGCTACGAAGCCTGGTGGGTCAACAAATGATAGGATTTCAAACGTAGCTTTAATAAGCCCTTGTGAGACTTAAATTTAATTTGCTGTGGATCCCTCACACTAAGGGAATCATCACTTTTGCTTCCTTTTCATAATTAGTATAACCCTTCAAGATTCTTGTTAAACATGGGGTCCTCAACAGCTCAGCAATGAACCCTGATACAAAATTCATTCTTAAAGTCTTCTGCTATTACAGTGAGTCCCTGCGGCATCCTCGCCACGCTTAATAGGGATCAATATTTTATTTTTTAAGAAAAATGACCCTTTCTATTGATTGAAACTGAAAGCAAAATGATCTTCATGATCCTTTACAATCCCAATCCCTCATTCGAGCAACTGAGAGCTGAGGAAGTACAAAATTTAAGCCCCCAAATCCACTTCCTCCATGCGTAAAGGTTGACAAGCAGCTGACTGAGAAGGCAGCAGGTAGAATAGTAGTGACAAAGTGAGCGAGATAAAAGTGGAGCTGCGGACAAAAGGCTTTTGTGCTGTTCTGCTGCGGTAAATCAGTCCTGAAAGGCATGTCAGCATCTTCTTCCCTGGACAGCTTCTCTCTCTCTCTCACAAATACACACAGATATATAAGCATAAACGCGGGCACGCGGTCACAAAAATAGACATACAGACAGCTCAGTCCGCATTTTCTGGTGCCTCCCGCAGTCGCACGCGAAAATACACACTCTGTTGTGCTTTCTGGGCCACCAAGGAGAGAGAGAGAGAGAGAGGGGAGAAGACGGAGAGGGAAAGAGAGAGCTGCTGGCTTGCCGAGTGTGAGTCATGGACAGGCTGACTGTCCTCAGGCCTCGGTACACCATCTGCCCCCCGCTACCTCTACGGCCTTATCACACAGCTCAGTGCTCCACAGCGTTAGACCCACACAAATATGCAAACATGCCGAGACAAAGCAAAGCCGTGCATTCAAATGTGAAGTTAAAAAAAATGCCCCAAAATTGACGTATATCTGAATGGACCTCGCTTACATGTGGACTAAGGGTAGACTGATCATCAGTCTGGCCGATTAATGTGGTTGACATTTAGCATTTTCTGATTGTTGGTGTCAGTATTTTTATTGATTGATTATTGATAAACTAAATGTGTTCCTGCAAAAACTCATCAAGAAACACATGTTGTTGCCACAAACCAGGAAATAAGCTTCTCTCACAGTAGCTAAGGCTACACTAATGGTTAGTGGCTAAGAGTCTGGAAAACGATAACTAAAAACGCTTTCAGATATGGGCAACAAAGGTGATAGAACAGTGAAAGATTAAGAAAACAGAAGAACAGCAAGAGACAAACTGATCAATCTCAGTTGATCCCACATAAACAGAGTTTATATATTGAGTTCTAGTCGCCCTCATTAACAAAGAAGCCTGGTTATGAATCAAAGGTTTCCTGCTATCACATGGTGTTCAAACATTGATTGACAGAGGCCCCACTGCACAAGCCAGAGTACCCAAAGGATCCACTGCCAAAGTCCTGGTTCCAGTCCTCATAGGACACCCTAAAGGGTCCTCTTGTCCATGCCCAATGGTTCAGAGCATTTTTGAGCACATAAGGGGGACCAACACAATATTAGGCAGCTGGTCATAATGTTATGCTTCATCTGTGTAAATCCCAATTTACATCTCCTGAATAATGTGAATCATGCAGAATTAATATCTGAATAACCTAAGCAGCTCGATTTTGCTTGCAGCTTGTGCAAAAGTTTGTCAAAAAGGACACATTTCTTCCTGTGCTGTAGCCCAGCAGGTCATCTCAGATTGACCAACATTCAAGCAGAATTCATTATGGAAACCCGACACTGTAGCCCACAGGAAAAGAGAGACTGTTGCGCAGCAAATGTGCTCGTGCTACATCCGTCTGGCTGTGCATATTTGTGTGTGTCAGCGTATGAATGAGCCCAAGCGTTTTCTCATAACCCAGCGATCAATGGAGTAAGATCCTTTTCATTACAGCGGCGGTAAAAGCTGCAGCGGCATTGACCCCTTCTCTCTATTTTGAGCCGCGCCACACACACCTGCTACTCCGCTTTCAAGTACCACAAGATGAAACCTCAGTTATAAGAAGTGTTGTTTTTTTTATTCAATAAGGTTATTAATGTTACACATCACCACAGATAGAAAACATTAGTCCGTTAAAAAAAGAGGACTGTGGAATAATAATAGTATTAATAATATTAGACAAGTATTTTTTACAGTCAAAAAGGGGGCAAAATAGTACGATAATCACCAGCGTTAATAAAAAAACACTCGTACACACATGCAGCACAAACTGACGAGCAACGTTATCTACCAGCCCCTCGTGTGAGGAGCGCCACTACAAAATACGACTTGTTCCACAGCCTCTTCCCTAGCACGAGTTTACAAAAAATCTGTTCATGTGTCCCTCATGATGTTGTGGCGCCCGGATGGAGCTTCATCTGAGAGTCTGAGTCTGTATTTTTAATCAACATATGATCAAAATTATGGTTGAAAAATAGAGCACGTGTCCTTGGAGAAGATATCTTCTGACAGAAAAATGAGAGGTATCTGATAACAGCTTTGTACAACGGAGTACAAATCCACACAAGAGGAAGGGGTGAGCAGGAAGAACATCACATTTTCCCTACTTTGTGTATAATTTAGGGATGAAATTATTGATTTTTTGAGAATATTTAACCAATTGATAACATGGTCGATGCCTATTTTCATGTTTACGGCACTGAAATTCTCTATTTTTTGGCATCTTTGCTTGATAACCGACTGAATACAATTAATCAGCTATTAGAAATGCTTTAAAATCATTTCTGATGTTTCACAGGTAGCATTTTTACATAATCATGGGACTAAATTCTATATATATTTTTTTGGTTTAATGCTCATTTTTAGAGCTGAAAACGGCAGTAGACAAAATTATCTCATTTCAACGTCCACTTATTCGGTTGTTTTGGTGCCTTTTTGTTCTCTTCCTGTTCTGTCATCATCATCAGCTGAGGTATTTTGCCCATAGTTTGTCTGAACAACTACAGATTCGTGGCAACTAAGCAGGACACATTTGCCACTGTGGGTTAAAAGCTCTTAAACAAGAGAGCAAATGGACCTTGAGTTGAGATTTTGTTAAATTCTGCCGCCCTGATGTGTTGGTTGGTTGTTAACACTAATTTTAGAAACAAACTAAGGATTTGTTTCATTTCATTTTTGAAGAGAAACACAAAAAAGTCTGGCTTAAAGAAGGCATACTTAATAAAGGGTTGACCAGTGATAGACTGGAAAACATAAATGGGTATATAGATAATCAACGGACAGATGGATGGACGGACGGATGGGCAGATGGAGTCTGGAATTGTACATATTACTCAGTTGTGAAGAAATAGATTTCCTGCAGAAGTCTTTCTGATAATCCAGAAAGCTAGATAAAAAACATGGATGCACACCACTGAAAGATCTTTTTTTACAACCTGACAATTCCAAAGTAGCTTTTCTTGTTTCATTACTCATCTATGAAGCCGCGTCCATCCAACACCTTATTATTTTGAGCTGCGCCGCTCGCTGGGCAGCTTTCCATCCACATTCTCGTCACTATTGTGGTTTGCCAGAGAGACCAAAGAAGCGAAGGGTGCGTTAGCATGGTTTGATAAACAAACGTTAATCTCCTTAGCGTGGCTTCAACCTCCGTTCCGCGGCAGGTTTTTTTTGCAGGCAGCGAACACAAGACCGTCTGCCCGGCTCGCTGTGCTGCGAGGCCCAGGAACACTCTTCGTTTCAGAAACAATTCACTTTCCGTTCCGCCGCCTCTGATGTTTACAATGGTAATCCATTCAGTGACGTCTGTATAGGGGAGTCCAACTGTGCATGATCCTCCTTACTCCCCTCCTCCTACTTCTTCTTCTTCTTCTCACTCCCCATCCAGAAGCAACACTTCCTAAGCTGCCTCTCTCTGGTGGATACTGACACATTTGCTTGGCGTCAAACACAAAACTCCCCATTTGGTGTGTTGTTCGAGGGGTAAAAACTCTCATCCTTCTGCTGGTTGTGGCTAATACTCTTGAACCTGTGGTTGAACTTGACCTCACTGCATCCTTTCCCTTTATCCACAGCTGTTGGGCGCTTTGAAACAAGAGCTTTACAAGAGAAAAATTCTCTGTTGTGTAATGTCTGGCAACCTCAAACAGCTGCGCGGCGTTTAAGAAGAGCTAGTATTGCCTGTAGTTGTTTTGTTTTCTCCGTCTTATCCCCCCGTCAAGGGAAACTTGATTTAGTAAATCCCAGGCCGTTCATTGTGATATCTCTCTTTCAGCCGCAGCCCCTTCATTCCCTCTTTGAATTTCGTCTTAAAGAAACACAGAGGATGTGCCTGCTGAAACCAGAGGTGAAGGAGGGCTTTTTTAATTCTTCACCCTGCTTCTCTTTCTTCTCTTGTCTGTTCTTTTTCCAGTCGGGGCTGTCGAGCTGGCGCTGTGGGCAGTATGCATGAGCAGGGACGAGCAGCTCCCCTGCTGAGTTCGGGAGCTGCCAGACATTCCCAAAGTCACTGCTGGATTCAGTGTCTCTAAGCCTTTTTTCACATGTCATAAATCTCTATTCACCTGTCGCAACCTACTTTGTGTCACTGTCCTTTTTCAGCAGAGTCTAAATACAATCTCTGATATTACAAAGAAGTCCGTCGCCTTCTCCCTTTACTATAACATCCTCTCGTTCTGCATTGCCTTGTAGTAGTGCTCCTGCTCGGCGTGGCTGCGTGCCGACACAGACGGCCGGCGAGGCAGCGTGCCGGAGCGGGACATCGCCTGGCTGTGGCTATCTATCAATAAATCAGGGTGAGGGGGAGGAGGGAGCATGCTGGAGCAAGACGGGTGAGGAGGTGGGGGCATAGAGGAGGAAGGATGAGGTGGCGGAGGCAAAGGGGAGGAGGAGGGATGTGGAAGTAGGTGCATTTGTGAGGATGGGTGAGGAGGTGGCGGCATTTGTGAGGATGGGTGAGGAGGTGGCGGCATTTGGGAGGGAGATGGGTGAGGAGGCAGGGGCATGTGGGAGGATGACGGGAGGGGCGGTGGGGACATCTGAGAGGATGGGTGAGGAGGTGGGGGCATGTGAGAGGACCCAGGATGGAGGGGAGGCGGAGGCATCGGAGAGGAGCTGCTGGGGTGCGGAGGGGGAGGCAAGGGGGATGGGGACGACTGAGGGGGAGGCGGCGGGAGCGGGGATGATAACAGCTGAGGTGGGGGAGGGAGAGGGGAGGAGGAAGTTGGGAGGGGCGGGGGAGGCAGCTCGGCTCCTCCCTCTGCACTGCCGCTGGCCGACGAGGAGCAGAGCGAGTCTGTTTTCACCGGCAGCGTCCGGTAGTCCCGGTAGTGGCTCACATTGTCCTGTCGCTGCAGCGCCGCCCGATGCTTGTCGCCCACCGGGTCAGCCGTCATCATGTTGCCGCTGATGGTGTTCCTCCACTCCCACGGCTTGCCGTTGCTGGCCGAGACGCGCACCACCGGGTGGTGGGGGGCGTGAGCGTCGATGGTGACGATGCTCCCACTGCCAGCGATGCTGCCTGGGTTGCTCCCAGTGCAGCTGTCTCGATCAGATGGGATCCGATAATATGGTGACTCAGAGCAGTTGGAGCCGCCACCGGAGGAGGAGCCTCCCTCGGATGTCTTGGTGGATAAAGTGACCGGACCGTGACCTTGCTGCTTGGACATGGCTATGACCTGCAGGACAGAATAGCATCTCATCAGAATGTGTACATAAAAGCAGCTACTACTAAAGTGTTATTGGCAAAAGAATCCAGAGTTCAGAGACTTTTACTGTAAACACAGTAAAGGCTAACAGTAGCATATTAAACATCCCTCTGAGCCTTTTCAGTAAGATTTAACTCCAACTGTAATCACTGTTTGAACCCTTATGAGAGCACTTTATATCGGAAACTAATCAGTGAAATGGCTTCCCCTAGTGTTGTTCTGTTTGGACTTTAGTAATATAATAAATCATAAATGTGTGTCGTACACAATGTTTGGTGGCTCTTAAATCTCCTCCACTGTCCAAACTATATTTTCAGTGCTGGCCGATTGCCACGGCTCAAGATAATGCAGTACTGATCATTTGCAAGTATTCACTTTCTAATTTCCACCTCACCTGGGTGACTCTCTGCTGGCTGGGAGGCTGGTTGGGTTGAGTGTTGGGCACGCGAGGAGTCGACACAGCGATGGGCCCCATTCCAGGCTCCTTCGCTCCTCCCTCTGTGAGCGACAACCACTTGGCTCGAGTCTTGGCACTCTTTGGGGAGACAGGCGGTGGCCGGGAGGCCTCCTCGGGGATGTGGACAAGCGGCGGTGCCACCACCATCCTGGCTGTGGTCGGCGTGGCCGTGCTGTTGTTGGCCTGCACTGTGGGGTAAAGGGACGACGGCATCCCCTGGTCACCTCCTTCTCCTCCTTCGCCTCCCCCGTCCATCCCCTCCTCCTCGTCCCGGGAGCTCTGGCTGCGGAGCTCCATCGAGCGCTGCTTCCACTCGGATACAAGCTGCCGAGACCTCTGGGGGTCAAAGGGCACATGGAAGGTCATGTGGCGCTGGGTGGCGACCGGCTCCTCCGAGGGGGAGATGGGGCTGTTGCCGTTTGCAACCCGGGGCAATGTGTTGCTGAAGGTTACCATGGTTTCCTTGCCCATGGGACCGCGAGTTGCCAGGAGCTCCACATCAGCACTGGCTCGTTTGAGGGAGGCCAGGGATGCCTTCTCCCTCCTCACCTTACTCCGAGCTCCTGACCCCAACCCGGCCCCAAGCTCCTCCCTGCTCTCAGACACCCGTGGAGTTTTTCTGTACAGCGAATCGTGGCTCCGCTGGCTCAACACCCTCAGACCGTCCTTCTGCTGGGATGGAGCCAGTCTGTGTAAGGTGGGAGCATCTTCCTCTGATGCTTTGAAGTTTCCTACAGCATATACAGCCTAATGGAGGACAGACGGAAACAGGGAGGGCAGTTAGGAGGAGAAAGAAATGAGTAGATAGAAGCACTCTGAATGTTAAATAAAGACCACAGCGTGAAAATGTATTTTCTTTAATCTTTGGGAGGGAAAAAATGTGATTTTCCTATTAGTGTGCATGAATAGTCGTCTTTTTCCCCCCTCCTGCTTCGTCTGAGGTCAGCATGAATCACTCTCTTCCCTCATCCCTTAATGACAGGAGGAAATGCTCCCCCTCTTAAAAACCGAAAGACGAGAGAAAAGCCAGGGAGAGGAAGAGGGAGGCGTGGAGAATGGCGACGACAAGTTTTCTTAAAATGAAGTGTGAAATTGTTCCAGAGAATTCTTATCGGATTATTCATTCTCTCTCTCCCTTCCCTCCGTAATAGAAAAATCTATATATAGCCTGCCAAAAAAAAAAACTGCTGGGAGAGAAAAGTATGGAAGCCACTCAGGAGGGGGGTAAGAGGTGATGGGAAAAAAAAGCATTTGTTAACACATGCTGTGATAGTGTTAGAATAACACAATGGGACAATTTAGTCACAGCAAAAAAAATAAAAAGGCCGCTTTATTTAAAAAATCTATTTATGTGTGTTTTGTCATTCCCACCATGCCGCCTGCTGACTGCTAACTCCTCCCCGGGGACAAAGCAAATCCCTAAATGCATAAAGGCATATGCCGGTCCTCATTCACACACTCAAGCTGAACAACAAAATTTAATTTAAAGACAATTTCCCTGGTTTAAATATCTTTTAGCGAGCAAAATAATTAAGCACTCCACATGATACTGAGCCTGACGGACTCGCTATGCTTGTCTTGTGCACTTTTTTCAACTAACCAGGTAGACTCCGATGCCGGCTCCTATGAGGTACCCCACGTAGACGTCTATTGGATGGCTGCGGTGCTGAGTTATCTGCGTCAGGCCAGCGAGGCCCGCCGCCATGCAGAAAGCAAACACCAGCAGCGGCTTCAGCAGCTTCGTCGTGCTGTTGATGCTGGCATTGAAATACATCTGCAGAGAGAGATAAAACATACGACTTAGGAAAGGACAAACAGTTTAGACGTATGGAGAAAGGAGCAGAGTCTTTACTGAGAGTTAGATGATAATATTGATACCATTCTCATGTTTGTTCAAGAAATATGAAGCTACTATCAGTGTGGCTCTGACCTATGTTCTGAATAATCTCTACTCAATAGTTTACATATTATAACAAAAATGGAAACGGAAAGACAACAAGTTGTGGTCTGAGAGGGCAGAACTATAACTTGCACTGTTAAAAAATCAACAGTTTAATATTTTTAACTGTCATTTTAGATTATTTTACAGATTTTTCCTGTCCCACTGTCTTTTGCTTAGATCTTTGCTTTATTTAAATTATTTAAAAATAGCATTATTTTATAAATATTTGCCATTTACTATAAAAAACTGTATATTAAGGATCAAAAATGGTAAATAATTTCTTAAAATGTCATTTTTAGACATTTGCCCGTTTATGAAATTACAAATACCTAGTAAAATAAAAAAACGAATTTACATATTAACAGTAAAAATAGGCAAACAAACCTTACAACATTTGGCTTCTAAATTACAGTATTTTTACGATTATTTATTTATAGCAACTGCAAATGTTGGTATTTTACAGATATTTTACACATACTAACCCTAGAAAGATTCTACATTTCAATTGTTGCATTATGTATTCTTTTTTTTAGCAGTTTCTACTGTTTTGTTAAATTACAGACAATAACTAGTAAAATCACAGAAGAAAACAGTATCAGTTAAACCTGTTAACCCTTAAAACAGCACCAAACTGTAAAAAAATGTTCACATCAAATATACGCATTTTTGTAAATGTTTAACCGTAAAATTACACTATTTTCTAACAGTATTTAAATCAGTAAACTATCATTATTTTTCAGATTTGTCATTATTTTCACTTTTTTAAAAAAGTTTTCTTTAGTTATTCAATGTTACAGTATTCTACCACCTTTGCATATTTTTTCTTGCTCCCTTGATGCCAAATTTTCACAGTTGTTTTTACAGAATTGTTTTTTACAGTGTGGCCTGGCGCAGTGACTTCTTTGAGTCTCTACTGTAAACAAAAAGGAAAGAGAAACAACTAAAACTAAACCCTCAGGCTGCCAAAGGTCTTGGCCAAGATATAATGAACTGCTTAGTTTTAGCTTTCAAGGTACTGGTCGCAGATTTTGTAATTTTTGAAAAAAACCCAGTCTTTACATTAAGGCCACAGCTTCATATTTGACTGTACTGATTTAAAGAAAGGCATCGATCATCTCATCAAACCTATTTCTCTTTGCTTCCAGAGCAAATCTGCTCAATTGAAGAATTCTCTGCGAGTATGGGACAGCTTGAAAAAGTTCAATAAACTGTCCTTTCATAAAACATTTAATCTTGTTATGTAAGACTTTGAAATGATCGCGCCTGGTTTAGCAGCTTTTTTGTCTGCATAGGCAGTTGGCTGGTTTAAAAGTTGTCTCACAGTAAAACAAAGTTGATGAGTGAGCAGGGGAGGACGAGAAAAGAAGAATATATATTTACAGTCTCTTTTTAACAAGCTTGTCCATCTAGTACTGAGCATGAAAAAACCTTTGCTATTCTTAAAGCATGAGGGAAAAGCTGTCAAGAGATTTCACTTAAATTCAATGCAGATTCTCTCCGCACTCCTTGAATCAAGCGTCTGCCTTGTGAAGGGATCTTTCTTACGTGTTATGTGTTTATTTCACTTTTGGAGACCGAATGCAGTAAATAAATAAATGTCTCGATGTGGTGGGCAGCAGTGAACAATGCTGTAAAGAAAATTACCTGACATCAGTGAGCAGATTAGACAACATGTTGTAACTCAAGCAACTCAAACAGCTGCTTCCCACCGCCTCCTCTGCTTCTTTTTTTTTTTCTCTCATCAGGAATCTGTCTAGTGAGCTTTAATGAGCACACACTGGGCTCAGTGAGGCAGCAGTGATATGGCCAGTAGCTTGCAATAGCCATTGGTGGAGGAGTGTGTGCGTGTGTGTGTGTGTGTAGGAGGGTGTTACCTCATGGAAAAATGACAGTGCTACTTTGCTGTACAGTTCACATATTGCTGCAGTCAGCGCCGGATTACAGAACGGCAGAAAAGAGCTGACCGATACGTATTCAAATATAAAAAAAATCTGACCTCAAAGGACAGTTATATTTTTTAATGCGATTTAGACGTTTCTTTGGCCCGAGGGTAGTTTGCAATCCGGAAATCTCATAGTGAGTAAACAGTCCGACGCAATTGTGACTTATATGAAGTGACAGTGATTTCATTCCAGCAAGAAAATCCTCTAATACGAGGGAGCGAGTTTAATGATGCCAGCAGCAATGTGGGTTAAGAAAGTAGTAGCAGAGCTGCTGTCGAGTGCAGATAATTACACAGATAATGACAATTTATGAAAGAAAAACTCTAAGGATAAGGATATGTTGTGCAAAAATACTGGCGTAATATTAGGATTTTGCAAAAAATATGAAATGCAACAGGGTTAATTAGTTATTATTACTGCATTACAATGAATTAACTGTCCATGAGGGATAACACACGCATTTACTAACACATATGCATCATGCAAATACATCATATTCAAAGTTACATGCAGCAAGTAAGGCAAAGGAAGTGCTTACAGAGATATATACAGCAGCGAAGCCAGAGAGCGTTGCATGCTGGGATGGAAATGTTTTCCTACGGGGAGAAGAGGGGGAGAGTTAGGTGTGAAAGGCAAAAAAAAAAACCAAAAGAAAGAAAGAAAGTGTGCATTCTGAGTGTTTCACCGCCTCTTAAATACACCTGAATAAAGCTGCCATGGTCGTAATGTGTTGGATTGTATTTGACATTAAAACCTGTGTGGCTGCCCGACTGAGTGTTTGTCAAAGTAAGTGCGGCGTGCCCTTGGATGTGAGCGTTAATAAACACAGAGTACCATGGGGCATTAGTGGAAACATTAGGGAAGAGTGAACGAGTCGAGGTCACAGCCGCTAATTTAGAGTTTATACAACTGAAACACAAATCTCATTTAGTTTCCCTCGTTAAGGCGGTCCGTCGGCGGGTCTGGGCATTTGTCCTTGTCTCGCACTCTTGTGTTTGTCTTCTGTGTAATGGCTGGGTAAATGTTCAGGTCTTTGCAAAGCTAAATTTGAGTTTACGACCATAGGAGTGAATACACTTTATAATGTCTTGAAGGTCTGTTTGAGGATCGAGACTTTATTCAACCCCTAAGGCAAAAATTACAATTAGATTAAACCTCTGAACCTCAGAATCCACCGGTTGGTTTAAAAAGCATGTTATCTTTAGAAAACTGCCAATATTATACCATTTATCTTTCAACAGTCCTTAAAGTCTGTCAGAAATCTTGACTAAGCTTAAAATCATATCCCTTCAGAATCACTCTATTCTATATGCCTAATTTAAAAAATTGTCAAAAATTAACCATTAACTCTGGCCAGATTCTGTAAAAAACAAAAAAAATCTGCATGCTTTGATGTAACTGTGAAGCTATGGGTGACTTCTCTGCAACTGACAATCATGTGACAAAAATCCAGGAAGCATTTGGCCGAACTGCAGGTTGTGTTTATTCACCCCAGAGAAAAGACAAGTATGGAACAAAATTAAAAATGCAAGTCGTAAAACATCTGTAGTATGTACCATTTTTTGTAATACTGGTAACACCTGTGTTTGGAAAATGTTGCACATTTCCGGTTTTTTCAATTTTTGTGAAAAATGTTTTGAAAAAATCAAAGAAATTCAACTTTACATTTATCTTGATTGATATCTACGATTTAAGGCATTATAACTTCATTATTCTGCACAGAACACAATTTGGACTTATCTGTACTGCTAGTCATGGTTGTGCTTATTCCACAGAGGTGCAGGACTTCATCTTGCAGTGAAAAATGAACCCACAGTGACCAAAAATGTAACAGGAGCAAAAAACACCTATTGAGTGTTATTCAGCTCCAAAGCCCAAAGTGCACCATACAAAGTGTGTTACTTTTCCTTTAGTTTATTTTTAGATCAGGAGCTAAGGAGGGTATTATGTCAATGAGTTCTTACAAGCATAGAAGCACCAACATGTGCATTTGTACTACCAGGATTATCCCCGTATCAGCTCCATTTAGCTGTAATCTTTCCTGTGTGCTTGCGCTTATTATGTCTCTCATACCCATATGCTGCAGCTTGTTTGTCTGACCTATGTCTGCTAGTTACAGACTGTGCTACGAAAGAGCATCATCAAAAGCCACACTTGCTATAGCACCTGCAAGGGTAGATACCGCAGCTGAGCATAAAGGCAATTTGCTAAGTCTTGTGGTACAAATAAACACTTAACTTGGCTAAGGAGTATATCATTATCGGGCATTATTTTAAAACTCCAGCTGTAATAACAACAATTTCTCACTTTATCTATTTTCATCTTACATAATCCTCTTCAAATGCAAATTAGTTTTGATGACTCCTCAGCTGCTCTACTCTTGCAAGACAGTCATGTGAAACAATGCTCAGCATACCGTGCACCCACTGCAAATCCCTTTATCATCATAATAATAGACATTTTGTGGCACCCTCTGATGAAGCATATATTTGTATGCAGGCACACCTCATCTGCAGGTATGTATACAATATACTAATTAGCAAACCAAGAACTACAGTCGTGCACTCAATTGTGCATACACTTGTAAAGACCATGTATATCATAGCAGTCTTGAGTTTCCAATGACTCCTAAAACTCTTAATTTTCTATGATGGAATGATTTAAACACATCTTTGTCACAAAAAATAATCATGTATTTTGGTTCTTTCATGGATGTATTATAGGTCTTCTGGAAACTTGCTGCATCAAAAATATACTAATATGATGTGAACAAGTCAGGAAAGTCACTTGGAGTCATATAAGTTCTGCATTACATGAAACAGATATTTAGCTATTTGGCCACAATGAGCAGTAATATGTTTGAAAGAGAGAAGGTGAGGCCCTTAACCCCAAAAACACCAAATCTACTGTCAAGCATGGTGGTGGCAGTATCATAAACTGGGGCTGTTTTGCTGCCAGTTGAACTGGCACTTTACACAAAGTAAATAGAATAATTAAGAAGAAGGATGACCTCCACATTCTTCAGGAAAACCTAAAATCATCAGCCAGGACATTGGGTCTTAGATGCAGTTAGATGTTCCAACAAGATAAAGACCCCAAATGCACATAAACATGGTAAAGAAATGGCTAAATCAGGCTAGAATTAAAGTTTCAAGAACCTGTGAACTGTGCTAAAGAGATAAGTCTGCGTCCGAAAATCCAACAAATATAGTTTAACTGCATCAATTCTGTCAAGAGGAGTGGACAAAGGTACAACCAGAAGCTTGTGGACAGCCACCAAAAGCGAAAAGTGAAAACTGACAAAGGACATTTAACCGAATATCTGAACCAATATTTTTCTAATTTTAACCAATTAGAACCAGGATATTTTGTCATATTTCCAGAAGACCTATAATAAATCTATGAAAAAAACAAAATGCATGATAGTTTTTTTTGACAATGATGCATGTGTGTCAGTCATTACATCACAGAAAATTAAGAACTGTAGGAGTTACTGGAAACTCAAGACTGCCATAATATATATGGTTTAAACTTCAATTCACAACTGTATATTGGCAAGATTCTGTCCAGGTTAACTGATAATTTATTGCAATGACTACGCTGTATGCACATTTTTAATTTAAGCAAATGGAGACATTCTGTGTCTTTTTATGCTCCAATAGTGAGTCTTACCTGGCTGACATAATAGCATACTGATCTTTCCCCATGCAGATGTCCTGTGTGATGTAAGCATTATTGTCACATGACACTCCTGGGGCCGTGTAGTTGGGCTGACAGACGGTGAGGAAGAAAGGGGCGTGGTAACCAGTAGCTAACTGGATGACATCTGTCACCAGGGCTGTTGCCAAGAGACCGAACACATGAACACCTGAGGGAGACGGAGAGGGAGAGGGAGAGGGAGAGGGAGGTAAGAGGCAGCCTTGGTAAGTGAACTAAAAGCCCCCAGTGGTTTCCTCACACCGAGCTCTTCATTTAGGAGCAGCTGCGGGAAAAACAAACGCCAAATTTGCTGCGACCTGAAGCGACACCACGAGCCTCCCGTTTGTTACGTTCCTGAGCTCGTGTGCAGACAGTGAAATTCGGCAAGGTGAATTAATTACTCTTTTCACATCAAAGCTCAGAGCCGCCTCGAGATGTTTCCTGTGAAGTATTATATCATGCTTGTTTCATTTCAAGTCACCCTTCATTTAATGCATGTAATTAGCTTATTTCTCTACTCTAAAAAGTGGAATAAAGTTGGGGGTTGGCAGTTGGGGGCTGGGGGTTGGGGGGGCCTCAGCCGGTAAGTGGAATAATTTGTCTGAGCCAAAACTGTTTTCCGTCTCAAAAACAACACAGTGTTTTGCTACTAACTACTCACAGCAGGCGATGATAAGTTTGTGATTTGTTAAAACACTTCCACTGACCTTACTTTCAGATAGTTCACGTTATCAAGAATTTATTTTGCATATCAGACGGCGATCACGCAAAGAAACGCAGATAAAAAAAAATGAAAAATACATTTAATATTTACATTTAAACATTGCTTTTGCAATTGTGTCACAGTTATGCGGATATCAGCTGCCTTATATACACTGATCAGCCACAACATTATGACCACTGACAGGTGAAGTGAATAACACTGATCTTATTGGTACTATGTGCTGTTTGCTGGAAAACCTTGGATTTTGGCATCCGTGCTGATGAGACTTAGACACCCAAATAAACATTGTCCCACAACAAGAACACTCCCTCATGCAAATGGAAGTCCCACATGTCACTGGCCTACGCCCTGCAGGAAAATGCACCCCACCACATGGAAACAACATCAAACAATCAGGAACATGTTGAGGAACATGACAATGGTCCAACATGTTGATTTGACCTCCAAACTTCCTACACCCCATTGTGATCAAGCATCAACAGGATGCAGTGGAACAAGCTTGATTGACAGAGGCCCCACTGCACAAGCCAGAGTACCCAAAGGATCCAGTGTCAACGTCCTGGTTCCAGACCTCATAGGACACCCTGAGAAGACTTCTTGTCCATGCCCAATGGTTCAGAGCATTTTTGAGCACATAACGGGGACCAACGCAATATTAGGCAGATGGTCATAATGTAATGTCTGATCAGTGTACATCCATAACTTGATACAGATACTGTTTTGAGGTCTTTCCAACAACCAATATGTCCGCCAACATAACTGTAACATGCTCTGAACAAGAATGTGAACTCCTACAAGCAACATGCAAAACACCCAAAAGGACTGGACTCACCTACGAAGCGCACGGTTCTGCGTAGGAAGGAGTTGAAGCTGCAGCCTCCAGCATTTATACTGCCCTCCGACTTGGGACAAGTCTTCAGTTTGGACTGCATACAGTACATCAGGCCCTCCCCCATCATGATCTAGCAAACAAACGGAGAGGCAACAGCGATGAAGAAGGTGTGCAGATGCAGGTATTTGAGCTCCAAATACAAAAAGACAGAGGAAAAAAAGGTACAGAAAGCAGGAAAAAGTGTTGAAGTGCTACTAATGTCAGATATAAATGTCTGTGATTGTGATCTACGGCGAGAGAGAGCGCGACGGAGAGAGAATGGAAGCGAGGTGCTATTGAATAGTGATCACTTCCAATCAGAGTGATAGATGAGCGTTGGCGAGGTCTGTTCGCTTCCATGCCGCTGATGTATTAGCAGTGTGCGTGTGTCTGTGTGTGAGTGCGCGTATTGATTAGGGGGTGCCGTAGCATGTTTGATGATGTGTACGGGAATGTCAGGTGTATATTTATCAATGTGTCGATCGATCCAGCGTTTCTGAGGGGAGATTGAATTTGCTTTGCGAGTGTCCGAGAAGCCGTGAATCTGCATGTTTGTGTGATTAATGCATCCGTGTGTATTCAAGGGTTTATGTGTTGCATTTATGACCCCCCCTTAGACACACTGTAGGTCACTGGAACTACCAGGGACAGATATAAGAAGAGTGTGATGTGTGTGTGCGATGGACTTACAGATGCGGCGGGACCAGCGAAGGCCAAACTCAGCAGCATCAGCAGAGGGATGAGCTCATCGCCCGTCTCCACATAGGGCATGGAGAGATCGCGGTCATGGCAACGGAAACCCACCATCGCCGGGGACAAAACATCTGTCAGCTCCAAGAAGTACAGGGACACCAAGGAGGACAGGACGATGGGGAGCTGCACACAAACAAGGCCAAGGGCAAAGGATGACTAGCATGTAAAATGTGCTTGGAAAGAATGTGATTCATGCCATGTTTCATCTTAACTTTTACGATAACACACACAAGGGCAAAGAAGGAAGTGATGTCATGAAATTTACTGCTCTCTGCATTAGAGGTCAGATGCATCCATGCAATCAAGACAAATCACTCACTGCTGGTATGACTGTACAGTAAAAAGGAGTCATTCAATAGCGACTGACTCGGTAAATGCAGCGAGCGACGTTGACTCATCGATGCATCCGATCGGCCCGCACGTACCTCTACAAAATAAAAGCACGGCAGCAGCGTCATGCTGTCTTTGGGCGGCTTCTTCTTGGCTTTGTTTTTGGGGGACGTCATCTTGGGGTGGGACCAGTCACAGCCTGTCGAGAAGATTCAGAGCACATTCCACCATCAAATATTTCTCAAAGCATCAAAAAAAGACGTTCAAACTTCTGCAAGGGCCTCAGCTTGTCTGATGAATCAAAGACGGGTTCAAAAAAAAAAAAAAGTTTTCAAAGAAGAGCTGAAAGATTTTATACAGCACAGATTTAAAAGGTATTCGTTTGAAGAATCAGCTTTTGTGTGAATAAAAACTGATAATAAAAAGCATTCTGAGCAGTTCTGCTTAATAATGCGGTGCCTTGTTAGTTTCTGAGCATCCATAAAGGCTCAATAATGAGGTCTTTTATTTTGCACATTTAATAACCACTCAGCGATTGAGTCACACGTGAAATGAACCACAAGCAAGCTCTGTTTTGAAATGTGAAGGTTTGGTCATGGTGAATCCAACAAACAGACAAAAAGGAGACTTTTAGCACACTAACAGACATATAAAGATATCTCCTGTCTGCCATCAGTAACCTGTAGGCGACTGGGAGGCCTTGGAGAGAAGCAAAAGCCAAGGGCACAAATGGAAAACTCAACAGAGTTAAATATTCACAGCACTCCCCTACAGCTCCCCATTTCTCCCCCCATAAGTGCCTGTCCAACGTCAGCATCTCCACTCAACTCTCCCCTTCCCTCTTTTCCAATTCTACCCCTCTCTACCTCGCCCATCTCTCCTCGTCCCATTTTACTTATCTGCTGCTCCTTGATCACTTATCATCCATGCCTCCCTCTTCCTACCAATCTGACTCCATGGTGCCAGCGCTTTTCCTCTTGACCTCTTTTTCTCTCTTTCAGTATCAGCTCTCTGATTTTGTACTCAACATTGTCTACTCCTGTGTGCGCGTATTTTAAGTCTGCATTGATTTTTTTTTATTATAAAAGTGCCCACTGGCCAATATGAAGAACATGAGGATCTGATTTTGCACTAAAAAACCTCAAGACTATGAATCTAAAACATACAAACCTGCGTGTCAAAGGCCTGCTGACCCAACAGCGAGTTTAAGTGGTCGATTTAAAGCAGATCGAAGAAAGGGTTTATCTGAAGCTCGAAAAATACAACCCGAAACTCATATTTTCTGAAAGCTGTCTACCCATCTGTAACTCTCTGCCTCCCATCTCTCCGTTTTATTGTTTTGCTGAGTTTTTGTTTGCTTTCTTCTCCCTCGCCATCCCTTCTTGTACCTCTCCTGCCATATATCTGTCAACAAATCCCCGTCTCTGCTTTATTTTTTGTCTACCTTCTCTCACCATCTGCCACTCTTTTCTTCACACCTCTCTCTCTCTCTCTCTTTTTTCTATTCCCCCATTTTTCCCCTCCATCTCCATCTTCCCTTCTTTCCGTCTCTCTCCAAGATAAGAGGGCCTGACCCTGAGGCGATGGAAGGCGCAGAAAATCAAAGACAGCCTAATTTCCATGACCGCTAGAAATGTATTGGAAAGGAGAAGATAAGCGCAGATGAAAGAATAGAATGATAAAGAGAAATGTTACTCAAGTGTGTGTATATTTGTATGTCTGGTGGTAGTGGGTAAGTAGGGGTGGGGGGAGGGGGGGTTGAGGATCAGAGACAGGGAGGATACTGGGATGGATGGTTTCCAGTCTGGCTGAAAGCAGCTTAAGAAGATGCAGGGTCCTGGGTGTCACTGACATACTCCAGTCAGCACTTAAACCTCAACCCCAACACACACAAACACACAGACTGAGCCTCTCGACTGCAGAAAAGGGGCTCGTTTATCTATTAAACCAGCGTCCGTCCTCTGGGACGCATCCCGTGTGTGTGTGCAGTTTGAGCTGCTGCTGCTCGCTTTGTGCTTGCAAACATCTCGGAAGTGTTCGTCTATAGTCTGAGCAGTGCATCCTTGTCTGTGTGCATCAGTGTGAATGAGGTGGGTTGTATAGCCTGCGGTGGAGAGAAACAGTCTGTCAGGCAGCAAGGAAAATACAAGACTCGGTGACCACCGGCGCAGCGGTGGGGGTGGGGGTGCGAGAGGCAGACTGGTAAGTAAGCTGCAATGTACAGATGGGTGACAAATGAAAGAGAAAAGGCCCTCAGTGAAATGTCTCGGGTCGCCACAAGCCTCCAGAACAGATTGAGTGGCAGAGATCTGTGAACTCTGCTGGAGGGCTGGACACCAGTGTCTGCAAATGCAGTCACTAATGTCGTGTTTAGATGATGATGGAGAAGAAGACTGTCTCACTGGTTGGATTAGACCACTCAGTGACCTCTTCTTATTCTATATTCTAGCATCCTGTGATAGATATTATCATGGGGATGCAAGCAACCAGCTACTATTTTGCTTGTTTTATCTATAAAATGGCAAACAAATGTCAATTATAATGTCCCAGAGCCTAATGTGGCATTCTCAGATGTCTTCCAAAAGCTTACAAAATACAAATATACTCAGTTTACGATCATATTACAGAGTAACATAGTAAATCTTAGCCTTTTAATTAGCTTTAGAGTTATGTTTTCCAATGTTTGTGACAAAAGTTGTTAAAATGACTGACTGATCATTTATCCCAGTAATTGGAGATTTACTTTCTTACCAATAAATCCTTCCTTTATTGTATGATAGCCTGCTTAAGCATTATATACTGCAGCATGATGGACTGCTTGGACTTTGGGGTTCATGAGATGATACAAAAGACAGAGGAGGATGCATGCATTATGCTTACTATGGCTTTTAATGTGAAAGAATAAGGTTTCTTTGGCAGCACTGTTCACTGAATGCGTGAGATGTTGCTATTCTAGTAGCTTTCCATGTTTGCACTGAGGAAAACTGTAGTTTGTTATTTAAGGGCCATTAGCAAATTTGCATTAGGGCAATAATCATTAGGGCAATATCAGATTTTTCACTTTCGCCAAAATAAATCACATTAACAATAGTAGTGCGATATCTATAGATATTTTGAAAAATACAATAATCCTGTCAAATGCATCTTTAACTCCATTTACTGTGTGCTTTATTGCTTTTTTGGGAAATTAATCGCTCTCACAATACTACTGTAGAAAGGTAGGGTAGGTCACCGCTGGGCACCATGCTGTTGGGACCAGATAGTTATTGGTGCTGGGTTATTTATGATGTGTCACATGTGTAACCTAATATGACATACATTTTTCATTTTTACGACTACTGTCAATATCTGTGTATCTCAGCTGCCTTAATTTGAATCAAATTAGATGAAAAAAAAACACCCAATTATTTCTCTAATGGTGATGTTTTTTCTTGATTCTACATGCAAATGCAAAAAAAAACCAAACAAAAAACACCTGTACAGTAGTTATTTTACTATCTTATAGTACAGGACAAGGCAGCAGTTACATAGATTTTGCAGCATCTCTTAACAAGCCGTTGACTAAGCATTATGGCCATAACGCACTGGGTAAAGTCACTGCTCTCTCTCTCTCTCTCTGACCCCTTGTTCACAAACGTGGGCCTGAAAATGAATTAATGAGGTGAACACAAAGTGCAGCAGTGCAGCTTGTCCATTCTCATCCCTCTATGTATTCATGCATTCATCAGGAAAGTTATTGAGCTGCCTCCTGCACAGCCACTGCAGGGCCCCTGAACATGCACAGAGACATAACCCATGCTGAATTGGATGTGGATGGAGGACGTAAATGCAACTTAACTCATCCCTTCCTGCAGATGAGATACTTTAACCATCATTTTAAGATGTTTTTTTTTATTCTGATGGTGCAAATGCATGAAAATAGTGATGATGGTTGCATCTTACTTTGCTTCAATTGTTGTTTCCCATCCATTGAGAGGTTACAGTTACATATTTTTTTGACTCTCCACGACATAAAAAATGAGAATTCTAGCAGTCACACCTCCACATGCAGAAATCAGCAGATAGTATGAGATCATCAATTATGGAAACGTGAAAACCATGTGCTGGTTTTCTCTTCCTCGCCTCTCAGGAGCAGATGAGGTTCCAACACAAACCGGACCACCACCACCACCACTACTCACCTCTGTCCCGGGGGCTCCGCGAATTCACCGAATCCCGTCGCCCCCTTCCCCCCCGGCGTGGTCGTGCGTGTTGCTCCAGTTTCGCGGCGCACCGTCCCCTTTAATCCATCTTCTCTCTCCAGTCACCCCGAAATCCACACACACACACACTCAAAAAAATACCACCCTTCTAATATTTAGACAGCGCTCCGGTGTGAGGATGCTCTCGAAAGGATGGGAGTAAGTGAGGAGACATCCACGGGGGGAAAAAGGAAAGAAAGCAAGGATGGCGAGAGAGAGAGAGAGGAGAGATGCTGATGGTGGAAAGTCCAATTTGCCGCACTTGCTGGTTACGCGTCCCTCTCCTTTCTATTTCCTGGCTTTGGGGATGAGAGTGGAGAGATTCACGTGCGTCCACCCGGTTCCTCCCCTTCACTTGCACCTGTTTTTTCCCCTCTCCTCCAGTTTGGCACAAAAAATGCGCAAAAATCTCCAAATAGGAAAAAAAAATACAAAGCTGGTTTTTACATGCATCTGTCACACGGTTTTTCGGGTACGCAGCCAGGCTTCTCACACACACATACACACACACAAAGGCAATGAGGGGGGCGAGCAAGGGGTGTGGAGGAGGAGGAGGAGGTGGAGAGGAGGGTTCAGGGGGAGGAGAGAGTTGTGGTGTGTGTGTGTGTGTGTGTGCGCTTATGGATGGGGGGAGGAGACAGTCTGGTCCACACACACAGAACGCGCTCGTCTTTTTCTTTTTTTTTTTTTCCTTTACCCCCCTTTCTGCTGGATTCCTCGTTCGTGGGGCTCCAAAGCCGTGAGGCAACCAAGACAAAGAGGGGGTGGATGTGTTTTTTTTTTTTTGGAACGTGCATGTGCGCATGTGTGTTTGTGTGCACATGAGGAGGAAACGTAAGCCCACGCGTGTGTGCGTAAAAAGTGAGGGGGCGTTTTTTTTTGGAGGTAACCTCTCATCTATACGCAAGAGGCAATTTCACTGTAATTATAATATTAGGCTTAGCATCAGATACGCCCCCTGCTTCTGTGATCTGATCTTTTTTAAAGCTTTTATCAGGGGATGATGGCTCAGTTGCGTCTTTGCCTTTGTTTACTCTGAAGGGTGTGGCACAGGCGGCTGACCACTGTGGCGCATTTTTTTCCCTCCCCAAGTGGAGAGGAGCGTGGACGCCGTGCGATAACCCCCCCACCAGACACCTCTGCGATTCACTGACTCATCATGAATGACATTGCGGCAATTAACATCAAAAGACATCAGAGAGGCTTCTGCGCGCACACACATGCGAGCGTTAGTTGGCGTTTCCACATGCGCAAAAAAAAAGACGCTCAGCGTGATGGGATCCATATCTTCTGCTCTCACGGTTATCAATTCTTAATGGGGCTTAAAAGTGATCTTAAGCAGCCACATGTCTGCATTTTTTTTTTGCCAATAAAAATGACACATTCAGGGACACCTTGCAGATTAACTGTGCAGACTAACTTGCACAGAGTAGGAAGTCCCCTGCTGACCAGCCTCCAATGGTTTTACACTCATTCACATATTTGCACCCCCACCCCCCCCACCCCTCTACACACACTACCTCTCCTCTCTCAATCTCTGTCATTTGGCTCCGTGTCACAGCTCGATGAATGGGGGCGCCCCATTTAGTGTTGATCCTGTCTCCAGTTGCCAGGGAGTTTCTCTGGTTCTCATGGGGTACTCCCCTAATTCCCCCGATTCCCTCCCCCAGCGCTCCCTCCTGTTCCCGGCCTCATTCCGCCCTGCCTAGAGCCCCCCCACCCCGACAGCATCACACCACACACACACACACCGATGCAGCCACCCCGCCAATAACACCCAAGGGTTGGTCACAGCTGGCAGGAGCTAATAAACTCATCACTCTGGCTGCCTGGCTCCTATTTACCTACTAGACAAAGCACTATAGAGAGGCAGGGAGAGGAAAGGCATGCGAGGTGGAGGTGATTGAACACTCGTCTGCTTCCCACAGGCCACTCTTCTTTGAATTTTGGTCGAACACAGTTTCAGAACCACAATGTTAGTGCATCATCAGCAGTCTTTACCATTAAACCCCAGTTGGATGATAATTGATTGCCGGAGGGATGCACATTGGGGATTCTTAAGTTTGATTAAAATCCTCCTCGACTGCTGTTCGCACATATGACCCAGTTACTCTGTCTGTGCAAAAGGCCAACATGTATGCATGTGCAGCACATGTTTGCATGGCTGGGCACTCATGCAGAGACACACATATACACAGGCCTATACAGTAAATGCAAACTGTAAAGTAAGTACACAATATGTGATGCATGAAAGCATCTAGGTTAGTTTAATCGCTGCCACATAGTCGACACAGTTACCCATCCATCTATGAAAGGCCATATGATTCTACATTTCGATTAATTTTTTTTTTACATGCTGGAGTGCATTGAAGACGCCTGACAAAAGAGCTCATTGTTTATTTTATTACAACAAGGGGAGAATCCAACCAGTGCACAGAACGCATGATTGATTGGCTTTATCTCCGTGTGATTATCTTCACTTTCTACGGTCTGGTCGATGCGCCGACACTAAATCATCAGCATGCTGCGCCCCATCTCTCTCATCCACTTCCCGACCATCCCACGTGTTGTTAGCTCTCATCTGCACTGAGGAATTATGTTTTGCGGTGTCAATCGTACTTTCAATAAGTGTCAGGCTTCAGACAATCACTCAATTGTCAGTGTCGGGTAATAAATGGTGTTTTAAAAGAGTACTAATGCCACTGTGATTATGTGGCGAAGAAAGCATTCACCTGCAACACAAAATACAATCAATACAGATGAAATGTGAGGCGATGATTTGCTCTGCAGTGTGTTATCCAGGTTCATGGTGTGACTGACAAGCAAAGCCAGTCACGCTCGGATAACATATGGCTTGTATCCGAAGCTGGCTTTTCTTTAAAGTGGAGCAAATGGGAACGAGATGCCCGTCACCGTCATGCACCCCATGAAATCAAATGCCCATAATGCAAAGTCATTCTCTGCAGGTGAAGCCACTCCACAGCCTGCTCTGTCATGTGCTCGGGGGACAGGTTCAAGTGCCGCTGTGTGGCTGAAAGCTGTCATTACACGGCGAGTCAAACCATCCCATTATACCCTCAGGTGGAGTGGCGCTTAAACCCTCCTGCTTAAGGAGCCTCAGGAACGCTGACGTTTGTTTGACAAGTCACTTAGATTGCGCCACCTGCGACTCCCACCGCAATTTCCCGCACTTTTGCTACAAATGGACTTGCCGCAGATAATGGAGGATTTCACTCTGTGGCTTCAATGAGTTAAAAAAAACAGGATAAGGAAATTGATGCAGGGTCTCACAGTGTATTCACATTTTTATCAGCTTGCTGACAAGATAAACATCACAATCATCCACGAGTCCCACACAGATCAATTGCTTTAAGTGCTCCATGGTAACACTTTGCTGCAGTGGGTGGCACGGTGGGTGTGGAGGGTTTGTTCAGGATGGATAGGGACTTAATAGAGCAGATGTACTCCGGGCTGCACCCAAGTTTCACTCTGCAGCTAAATTTGACAATATGGTTATAAAGTGAACAAAAATCTAAGCACAGCCTGCAAATATACTTATTTTCTGACTGAAAAGGGTAGAAAAGGGTTTAATTTAGCCAACTGGCACAAAAACATTTCGAGCTGTTCAGGTGGTGACATATTCTTGGCCTTTGAGTTAATCCACACCTACATCGGTTGAGGTTTTGAAGGACAGGGATCAGATAGTACTACAGTGCTACCTGAAATGCAACGTTATTTAAATGACACAGTGCCACAGATGACAGGAGAAATACAAAAAAGAGCAGTTGGGTTGCTGGTATATCAGTTAGAAATATAATAAGACACTTAAATGTGCACATCTTCGTCATTTGTAATAATTTCCGATGCTCTTGATGGACATGTGATACTGCCCCCCTAAAATGTCCACCAGCTTCACCGAGCCCTTCAGGAAGATTGTGGCAACATTCCACAAGTAGCATCAACAACCTCATTAACTCTATGAATTGCCCATACACCGATCAGTGATAACATTATGACCACCTGCCTAATATTGTGTTGGTCCCCCTTATGTGCTACAAATGCTCTGAACCATTGGGCATTGACAAGAGGATCTCTCAGGGTGTTCTATGGGGTCTGGAACCAGGTCATTGGCACTGGATCCTTTGGGTAATCTGGCTTGTGCAGTGTGGCCTCAATCAAACTGGTGGGGTGCATTTTCCTGTGTAGTGATAAGCCAGTGACATTTGGGATAGCTGTTTGCATGAGGGAGTGTGCTTGTTGTGGGACAGTGTTTATTTGGGTGTCTAAGTCTCATCAACACGGATGTCAAAATCTAAGGTTCTCCATCAGAACTCCACATAGCACCAATATGATCAATGCTATTTACTTCACCTGTCAGTGGTCATCATGTTGTAGCTGATTGGTGTATGCTGCACTACATGATGCAAATAGTGGAAACACTCATTACTAGCTTGTGATTTGCAGTCTGTGACCCCACTCTGTCCATTTCCTATCATTTCCAATATAATGCATACTTGCTTCATGGCATTCATTCTGTTGCAGAAAGATAATACTTCATCCCTGTGTTAAAAAGAATAAGACTTGTGTCATGTTTACGTTTTTGTTTGGTATATTTTGTCAAATTTTTCTCCACATCTTTAAAGCCGCCTTAGTTTTCTCACTTAAGGTAAAAGCAAGCTAACTGTGCAGCACAGTGCAAACTGGAGTTCGTATGGAGCAAACTAGTGATTAAACATTGCTGCAGGGACTGAACTGGTCTGCTGCAGCTAACACTTTCACAGTACCCCTGTGAGATCTGATTTATATCTCAAAATGCCATTTTTATTGGAGAACGGGAAAGGAGCACTATGAAGCATCAAAGGCAAGAGTGCAGGTTTACTGCTTTGTTTACCACAGTGGCAGACACAGCGAGCTCAAACGAGGATGAAAGGCATGAAAAAGTCCCCAAAACCTGAGATAAAAAATTAAAGTTGTGGCCAAAACATCAGAGGTTTTATCTTTCCCTTTGTCTATCAGTAACGGCAAACAGAGCAGCACTTGCTCACATTTTATATAGTGGATGAGCAATATTGAGAAAAAAGTAACAAGTGTGGGCCGGAGAGTCCAAAGAAGAAGAGTTATCTTCAAAATGTAGACATACATACACCAAGCAGGCATAACATTGTGACCACATTCCTAATATTGTGTTGGTCCTGTTATGTGCTCAAAAATGCTCTGAACCATTGGGCATGGACAAAAGGACCTCTCAGGGTGTCCTATGAGGTCTGGAACCAGGACGCTGATAATGGAACCTTTGGCTACTCTGGCTTGAGCAGTGGGGCCTCTGTCAATCAGACTTGTTCCACTGCATCCTGTTGATGCTTGATCAGAATGGGGTGTAGGAAGTTTGGAGGTCAAATCAACATGTTGGGCCATTGTCATGTTCCTCAACATGTTCCTGATTGATATTTTTTCCATGTGGTGGGGTGAATTTTCCTGCGGGGGTAGGCCAGTGACATTTGGGATTTCCATTGGCATGAGGGAGTGTGCTTGTTGTGGGACAATGTGTGGGACAATGTTTATTTGGGTGTCTAAGTCTCATCAACACGGCTGTTAAAATCCAAGGTTTTCCATCAGAACAGCACATAGTACCAACATGATCAATGTTATTCACTTCACCTGTCAGTGGTCAGAATGTTGTGGCTATCGGTGAATAAGAAATACCACATTTAGATGCAAATTCAGGCAAAAATGTACCAAATTTCTTTTAAAACGCTGGTGTTACATGATGCTTCATTGCCTTTTTTCCCTATATTTTCATTGCATTTTCTGATGTTTTATTGCTTTTCTTTTTTATTCTTGAACTGTCACCGTTTTCAGATGTTCTCTAATGTTTTTGTTGTTTCTCTTTTTGTTTTGAGAAGCACTTTGTAAGCCTGGTTTTGAAAGGCCCCATAGAAATAAAGTTTATCATTAGTAACATTATTGCTATTTCTTTGCACAATAGTCCCTAAGAGTATTGATGTAGACAAAAACATCCGTTTTATTACTGTGTATTAATTCACATGTTATAAAAATGTATCTAAAATCTTTTTTGTTAGCAAGAGGTACCACGTTCCTTTGACAACCTTCTACTGTTTCACTGTGATTTGCCCACTCACACCTATCACTCATTACTAATTAAAGCTCACCCAGTAGGAAAACTAGTGTCAACGCTGATGGTCTGCTTTGCCCTCTTAATGAACTGAGAAGTTTAAATAGATAACCTCTCACACATTCGGACAAAACACACTTTGGTTCTGGACTTTTAAATGCCAGTGCAAGATGTTTCCCACTCTGTTCATCAGTTCATGCAGAAACTGGCTTTAACAATACTGAATGAAACCCTTTTTTCCTGTAAAAAGCATTAAACTAACATTTGATTTAATGGCCGTGCACTTATGCGGTGAAATTAGCGGATTAATGGGTTTTTAATGGGGTTGATGGGGTTGAAATATATCAAAGTAATTTGACAACGTGCTCGCCGTGTTTACTCGCTGTGTGCGTTATCCTGAAATGATCCTACAAGGTCAAACACTTCATCAAAATATGAGATGATGCCAGAAAAATAAGTATATAAATGTTTATTTCAAAACATGAGAATGACCATTTATGGTAAAATTCAATAATATGCTGATATAATTCTTTTTTTTTATAAGGGATAAATTTAAAAGTATTTCTTTAAATATCCAGTACCACAAGCTCTTCTTCAATATAGACCTAAAATATTTTTTTTAAATCTTCATAGACACCATGGCATGTGAACACAACCACTTCACACCACAGCAAAGGTTGAAACGTTTAAATGTCAGTACCATCAGAAAAGCCTCAGGTTCAGAACAGAGTCTGAAATCCCCAACACCCGTTTAAAGCATTGAGAGACGCACAAAAACGGAGTATCTCAACGCAATTAGGTGACATTGCATTGGTGCCGGAATGACTTCGCAAAACCCTTTTCCCTTCTGCCTCTGTGTGACGACAACAGAATGCACCTTCCACCTGCCAGGATTCCTCATAAATCAGTAGCTTAAATTATAATATATTTTTGATTTTGCTGGAAAAGACATCCACAAACTGTCCATAGCCGCGGGAAGCAGGGATGCAGCTCCCTCCAGTGGTCGACTGAAGGAGAGTCCCAAATACAGCCAAGTGTCCGAAGAACCTTCTATCGTTCCACATGATTGATTTGAAGCATACATTTCTGTTTTAGTTAAAAAAAAATACCTTATGCAAGAGGAAACAATTCTAAAAGTAGAAATCTATATTAATAATTAATAATGATATGTTAAAGGTGAGGTCTCACTCAGAGTAAACAGCAGGTGCATTGCAGTGCAAGATTGTTGCCAGAGTCCTGATTCCCTCCGTAATGAAAATGATGTTCATTCCAAAACTCAATCACCTTATACAGGAAAGGGCTGAGCTTTTTAATTAAAGGGGCTCTGCAGTGATTTAGTATTGCACATTTATAAAGTTGGGCCACTCGCAAGAAACAGATTGTAAAAAAAAAAAAAAAAAAAAAGATGTAAAGCAGCAGATGCTGAAGTAGCATGACTATTTGTCTCCAGTGTGGGTCAACGCACAAAAAAAGAAAAAAAAAAAAAAACGGGACTGGGTTCTACACTTCCCAGCAGCATACTTTCTAATAGACTTTCCTTGGCCTTTACAGCCTCAGTTTGTATTGCAAGCTTTGCTATAAAGCCTTCACCAGTCACTGTAATCACTGGGTTGTTTCTCAGACTTAAAGCTCCCTTCGGAGCCACAGAAGACGTTATGCACCTGCCTCCTCGGCCGACTGAGCCGACCCCTGTGTAAAATTTGTCCCTTATTTCTGATTAAAAAGAAGAAAAAAAAGTAAAAATGCACTTTTTTGTAAAACCTCTGTTCTGCCAGTAACAACACTAATACAAGGTAACAATGCAGAAAAAGACAATTTGCGTGGTGCGATACTTTGACTTAACTAACCTCGGCAGCTGTGGGCTTGAAATGAATCCACTGCTTGAGTCCATTTCACCACTAAGAGCATAACAAACATTTTCCATTATCATGAATTTTCAAAATACTAGCCCTGTCACGTCCTGCCTTTGCATTGTTTTTTTTTTAAAAGGTAGAAATCATCAAATCACAAACAGAAAATGAGCATCTCAAAGCATCCGTTTGGGAACTGCAAGACACCTTTTTAAGGGTTTGACACAGAGAATGGAGGG
The DNA here is from genome assembly GCA_024666655.1 of Dascyllus trimaculatus. NCBI lineage: Eukaryota > Metazoa > Chordata > Actinopteri > Pomacentridae > Dascyllus > Dascyllus trimaculatus. The sequence goes on along the minus strand of CM045462.1, from coordinate 20,842,293 downwards.
ATTTCGCTATAAAAATATCCAAAAATGTATTTCTGACACATTTGGGCATATAACAATAGCAGGACGATACACACAGGAATACAACACACATAAAGCTCGGTTCAATTTCATGGAGGGGGTTTTTAAGTGTTTGTGATTGTTTTTAGGTCTGTGCCACTCCTTCCTCACAGTTTCGTCCTTTCTTATTCACATTTTTGGGAATTTATTACATGAATTATTTGAAATATAGAGAGATTTTTTTTGCATCTTCTGCAGCTCTATTTAATTTTTACACTGGGCTAACTGTGATTTTTCTGTGCTCTTGTCACTGATGTCCTTATGTGCTTGAAGGCCTCTTCAGCCACAACTTTATTTGCTGTGGCTCCTCCTCTTGGTTTCCATAGTAAGCACTGTGGTTTTTCAATTCGTCTGATCGGGTATGTTGAGATATTATTTCATTTAAATATTACATTGCTCATTCATGACTGCATGGATGATGTTTTATCAGCGCATAGGTTGCAGTTAATTCTTTTTAGTTGTCGTTTTAAGCGAGTGTGAAAATTATTAGGGTTGCAGTAAGTAACGATGTGAGTAAACATATACTGTAAATCTCCCCACAAACTTGACCCGTGACGACAAAGCCATCTTCCCGCGGCTATGCAAGTAACACCTATCAATCAGTCCCCCCTGGATTCCTTCAGAGGGCTAATCAAGTCCCGCTGCTTACACTCGACTGGTTGGCTTTTGTCCTCTCCAAAGCGTTCAGAGCGCGCGATAGGTTAGCCTTCTGTCTGTCCAGGCTGGAAGTGTTCCGTGATTGGACAACCCCGGCGCCCTGTTGGTTGACCCGACTTCGCTCCAAACTAGCAGAAGTGCGTGACTGGACAGTCCTTTCCCCCGTCAGAGTGTTAACAGAGCGCAACTGATTGGCTCTCCCTCTGTCCAAACTGTTCACTGTGTTTAATTGGCTGCTTCTCGCCTGCTCCACAGTCCCGGGCGCACCTGATTGGTTAGCCCTCCCTGTCTGCTGATTGTTCAGGGTTTGCAGCTGGCTGGTTCTGTCTCTCTCAGGGAGTTTGGGCTGAGCAGAGCTGCTTCTGTCTGTGTTAATAGTTTGTATCCTCTGTCTGTCCCTTTCCCTTTCCAGACTGGTGTCCCTACGTACCAGTCCACTCCGCTCCCTCTCCAGGCTGCTCTGGATCTCAGCCCTCCGAGCCAGAGCCTCCCTCAGCTGGGTGCGGAATATCTCGATCCTCCCCTGCAGCTCCTGGAGCTCCCCTTCCCACAGGCTGGTCTGGGCGGCCCTGCTTCCCAGCGGAGTGAGCACCAAACCGGTGGAAGCCAGAGTCGACACGGGACCCCCGTTGGCATGGAGGCTGATCTGCTGTGGAGAGATAAACCCCCCCAGGTTGCCCAGCCCCAAACCTCCGAGGCCGAGCCCAGGACGGCCGACCATCCCAGGCCGGCCGCGCACCGACGCGGTGTGTGTGCGCAGGCGGTAGCTGTGGAGCGTTTCCAGGTCAAAGTGGACACGTTTCTCCTTGTGTTCATGGGACGGCGAGGAGTTGCCAGTATCCCCAGCTGTGGAAGCAGGAAGGGATGTGGGAGGAGACGGAGGAGGAGGCTGATGCTGCTTCCTGTGAAGGGTGCAGTTCTCTGAGATACAAGAGGAGGGGCTAGTGAAAGAGAGGAAGATCACAGCAAAGGGCATATATCCAGTGAGATATAATGTGCAGCAGTTCAAGGATACATTTTCCTATAATACACAAGTAGAAAAATTACATTTCAAATCACACTGGGTCTTGTCTTGATTAGAACTTTTATCCGTTTCAGTTATTTTTAACTTAACACGAGGTTCATGTCAGTTCATGAATCCACTATGGGACTGTCACTGCAAAAAAAACCCTCTCCCCAACAATTAATTTTGTTATCAAGCCATAAAAGCGAAACAATCTGCCGGAGTAGCGAGAACCATTTCAACCTGTTTCTAATACAGATGGATTTGTTTAAAAGAAATAATGTGACATTTTGGGAAATATGCCTATTCGCTGTCTTGCGAAGAGTTAGATGAGAGGATTGATAAGACACTCTGTGGTACATATGAAGCTGTCAGCAGCTGCCAAGTGCAGATTAAACAAGATATAAAGGCTTTAATTATGGAGCTTTAGAGGTGCTGGTAAGCAGATTTCATTGAATTTGGACAGAGACGAGCTATTTCTCCCATTTTTCCCACTCTTTATGTTCCGGTAAGCTAGCTGTCTGCAGCTTTATTGAACTGTGCAGACGCGTGGTATTTAAAGCAAGGAAGTGGATAAGTGTGCTTTCCAAAATACCAAATGCATCTTGAGTAGTGTTGATAAATTAGCTGTAATTTTTCTTCAGAAGATTAATGGATTTTTGCGCTTAAATAACATTTGAAAAATCTTTAATGAAATAACATGCATTAAACTGAATATGTAATGCCAAAACTTAAGAGGAAAAGGGGCAACAGAGTGTGAAATCCTTCAGCCAGTGACTGCATTACTTTTGGTCGAGGCCGGTCAGCTCCTTCCCGACATCTTCATACGTGGTGTGGAGGGCTCGGTGAATTTTCTGCAAGTGAAAAAAGACGATTAGCAACGTGCGATTTGTTATGACTTCATCGGACGTGCACATGAATCAGGAGACATGAACTTCTAGGAGTTGTTATTCTATCCAGTTGCACAGAACATCTGTGACAGCTATTCCTCACAAATCCTGCTGTAGTGCTCTTTTGAATAATTTAATCCAATAATTGGAATTCAGTGAGAGGCAGTTCTTCTCTGCTTACAATTTTGGAGAGAAGTTTAAGTGTCAGTTGCTTGAGCCCTTTTTTTGATATAAGTATCAAAGTGCTTCCGTTCGTCTGAACATCTCAAAACTAAGTTAAAAGGTGTGACTATGCTTTCATTTCTGCCATGTCTATGTACATTTGAAGATTTGTGTGTGGGGAGAATGAGATCTCGACTACGGATAGGGATAATCTTGAGGGACAAACGCTGACGCCATCCTTTCAAATAGCTGAGCTTGTTTTGTGATGAACGCTAGAGGCTGCCCGGGAGTGGTTGCCCTTTCAGAGAGATGTAGCAAACAAATGTGAGCAGTCTTGATATTCACACGGCTAGTTCCCATTATTCACTCAAAAATGGCCACAGGCGCCTCATTTGGTAATGGCCCGAGTTTCATAAGAAAGCAAAATGTGACCTTTAAATTCCCAATTTGTGGGTTCCTTTGGTGTACGTTGTCATAAACACACAAGTTCTCCGACGGTCTGACTGCAGAATGAGCTTCTGCAGGATCAGATTTGTTAATTTGCCTTCGCCGGGAAATGACAAGATTGAATATCGTGAAAAATGAAGCATATTTCTGAATTGTTTTGCGGACGGGAATGTGAATGGATAGTTGCACTTAATGAGCTATATAAGATGTTTATACATGAGCTGTCTCAGATAAGAAAAGGCTTAACTAACAAAGTCATAAATGCACAATGTGCGGTCATGAATCAGTTAAAAAAGCACAGCCAATGGGAAGACGTCATTAACTTTTTGCTTTACTTAAATAGCCCAAATTAGCTAATTAATTTATAGAGCACATTAGAATCTAATTGGGTGATTAAGAAAGCAGTTGAATTGTGTTAATCAATGCAATTAGCTTAATGTTAAAATGTTTAACTGAATCTGTCCTATATAAAATACTGTATAATCCAGTTTTAGGAAGAATGTGTAGTCTCATTTTTGACTGTTATTACAGGTTTCTACCAGTAGAGGGCGCAGGTAATCCGTAAGAAAAGAATGAGCTCAAGGGGATGAGGCTATCTCACTGACAGCAGCATGCTTATGTGTGCAGCTGTGTTCATGTGCATGCGTCTTTGCATGTGCATGAACACCAGGAAGTAATGTGGAGATTACAGTCATTCTGAGCATCTTCTCTGTGCTTTTCTGTGCATAAAAGTATTGGCATGTGAGAGAGTGCATGGATGCAGCACACGTCCCATAGGCGTCCACTCACCTGGCTGGTGTGCAGCCAGTACTGCAGCGTGTTTGTGCGCCGGAGGCGAGGGATGACCAGGTGATAGAAGGTGTGTTCACCTGCCAAGGTCAGCAAGGCTCCGCCCACCCCCATGCACAGGAGCACAAACAGGCCGGAAAAATGCTGGATCCCCATCTGTAGAGTCTGAGGGGGTGGTGACAGAAAGAGAGCATGAGAAGGAGAGAAAGAGAGAAGTTGGGGGAGTGACACAGATTAGTGAAGACTTAAGCCGACAGACAGGAAAAAACATAGAGATTGATGATTTATATTTACATAATTACCATTTAGGCCACCTTTTGTGAACATGCAATTGATATTCTGCTGTTGTATATCTGGCTTGGCAGTGTAAGCCCATAAGAGCGAAATAAAGAGAAGAGGGCAACAGCGTAAAAGACATGTTTTGGGAAGAAAGGGGATGTGAAGGGGGGAGCAAACAAGAGGGAGGCAAAACTGAAAATAACAGAAAGAAACTGCAGTTAGGAAGGGAGATGGTAAAAAGAGACGACGGTTAATTGAAGAGCAGTTTGTTCCCATTTGGTTCGCCCACATCTCCCCTGATATAATGTCTATCTCATATGAGGCTTTCGCCGGCCTGGAGGAAGTGGAAGAGGCAGTGGTGAGCTTTTTTCCACTGCTCTCTAATCATGTTTCTTCCACCCGGCTCATTTCTGCACTACCTCTGATGGCAATTAGCCCCATGCTGACTCGACAAATTCATCAGCGACAACACTGACCTCCTTTTGCTCCCAATCCAGAGGGCAAGTTCGCACTAACGCCCACATTGTTCGCGAGGAGAGGGGCCCACTCTCCTCTCTGGGCTTCATATGAGATGAATAGTAATAACTTCTTGATGCAGGGTGAAGTTAAGGTTTTCATCTCATCAGGAAAAAAACCTGTGACTGAGTAATTGCGGTTGTTGCTGTAATATGACTCAACTTTGAAGTGGGATTTAAAAAGGGATGGCCAAAGGGAGTTAAGAAGCTCCTCTATTCACAAACAAGAGATATAGATACAGACAGTGCACCCTGTCTAGAGATTCCCTGTTCTTTAAAAAGCGTGAAAGGAAAAAGGGAGGGTGAGAACTCGGAGTACTCCTCTGTAGCACAAGACACAAATAAGTAAGGACACTCAGACAGTACGTGCCTGTAACTCTGGTTAAGGTTAGTAAGGAGGAATGGGTTTAAGTGATTGTATGTCTTTGTCTCTGTGTGTATGTGAAAATGTCTGTCAGTGTATGTGTGCTCAGCTGGCAGGCAATCTTGTCTGCGTCCCAAAAGGAGACTCATTTATAGAAGTACAGCAGCAGCAGGGCTTTGCTTTACACACAATACACGTACACCGTACATGAGCGCACACTCCCACCGATGTCTTACCTCGGTGACTGCAAAGACTCTCTTCCCACAGGGTACAACCTTATACCATTTGTCATGTAGCATGTCCATGAAGCCATCGGACTTGTAGCGACTCACGAACTCTGACACATTGCGGGTTAGAGGGGAGCCCTGGGGAAGGCCTATACCGTAGCCTGCAAGAGGAGACAGACACAAATGTAAATACACTGAAAAATGACACGGTGTGATCAGAATAAACTATGTTCTCTGGCAAAATACAACTTGTTTACAGTGCAAAAACATAGTCCTGGGTTTCTAGGGAGATGAAGTACAAAACCTGTGGGTACAGAACAAATAGTGGATCAAGTTCCGTTATCGACATAGGAATTGGTATTTTTGCAGCTATCGGTATACTAATATCTATCAACCAATCATCAATAAACTCTGTGGTCAAAAGCATTGTTCTGCCCACAACTCTATCCAATTGGTTACAGATCACAAGTAACAGCCAATCAGTACTGAAAGTTATCGTTTACAGACAGGGACAGACGAGCACTTTTCAGAATAAAGCTTTGTTTGTAAGGTGAGGTAGTCGTCGTTGCTGGAGTTGCAACAAACACTGCAGCCTTACACAGCACCACATCAATGTCAGACCTGTGGCTAACACTATCTGGAGTGGCGCAACATCTTTCTAGAGTAAGATTAGCTTTAGCAATGTGCGTCAACTGCCAGATCTGTCTCTTTAGCAGAGACACAATCTACAAAAACAGACCAAGAAACACAACCAGTTGCCACAAATCAGGAAATTAGCTACTTTCACAGTGGCTAAGACTATGCTAATGGCTAGTTGTTAAGTTAGGAGGCAGCAACAGTTTACCCAAAAACATGTAATGTATGTCGGTTCCAAATATCGATTATCAGTTCATCTTGATTTCCAGTAATCGGCTTTGGAATCAGCCATGAAAAACCCACATTGGTCAATCCCTAATCGAAATGCCTGTTGCTCCCCCCTTGTTAGCATCTGAGAAGTTTCTCACTACAAAAGCATGAGCAAGACTAAAGCACCGATCAAGCTAGACAATGTTTTTGTCTTTCCAGATGGGCATTATGATCAGGTGATCATGATTCACAAATGTTAGCAAGCAGTTTTTCTTGAGCTGAGAAAGGCTACTGCAAAGGTTGCAGGACAGTAGACAAACCAAGGATGAACCTCTGGGATCAGAAATGTCAAAATCAATGGAGATGTCAAACTATGCAAGAAGCGGAAAAAAGTTCGGGCCTCCCGGTCTTGTGAGGCAATCACAAGATCAGGAGGCTTGGTCTCCACTATGAAATTGCAAAATGTCATATCTCATACTCATTTCCTTTCCCAATGCTCCCCTCTTCTGCCAGATCAGGCCATTTTTTAGGCTCATATCAAATAGTCTGATCCCAGCTAGAGTGGAGTCTTGTCTGACTTTCCCCTCTAGACTCCCTACGGTGGATAAGATGCAAATATGCTCATATTTTACCTGACTGTGCTTCTTATGCGCAGTGATATTCCCTTCAGTTGCAGTCACATGGCTGAGCTCAGCCTGTGGTGATGTATTACTCTGTTGTAGATCACTTACATGTAAATGAAAACCATATTTGTCAGAATTTGATCCAACATCATCTTTGGGACCTTTAGGTCTGCTGTGGGGAATAACTCATGACTCAAGATTAAGATGTAGAAATGCCAACGTCAGTTTTTTTTATGTTACCAGCCCTCCGTAAAGGAGAGTTTTATTAGTCTTTGCTCACCTGTAAACCTTATTACCTTCTACTGAGTCTGTAAATTTTGGATTTGGGTTCTTTTTTTGGTTTCTTTAATATTTGAATTTTATTAGATTGAACTCAATTTCAGTCAGTGTTCTCAGTCAGGGAATCCTGAAACTTGCTTGAAGTAATTCCAAGAACACTGCAGGCACATTATGATTTATGGCTTGTAGTTGATAATTTTCTTTTTATAGACTGTAATTTCTATGTTTCTTTTTTTAATCTGAAGCCTCGGAATCTTTCCTTGGAAGTTTTCAAGGTTCTACTTTGCCTCCGTTACTACGATTGCTCCCTTCTTCAGCTCGGTTAAACCGTTCATTGCTGGTTGATGTAATACCAATCGCTACTGGTGCGCCAGCGAGTGTTTAAATCTACACCATAGTTTGAAATACACAGAGATTTATCTGGTTCGGCTTAATCAGCATTATGTGAACTCATTTGGCGAGGGCTATCATCTGGCGCTCCAGCTTTAAAAGACCCATATGGTCAAAATCCATTTTTATTGCGTATTTTATGTCTTCAAACCTTGGAGGTGTAAAACAAAATCTGTGAAAGTATGAAGATGCCCACTACTGCCATTCCTCTAGGGCCTACAACTAGATAGCCCCACACCTTTACAAGCCACTAAGAATTTAATCCAGTTGCCGACCAATAGTCGTCAAACTAAAAAATTGCATAAACGTGTCCGCTCATTGCCTTGCTGCTTCTGACGTGCACAGAAGGAGCAGCCGTCTCACAATCTGCCCAGTTTATTTACTTGCTAGAGCTGCTTCTGCTAGTTCTAATCTGGCTCACAAGTAAAACACAACAAATGTTCAGCTGCTGGCTGCAAGACTGAACACAAGTGTTTTCATGCACTCCCAGCATCTGAGAAACTCAAGATCCAGCCGATTGCTTTTATGATTGATGCAATGTCACCACAACAATACGAGAATCCTCATGATTCGCACATTGTGTGTCCAAAGCTGCTAATGTTACCACTAGCTTTGATTGTACACTCACAGGTCAGAACTATGGGGAAACTATAGATGAGGAAATTGAAAGATGGTGGAAACTTTCAGACAGATTTAATAAACATAGATTGGGTGGGTTACTGTGTTTTTATGTCACCTGTTGGACTTTCATGTAACCTAAACTCAGCCCGTGTTTACGCCTATTTATTTCTCTCCTGCACCGTGTGCACACATGTAATTTATTTATATATAGCCAAAATCCCAATAAAATTGTTCTGATTTACCTAATTTGACATTTTTTTTGTCAGAGTGGAACAAGTAAAAGGCAGCCCGTTAAGAATACGTTACCCAGCAGTCCCTTCAGAGCAATCTTCAAGCCTCGCTAAACTACTGATTTCACAACTGCAGTGTTGTATGACAGCCTCACCATGCACATGAGTTAAAAACATCATCTGTTAAGAATTCTGCTATATTTCCATGAAAAATGATCATTCAGAGAAAAGCTGAGAAGTGACAGACAGTCCTTCACGTCTGTCAGCTACCATGTTGTTAATGGTTTTGTCTGCACTGTCAAATCACAGATGCAGAGAGAGTCTTCTTCCTGAAGGACACGGACAGCTGCACCTAACTTGCATTTAAAGCTACAGACGCTGTCAGCAGCACGGCTAAAACCAGGGGTTACACAGTCATGGTAAAATGAACCATGTTTTTGAGCTGAAAAATTAAGACACATTCTTGGGACATGTGGGACTTTCATAAATTTGCTGAAAAAGAGGCACAATCTGGGACCTTTAAGAGTTATGTGGTGTTAGATACTAGTTTAGCCATTAACTTGTACATGTTTAATTTGACTTAGTGTTACTTTTGTGACCCATACTTTGAAGTAAATACCATTCTCCTCCAGCTGTGGCATGTGTTTTGTCACATTTCCAGACAAAAAAATAATACTAAAAAAACACCCACACAGTATCAAAAATAATTGGACCTCCTACCTTACACCTACACTGACCTAATCACCAGAGCCGTCAGCTGCAAAACACTTATCATGACGCGGATCATCCACTCCATGCTCATTTCACACACATCCCCTCTGGTTACAGATACGAGACCTAGTTTTGCAGAAAGGCCAAACAAAGGCCAGCTTCACTGCATGTACACGGAAACTCGATAACATGCTGATATTATAGCCCTTTAGTGGATCTTGTTCCCCTGGCGATAGTGTTGCTTTGAAATTGTGCAGGTGTTTTCCCTGACAGCGGTGGTAACTGGATTGAAGGGTTCCAGACCCCATCAGACACCCTGGATTCTTTGGGTACTCTGGCTTGTGCAGTGGGGCCTGTGTCATTTAAACTTGTTCCACCTCATCCTGATGATGCTTGATCACAATGGGGTGTAGGAAGTTTGGAGGTCATATCAACATCTGGGCCCATTGTCATGTTCCTCAACATGTTTCTGATTGATATTTTTGCCATATGGTGGGGTGCATTTTCCTGCGGGGGTAGGCCAGTGACATTTGGGATTTCCATTTGCATGAGGGAGTGTGCTTGCTCTGGGACAATGTTTACTTGGGTGTCTAAGTCTCATCAACATGGATGGCAAAATCCAAGGTTTTCCAGCAAAACACCACATAATACCAATGAGATCGATGTTATTCACTTCACCAGTCAGTGGTCATAACGTTGTGGCTAATCGGTGTAAATGCAAACAACAGCTATGATTCTGATTCTTGCTCCATTACATGCCACTGACAGCGGTGCTTACTCGTCGTGATGTTTACATGCAAAATATATGACGTGCTCATTAAATGCAACGTGCAATTAGAGTTAAATCTCACTTGTGTCACAGATATGGATTTAATTGTTTCACAAAATATTCTTAATTACGCAGCCGGTAATGCAAATCATTATAATGGTGCATTAAATATTAATCTGCGCTTGATTTGTAGAAACTGTTACATCACCAATTGATTGGTATTGCCTTAGACTTTCTTATTTCCCTCTAATTAAAGTTAAAACACCAGCAGAATGTGGCATAATGAGACCAGACACAGCGATAAACCATGCAGTAAGTTACGCAGCAATGAAATTACATAACTGTAATATTTTTAATTAAGTAACACATTTAAGTACTTTCTTCCACTACTGTTTATTGCTTTAATTTGGACAGCAGCGCGTTCATGTATCATTATTTGATAGCTGGGGAGAAATGCAACTTTGCCCTTCACAAGAAAACTGCATCTGTTTTGCATTACAACCCACATTTCAGGCTGGTACAAAGTGAAAGAAATCTGTCCCTCAGCTTTAAATCAAAAGACCCTCCCTGAGATTTATTGCTATACAAGACCTCCTGGGGTTGTTTGTTTCATTTCATCTGTGCTGCAGTCAAAGGCACAGTCGTGCCAACAGCCTTTCTCTCTGTGTGTGTGCGTCACAGACCTGGTAGCTGCTTGTCAGTGTGTTTATATGTGTGTCTGTGAGTGTGTTATGGGGCTGTCAAGGTGTGTGATCCTGATGGGGTTTTGCGGACAGAAACAGAGAATAGCGAAGGTTCACGTAACTGTCACACTCTGCTTCCTACATGACAAAGACTGTCTAAGCTTCCCTCCCTTTGCTCTTACCCTCCTTTACCCTCCCTCCTCTGCTCACTTCCCTCCTCCGTTTCTTTTCTTCTCCCACGTCATCCTTCTTCCTTCCCCTGTCTGAGGTCATTTCTCTCCCACCATTGCTTCTGGTCTCTGCCTCTCTGTTAGCGCACCCCTTATCTCTGTCATCCCTTCACTTTCGTTCAATTTCGGCTTCACTCCATTCTTCTCTTTATCTCTCGGCTCCTCTCCTGAGTCCACTGCTTTGTTTCTGTATGACTCCCTCCTCTTTCTTTTTTTTTTCCCAGCACACAGACAGCATTTTTCTGTCATCAGCCGATCTCCATTTCTTCAGAGCATTCAGTCAAATAGTGAAATACAAGTGGGCAGCCTCTTGTCATTTGTTTTGATTCTTTCCCCCCAGACATTCGCATGTTCCATCACAAGACTCAAGTCCCGGAGCTGTCACTCAAATCCCCCACACACCTACTCGCCCACAGACACACCGGTCGGTGCGCATCGTTTACAGGCTTTCTAAGATCTTATTTTGAAAACGCACATAAAACATGCAACTGTCCTGCAAGGAAATATCCCAGGATCTGTTATCAGTTTAAAATCTTTGAATCTGTTCCACAAAACTTGGTGTGAAATCGCTATAAATAATTCTCATGAGCAACAGTAGTTATGTATCATGAGAAAAACAGTTCCAAACTCAGGTGAGCTGCTTCATCTTATTTTGAAAACCACATGAAACATGCAAAGCAAATACCCTAGGATCTCTTCTAACTTTCAAATCATAATCTTTGAGTTTGCATGTTGTCTTTCTGACACCTACTCGCCCACAGACACGCTGATGCACATCGTTTACAGGCTTTCTAAGATCTTATTTTGAAAACACACATGAAACATGCAACTGTCCTGGAGGTAAATATCCCTCATAGCTTTAAAATCTCTAAATTTGCATGTTGTCTTTGGTTCAAAGCACTGTTATTTCTAAAAAAAAAAAAACAAAAAAAACTTTTAATAATTAAAGGCAAGCACTAAACAACATTTGGTCTGTTTTTTGGGATTTCTATTAATGAAGTTAGACTTTTTGTACATAGTTTTTTTTTTAATTTATTAACTGTGATTGGAAAAGTAAAGCAAATAATTTACTGTATGCAAAAGGATTTTTTTCAGTACGTGGTGTATTTTTAGTTAAGACCTCAAATCTGAATGTAACAGTACTCATCAATGCATGTATGTATTGACTTTCTCATGCAGGCTAATTTTTGAATGTATTTCCAGCTGAGTATACAAGATGACCTGTTATAAACAGATTAAAATTCTATTTCAAAGTCCCAAAAAATGTGGTGTGAAATCTCTATGAATATTCCTCTTCAACAGGAATAAATGAGCAACACTAGTTATCATTTATTATGAGTAAAACAGTTAAAAACTCAGGTGAGCTGGCTTATCTTAATTTTAAAACCACATGAAACATGCAAAGCAAATATCCTCGGATCTCTTCTGACTTTCAAATCATAATCTTTGAATCTGCATGTTGTCTTTGGTCCAAAGCACTGCTAGTTCTAAATAAAATCATTTCATAATCAAAGACAAACACAAAACAGCTTTTGGTCTATTTCTTTGGATTCATGCTAATGACGTCCAGATTTTTGTACATAGTCTTTTATTTTTTGTTCTTTTATGAACAAATAATTTACTGTATGATAGAAGATTTCTTCTCTCTTATCAGTTGAAATGGAGACAGATAAAGGTTACATGCTATGTATCAGGGCTCGATGGTATGACCTAAAATCTTGATCAAGATAAATGAACAGGTTGATAGCAGCGTACATTGATGCATGCTTGCATTAGCTTTTTCATGTTGGCTTGTACATGAATGCACTTCTAGTTCAGTTTACAACATGACCTGTTACAAATAGGCTTTAGGTTAACTGGAAGATTTAAATTCTGCATTAAGTCCCACAAAACCTGTTGTGAAATCTCTATAAATATTCTTTTTGAATGGGAATACATTAGTAATAATAGATAATGTCCAAATAAGCAATGATCAAAGCTAAAATCTGCAAAAAACACCCCTTAGTTGACATTTATTATGAGTTTAACAGTCACAAAGCCTGGTTATCTGTTTCATCACTGACAGCAGCATGTCCTCCATGCAGCTCAACAACTGTTAACCCTTATACAATATCTCATCCAAAAAGTGATATACACCGATCAGCCACAGCATTATGACCACTGACAGGTGAAGTGAATAACATTGATCATATAGGTAATATGTGCTGTTCTGCTGGAAAACCTTGAATTTTGACATCCGTGTTGATGAGACTTAGACACCCAAATAAACACTGTCCCAGAACAAGAACACTCCCTCATGCAAATGGAAATCCCCAATGTGACTGGCCTACCCCTGCAGGGAAAAAGCATCTCACCACATGGAAAAAACATCAAACAATCAGGAACAACTTGAGGAACATGACAATGGCCCAACATGTTGATTTTACCTCCAAACTTCCTAAACTCCATTCCGATGCAGTGGAACAAGTCTGATTGACAGAGGCCCCACTGTACAAGCCAGAGTACCCAAAGGATCCAGAGCCAACATCCTGGTTCCAGACCTCATCGGACACCCTGAGAGGTCCTCTTGTCCATGCCCAATGGTTCAGAACATTTTTGAGCACATAACGGGGACCAACATAATATTAGACAGGTGGTCATAATGTTGTGGCTGATCGGTGTAATTTGGATTTGTGCATGGTTGTGCAGATGGGTTGTAAATGAAAGAAAACCAAACAAAAAGTGTCCTAATAAGGTTTTGGGCCACTAGATAAGCTTCAATGCACCTTCAGACTGATTCTACAAGTCTTTTAAACTCTACTGAAGGGATGGATCCCCCTTCTTCTACAAGATATTCCCTCATTTGGTCCAAAATCTCACCACGGCATGAGATTCGCATCATGTTTATCCACAACAAACCATTTAGTGACCCCTCATGCCCTGTGGATGAAGGCATCCAGGAAGCCCTGCTCCCATCAGGATAGAAGTGTGTTGCCACGGGATAAAGTCAATCCTTCAGAGCAACCGTGTATTGATTTGCAGTGACCTTCCCCCTCTAAGGGGACAAGGGGAACCAAACTATGGCAGAAACTTGCCCTCCACAGCAGAATATAGCTGCTGGATCCCTTCACTGTAGGGGTGAAAGGTTTGGGATTTTCCTTTAATTCATCAGCGGTCTGTACGTGACCTTCATGTGGCACTGACATTCATCTTTCCTGCACAGACTGACCTCATCAAACGACACAGAAAGAACATATTGAGATGATACAACAGAAAATGTGGCGTTTAGAGACTTTAGACTGAGAGTTTGAACATTAGTGGTTGTTGTAACAGCTGTTAGGTTACACAGACATTTAAGTTATGAATAATACTATTTGATTTTTAATGTTGTCTTATGTAATATGAATTAATTTAGGCCGGTTGGAGACTCATTACCCTGGTTATTAGTACAGTTGGTTTAACATCCGCCTCTAGTATGTGCAGTGAAGTGCTATTAATGAATGAAATCCATAAGTTTAGCGCTGTAACTAATGATTTTTTACATTATCATTTTTCATTGCGTCCATAAAATGTAAAGAAGTGATGCTTTGCCCTGCGTTTTTTTTGCAACCAACATTTTAAATCCCACAATAAGCAGTTTACCATCACATAAGACAGGAAATGCGGCAAATCCTCACAAGAATTAAAGCTTTAACTGGCATTTTTTTTGCCATAAATGGCTTTAAATTAATAATTATTCGGCAAAATGAGTCGCTGATTTCTGCCAATCAGCTAATCTTTTCAGCTCTTTATAATTTCGCTCTTGCATCCTGTATGAGGAGGCATAGGGTTTTTTTTTGGAACGTCACACTCTTATACCCACGTTTCCTCACACACACATAAGCAGACAAAGGCGTTCATACGTCACTCCTGCCAGACATGAGCCAGCCGCCCAGACCCACAGCAAGTCTCACCCCCGGCGACGAAATTCTTCTGCCAGCCTTGTTCTGATCTCCTGTCCTGCTCCACTGAGCACCTGCGGACCACTTACACGCACGTACAAAACAAGCGGCGAGCGGCGGTGTGTTCAGTGGCAATATTATTAATGGGGTGTGTCTGGGCTGTCGTAAACATCTCCCAACAGCACTCAGTGAAAACAGACGCACGGCGACAACCCCCGCATCTCCCTCCACTTAAGCAGCCTGTAGATTTCAGCTGAGCACCTCCGCCTGCAGGCTCCCCAATTCCTCCTGTATCTCTTGACCACAAACCGCTCTATAAATCCTGCCCCGCATCCTCACCGAATAACACTTCCTTCTCTCCTCCATCTTTTTTCTTCCTCCCCCCTCCCCTCACTCCATCTTCCCGGGGTGAAGGTTTGTCTTGATTAGGGGGGACTCTGTTGACTGGCTCTTTTATCACTCGCTGTGCAGAAAGGCGCAAACTGGCAGTGGGCAAATGAAAGCCCTCTATCTCCTTCTTATGCTCAACTCCCACCTCCACTGGCCTTCGCTTTCTCCACCTTTGTTGTTCTTTCTCTTACTTTTTCATCTCATATTCTGCCCTCCTCCTCCTCCTCCTCCTCCTCCTCCTCCTGTGTTTTCCCTCTCTCTCGCATTTCCTGTCTGGGCCATTTCCTGCTCTTTCTTTTCTATACGGTTCAGACTTATTGAGTTATTCACTCCCCATCCCACTCTTCCTCGTGCAGACTGTGGGGATGAATAGCTACCGAAGCCGGCGAGGATCCCGCGCCTGACTTGTCATGTAGACAATAAATCAAGCAGTCATCAAACTGACCCACTCTACATACCAATGAGACCTGCTATCTCATCTTCACCATCATTAGTAACACCACAGCACTGTCTCCTGCCTCGTTTTGTCTTCTGCAATGAAGAAAGCGACGGATTATCTCCAGCGAACGTGGGTTGTACAGCGAGTGGGGAACGTGGGAGTGGGGTCTTTCTGAGGCTACACTTTGATTGACAGAGAAAATTCTATCAAAGTTACTGTCTGGTCCCGAGTGGCGCCCCTTACTAGCATTTATTTACTGTTTGTATATCTATTTGTGTTGCCTGTCTCAGTGGAGAAAGAGAAAAAAGGCTGAGCTGAGACAAATAAAGCACTAAAAATGCACATAAATGTACATCGCTGTTCAGACGTGAGTACGCATGCTCATCCGATCCCTTGTATAAAAAAAAAAAAAACAACAACCTTGCAGTGACTAAGCTGAGTCGGGTTAGAGGTTAAATGTTTGATATATCCAATAAATGTGTTCTGCCAGCAGAAATTTTATTTCAAAGTCACCTTCAGAAGGCGTATATGTGCAGATGACATGTGACTAGAATACTGTAAAACTTGCAATAACGGCTGGAACCTTTTATTTACCTCCTCAGTGAAAAGGGAGAACCAGACTTTTATTAGAGCCGGGACATAATTTCTTTTGGCAGGTCGTCAGCGGCCTTTAGTTCTAAAAGTGATATAATTTACTCCTGTATGTGGGAATGCATATCACTGCAGCTGATCCTATTACTGCGGCAGTACTGTAACTGCTGCTGCTTCTACTTTTGCATGCATATAGGGCTATAGCAAGCACTCATAGCAATCAATTACTGCATCAAAACACTATCTATTATTGGAAATTTGCCATTAGCTGTAGAACACGATGTAATTCATCTTGTAACCAAAGTTTCCAAACCTCAAAACAGAATGAAATAAAGTCTCACTGACTTCACTTACTCACTTACTGACAAACAGAAGGAATGCTGTTTGCCTTATAAGTTAATGGCTACCTAACTGAAGATAATAAGTTGAATTGCTTTGATTATTATTTTTTTTTTACAAACATTTTCAAGCCTGAAATCAGCATGTTGAACATTTTTCGAAGTACCCACAGCTGTTACCAATACTGAACATAAAAGGTGACTTTGTACACAACAGATAGGGTTAGGGTACCCTACACTGCCTGTAGTTCAGTCGAAAACTCACAGAATTTTTGTTGCGTCACTGTTGGCCGCAGCAGAGTCACTACTGGTTTCTTAGTTGCACCAACAAGCACTTTTTTTTAACACAATCTACTCAAAACAAACGTTTTTTTGGGGGGGAAATTTTTAAACAAGGCATGTAGAATAAAGTGATTTTGATGAAATATCACGATTTTAAGCTTATATTTCATCAATTTTTCTGACAGAACCGGAAGTCACACATAAGTCGTTTAAGGATTATCAGAAAGTTTCAAAACAGAAAAATTATTCTGTTTTTACAGTTTCTGAGTCTGATAGATCATGTAATTTTTTGCTATTTTTTTTAAAGAATATCATGTCTTTCAAACCATCTGTCAAGCCACATGTTTACTTTGAGTGAAACTACTACCAACAGTCTGTAGCTCTGTAGGTGATTCGTTTGATTTACTATCATTTCATCTTGTGACAGTTCAGCATGAAACTCAATTTAAGATAATATTTTAGAGTTTAACAATGAGGTATTTAACTGCTTTTGAATAGTTTATACCAGAGGAGCACACATACTGAAGTTACAGGTGTAGGAGAAGAAAGTTTAGGAGAATGAAGCAAAACAATCTGAAATTCAACTTGTACATGTTTCCCATGCATGCCAAGCAACAACGTTGGGTAGGGAAAACTTGCTCGCTCTAAAAATCTGAAAGTCAAATGAGGAAAACCTCCCACGCTCACATGCATAAGCCCACAAATTCATGGAGTACTGAATACAATAACCCCCTGTGTGGGTCATTAACTGTTTTCTGGCTGGCGGTGGATTTGTTTATATGCTTTATATTACTGGGCTGCAGTTAGTTGAACCTGAGAGGATCGAGTCCAAAGTGTTCTGAGTGGCCAGTGCTGTTAATAATAGATGACGGAGTAAGTTTCACCCTGGAGCATTATAAGCTTATGCGGTGGATCACGGTAACTACAGCATTTGATCTCAATCAGCGAAGGAGTATCTGCATGGTACATGTTTCTTTAAATATATACCGATCAGCCACAACATCATGACCACTGACAGGTGAAGTGAATAACATTGATCATGTACTATGTGCTGTTCTGCTGGGAAACCTTGAATTTTTCCATCCGTGTTGATGAGACTTTGACACCCAAACAAACATTGTCCCACAACAAGCACATTCCCTCATGCAAATGGAAGTCCCAAATGTCACTGGTCTACCCCCGCAGGAAAATGCACCCCACCACATGAAAAAACATCAAACAATCATGAACATGTTGAGGAACATGACAATGGCCCAACATGTTGATTTGACCTCCAAACTTCCTACACCCCATTCTGATCAAGCATCAACAGGATGTAGTGGAACAAGTTTGATTGACAGAGGCCCCACTGCACAAACCAGAGCACCCAAAGGATCCAGTGCCAACGTCCTGATTCCAGACCCCATAGGACACCCTGAGAGGTCCTCTTGTCCATGCCCAATGGTTCAGAGCATTTTTGAGCACATAAGTGGGACCAACACAATATTAGGCAGGTGGTCATAACGTTATGTCTGATTAGTGTGTGTGTGTATAAATATATATATATATATATATACACACACACACACACAGACACACACACACACACACAGAGTAGTCGTATATACTAGTGTGTCATGTATTTATGGGTACACAGCTGCATGCACAAGCGTGAATGTAAAAGAGCCTCTTCTGTGTGTGAGTGTGTTCTTCATCATAATTACGGGGATAAATCTTCTCATAGAGTCACATTACAGGGCCTCACCTGCCCATTGGGAACACACACAAAAAAGGCAGGTTCCCACAAGGTCAGTTTATTTTAGGATAGGTTTTAGAGCCGAGAACACAGTTATGTCAATTACGCTTAAGTACAGGTGAGGGTAAAGACGTATTGGGGTTCTAGCTATAGTTAGGATGAGCGACAAGCAAAGTAAGCAAGCTTTTTATAGTGGGGTAACAGAGGGGGAGGGGGATAAACAGGGAAAAGTTTGAAAGCATATTAAAAACAAAGACTAAAAAATGTAAAATGATGCAACAAGATCAAGAAAAAGCCGAAGCATTTTAAGTTGCTTTTCAAAAAGCGCCCACAGGGAATGAATGAAAGTCAACGCAAAGTCCTCACAAGTGTTAAAAAAAACAAATGCGCCTACCTTCAATGGCGAACGGCTTCCCCACAGTGAGCAGTTTGCAGTCGGCGTCGATAGAGACCTCAAAGTCCAACAGGGCTTTATCCATTATGAACGCATCCAGGGCAGGAGGATCTGTCCTTCACCACCAACACACACACACACACACACAAACACACACACACACACACACACACACACAAGATACAAAGAGAAGCATTAATTAAAGACCACCAACCTCCACTTTCATAAAAGACTTTTAAATCAGATTTGCTTTTTTTCTTTTCTTTTTTCTCCAGACCTGTTACGGGAACCTTGCATATGGAGCTGTCATCCCGCTTTGTCATTTATATAGAGGATGAGATTAGCTGCATTCTAATACACTATGTAAACACATACATCATTACCTAAACCAACAGCCTCTGTGGCGGCCTGATAAGGCATTATACACACCGCGGGAGACTCCTACTCCCGCAGTATCGATCCAATTGACCCAAATTGACCCCTAATTACAGGCTGTTCCTCTGTGTTTAGCCGATGCTGCTGACAACAACTGGCAGCAGACATTTTCCAGGATATGAAGCCCTGGATGCAGTTTCTGGATACTGATAAGCACTGATAAAGAAGATGCATGCTTGGTGGCTCACGCTGATTCTGAATGGCAGACATGTATACAAAGAAAAAAAAAAGCGCGCACACACACATATGAGTCGGTCTAATGGGAAAAATTGTCTAGACTGATCAAATTACCCCAAACTTGTTGTTATTCAGGACGTTTGCCGCCAAACAAAAGGTTGACTTTACAAAGTCTTTGCTGCGCTGGCAAAGCAGGAAAGTCTGTTTTGCTCTGTCTAGACCTGTCAAACAGGAGGCACAGGGAGAAGAGAGAGGATAGAGACTGCCTTTGGCACTAAAGAGGGTCGAAAGTTATCCGATGCATGGCCTCGGAATAAGAGTAGGGGAGTGCATCAAAGTGTACAGACACAACAGTGAGTTTTTAAGCCTGCGTATAGGTATGTGCTTGAGCATGCATTATTTTCCTCTGAGCCTCTACATTTGTGTGCAGCTGCATGTGTTAGCCCGCGGCGCTCTATCTCTCCAGGAGAAGGCTCAGGAGTTTTTTTTCCCCCTCCCTCTTCTTCTCTAAGATTTGAGCGCAGTATTGGGGTCAGTAGTTCTGCCAACACAGTATTTTACAGCCTCACTCTCTGCACCGCTGCGACTTCCACTTCTGCTTCGCCTCGCACCCAAACAAACGCCGCCTTCATCTGCGCTGCTCTCATCCTCTTTTTTTCTGAACAAGTGCTTTGTATCTTCCCTCCTCTATCACCAAGTCAGCACATGCACTATCTGGGTATCTCTGCTGGTGCTCTCTAGTGTAGTAGGCATTGTGTCTGAGAAGAGTGTGTGTGTGTGGTTATAGAAGCTGTGTTTTGTACAGTGTGTGGCCAGAAAAGTTGCCTGTAAGCTTTATATATGCAGTTTTCCATCCAACATGACATTTACCTAACACAAAATTGTCAGTGCTAACTTCTGCTTTTTCTGTTATAAACCAATTATCCTTCAAAAAAATCTAAACTGCACCAAGTGTCAAGAGGCCTCATCAGCGCTTGTTTACATAAACTCCGTGATCGCTCCTCTTCAACTCGAGATAAGTAGTAGTTAAAAAAAAAAATCAGATGATTAAGGACGCAATCACGAGGACATCTACAGGTGCAAGAGAAAAAGCTGGATGTCTCGCACTGCTAACGTGAGGGAGGAATGTACCGTCGCTCTCGTCCTCCAGATGGAGAATAATCAGATGGAGAAGCTAAAACCAACCAGAAGACAAAACGGTTCAGGCTGCCAGAAACCGCAGCGGGTTCATCCTCAAATGCTTAATTAAGACAGCTGGTATAGAAATAATGGACTGGAGGAGTGAAGGACGTACTGGGGGGGTGGGGTGTTAACATGTTCCAAGTAAAATTCCTATCTAGAATGATCAAAACTTGGATAAAACTGGCATAATCGCACACAAAAGTTGCGCAAACATGTCTTCAGTTAGCAGCCTGCAAACAGTTCGAGCTAAACTAGAAAAAAGCCCATTTAGTGACTTCATTCATGCCCCACAAAACGGAGGCAAACCTCCAGTACATAAACACTTCCCCCATCTTTTATAACAAGGCTCTAAACCTTTATTTTCTCCACTTACTTTCCCCCTACTGCCTTGATTTTAAGATTTCGCTTATTACTTTTAAAGCCCTTCATGGTCTGGCCCCAGAATATATATATATGTGTGTATAAAGTCGGAGCTGCCGTCCCCTTTTACCAACCGCCTCACGTCCGCTCGCTGTTCCCGCCTCAAAGACAAAAAGGCGACCAGGCGTTTGCTGCTAGGCCTCTTTAGCTGTGCAACAAGCTGCCTGAGGAACTTCAGCTCGCTACCCCACAGTCGAATTTGTATTCCTCTTTTATTCTAATTTTATCTCCCAACTTGAATAGCTCTGTTTGTAGATTTTAATCCCCCTTTTGTTTTCCATGTTTTATCCTTGGTGTTTTATTTACGCTTTTAAAATCATCCACTGTTCTAGTTTTATCCCTCTTTTTTTGCCTGTTTATTCATACATGACACTATTCGTAGTGCCGGTTTTGATGAGTGCTTACAAGTATGTTCTGTTATCATTGTTGTGATTTCAGTGAACCATCCTCTATCATCCTGGATTTCTTCTGATTTTTTGCATCTACTGCTTTGCTTTCTTTTAAAATTCTTCATATCCGTTCAGTTTGTGTATTTTAAATGCCTCCTGTTGTATCTTTTTTAATGCATTCTGTAAAGCACTTTTTACTTGCCCTTTGTAAATTAAACGCGCTATAAAAATAAACTTGCCTTCCCTCCTTGCTTTCATCTGCTTCACTGTCCCCATTCGACAGCCCATCGAACCATTCATCCACAGATTTCATTACATCAGTGTGTCCCTGACCCTCACTCGCTCCTGCGTTCTCATTTCAATAGAGAGAACGATTTCCCCTCATGGATTTTTTTTTTGTGGCAATTTGGTAATGAAATTTATGTAATTCATCTGCTTTTACCTCTCCTGTGTTAAAATGTGTCTGGGTAAGGAGAAGCTCATGTTAATGCGGGGTGTAAATACATGCGGCTCGAGCAATGAGTACTCGTGCGTATCTCTGTCAGAAGCAATTCCAAAACAGTGTCTTCTCTATAATAAGAAAACATTGATAAATGGGTTAGACACAACATCACTGCAGGTGGAAAAAAAAGAAGCTAAAGTCAGCCCTAAAGCAGCACTTGTATTCAGTTCAGCTCAACTTTCCGCTGTTAAACTTAAAATTCAAAGCGAGTCAGCGGGATATGAGAGAAATAACACATGCAAATTCAATTTTTTCTAAATATATGGTAGTTTCTCCATTAGAATTACACCCTGATAGCAGTAAATCTGCAGTGCATGCTCTTGTTGTCAGCGGACAGAATTGTTATGCACAGTATGCGTGAGAAATAAGTGCACAGAATACAGACAACCAAAGATACAAGATGCAAGCGTGACTAGATTCTTAGGGTCCGGACTGTATTTTAATGTTAGTAATTTATGCACTTTACATACGTTGTACTCCGATCAGGCATAATATTATGACCACCTGCCTAATATTGTCTTGGCCCCCTTATGTCGTCAAGGAACCATTGGGTATGGACAAGAGGACCTCTCAGGGTGTCCTATGCATTCTGACACCAGGATATTGGCACTGGATCCTTTGGGTACTCTGGCTTGTGCAGTGGGGCCTCTGTCAATCAAACTTGTTCCACTGCATCCTGTTGATGCTTGATCACAATGGGGTGTAGGAAGTTTGAAGGTCAAATCAACATCTTGTGCCATTGTAATGTTCCTGATTATTTGATGTTTTTTCAATGTGGTGGGATGCATTTTCATATAGTGACATGTGGGATTTCCATTTGCATGAGGCAGTGTGCTTGTTGTGGGAAAATGTTTATTTGGGTGTCTAAGTCTCATCAACATGGATGTCAAAATCCAAGGTTCTTCAGCAGAACAGCACATAGTACCAATATGATCAATGTTATTCACTTCACCTGTCAGTGGTCATAATGTTGTGGCTGATCGGTGTATGTTTGGATGTGCCTGTGGCTTACTTTAACATGTGCACGCCTTCCGGGGTGGTAGGCTGGTTGAAGCGCCTCATGTAGTCGTGCATCTCAGGGAAGCTCTTCTTCATGTAGTCCTCGGCGCTGCTCTCCCTCACCGTCCCGAAACGGAAACCCAGGGAGGGATGGTGCAGCTGGGTGGGGGGAGAGGGTGGGGATGGAGAGAGGCAGACATCACGATGGGGCTCGTGTCAAATTCACCTCAGCCCTGAACTCCCAGAAGGGTTCAGAGATACGGAAAGTGATAATCCTTCACAAATAATTCCCACTCTTTACTCATTAGCTCGTCCTTGCGTAAGATTAGCTTGTGTGTGCATGCAGCTGCATTTGTGTGGCGTGTCGACATTCGTGCAAGTTGCAAGTTTCTGCGTCCTTGCGTGCAGCCCTAACCTTGTCGTCGTGAATCCCTGAAACCTGCTCGAAGGTCTTCTCCCCGACCATGACTGCAGCCAGGTTGGCGGTGTAGCTCGATAGCACCAGCAAGCAGAAGATGGCCCAGAGGTTCATGAGGAAGCGCCCAGTCCAGCATTTAGGAGTCTGCGGAGTGGATGTTTTGTTTTTGTCTACTTATTAGCAAATAAAAATAATTAAACAGATCTGAAAGAGGCTAAAAATAGCAAGATGGTAAAAATATCTCAGCTCCAAATTGAAAAATGTCAAGATGTCAAGACAAAAATGAAACAACAAACAACATGGACGAAGCTGATGCAATAAAAGAAATACATAGGGGCAAGAGTTAAAACATAAACACAGAAGCCCCCTAGAGACCCAATTAAACCCCCAAACAATCAGGTTAATTAAAACATCCCAAAAAACAGGAGATATAATGGAAAAGCTCAAATCAAACAACTGTTTGTGTGTCACATCAGAAACATCTTTTCCATGAAACCGTCCGCTTCGGGGACCGAATCCACCTTTTACACTGTGATCATTTATTTATCCCGCCAATTAAAATCCACTTAAGAGAAGGAAAAGAGATGAATTTTCGAGTGTTTTAAAGGCTCGAGATTAATGAGACATTAATTATACAAACAAGGTTGTAACCCGTTGTTGCAAAAGGTGTTCAGAGCGTTTGGAAGCTCTCGGCATAATTTGCTGGTGAATTGGGAAAAGGGGAGAAAGAGAGGATGGCGTTATGAATTCCTCAGTAATATTGTTTTGGGAATGAAATGTGACTGTAGAGGGAGGTTCAAAATATTCCTCTTTGCACTGTAGGGCTTGTTTGAAGATATAATGATCAGAGCCCCTTTGGTTCACCTGTCTTATCTTCACAGGGTAATTCATTTCACATGGTGACTACAAATGATCTTTTAAGGGAAAATGCAATAAATAACACATCTGCTTTCATATACAGTGGAACTGAACGCTATTTAAGCCTGCTGTTATTCATGTCAGGCTTTCAGTTCTATATGCAGCTCACAATGATAACAGCAGCAGATTTACTCCACAGACTTCTCAGTAATTTAAGAAATAGCAGCCCCTTGAGTTCACTGTGAACAGACAAAAAGAGGCTCCTGACTTCTGAGGTGCTTGAAGAGCTGCGTCCGGCCAATGTTTTGTGCCGTTTCTAGCCGACTGGCTTTGAAACTTTGCAAAATAGGTCTCATTCAAAGTACGAATTTGACGGCTAAGCTGCATCTCCCAGGCAGAAAGTCGGTAGCCATCAAAGTTGATGGTGCATGTAGGGAAAAAAAATAAAGTATTGTTCAACGTAAAGCTCGTCAAGTATGACTTGAGACGGCGCTGACAGCCTGACAGCTCAGCCTATATACTTGTTTGGGATAAAAGATAAAAAAGATGATCTGCTATCTTTTTGGCTGGGGGTTTGCTGGTGTCCAAAAATATAAAACCAACAAACATTAAGTGCAGGACAAAGACGGCAATGTTAAACTCTTAAAACATCCAGGACCAGCTTCACTGCTCAGTGGGGAAATCCCACACAGCATATGTGCTGGTTGTGAATGGAAGCGTGATGCTCCTTGGCCTTGGAAGTAATGCTCAATTACTGCTGTGCATAGTAGCCAGATGCTAAGGATAACAGCTTGTGCTGGAGCAGCTTTCTGGAAAAACACCACTCCTCACACTTTTCCTCGATCGAACAGTGAGAAACAGTCAAAACACAAGCTTTAAAACCGCCTTAATCAAATATGAAAAACTGACCTCTACAATAAAAGGTTTAGCAATCCATTTAGCTGCCCTGCCTTTCCCCCGTTGCCTGAATAAACATCCCTGTTTGGCTCTGACCCAGCACACAGAGGTCCAGAGTGTTACTCAAGGACATTTAAACAGGTCACAAGGCTGCTAATGAACACAACCTGTTAATTGACACATTGCCAGTTGCAGGGATCAAACCCCGCGACCTTTCACTTACGGGAAGGTCTCTCTAATCACTTGGCCTCCGTCCCTTCCGAAATCATTCGCCTCCTTCAGGGACGAAGTGTGATTGTGCATTTAGAGAAATATCACTGCACATTCACTAAGAGGACAGATATGATAGAAAATCTGAGCTGTCATAATGCTGCGTTGTGTAACAGTGGATATAAAAGCAGAGAGTTGTTATTCATCTGCAATGGGGTTTGGCTTTGTGCACCAGCGCGACTGTGGGTGTGACGCAATCTGTCACATCTGACGTGTTTATGAAGAATGCACGCTGCTGCGAAGATACATTTAATATCTTTACATTTTTATTCCAAACAAATGACAGGGGAATGGGATGATTTTTTAACTCTGAACGGAAGGAGATTGTTTATCAAGCCGCTAGACAAATTTGCCTAACTCAGAGGATTTCACTCCCATTCGTCTTCAGCAGTCGCATTTCTCTCTCACATACTGGACCTCCTTAGATGCCTCTCTCTGCCCACGTCGCCCTCAATGTGCCGCCTCTCATCTCTGCTTCCCCACTTACCCTTTCAACTCCCGCCCCACCATCTTTCCGTCCGCCTTCCTATTACCTTCTTTTTGAAACCCATTCTCTTATGCGCCCTCTCACCTTCCCCCTCCTTGCTTTCTTATCTTCAACTTTGTGTCTGCCTACACTGGGGAGTTAACCTCTGCTCACTCCCGTCTTTCGCCACCTTCATCCCCACTGTAACTCCCTCAGTCTCACTTGCCCTTTCCCCCTCTTTTCCCCTCCCTGTATGTGCATCATCCTCGCTGCACCTTCCCACTTCATCACTGCCCACCTTCTTAACCTCCCCTCGATCCATCTTCCCTCCTCTCTCTCCATCTCTATCATCTCTCTGTGTATCCTTGCCGTTTGTGTACTCTAAACCCCTCCTCCCTTTCTCTGCAATTTCTATTCCGTGCCCCAACCTCCTGCGCGACGGCTATCTATCACAGACAGGAAGAGCTACTTTACCTTGGTGGCGACGGTGCGTCCGAACAATATGGCATAGCAGAGGTTGAGGGCGGAGGAGTAGGAGAAGACACGCAGCCTGTTCCTGCCATGCGGTGTCATGCCGAAGGGGCTGTTCCACTCATACAAAGTGAGGAAGAGTGCCGTGAGGTGCAGCGTCACGAAGATACCCACCCACATGGACCAGTGCAGAGGCCACATGAAGGCCCCGATGGGAGCTGCAGTGTCCCGGCTACGAACCTGGCAGGTCACAAAAAAACAACTTGATTCAGCTGACTGCTAATCTGCACTGTATTTGTAAATCGTGATTACAATTCTCCCTCCATTCTGCAGCATCTTGTTAGCAAACCTCTCTTAAGCACTCCTAGGAATAATTAGCTTTTAAAGAAATGCATACATTGTTTTTTATTCTGTGCGATTCATCATGTTGGGGCAAGAGATCACTTTTTTCTCCTTCCAAATGATGGAGTTCTCATTTTCAAATGTATTGTCAGATCGAATTATGCATTGCGGTTTGTCAGGCACCGAGTGAGATGTTAACAAATCATCAGATAGCGGCAGGCAAACGTGTTCGAGGGCTCAGTTACGACGGCCTCCCGAAAATGCCTCTCAGGCTCATTACACAGCCCTAAACTGCCTCTCATTTTGAACTTTCACAATTAACGCGCCCACTGAAAAGTCTACAAACTAATTATTCCCCAATTAATGATCTCCTGCTCCTCACCAGAACACTCGGGTGACGGGGGCAAAATAAAGCATCATCAAATCGCACTGAAGTGGTGGCGGTGTCAGAGAGGGAGATTGACAAATCAAAGTAACGCTGAAGACTGCAGTGCTGTCACTGCACTGAGTCACAGTGCGGGTATATTTTCAGGACATGCCCTGTGTCCCCTGAAGTCATAAAAATGCAAACTCGGAAAAACTCCGACAAACTAATGATGACTCCGAGCGATCTTACCAGAATGCCCAGGCTGGTGGAGTAGAAGGGCGAGGTGAAGTCTATGACTCTGCTCCTGGCTGAGTTGATGGAAAAAGAGGTCACGGCCATGTCAGCGGTTCCACTCAGGAGGTCCCCAACGAGTCCCGTCCAGCGTCCCGTCCCGCTCAAAGCCCCGTACTTCCCGTCGCCGACTATGTAAAGGTCAAAGGTGAAGCCCATGTCCTCCGCCAGCTTCTCCAGCAGGTCGATGCAGTACCCGTAGCAGCACTTCCTCAGGTCCTCCGGTAGGTCTGAGAGGAGAAGAGGCGATAATAATGATGTGAAATGTATGTAAATTCATACACGTGCTTTGGAAGTGGAGGGAGACTGCAGCTCTGGGAATTTGTCCACAACTGAGTCTAGATCATGAAAAATGTCGATGGATCCTCGCAGGACACTTCAGCTTGAACATTTTTAATCACCCTGGCACCAAGACTGGGACTGCATTTATTCTCATTAAATCCTGGGCACAGAAAAAACTTAACAACCCGTGAACTACAAATAAAAAAAGAGTAGAGCTGGCAAGAAGAAATAGGGGTGCCAAATTATCCATTTTACACTTCTTGACATTTTTGATTTTTCTGGCAAACCTTATTTTTTGCAATCTCAGTTAATTGAAATTAGCCGATTGCTCTTGCTTGGCAAAAAGTCTGCACTGGTTCTGCCCAAAAACACCAGCATGTTTTTCACTTTATTCAAGGGGGACACTACCCTACTGTTGAATCTCTGGCCACTAAATAAAGTCTTGCTTAATTTCCTCGATTCCTGCTTCCATCTTGGAAACAAATGCCAATATCAGTTAGCCGTCTTCCATTTTCCAACTGCTGATTCGAATAAAAAGAAAGTTGAAATAACTTTTACTGCACTGCTACACTGTGGACTGTGTGTATAGTTGCCCATTAATCCCCTCAGTCAAAGAAATACAGTACTTGGTACATCCCTGACACCGTACTCTTGTTCTCTTATTGATTTAATGTCATTAACACTCTTCATTCATAAAACCGAGATGTAGCTGTAGAGCCAAGCCCTTGACATCAAACCTGATGCATTTTTGAACTAGACTGACCAGCTATGATCCTGTATTGATTACACTTCAAAAATCCACTTCAGGTTTGAGGAGGAGCTGCAAAGACGTGGTCAGTCACATACCACTGAGATCTGAGAAAAGACTTCGAAGAGTTTATATAAGAGAGGCTTAGGTGAATTAGAAGGCATGGATGTCCAACCATAGGGTATGGTTTTCGAGTGGTATTACAAGAATTCTTACAGCAAACCGGTGCAGAAAAACAGGACTCTACAGAAAAATGTCAAAACAAAACTCACCGGTGCCCTCCCAGTCCATTGTTGTGCTGTTTGGGTTGTGCAGCTGGTTGAAGAGGCCCTGGATTATGTCGGATCTGTTGGTTCTGGGATCAATGCAGAGCTGACCGGCCGGACACAATCCATCATCGTCCACCTCCCGTGTGAAGACAAACGGGTGTTCCACCAGCGTCACCACCCTGAGGCGGTGTCCCTCGACGGAAAGTCCCGGCCTCCAGCGACCTCCAACGTTACTATCCCCTTGGCCGTCCCCTCCCCTCACCCCAGCTCCTAGGCCTTGTCCCTGGCTGCTCCCGAGCCCTCCCACCAGTCCCAGGATGCCCCCTTCTAACTCCAGTCGGCCTCGGGTCCATTGGCCGACAGTAACCCAAGCTGGCTGGCCAAGAGCGCCTCTCTTTAGACTCCATACGTGGAACAGCTGGGAGGAAAGGACCCGAGAGGCGCTGGGATCCACCTGGATCAAGCCTGTGGCCCCAGTGAAGGAAGTGTTGGAGAGAAACCTCAAGGGGAAAGAAAAAAAAAGAGTAGACAATAAGCGAGAGACAACAAATTTAAGAATGCTGGGGTGCTGCAGTTTAGAAATCTAGGCAACACACCAAAAGAGCCCCATGATAAAAAGCTGTGAGAAAGTTACAAATGCTGCTGCAATGCATGGGCAGCCTGGTCGGGAAGCCTTAGCAAGGCTAGTCTCAAATGGGCAATTGCAACTCCCAGAAAGTCATAATTAAAAGTTAATGCAGTGCAGTGAGGGTCTCCTTCTATCTGGCAGTTCATACAGACAGTCATTGCTATTCGTCTCACTCGCCTGGTGGCCCAGCATTGGTCTTTACGGTGGAATACATTAGGAAGAGCAATCCCCGTTCGCACATAAATCTGCCCTGGCCTCTTGAACCAAGCAGGAATTGTTAGCTCATGTCTTACCGTTCCATCATGCGGACAACGTCAGGTAATGTCTCAGCGTGAAGCCATACAAGTACTGTTTGAACATGTCTTGATTAGTGGGGGGATTGTCGGGAGGTCATTGTAAATCACAGGGGCGGTTGTTTTAAATGTTAAAGTATGCAGGGATCACTGCATTCGGTATGGTTGTTGAACCGTGCGGGGACTGTTGATGATGTCTGGGTCAAGGCTGGAAATGGAGAGTTTTTGTTTCCGATAATGGAAAAAGGGTGGATGAGCTGGAGCCCTTTCTCAGAACAGAAAAAAAAAAACATTTTTTTTTCTTGCTCTTTATACTAGTCTTTTTTCTCATTTCCAAGTTATATGTATGAACTGATGAGGTTAGATAGTAGCGGCTGCCGGAGAACTTTCCCCATTAAATATGGGATACGGAAAGGATAATGAAAAGACTAAACTGATCATGTGGGTCATAAACCTTTCCTATAAAGAATGGCCTGGACTAAACTTATCTGCACTGCTCACAGGATGATACAACAGGTGAATGTATGTTGGGTTTAATGTGCTCTGCTCATGCATTTGTGCTTCACGATGTGATGTACTACATGATTCTCTGATTAAAAAATGCCTCTGATTCGACAGGCAATCCCATTCGCAGCCCACATTAACTTATGTTTCCTCATCAGCGGCTCCCTCTGTCTCCGTGACCATAAAGCGGAAGTGCTAGCCTTGCCTTGAGCTGAAATCACTCATGGTTAATAGCACGGCTGAATCATCATATCCAACAGACAGCAGATTCATCAACCCACTCCCGACTCATGCGGTAATAGCCACGGCTGGCCACAAAAGAGAAATTAACCGTACAGTGAGCTTCACTTTACATCTCTTATCCAAGCAGAAAAGTGCAAAAAGCATTTCCCTCACGTCTCATTGTTTGTGACATGTTTGGATCCGTGCCCAAAGATAAGATACAAGTAACACGGCGATAAGAGCGAAGGGGGTTGTGTGGGGAAATGCGGCACACTTTCAAATGGTGCCACCTTTTAGTTATGGGTCCTGCAGGTTTTTGTGTCGCATCGAGGGCCAGAGGCTGCACTTAAAGAATGACGGTGGACGTCGAAGCAGGTTGATAAGTGTGCCAGTGGTGTCAGAGAGGGATGGCTTCCTCTCGCTAACACCTGGCCCTCGGTTTACACGCTCAAGAGTAAATGTCAGCAGAGTGGCCGGTAAATGATGACTCTATAAAAGAGTCCCAGGCATGTGTCTCGGCCTCTTATCACTCCATCTCCTTTAGTTTGGGATAGGAAAGTTTACTCCCTCTGTCTTTTTTTTTCTGTCTGTCTGTCGGGGATGATACGCGGCTTGCTTGTTTCAATGGTTTTAATCTCTTCGGGGGGAGATGGAATCAGCGTGGCAGCTGTGTCGAGTGAGATGGCACTGACTGGCAGATCTCACTCCGATAACAACAAACCCTCTATCTGTTTCCCTCCCTCATCGTCCTTTTTTTCCCCTCCGCCCTCACATCTTTTACCATACAAGGTTTTTCCTTCCTTTTTCTTTGACTTTATCCCTATTTCTTCCCTTTAGCTGTTTCCTCCTTCCTCTGTCTTTCATCTATCTGTTTGTCTTTGACCACCTTCTCCTTTCTCTCTAATGTATTTTTGGGGAAGAAGCGCCCAGGGAGCTCTTGATTCTGGACATTGGGAAGAACAACATCAAAAGTGGGCAGTTGCTCTTATTTCTTACTCCGGCTTCATCTTCATTGCAGCACTGCTTTGAATCTGTAACAGTAATATTCTCCCTGGTACCTTCCTTACTTGGTTATATCTCCAGACATCCCCTTCCCCTGCCTGCCTTCCTCGCTCTGTCCCTTGGGCATTGAGCTGTTAATTGCCTTTTCCATGTGGAAGTCTCTCACTTCCTTCAGCTTTGTTAGAGCTCTCCAGAGCAATGGCGTGTCTGGCTGTTGCAGGGGAGGGATAAGAATCGGGGGAGCACACTGGAGAGCAGGGAGTCTAACAGCAAAGGTTTGAATGGTGCGATAGAGCGACCCCTTTTATCGGTCTCTCACAGGCCATGAACAAAGGTCACTGACACCATATTGGGGAGACTCTATTATAAGTAGTCTGTTCTGATAGTCTAGACTATGTCCTAGTTGGACCTAAACAGAAAGACCGACTTTCTCTGTTGATCTGAAGAAGTTTAAAAACCTTACTTGTTCCATTTTATGTTAAAAGTACCACATGAGAGTTGTACAGCCAGGCTTGCAGCTCTGTAAAGCTCTACTTAGGCACAGTGCTCACAAAAAAAACTTGAATATGCTCATGATTACAATGTGTCGTTAAGGAAGTAGAATATTTACCACTCTTAGTTTCGCACCCATTTCTGTCATTAATTTAACACCTAAAAACTCTGTATATCAAAGCTGCACATTTACTTGATTCATTTATTGCTAAAAGTACCGCATAAAAATCTCTAACCATGCTCTGTAAAGCTCTACTTAGGCACAGCTGTGTTTCCTAAAATTAGTACTCTAATACGCTCATAATAACAACATGCAGATGTTCAGCAGGTATAATATTTACCCACTTTAGTTTAACAACCATTCTGGTCGTTGATTTCATCACTAAAAAATCATTTCTGTGTATCAACATTACATATTTAGGAGCTTTTTCCATGAAAATTATCCCTCAGCACCTCAAAATGGCTTAGATGTAACTTTATATGCTTATATACACTGATCAGGTATAACATTATGATCACCTGCCTAATATTGTGTTGGTCTGAACCACTGGACATGGACAAGAGGACCTCTCAGGGTGTCATATGGGGTCTGGAACCAGGACATTGGCAGTGGATCCCTTGGGTACTCTGGCTTGTGCAGTGGGGCCTCTGTCAATCAAACTTGTTCCACTGCATCCTGTTGATGCTTGATCACAATGGGGTGTAGGAATTTTGGAGGTCAAATCAACATGTTGGGTCACTGTCATGTTCCTCAACATAGTTCCTGACTGTTTGATGTTGTTTCCATGTGGTGGGGTGCATTTTCCTGCAGGGGTAGGCCAGTGACATTTGGGATTTCCATTTGCATGAGGGAGTGTGCTTGTTCTGGGACAATGTTTATTTGGGTGTCTAAGTCTCATTAACATGGATGTTAAAATCCAAGGTTCTTCAGCAGAACAGCACATAGTACCAATATGATCAATGTTATTCACTTCACCTGTCAGTGGTCATAATGTTTGGATGTGCCTCTCTTTTTTTTACACACCTCCTCAATCGCTGCATCTCAGCACACCGGCTCACCTACAACTCTGCTCAAACACTGTAAAACTACTCTATGCTACACAATGGCAAATTCTAGCTGTGTTGCGCATTTGACTCAGAAACTGTGGTTCCCTAGGCTTGTTACGTACAAAACCCGAGAAGTCTGAATCCATGGATTTGAGTCTGCCATCGATGCATGCAATTTCAATGTGAGAGCAAATCTGCTCCTAATTTAATCATGCTGTTAAATTCATGTACAGTTATCATTTTTAGCACTTTATGTACATTCCTGTCTATACAGTATTTTACTTTTTACTAAATTTCATTCTTATCTCAGCTTATTGTATTTTTAGTTTTATCTAATCCCATTTGAACCACCACAGGGCCACTACTACTATGGCTGCTATCATTCTGTGTCCAACTGCTCTACGTACGCATTGCCTCCAGGGCACAAACAAACTTTTCTGAATGGAACTGAATTGTAAATGGTGCATGTTTTGCTCATGATGTTTTCTAGCATATAAAAAACACCACAGGGACATGTTAACAAGGTAAAAAAATAACAACCTGATTTTCACCAGAGGCTGTCTTTATGATTAATTAGCCCTTAAATATAGTGCAATTAAGGGTCGATAGGAATACTATTATTTGCAGGTCATAAAGCCAAGTACAACAGCAATACAAAATAACAATACACTACATTTTGACCTGATGATGGCACTAGATGGACCAATAAAAAAATAGCAAATTTCACGGTAGTAGTTGTCACCTTCATTCGCTTCAGGAAAGGTTAGATGACTACCAAACAGCAAAGGCTTCATCTTCTGATAACCATGAATGTCTACACAAAAGTTTAAACCCATCAGAATAATTCACTATTAAACAAAGCATTGGACAGACTGACAGACACACTATGCATGTTCAAATTGAGCAAATTATTCACGCCAATCCCAATAAAGTTGTTTTTAACTCTAACAATGAACGTCCAATAACGCTGCTTCATAACACGCCTCTCACTCCGCTTGTTTCACCCTCTGGCCCTGCGTGCCCAATGGTTCTGGCATCCCAGCGCTCGACTAAAACTGCAGAGGGGAGAGAGAGCACAGCGAGAATCCAGCTTGTGATTATGTGGGTGTTGTTGATGATCGCTCTCAGCTGGCAGGCACCGTGTGTGCTCAATATTTGCTGTGGGCCCATCTCCGACTGCAAATCCTTCTCTCACCAGTACCACATGACCACCCAAGTTGGCTCCACGCTGTTTTATCCATTGTGCAATTTTGAAGAATATCCATGTCAACCGGCAGAGAAAAAATATTTAAGTGAGTTTATAGCTCCAGTGAATCACGCAGTATCAGCCACACATGGCTTAAGAGGGTTTCTAAAGTATGTGAGTTTGACAGGTATCTTCCTGTGTCCAAGCCCGAGGATTAATTTTTTTTCTGCTTTAAGTGAAAACATTTAAGGTTTAATATGCACTTCAGTATGTGTTTTTTCCTCAGCGCATGTGTATTTATTATCTCACACTACACCTTGACAGTCTGGTAAAAGCTGTCAGAGGCCCCTCTTTTTTTTTTTTTTAAACAAAAAAGAGCCGCAGGGATGGAAACGGTGGCAACGGCAAAGAGAAAAAGCACACAAAACCCTGTCGTGTCAGTCTACGAATCTGTATGCCATAAAGACCTCATCCACCACCTCCGGTATGACAGTGCTATTCAGAAGTTGCCACCCCCACGGTGCAGAGGACAGACAAGGGCAGCAACCGGAGCGTACAGTACCGCGACTGGAGCCAGCAGCTCCTCGCAAAAAAATGCAAAAGTGTCACTCAGAAAGCTAACGAGCTTACAGACGTTTAGTGGCGTGACCGGAGGAATTTAATTGCGGTTTGTCGGCGTCGTCCCATTCATCATTTGATTGAAATGTCCCAGAAATTTTTAGGTGCCTGGGTGTCTTTTTTTTTTTTTTAAAGAGACACTTAAGTTGGACTAGTGGCTGCAGGGGTTATAAAAAGTATTTAAGGCCAGACCTGACGTGAACTGCTGCTAGTCCCTCATCACCTGGAGCAATGGATTTAATTTTCCCTTCTTTATCCAAGCTGCTGAAGTTTTCTTGGACCCATTTCTACCGACTGCAGGGTCCTGGAACTGACCCTGTCCCCGGTGCATCGAAACTGACAAAAAAAAAACATGTTGAAAAGCTACTTCCTCCAAATAAACAGTTCCTATGCAAATGTTGACAGAGAGGCCTGAGGATTATCCAGTAGCAGGATTCTGGAAAAAGATGCTGTTATTTAATGTTTTAAAGATCCCCTTAGGCGAAAATCTAGCTTTTTTTAAAAACCTTGTTAACATCCCCATATGGTGTCTTTTATATGCTGGAGGACACATCATGAGCTAAATAAGAACCCAATGCCATGGCTGAGCGTTTCCTCTTTTAAACTGCAGTGTGCTGATGACAGTTTCAGCTGAAGGGATTCATGCAGCTCGAACATGTACGGCTGGATTACCCTGATATTTCCGCTTGCCATTGTGTGGAATGGAGTGATTTTACAGTGTTTGAGCAGCGTTATAGGTGAGCTGGTGTGCTTAAGTTGCAGCAAGTGGTGGAGAGCTAGGACTTTGCAGAGTTACACATTTGAGAGGAAGCAACAATGCAGAGTTACATCTGAATCATTTCAAGGCAAGACGGTATTATTTTCTCTTAAAACAGCACCTAATTATGCAATTTTAATGCACAGAGACGCATTTTAAGGGTTTAATCAATGACCAGAGTGTTTTTAACCAAATTACACTGGAAGAGGCTGAAATCAGATTTCTCAAGCTGGCTTCCACTTTCTTAGTGCAATTTTATAGCCACCTTCAGCATCATCGCATCAGTCCCCACTATCCTGTGTGGCTTTTTAATGATATGAAATCTATTTTTTCTGCTACCAAAGACATTTACAATTGCAACTGTGGCAACTGCCAGCACCAACATTGTCAGTCTGTGCTCAAAAACTATGCTTACTGCAGAAAACTGATGTAGGAGTCACTGCCACAAAAGAAAAACTATGTCATTAACCTTTACACAAGTACTCAAATCAAAACAAACACCAGGTATATCAATTTCTTAAAGCTATCTACCCAACTAAATACTGTTAGAAGTAATTCAGGCCATGTCTTTTGGTATGTTTAAGTGAGCTGACACAGATTTACACATTCAAGAGGAAGCATCAATGTAGAGTTACAGCTAAAGCATTTTAAGGCAACATGTTATTATTTTCATGGAAAAAAAACCTTCTAAATGTGCTACTTTCATACATACAGAATGCATTTTAGAGGTTTAATCAACAACCAGAGAGGGACTTTAACCAAATTATGTTCAGCTACACCACTGTGGAAATGGAAATCAGAGTTCTCAAGCTAGCTTCCACTTTTTGAGTGCAAGTTCATAGCTGCAATCAGCACCATCACAACAATCAAAATTACCAGCACCAACAGTGCCAGTCTGTAACCCAAAATTATTCTGCATACAGAAAAACTGATGTAGGGGGCATTGCCACTAAATCAGTTTTGCAAGTTCTCAAATCAAAATAAACACCAAGTATACCAATTTCTTTAGAACAGTCTACCTCCTGGATACTGTTAGATGTAAATCAGGCCATGTGTTTAGGTATTTTTAAGTGAGATGACCTTTCATTTTAGAAGCATCAAAGTAGAGTTACATCTAAACCACTTTAAGACAATATGATTGTATTGTGGCTAAAACTTCCAAAGATGCAACTTTCATGCACCCGAATGCAAATTTATGGGTTTAATCAATGACCAGAGAGGACTTTCGTAAAATTCTGTTCAACCACACCACATTGGGCTGGAAACAGAAATCTGACTTCTCAAAGTAGCTTCCACTTTCTTGAGTGCAAGTTCACAGCTGCCATCAGCATCATTACAACAATGTCAATTACCAGGACCAACACTGTCAGCCTGTACCTGCAAATAAAGCTTACTACATAAAAATGCTGTAGGGGACACTGTCATGAAATCACATGAAATCCTACTCCAATTAAAACAAGCATTAAGTATACCAATTTCTTGAAAACTACCAACCTAGTTAGATAGCATTAGAGGTAAATCAGGCCATGTCTTTTGGTATTTTTAAGCGATCTGAAACAGATCTACACATTTAAGAGGCATTTTCATGGAAATAAACATCTAAACAGGCAATTTTCATTCACTGAGATGCATTTTCAGGGTATAATCAACCACATGGTGGGGACTCTAACCAAATTCTGTTCAACTGTGTTCTACTCCCAAACCCAATTTCTCAAGTTTGCTTCCACTTCCTGACTGCAAGTTCATAGCTGCCAGCAGCATCATCACAGCAATCACAATTACCAGCACCAACACTGTCTGTCTGTAACCAAAAATTAAGCTTACTGTAGAAAACTGATGTAGGGGGCATTGTTACAAAAGAAAAATTCTACAATTTAACTTTTATGAAAGTAATAAAATCACAACAAACACCAAGTATACCAGTTTCTTTAAAACTATCTACCTAGCTGGGCATTATTATAGGTCATGTTTTGGTATTTTCAAGTGAGATGACCCTTTAAGTAGGAAGTATCAGTGTAGAGTTACATCTAAACCACTTCAAGGCAAGACAGTATTATTTTCATCGAAAAAAACCCTTCAATATATGCACCTTTCATCCACACGGATGCAAATTTAGAGGTTTAGTCAATGACCAGAGGGGACTTTATTGAAATTCTGTTTAACTAGACCAAATTGGGGTGGAAACTTATTGGATTTCTCAAAGCTGGCTTCCTCTTTTTAAGTGCAAGTTCATAGCCGCCATCAGCATCATCACAGCAATCACAATTACCAGCACCAATGTTGTCTGTACACAATAATTATGCTTATTGCAAAAAACTGATGTAGGAAGCATTGTCACAAAAGAAAAAATGTGTGATTTAACTTTTATGCAAGTACTCAAGTCAAAACAAACATCAAGTATACTAATTTCTGTAAAGCAACATAGAGTCACATCTAAACTATTTAAAGGCAAGGTGGTATTATTTTCAAAAAAATCCTTCTAAATATGCAACTTTGATACAGAGATATGTGTTTTTAGTCGTTTAATCAATGAACAAAGACAAAATTTAACCAAATTCTGTTGAATGTAGATCCAGAGGTAATTCAGGCCATGTGTTTTGTTATTTTTAGGTGAACCGAACCTTTAATTAGCAGGTGTATGTGTTAATGTGTGCATACCTGGCAAGATACTGTCCTGAAGATGGCAGTTCATGTCGGTTCGGTTTGTCATAACAGTTCACCATGTTCTGAATCAGCGCCAGGTCCGGCCTCACCATGGTCGCTGCAGACACCGCTCGGCCAATCAGCTGCAAAGCATCCCGTATGTAGAAGCTGATTGGCTTGCGGCCGACCTCCCCATAGGCCAACAATCCGAGTGGACCCCCGAGAGTGTGCAGGGAATCCGGCGACAAGGGGTATCCCATGATCCACTGCAGCGCCGGCAGCGACGAAGCGAGGCGCTGAGCAGCCCGCAGGACGGAGGAGAGACACTCGGGGTCAGATCCCAGGAGGAGGACGGAGGAGATAGGAGAGGGGGAGCGCAGGAAACGAGTGGAGATGATCTTCAAAGCCTCCTCTTCCATCTGATCCTCCCTTCTCTCCTCGCTGGCCTCCCCTCTTCTATCTCGGCTCCCTGTGATGCGAGTCAGGTTGATGATGTCCCACAGATGCCAGGTAGAACCGCTGTGTCTCTGCAGGTGAGCCAGCAACCCGTCGCCGCCTTCGTCCCAGCCGGGGCAGATCACAGCGGCTCCTCCCCAGCTGCCCTCACCCCGGCTTCCCCTGTCCCGGTCCCCCTCTCCCCCCTGCAGGACTGCCAGCAGCAAGCTGCCCAGGGTTGATGGAGGCACGCGGGCCGACATCTGCAGGTGAAACCGGTTCTGTAAGAGAGGAGGACAAAAGACACATCAAAGAAGAATAAAGGAAGATAGAGAGGGAAAAGATAAAAATAAATGACAGAGAAGAGAACAAAAAGGAGGAGAAGAAAGGGGGGAGAGAAAATGGAAAAACAAGATCAAAACAATGATTAATAGATATAACCACACCGAAACACCTCAGGGCTGAATAACATAAAATCACATTAAACGCAGCTTTTTGTGAGCACCAAAACAATTCCAGTCGCTGTCGTAATTTGCCACAACACAGATCAGAAACAATCAGTCACATTTGTTCATTATCTCTCACTCTGAATGAGGAAGAGCCGCGCCGATACAAACAAGGAGTCAATGATTCGCATCTAATCTGCAGCATCACAGTTGGCTTGGCAAGACAACAGTAGCATCCACAGTTCATCCAGAAAGCCCACATTTCCAAACCCCACTGAAAACACTGGCTTGTTTCATACTGTTCCAAAATGGATAACACTGTTGTCCTTGAATGCAGCTCACAGATGGACCTTCCCCCTCCCTTCCTTTGGGGGTTTCTATCCATTTTTCATCCTATCAGTGCTCCAGGCAAGGTTGTGGGGGGGAAACTGCTTTCATATAGAGAGCCCAAAGTTTAGCCTAACATGACATAAGTGGCTTTGAATGGCTCCACCTCATTGGAAAGGCAAAGATAGGCAGGCGTTGCAAATTATGCTCATAAACACCCTCCGGCACGAATGCATTTTCAGGATTTTTTTAACAAATATGCAGAACATATGCACAGATATAGACCGAAAACATGCACATATGGTAATTAATCACATCTGTACACAGAGGTATGTCATTAATCCATGCAGGTACAGAATGTACACTTACTCACACACATGCTTGTATGTGTGAAGATGAGAAATCTAAACCCGACTGCAACCCACACTCGAGACACATTCATTCAAGTGGAAATATCCCACCCGGGAGTACAAAGTAAACAGAGCGACCCTCTGCTGAAAAAGTCCTTGAGTCCCTTAAGAGAGAAAAAGAGAAAGAAAAAAAATGATCTCAAGTCTGTAGAGACATGGATGAATTAATGCAGCGTATGTATTTATCCTCCTGGAAAGGGCCAGGTGTGAGCGAGGGGGACGAGTGAAGATAGGTTTTCTTCGTTTGAACTCGGTGGGAAGCCGGGAAGTCTGGGGGCGGGGGCTGGGTGGCGCGATGGTGGAGGAATAAAGATAGGAAGGTGGTGTCTATTACAGGTGTGAGCACTCCTCGGCTCAGAAATGAAACTGAAAGCGTGCACATTTCGTCAAAACGTGGCAACAGAAGATCAACACGGAGCCTCAAGGCAGCTGGAGGAATCGGTGTGTAAATCTATATCTGCTCCTCCGAGTGTGATCCATCTGAGCCCTCTCTCTCTTAATTATTAATGTATGACAAAATACACCAATCAGCCACAAAATTATGACCACTGACCAGTGAGGTAAATAACACTGATCATATTGGTACTATGTTCTGCTCTGTTGGCATCACTGTTGATGAGACTTGGACACCCAAATAAACATTGTCCCACAACAAGCACACTCTCTCATGCAAATGGAAATCCCAAATGTCACTGGCCTATCCCTGCAGGAAAATGCACCCCACCACATGGAAAAAACATCAAACAATCAGGAACATGTTGAGGAACATGACAATGGCCCAACATGTTGATTTGACATCCAAACTTCCTAGACCTCATTGTGATCAAGCATCAACAGGATGCAGTGGAACAAGTTTGATTGACAGAGGCCTCACTGCACAAGCCAGAGTACCCAAAGGATCCAGTGCCAACGTCCTGGTTCCAGACACCATAGGACACCCTGAGAGGTCCTCTGGTCCATGTCCAGTGGTTCAGAGCATATTTGACCACATAAGGGGTACTAAAACAACATTAGGCAGGTAGTCATAATGTTATGTCTGATCGGTCGAATTTGTGCATGGTTGTGCAGATGGGTTGCAAATGAAAGAAAAGTAAACAAAAAAGTGTCCTAATAAGGTTTTGGGTCACTAGAAAAGCTTCAGTGCACCTTGGGACTGATTTTACAAGTCTTTGAGGCTCTACTGAAGAGACTGTTGGGGGACCAACGCAATCTTAGGCAGGTGGTCATAATGTTATGTCTGATCAGTGTAATGTGGCCATGTTATAGTTCTGAATAAAATGCACATAAAAAATGGTAAAAATGAGATTTTGTGACAGCTCCAAACAAAAGATTAAGTGCACATTGTGCAGAAATAGGCTGTAAATTATGCTTCCAGCCAGTACAGCTTGTTAGAAAACCGGAGAATGACTCTCGCTAAATATATCATTGTCAATTTAATTGTAATAATCTTCATCGGCGGGACATCCCACAGCTGTGTCAGCTGTTTTCTACCAACAGTTTTATTTATTTATTTACTTATTCTCTTCTTCCACACTCTTGCCTGAGTTTAAGAGACATTCGTTTTTACTATTTCAATTACACTTCAGACGTTTAGGCGCCCCCCCCCCCTTATCCAGATCAACTCGTGTCGAGCACAACAGTAGAATTACCACAAGAGCAAGAACGTGAGAGCAATAATAAGAGTGAACCAGAGTGTTATGGAAGTTGTCGTTGCTGCTGTTGGGAGAGAAAACAAATTAGAGTAAATGGTAGGAGGCAGATGTGGAAGACAGTGATGTGATTCTGTGGAGATAAAGAGGATATGAGCCTTTTTTTGTTGTCGTGAGGACATGAGTTCCAGGCCATAAGATGAAGCAGCACACTGCTGTTTTGGAGGAAGGACTTGTTGAAAAATTCTGCCAGCAATCAAACGTGACAAACACCCAAAGTGGACTCGGTGAAAGTATATCATAAAAAAAAGAAAACAGCACACTACTGGAGTTATTACCTATTAGAACTGCAGTCCCTTCTTGCCTGTATTTGAATGTTTCTGCACAATTAATCCCAGTGGAATATTAAAGCAATAAAACACTAGAGAGTGTTTTGTGTTGTGCTTATAGGTTCAAATGTGGGATTTAGGCAGTAAGGGAATTACCGAAGTAACTTATGGGGATCACAGGATTGCGGTTTTAAAACATTTAACATTTTTAAACATTTGCCAGCTAACTTGCTTTGACATCCTTTTGGCAAGAGACACCTCATTTCAGGATCTGTGTAACACCCTCATGTTGCCTGCACAAATCTCATGCCAAATAAGAGAAAACCTCAAAGCTTCCATTTTATGAAAAGATCTCAATTACACAGGCTTTCTTTGCACAAAACACAAAGTCTGAACATCAGGCTTTTTCCATATTTCAGCACCAGTAATGGTCCATAAACATCACAGAGAGTCCAAAAGATACAAGCCTTTAGTTGATGGGTTTGCACACACAAAACCTCTTCATTGAGTCTGCAGCTTTATTTACTCTGCTGTATACACTGATCACGCATAACATTATGACCACCTGCCTAATATTGTGTTGGTCCCCTTTATGTGCTCAAAAATGCTCTGAACCACTGGGCATGGACAAGAGGACCTCTCAGGGTGTCCTATGGGGTCTGGAACCAGGACCTTGGCACTGGATCCTTTAGGTACTCTGGCTTGTGCAGTGGGGCCTCTGTCAATCCAACTTGTTCCACTGCATCCTGTTGATGCTTGATCAGAATGGGATCTAGGAAGTTTGGAGGTCAAATCAACATGTTGGGCCATTGTCATGTTCCTCAACATGTTCATGATTGATTGATGTTTTTTCCATGTGGTGGGGTTCATTTTCATTTAGTGACATTTGTGATTTCCATTTGCATGAGGGAGTGTGCTTGTTGTGGGACAATGTTTATTTGGGTTTTTAAGTCTCATCAACAGTGATGTCAAAATCCAAGGTTCTCCATCAGAACACCACATAGCACCCATATGATCAATGTTAGTCACTTCACCTGTCAGCGGTCATAATGTTGTGGCTGATTGGTGTAGTTTCACACTGCAGATTGAAATGTCAGTAGAAATGCAACTTTAGTGCATTGAAGACAGATTCTGTTAAAGATCAGACTCACAAGACTCACAGATAAATGATGTAATCCAATTTCTTTTGACAAATCCTTATGAGCATCTAGTTAGTTTGTTGCTTACAGCTGCTTGTAGGCGTCTTTCCACTGAGTTTATTACATCCTTGCAGGATCAAACAGCAGCAGGATCCCTATTAGTGCACATATTTACACATGTGGCACAACGCCTCATTAATTACTCGCAAATTACCCGTGACATGGAGACGAGACAAAATCTAACGCTTCATGACACCGTGTACTGTTCTTCATTTCAGACATGTGAGCTGTCACACACAGTCACAGTTTATAAGCTGCAGCCTAATCAACCGTAACGCGCCGACCGTCGTCAGGTTGAATCCTCCTGCTGTGGGGATATTTTTATTTGACTGTTTACTACAGTCAAAAATATTTTCTGTCATATGAAGTTTCTTTTTTTTTCTTGTTATGGAGCTTCTTTCAGTTTCACAGCCTCACGGCAGGATATTTGCAGTAGTGGCATTATTGTGCATTCAAAAGCTTCTCATAACTATATATAGAATCAGGCTTCTTTAATCATTCACCACCAAAACAGAGCAACAAGTAGCCTAGTTACAGTGAAAACACACTTTAAGGTACATAAGTTGCAGTTCTTTCATCGCTTATCACCAAAGTTTAGGAATTATTAAATAATCTAATTGGAAGATATTGTCAGCTACATAGTTATGAGATTATTAATTATGTATTTAGGGGATTATCACATTAAAGGACTTTTTAGGTGAACATTTTATCCTCAAATGCACTGCAGCATCTTATCTGCTGCCCTACATGAAGGGTCAGTTCACTGAAATTACTCTTAGAAATTATTTCAAATTCGTATGATAATATATGTATTATATTGCTGCTTATCTATCTATCCACATAATTAGCCCCCAGCCACCTTCTCAGAATGGCACCCTGCCACACACATGGGCACACTGAAGTAAAAGTCTAATTTTTGTTATTTTTGTCTTGTTTCTATTTGCAAACTTGGTATTGAGGTCATCCAGAAGTATCAGAAAGCAATCATATTATGTTTTTTATCACTTTGATACTTGGATTAAGTAACCGAATACATTTCTAGCAGGTGATTGCACTGGAATATGTTTCGAAAGCAACACTCCCAACCCTGTGCACAGTACTGAAGCACAAAATATCACCAAAAACAAAGATCACCAGCAGGTTTCTGA
The DNA here is from genome assembly GCA_024666655.1 of Dascyllus trimaculatus. Taxonomy (NCBI): domain Eukaryota; kingdom Metazoa; phylum Chordata; class Actinopteri; family Pomacentridae; genus Dascyllus; species Dascyllus trimaculatus. Next base: position 20,798,314 of record CM045462.1, on the reverse strand, counting down.
GAAAAAACACAAATCTACAGCTACAGTGTGCTGGAAATACTTGATCCTGGTTGGGGTTTCAACCAACAGACCAATTTGCTGTCTTGTATATTAATGTTGGGTCATGCTTTATCCTATTTATTTCATAAAACATGGTGTATTGATTGTGTTTTCAGCTGTTTTGACAGGTGGAATAAAAAGTTGGCCATAGTAAAGGGAAGACCTGATATCTTTTGGGGATCACGGCTCACATTTTCAGATAATCTCAAGGTATTTCTCGTGTTGCACTCGGTTACTCATGTGAAAAGTGTCAGAAATAGTTGTCTAAAGCTCCTTTTCCCTTAATCTGACAGCATCGGGCTCATTTCTGAATGAGCACCCTGATCACCAGGCCTGCACAAATGATGTACTTCAAACTGTGTGAAACGATTCGGGGGAAGGGATTTACCACATTTTTCAGCACCTAAACTGCTCCAAAAATATCACAGAGAGTGCAAAAGACACAATTTCAATGCCAAAGCCATAAAACTCCTGTAATACTCGCCTGGTGAAAGATGAATGAAGACAGAACAGGTCAGATTAATGTCACCCACCAGTAATGAAACATGAATCTTGGTTTTCATGACATCTTAACAGGATTCAAAGTTTAGTTTGTTGCTTCTGGTTGTTTGTAGGAGTTTTTCCTCTGAGTTTATTTAATATCTGCAGCATTAAACCGCAACAAAATCCATATGAGCATCTCCAAACCAAGAAAGTTACATGGAATGACAGCAATAACTCCATTAATTGCCTAAAAATCAAAGTTATACCCGACATGGAGCACACGGAGGGTGTCCTGGGGCTCATTCCTACAATAAGGGTATATTTGCTTTACTGTCAGTAAAGTAGTATTTACATTATCATCACACATGGACAGAACTTTCAGTGTTTAGGAAATCATAAAGAAATGAGGCTAATAGTTAGATGAGCCTGCTATTGCTTTAGTTAGCCTTTTGTTTATGGGAGATTCTTCCAGTTTCACAGTCTCATAGCAGGATATCTGCAGTAGTGACATTATTGTGCATTCAAAAGCTTCCTTTAACTATATTTAGAATGGGGCCTTCTTTAATCATTCACTCCCAAAACATAGCAACAAGTAGTGTAGTTACAGTGAAAACACACTTTAAGGTACAATAAGTTGCTGTGCTTTGACCACTTATCACCAAAGTTTAGGAATTATTAAATAAACTAATTGGAAGATATTGTCAGCTACATAGTTATGAGATTATTAATTATGTATTTAAGGGATTATCGCATTACAGGACTTTTTAGGTGAACATTTCATCCTCAGATGCACTGCAGGATCTTATCTGCTGCCCTACATAAAGGGTCAGTTCACTGAAATTACTCTTAGAAATTTTTTCAAATACATATGATAACATGTTTTATAGCCTCTTACCCATCTATCCACATAATTAGCCCCCTGCCACCTTCTCAGTGCCTAAATTCAGCTGTTAACAAACCTGCCATACACATGTGCTCACATTAAGTCTTATTTTTACAATATTTGTCTTGTTTTTATGTGCATATTTGGTATTGAGGTCATCCAGAAGTAACAGCAACCAATCACATTATGTTGCTTTAATATTGATGAGGTTACTGACTAACATTTCTAACAGGCGACTGCATTGGAATATGTTTCAAAAGCAACCCTCCTAACCCTGTGCACAGCACTGAAACACAAAATATCACCAAAAAACAAAGATCACCAACAAGTTTCTGAGAAAAAACACAAATCTACAGCTGATCCAGGGTGTTGTTTTAACCAACAGACCAATTTGCTGTCTTGTATATTAATGTTGGGTCATGCTTTATCCTAATTATTCCATAAAACATGGTGTATTGATTGTGTTTTTAGCTGTTTTGACAGGTGGAGTAAAAAGTTGGCCATAGTAAAGGGAAGACCTGATATCTTTTGGGGATCACGGTGCACATTTTCAGATAATCTCAAGGTATTTCTTGTGTTGCATTCGGTTACTCGTGTGAAATGTAACAGAAATAGTATGCCTAAAGCTCCTTTCAGACCTGCACTCCTTTTTGTTAATCTGACAGCATCTGAACGTTTCAGGTTCGTTTCTGAATGAGCGCACTGATCACGAGGCACGGACAAGAGACGTACTACGAGCTGGGTGAAACGATTTGGAAAAGGGACTTGCAACATTTCAGCACCAGTATTGCTCTAAAAATATCACAGAGAGTGCAAAAGTCACAATTTGAAAACCGTAAAACTCGTGTCTTATTCACTTGACTAGAAATGAACAAAGACGGAACAGGTCAGTTTAATGAGACTCACCAAACACAAACCTGGGTTTTGACAAAATGTTAACACGAGCTGAAGTTTAGTTTGTTGCTTCCTCCGAGTTTATTAAAGACCTGCAGCAGACAGCAGCAGGATCCATATGAGCTTATCAAACAGAGAAAATTGCATGCATTTACACACGTAGAGCAACTTCATTAATGAATTATAATCATAATTTGTCCCTGACATGGAGACAGGATCATCATTTTAGGATCATCATCACATGTGGACAGAACTTTCAGCATTTAAGAAATCATAAAAAAAATGGGCTAATAGATATTTGGATGGTTTAATAAGCCTGCAATTAGTTTCAGGTTAGTCTTTTGTTTATTGGGACATTATTATGCATTTCAAAGCACTTTATAAACTGTCCAATCTCATATATAAGACGAATATCATGTGCATACCACTGCTCCCTCCGTCACTGTGCTGACTATGTCGAATGAAGCCTTGAGGGGCATTTAGATATAAGAGATGTATGCCTGAATGACTGCTGAAGCCGGAAATATTACATCTTTCTAAAAAAGAAACTCACATTTTAAAAAAAGAGAGCCAGAGAGAGACGTTCAAGCCTTCAAATTCCTTTCTCACCTCTGCGCGGCTCAACAATCAAGGTGTGAACTGTGTGCGAATGTTGTCCGTTTCGGAAACTTACGGAAACGGTCGGTCAGAGTCAGTCATACCCGCGGTGAACAAGCACATCTGAGGAAGCGTACAGTTTCCTTCAGCCTCCTATGAAGAGTTCACGCATAGAATCGGGGAGACCTGCTGCGACGGAGCCTACATCTGTTTGTCTGCTTTTTTTTCTTGGAGAACTGTTGGACTGACAGAAAACTGAAATAAAAACTGCTGCCTCCTCATTTGTTTGAAGACGCTCTGTTGATGCGACTGGGGTGCCGACGCCGAGGGCTCTTGCGGAAAATAGAGTTTACCAAGAAAGGCGAACCTGGTTTAACCTCGACTGAAAGGCAACACTTTGTAATCCTGGAAGGCGCCATGTTGGTCAATCAAATACATGACAGCTCGGCTTTCTGAACAGGTTAGTTCCACCTTGCAAATTCCTACTTCTTTACTCCACAATGTCACAAAATGAGTCAGTGAGGTAGCTGCTGTTGCCAATTCACGCTAAGCCCCTAATAGGCAGTCATATTGCCAGTCAGTTTCGATTAGTCATTACTCTTTTCATTTAAACGCACATGCACTCTCGTTTTTGGATTCCAATGCAGAGCTGTTTGCCTCTCATTTTCAAAACAGACTGAAAAGATCTGCAGTCAAACACCGACAAAACCCTACACATATAGCATCTTTAAGTTTTCCGTGTATCTACAACAATAAAATCCCTTCCAAGTCACTCCAGCTTAATCCAGCACACAAACAAGCTGGCAGCATCGGTGTTTATCCCGGTGACACACAGCGTATGTATGCTTATGTCTGCATACTGGTGTGTGAATACCATCCTGAGCTCCACTGGGGTTGCTCGCATGAATTTGTTTTTGTTTTTGACATCCTGTGCCTTCCGCCTTAGGTCGGGCCCAACTCTGCTGCCTGCCGTTATCGTGCATTTGAATATAAAATGTCATTTTTTTAAGCGAACCTGAGGGAACCCGAGTCGAGTTCTGATCTCCAGAGGAATGCAGGCAGGCAGTCTATCTGTTATGATGTCACTGTCTAGACAAGATAAAAGCCGGCTATACTGTCTGGAACTGGAAAGTTTGCACACGATTGGCAGAGGTTTTTTTCCCATGAAACACAAAGGAATGTTTTGGATCTTTTTTTTGTGCATGGACTGGCTACAGACAGAGAGGCTTGGATGCTTCAGCACATCTCTAGTACCAAGGTCACTCCAGAGCCAGGTTGATCTTTCTGTAAAGTACACAGGTCTTGGTTTGAAATGTAATGGATTCACCAAGCAGCCACACATTTTCAACCTGTGAGGACCTCCAGTCTGTGTATACGTGCGTGTACTTTCGTGTGTTTGCTCTTATCTTTTCTTTTCTCAGGTAAAAGCTCCGTGTGCTTGCATCGGGTGAGAAAAACTCAGACCTAAGGATGCAAGATAAGCACAGCTAAAAAGGAGCGTCAGCATTATTCCTGTATAAAATATAAAAATCCATAGCCTCTCTCACACATCTGCAAATTAGGCACCTTGAACTGAACCTTTGCCTCTACAAAACAACTCCAAGGTGCTGTTTGATGCACGGGCCGAATGACTTTCAGGTTTTCATGCGCGCAAAACACACCGAGAAAACACTCTCATGTGCGCACGGTGGACGCGGCACGCATGCAGCAGGCACAAACAAATAAGCACGCACAGGCGCCGGTTCAAGAACACACAGATTTAGTGCAAACACACTGAGGTGTGAATACTTGAGCATAAACCCAGAGGGATCTTTGGGCAATGTGGAGTAAGCAAACCGACAGGAGCGCGTTGAATCAGAACAGGAGGGAGCAGCTCCCAGTTACTAAGCTCATTCCTTATTTAGGCCTCCATAAGAACAGCATCAACACTTGGAAAGGGGCGCACTCGGCTGCACCTTCTACTGCCAAAGACGGGGAAAAAAAGATTTCCCTGAACAACAAGAAGAAAAAAGGGGAAGGGGGTGGAGGGGGGGCACAGACGAAACAGCAGCACCTGCAGTTTCAAAGCTTATTAAAAGCAACTTGGAGGGGAAAAGCAAGGAGGTGGGACAAGGGAGTGTGTGCATCTGTGTGTGTATACAAGGGTTTGGGTGGCTGGCGGAGGCAATGGAGGCCTAAAACACGAGCTGGAGCTCAGAAAGAACAGGTGTCTGGTCTCGTCCCTCCTCCACAGCTTCAGGCGGGAGATCGCTGCAGCTTTAACACGCTGCAGCTTGACTTATTGCGAAGGCTGTAGCTCCAGTTGGGCTCAACGTTGCAGTCATGAATCATTTGCATCGAACAAAGCACTGGGGGACAGACTGAGGGCTTGCTTGGAGATGTCCTCACTGTCACATCCAGCTGCACGGACCTGTGCCTGAGCCTCTGAATGGCTGCTTAGCTTTTTTTTTTCTTCCCCCCACTCCGTCCAGATATACAAAGCTCATGGTCAGGGCAGCACTCCAAACAACAACACTTCGCTGAGCACATTAATATTTCACCAGCACTGTCACCAGGTGAGTTGGCCGTATGTAGGGAGGTTGGAGGGGGAGATAGGAGGCGAGACGGAGAGAAAAAGAAAGAAAGCGAGCGAAAACCGGGCCGTAGATGTGAATATATGCTTGAGATGAAAGATGGGGGAAGAGAGAAATTGATATGTGGTTTAATATCCGTATTTGTGAAAGGAGGTAAAAGGTGATGGTTTGCATCTGAATGTGTGTGCAATGGGAAGGAACAGGAGAGAGACAGTGATGGCGGCGGCGGCGTGCTCGGGTCTCGAGGAAGACAGAGAAAGATTTTCTCAGCAGGGTGCGAGCCTTACATTTCAAACACCTGAGATGAAAACTGAGAATATTCTAACCTGAATGTCAGACTAAAATGTCAGCAGATGTGGGCTTACATGCAAGCAGGAAATAATCTAAATCCCACCTAAGCAAATTCTATTTAACCCGCGGTGCAGAAACGATGAGTAAAACAGTGCGATGAACATCACACACCCGCTCATACATAATGAATAAAAAAACTGTTGAATGTGTCTATTTTCCTCGGATTTCTTTTGCTCTTTCCAAATAGCGCCCATGATTGAATAAGGCCAGTCAGACTTGTTTGCATAGTCAATGAAGCAAAGCTGAGCAGCGCTCTTTAGTTGACCAGACGGCGGCTAACTGGGCCGTTTGCTGTGCTGTTGTGTAATTGTATGCAAATAGCATTGTTTAATTTTCCCCTAATTTCCTTACGTCTCCTGGCGCTAAGTGTAATATGGGTGACTTTAATCTTGCTCAGCCATGCTGCCGGGGACTGGAGCTAAGCTTGGTGGGGTGGAAGAAGAAGCTGGCGCTTTTACACACATGCACACGCACGCAGGCTGCAAATTACATTTATGTGCCTACACATGCATGAAAGTATGCCACACACTCCTCACACATTCACGCAAAGCACAACTGTGAAGCAATCAGCCACTTAACACAGCAAATGACTATGGTTATCTAAGCATAACAGCCTGTTGGCTCAGAGAAACAGAGTGATAAGCAGTAAGATACACACTATTAGGCTCCACCACAGGACCGGCCACAGACTGAAAGAGGGGCTAAATCTTGTTTCACAGTTAACAGTTGATGGAGATGGTGCCATTCCTTTCTGATTGTCGCCGCCAAATTACGTATGCAAATACCTCGGCTCGATCCAATTCCCACCTACCATCCCCAATACGGTGATCGAGCGGAAAAGTGTGCGCGAGAACCCGGGGCCCTTTGGGGGTGGGAGCACGATGAAACAGCAGGCGCAAAGTGTAAAGCACACTTTGAATTAGGTTTGATTAGAGGGAAATGGTTGTTCGCTGCATAAGGCGGCTCATAGCTGTGACAATTTGGAGGCTGCTGGAGTTATGAGTGTGTCGAGTCCATTAAACACAAGAACCTTGTTAGCTCCCTCTGTGGTGTGTGGCGGTTTGGGGGGGGAAAGGGGGCTATACAGTAACATCATAAAAACACCATTGTAGTCCTGAGCGATTGTGGGGAAAACCATAAAAGTCTCGACAGGCCATGTCTTCTCTTTTTTCCTCCGGGCTCCGAGGTTTATGGGAATCATTCGAAATGAGAGAAAAGGCTGAGAGGAAATGGGATTCGCTCATTTTTGTACGACGGTGTCAAACCGACCGTAGCTAGGTGGATGTGTTCGTAAATGTGCAGGCAAAAAAAAATAAAAAATCTGCATAGCTGTATACAAATTGTTTGTGTGAATGAATGTGTGTGTGTGTGTGTGTGTGTGTGTGTGAGCATATTTGTGTGTGAAAATGGGAATGCCTGTGATTTACAAGCCATTTGATGGAATATTGTTCTCAGCATGGCGGCAAATTAATTTGAATGATCAAGACGCAGAGCACATCAGCGTTTTTCCCCCCTTAAGCTACTGTAGAACTCAGAGCACCAGAAGAATAACACTCCTGCACACACACATATTACGACACACTATCCCAGACAGACTGATCACATAAGAGCCGAGTGCTTTGGGCTTTGTACATTACCCATGAAGAAGTGTTTGCTGCCTGATTCTACAGTTTGATCAAATGGCAATCCTGAGGGAATAACTAAAACGCAAGTGCATATCAAAGTATGCAAATACTTCCTGCCTTGCTCGTCTGTGGATGTTGCGTAAATGAAGTTATCCAGTGCAGAATGTTCACTTTCATTATCAGTTGACTTCTGATTTAATGAGCCTCCACGGGCCCTGCGAATGTCCTGATGTCATCAATAATAATCAGATAGAGGAAACAGCGGGGGGACTGAATCTGCTGTTCTGGACTGGTTAGTCAGGTCTCTAGTCAGCCAATGTTAGTGCTGAGTGCACTGCTAGCATTGGTGAAGGCTGTCATCTCAGCACGCTGCATCTGCGCCTCTTTTGTCAGGAGCTCCTTTGATCCCCTCAGTTGCACAGATACAAGCCCACAGCAGAAATATGCTGAATGGATTCATGTATCATCCTCCCCCCTTACAAACAGCCTCTGGCCCCCTTACTATTTATGATCATAATAGCTGCCGTTATTTATTAAAGAGAGCGATTGTTGTCCTTGCTCTATAGACAATGTTGTTTTCTCCGCCGGAGAGAATAATATTTGTCCTTTTGGTGCGGCCCTGTGTGTGATATGAGGTGGTGTAGTGAATGTGATGGTGATTGATTCCTGTGTTGAACAGTGCAGAGAGGTACAGAGGAAGGCTAATCTGAGTTATGATTGCCACTGTAATCGCATTTCCCCCCCCTGACTCATCCATCCGCCCTACAGTAGACACATACATGCCGTATTCTGATTACGTCGCACATCTGTCAATAACAAAGACGGCAACATGTACCGTCACCTTCTTGAACACCTTCTGCTGGTTTCCCATCATGGCAATTTTCTAGATCATAACTCTCTCTTACTTCCCCGCAGTCCGGGTTTATCTTCCTCCCTTGCCGACTCGCTAACCCGCTGGAGGTGGCGACAAGCATTTGGAGTAATCATGCCATCACGTTGGGGGTAAAATAAGCTGTTTCAGGTGTTCTGGTGCAGGGGTAGAAAAATAGCCTCGTGCTCGGTTGCAATTTGACCAGCAGGCAGCTGGACCGACTAGACGGGTGCATTATTTAGTCACCGCAAGATTGAAGCCAACAGTTCCCCAAGTACAGATGCAGAGTGGCATGATGTCATTAACAGTCAGCCCACAGGGAGCAAAGCTGCAAACAGCAAAAACTTCAGGGGGGACACATTTATTCACAACACCCCAGCGGTGAAAGCGCACCATGCCAGTAATGAGATGTCTAGAGCTTTGAGCACAGGGTGCATGCCTGAGTATGTGTGATATTTCCAAGACTTAGGGTGTGTGCACAGTTTTGTGCGTGTTTGTTTTGGTGAGCGAGCGCGCTTAAGATGTGTGAATGAACAAATTCCTGATGGAAAAGATCCCTTTTGCTTGAATACTGAAAGTCAGACAAGACTTCCCGGGAGTGAAATAATATGTCTAGGGAGATGGAAGTCATTTAGGGGCAGCATGTTTGCGTGGGAGTGTGCGGTGAGTCACCGATGTGTGTGTGTGTATGTGTGTGTGTTTGTGTGTGTGTGTGTGTGTAGGTTCCAGGATGGATGGGCTTGCGGTGAGTAAATGACCTGCCTTGATTCAGCCTATCAGCTGAGCTCTCCACCCAGACTCCCTGATATCCCCTTTCATCCATCTCTATAAGAGGAGAGATGACGGAGAGATGGAGAGGCAGAGGAGGAGAGGCTGAGATGAATATGCACCAAAGAGAGCGAACGATTTCAAGTGCAACAGCGAGCATAAAGGGTCTAATTAGAGAGGGGGAAAAAATTGGGGGAACAAGAGCGTCGCAGACAGAAGAAGTGAGCAAAATAAAAGACTATTAGAGTCGAATCTGAATCTGGGGTAATATGTGTGACAAACGGCGCCCTGTTCACACCAGAAGTGCCTCTCTAATGCGAGTTCCAGTCGACTGAGGGGCCATTTGGGGTGAGCTGATTTGGGGCACAGATGAGCCTGCTGTTTGGCTTCAGCCCACTTCTGGTGCTACATGATCAAATATGCAACGCTGAAGCTGCACAAGTAGCCGCTTCAGATATGAGCAGAATGTGCAGATATGAGGATTTTCTTTCCAAAAAAAAGAAGAGGAGAAGCGACTGTTCGGGAGAGAAAAGAATACAAAGAAGACTCCAACTTTGAAAGTGATTTCCAAACACGAACCTGAAGTTGGATTAGCACCACCATAAACACAAGTCACCTGAATGCCTTTGCTCAGAAAATTGTTCTTTGCACTAAATGAATGCATAGCAATTTAGAGCGAAATGATATCCAGGGCTAAAATGTCCTTGCTAATCCAAACCAATCTGCTGTCCCCTGTACCCCCACCCACCCGCGGGGGTATTGCTTTGAGATTTCTGATTTGTTCCGAGTGTCAACTTTGTTTTTCGGTAAGAGGTTTGAGAGAATGGCTTAGAGAAAGTAATTTTAAAAGACACGAACTCTGCAGTAGAAAAGTGGGGACAAGGACATGGATATAGATGCAGATAGGAACAGATTCGAGCGGCACGGTTGCACTGAAAAACACACAGAAGGAGCTTTAAAGGAAAATTACAGATTATTACATCTTGGGTCTGGTTCTTGAAGGTCTGACCTGCATTTAAATCTCTCCCTGTAGAACAGTCCGATACTTGGAAACACAGACATTGTTACAGGAAAGCTTGATTGTAGAAAAAAGGCATCTAACAGTCAGGCAGAATATAAAGAAATCAACACTTTGACTTCCACTGCCTCAACATTATGACCACAGACAGGTGGAACAAGCACACTCCCTCATGCAAATGGAAATCCCAAATGTCGCTGGCCTACCCCCGCAGGAAAATGCACCCCACCACGTGGAAAAAACATCAAACAATCAGGAACATGTTGAGGAACATGACAATGGCCCAACATGTTGATTGACCTCCAAACTTCCTACACCCCATTCTGATCAAGCATCAACAGGATGCAGTGGAACAAGTTTGATTGACAGAGGCCCCACTGCACAAGCCAGAGTACCCAAAGGATCCAGTGCCAAGGTCCTGGTTCCAGACCCTACAGGACACCCTGAGAGGTCCTCTTGTCCATGCCCAATGGTTCAGAGCATTTTTGAGCACATAAAGGGGACCAATACAATATTAGGCAGGTGGTCATAATGTTATGCCTGATTGGTATGTATCTTGTAGTATTTAATAAGATTAATAAGGTTGGGGGAGGGGATATTTGGCCATTTGTTTTATTTGTATTTGTTGCTACTTCAATGATCTCCCTCCTCGATAATTCAACTTGATTAATAATGAACCTAATTAACTCAGAAATTGGCAGTTGGAGTGCATGTGCGTGAGAAGTAGCATTAACAGCACGAAGCTGCGGCTACTGCGAAGGTCATGCTGACAGAGGTGATTAGTGCAACAGTTATCCAAATGCTGTGTATCATGTTCACTGTCCTAGGAAAGGAAATAAAGGCTTGGTTTAAGTACGGTGTCTCACTGCCTCTTGAGTTAGTTAGTTTGCAGCCAAGAGTGCAACTACAGAAAAGACACCAGAAGTCTTTCATCCACTATTCGAAGATGCAGAAAGGTAACACAAAACCTTTTGTGCTTATAATAACTTAACTGGCAAGTTGGGCTCCCTGGATTGACGGTATTGTGTTAGAAACAGATTCAGTAAACTTGAATGGGTCAGTTTTGGTCAAATACATGCAGAGGTGTTCATGATACCAACCATTTGTAGACACGGATTGAATCTATTCTGTCGGGGAAAGCTGACAACGGTTGTTGTCATGTTTTGAGTTTGCACTGAGAGAAGGAGATATTCACAGACAGATCCATTGTCGATGTGTTTCCGAAACAGACAGCGAGACAGGGAGCAGAGTGCAGCTCTACAACAAAATAAGATTTACAGATTGTAAGTCGTAAAATTATTGGAAAATCAAAATGTGGTGGTCAATGTTGATAAGATGGCGGGCTGCTACAAATAAATCAGTGCATTGAAAACACTAATCTGACACCACTGGGCTCTTATTTTGAGATACTGTTGGATATTTTTTTTGAATGCATCAACAAATGCTGGTGGTTGTTGTTGGAAGATTTTATCGCCAGTCCCTAGGATCTAAACATTCTTTGGTAAAACTTCAAGGCAGCACACGTAAAATAGTAATACTAATCCATCACTGCCAAAAAATGCTGTGTCACTATACAACATTTAGTTGAGAAGTTAGTCTACAAACTGTGATAAACGTCTACAATGGGCACTTTAGATGATAATTACTGTTAACCTTTGCTCCCTCTCACATAAGTTTACCTATTAGAGCAGTTAGAAAACTTATGTAAGTGACCCAGGTTGCATTCCATCAGAACCTCCTTTTAAGCCCAGGCTCTCCTTTACTGGCTCCCCTATCCCGCCACATGGGCAATCATAAGGCATATGCCCACATAAATTTTGTGCATCTGTGGCTGTCATTAGCTCAGTCTGCCAATAAACTGTGAATAAACTGTGCTAATGTTGTTCTAATGAATAACTTTCAAGAGGGGATTACTCACAGTGGCTGCTGCAGCACTAATTTGAGATAGATGTAGACATTTTTTTTTTCCAGAACAGCTACAATTGTGAGATCTATATTTAAACCTTTATTTACCCTGGGATGATTTGCAGAGCATGCTGAGCCTGCAGGTTCCTCTACAGCAATGCACTGTTGACACTTACACATATATTCCCAGTCATATTCAGGGAGTTGCACAGCACAAGCGCATCCATCTAACCTTGACCGTTGAGCAGCTCCACAGAAGTAAGTGCCTTGCTCAAGGACGTCACAGTGGACGTGTACGAGGGTCAGCTAATTGTACATTCACTTTTCACACTCGACATATTGTGGGGATTTCAACTAGTGACCTTGACAACCAGCTGCTTGCCTTCCCTTGCAAGCAGCTGCATTATGATTATGTATCCCTCGCACTATGTTTTTCATCAGAGCTTAAAGTACAAAACATAAACAACAGCACTGCAGCTGTCAAATGCAGATTTCAAACCGCAGTAAATGTCTCTCAGGAGGAGGATATTTTGTCCTGTTTTCTCCTTGCTTGATTATTCCCCCAAACTCTGCGAGGAATACAGCTCGCTCGTGTTTTATGTTGATCTCTGGGTCAAACCTCTGTAGAAATAACGTTCACCTGCATGTAAAGTGCTTCTGTAAACTGTGTGATATTGTTAAGACGCAAACAATACCCCCTTTTTTTGCGGCGATTGAAGAAAATTGTGCCGAATGCCCTCGTGACTCCAGATACATTACTAACACACAACCAAGGTGCGAAATTACAGGTAACCGACATGTAAACAGTGAATGTAACTGATGCATTCAACAGGATAATAAACCGTTCCTCCTCTCACTTAGAGAACCCATTAAATAAACATGGATCTTTTTTCAAGGCTAAAGTGGTATACTTAACATTCTCTGGAGGGATGGCACAGATAAAAAAAATAAGACACAAGTAATATCACAAGAACTATGCACTTAACATAGCCCCTGAGCCCCTTTTTTTTCCTTGCGAATGTGCCATTAGTCATTTTGATGACTCATCCTGCACACAGAGGTCTAATTGTTTGCAACATCTCCCTTCAGATACGACCTTTAAGCAACCTTAAAGTGGCACGTGTGTGGGTTTAATTTACGAGACAGAAAGAAAAATGATAGGTGCCATTGTTTCATTTTCTGTTCGTAACCCCTGCAGCAAACACCGACAAATCTGCCTGCAGGGGAAATCACATACGAATATTTTATTCTCTGTGAACTGCTATTCCACCCAGACTTGTTTGACTGCTCCATGATACATGCACATATCATGGACAGGGCTAATTAACCCATGGCGGGGCTTTGGGGTTACTTTGATCAGCAGCTGCGGACCACATGGCAGGGAGGCTGCAGAAGGAAAATTCCCAACGGAGGAGATCTGTGTGGTTAGATTACTTAACAAAACATCACATATTAACACAGACGACCACTACTTGCTTTCGTACCTGCAGACAGTGCTGACTTCTATTAACTGTTGCCATTATTCCCCAGCTTTGAAAGAGTGCTAGTGTAAATTTAAAAAATGTAGGGCAATTACAAATGTCATCAGATCAGAAAACACTTTTATGTGTCCTACCTAGCAATATGTGAGAGAATGATTTGTGCTGATAACGCCTATTCGACGGTGTGATAACATCCAAATTGGGTGCTATGTGTAATTATATAGGGCAATGACAAAAAACTATTTTGTCATTTAATACAGCCTACGGAAGTCACCTCCATTACACAGTATTATGCCTTATCCTAACTCCATTATACTTGCTGATACTTGCTGTTGGCCAGTTAATTGTGGTAATTTGATTAAGCACATACGTTATACCAGCCCATATTTAGGAATATGCACCATGTAAGCATGCAGTGCCCATAAAAGTGTTCACCCCCACTTGAAGTTTTCCCCTTTCCGCTGCTGTTCAACACTGAATCGTGGTGCGGTATGCTTTGGCTCATTGTCTTGCTTGAAAACAAATCTTCTCCCAAGTTGCAGTTCTCTAGCATTAAATTGTCCTCCAGGATTTCCCAGTACTTTGCTGCATTCATTTTACCCTCTACCTTTACAAGCCTTCCGGGGCCCACTGCTGAGAAGCATCCCCACGTCATGATGCTGCCACCTCCATGCTTCACAGCAGGGGTCGTGTGTTTACGATGATGTGCAGTGTGTTTGATGTCGGCCAAGCTCAGCACCTAGTCTGACAGCCAAAAGAGCTCAATTTTGGCTTCATCACATAAAAAGAACCATCTTTCAGTCAACTTCAGAGTCTCCCACATGCCTTCTGGCAAACTTCAGTCAAGATTGAATATGAGCTTTTTCAAGAGTTGCTTTCTCTTTGCCACTCTGCCATAAAGCTTTGACTTGTGAAGAGCCCAGGCAACAGTTGTTGTATGCAGAGTCTCTCCCATGCTGCTGAAGCTTGTAACGCCTTCAAAGGAGTCATAGGTGGTGGCCTGGAAAGTGGACAGGAGCAGGCAGCAGCAGCTTGGGGCGGTGTTTAAAAGTCAGCAGTCAAGATGAACAGTTTGCAGCAGCCTTTAGTCTGTACAGCAAGGTACAGGAACACACTGATTTATTAAAACATTATCAAATGTGCACATCAGGATGTACACAGTCTCCGGCAGTTTTAATTATGACAGGGAAGCCTATTAAAAATGCTATGCAGGCGATCTGTTATCTCTGTTAATGGTTCAACCTCCAGTTGACATGAATTTTCATATAAATCAGTATCATGCCAGTTTGGATAAATCAGATGAGCAGACCTGTCCCTCTCTGACTGCATACATAAATTGAAAACATTAATGAATAGTCAAATACAGAGGAAAGAAATACGGGGCAGTAGCTTTCACTTCTGATATGTCAGATACAGACTGTCAGAGCTTGACGTCTGTACAGACAAAAGTTCTGGCATGTGAGGGTTATTTTAAGAACCCTCACATGCCAGAACTTTTGTTGCTGCTAAAAGAATTAAATGAGTCCAGTGCTAGGAGCTTCTGTAAAAAGCAACTGGACTCCTTTTTAAGTTGTTTTAGGTTCAAGAACATAAAAGAGAGGCCTAGTTGCTTTTGATGTGGGATTGAAGGAGGCAAATCAGTCTGATGTTCATATAATATAGACTGAACCTGTGATATATTGTATTCGTGAGCCGTTTTCTGAACATTTCCGGCCTCTCTGACTGATAAACGCCACCGTCAACCGCACAACAGGCGTTCTGTTAAAAGAACAGACTTCAAAAAAACTCAACGGAAATGGAGCGCTCCTATCAAACATCATATTGTTGAGTCAACACCTTAACCAGTCGGCTGTTGGATCCAGTGAGAGGCAGGAGTTTCCCATCGTGCCCCAAGGCTGTGCAGTCACAGGGGAGTAACTGCGGCGCCGAGCTCTAAAAACTGCAGCTGCCTTGATCTCACAGCGTTATTGTTGCCCTACGTCATTGTGATGTCAAAAGCAAGTCAGGACCAAGTCGGACAGAAATGGCATCAATTGTGCAGCGATCGTCGGTGACTGATTCTGCGCAGGTCTTCTCAAATGATAAATGACATCTGAGCTGATCATGCACCAATCCTCATTCATTTATATGCGATTCGTGATTGACATTCTAGCCAGTAAGCATCTTCTCTGTTTGGATTTTGCGCAGGGTGAATCCAGATGCCTCGAATGATCCTCTTTCGCCTCTTTGAATCCAGAGTGCAAACAGAGAAACGGAAAATAATGTTCCTGGCAGAATCCACATGATCCCAACCCAGCAAGGCTTTAAACCCCCCCTCCAGCCCCCACCATTTATGTACAAATGTAATCACTATACCATTATTGGCCTCCTCCCTTTGGGCTACAGCAAAATTAAGTCACTGATTTCTCTCTCTGTTACCTCAGTTTCAGTATTAATTGCTGCATCAAATAAATGGGGCAAATCTCCGCACTAGGTCCTAATCACTTATCTGCCATTAGTACGGCTTGCCAGGGGGTATAATTGGAGCATTTGTGGAAAATAACTTAGTGTTATCAGCAACAAAAGGCGTAAGGGTGGCCAACAATGTGCAAAAGCAACTATTGTCGGCTCAGAGAAAAATAGCGGGATTTCGTTGCAACTTTCTACAACGCTGGAGGCTGACAGTACTCTTATGTGGCTGTGTGTGAGCCGGGTGTCCACGCGTATGACAAATCACTGGTCTTTGATGTGTGTGTGTGTGAGCGTATCGCGGGGATATCAACACACTACGCGGGATGAGTGTGTGTGTGTGTGTACACTAAAAGGCAACAGACGTATCCAGAAACAAAGTCAGCCGGTGATAAGACTCAAGACTCGCCTCGGAGCCAGAAACTTAGCCCTTCTCTCGACAAAGCTCAGCGATAGCTAAAGCTCTGCTCCTCAAAAGTTGAAGAGCAGGAAAGAAAAGGGAAAAAGAAAGAGGAGGGAATAATCTTTCTGTAAATGCCAGCTCAGAGTTTAACACTCCACAAAGTCACCTCCAATTTAGATTCATAAAAAAGATTGCATGCGTCAGATCTTCCTAAGTAGAGGGACTTTTAGGAGCCAAACTTAATTTCCTTAGTTGGCAAACACCTCCGCGATGTGTGATCTTTCAATTAAGAGGAACGGCTGCGACTGTGTGTGTGCGTGTGTGTGTGTGTGCGGCGCGCATAGGTCAGCTAAGTTACGGTGGTCTGCAGTGACATTTGACCTTATTATGTTGTAAGTGAATGGAAAGCAATATCCACTGATCTGTGAACGCCCCTCCCCCTCCCCTTC
The DNA here is from genome assembly GCA_024666655.1 of Dascyllus trimaculatus. Taxonomy (NCBI): domain Eukaryota; kingdom Metazoa; phylum Chordata; class Actinopteri; family Pomacentridae; genus Dascyllus; species Dascyllus trimaculatus. The sequence continues at coordinate 20,781,526 of CM045462.1, read as the reverse complement.
CCCCTGCAGCTGCATTTTTCATTCTCAATTAATATGAAGAGCTGCATTCCGAGTGCTGATTGATGTTGATTGAAACATGTAAAGGGCATCAAAGAGCAATGAAAAGCTGGCTTGTCAAACCCACACACACACACTCGCGTATATCTACACACACACACATTGTGGTATGCGGCGTTGTCTCCGCTGTGTGTACACATGTCAGCTTGTGTGCATGCCCCAGTGTGCGTCCCTTTCCACTCTGTATGCCCGAGAAGGAGCACATAATTTACGAAATATCACAGATAATCGTGTCGAGATTAACTATCTCATTTTGATTAATGCCTAATGTTTAATTAACTCAACTTTAGGTCTACGGCTTGTCGCAGGGTTCTCCTGCATAGCAAATAGGTTTCTTGCTCGGTGTCAGGTACACCGTGGGTACGAGTGCGTGCCGGTGAGGAAGTGGGACAGATATTAATCTTCTGGGATGATATTTGTGGGCTGCCAGGAGCAATGAATAATTAATATTGCCCAAACAAAATGAAGAATAACAAAGTAATAAATAGGACATAGAGGAAACGTGGGAATGTTTATACCAGCAGTTGGTTTGAGACTAAGTGCGCCACATGTGCACACTTGGATAAAACACTTAGCATGTCTCTGGTGCCCGCATTTCACTTGTGTGTCCTGCAAGTGCTGGAATTGTGTGTCTAATTTGATTCATATACAATAAAAAGTGTGCGCACTTGAGTGTGCATCCAGGGGAGATTATGCCAATGCTGTGTATAGTATGCATGAGCATGTGTGAGTGCATATTATGTCGCCGATTATACGCTCCTCTTTCTATCTAAGACATTTCTTTGAAGCTTAGGTTGGTGTACAAGACAAAGTAAGCATGAAATTGACACCCAATCCGTTGGCAGGACCAACATCCTCATCCAAATGAACCGTTTAAACAGTTCTCCAATCCTTTTCTAGTAATAATTCATCAATATGAAATTGCAGCTTTTCAATATGCATTATATTTCGGCGCCAGGATATGAAAGCCTACAGTGTCTAGAACATTTTTTTTTTTGCCATCCTGTCTCTCAGCTCCTCCTCCTCCTGCTTTTTTCTCTCCCAACTGGCATACCCTGCGCCAGTCTGATAACGTGATTTCACGCAAAAGTGAAATCCTCCTCGTGTCTGATGTATGCATCTCTCACTCAATCCCTCCATCCTCCCCTACCTTCTTCCCCTTACCTCCCCCCCCGACAATACCACCACCTGACATTTGTCGGGAGTCTGCTCAAAAGGGAAAAGACGCTTTGTGGCATTTGCAGGTCGGCGTTTGTGCGTGTGAAAGAGAGCAAGAGCAGGTGGGGAAGAAATCAATGTCTTTGGCAGGTGTCCCCATATATAAGAAAGACTTAGGAGAGAGAGAGAGGTAGTAAGGAAGACAGAGGAGGGAGTGTCATTGGCAGGTATGCATGTGTCTCAGAGGTAAATGGGAGCTCTGAAGGGTAGTGTCGCATTTGGGAGTATATTTAATATCAGATTAAGCATCTGATAGATGAGGGAGGGAGAGAGTAAAAGACAGAGTGTGTGTGTGTGTGTGTCTGTGTGTCTGTGTGTGTAAAACTACACCCCTAAGAGAGACGGAGAGAGAATGAATTTTTGAAAGATAGCCAAGAGATAAAATGACATTTACGGATCAGAACTTCACACGTCTTCAATTCCTGAACATCAGGCAGCCTGTCCTTTCCTTGGGGCCGATCTGTCACCTCAGCTGGGCCCCTGAGCTTTGGTAAAACACATGCAGATGGATATGTGGCGTGCTCTCACGAAGAAGAAAAAGATAAAGGAGCTCTTCTTTGTAGCAGCTATTCTGATTTACAGAAAGAGCGGTTTTGGTTTTCGTGCAAAGAGCTACTTTCAGAGAAGTTTCTTTTATAGTTTTTAACTGTGGATTTTTCGAAGGAAATGTTAACCGACCGAGCTTTGTCATGTTCACCCCGCTTCACATTTTGGCACTTTCACACCATTTCCATCCAACACTTTGCTTCAAAAGAACCTCATACTGTACTCTAACCACATTTTCTCAGCAGCTACAATCCAATCCAAACCTCCTGCCTTCCCTGACCACTATGGGTACTATACCCACTTCTTTACGGAAGCATGAGCGAATCGATCCACATAGGAGTTTTATGGTACAACGACTGGTATGGGATCCTTTGACAGGGTGTGAAATGTTTTGAATGAAATATAAGAACTCTGGAATCAAGACCTCTGGTTCCTTTTCTGTTCAGGCACAAGACACTGAGCTATGGGAGAGTTACAGGGAGCATAATCCACCATTTTCTGCTTATGGGTTGAGGTGACCAACTTGCCTGTTATTCATAGAAACAGTGTTCGTGACACTACAGGATGGAGACTTGGCAGGGGAAGCAAGAGCATACAGACAAGCTGCTGTTGGAAGCACCCTCAAAAATCCCTCTGTTGCCTGATCTGCCGCTATTTTGAGTGGATGAAGACTTTGGCAGGTTAATAATCCAATACTTAACAACTAATGTATATTTTTGCTTCTAGCAGCACTCCTACAATGTTCCCAGCAGCACAGCTTTTCTAATTTTAACTGAACAGAAATCCCCTCTGTTTTTGCTCATCTTTTTTAGCCAAATGTCAAAGGTATGCAAGTCTGCAGGTAAGTTTGTTCCATATTTAATCACTTACATGATTTTGTATCATCTTTAAATCTTGAACTTTGAATCTCTTGTATTATTTTTGGCCATTTTCTCCACCTTTTTATATTGAAAACACCATCAAAAAAAGATGGATTCAGTGTGCCAACAACACATTTGTAGGGAATACATAAAGTGGCCCTTTAGGCTAAACTGTAACATACAACACCACCACCGTCATAGTTTAATACATTAGCATGTTGACATTTGTTAATTAGTACAAAATTAAAAGTAGCGCTGAGGCTGATTGGAGAGTCGTTGGTTTTGCAAGTGCTTAATCACAAACCAATATATTGGATCTGGGCAATCTGTCTGAAAAGTCTTTTCAGGAAGAATCATGACACTCAATCTGAACCACAAATCTTCCAACAGACGTAGCTGATTACATGAGTAGTTTCATCTATAGTTGGCTTGATATAAAGTCTGATACTTCAATTTGAGGCTAAAGTCCCCAACTTTAAAGCCTCTGCATCCTGTAAATTTTCACAGGAAGTGGTTTCTGTCTTCTTCGTCCATCATGTTGCCATCTGTGTACAAAAGAAGCTGCCAGGTTGCTGTTGGGCTTGTTTTTGTGTCATCCAGCCGTCTCCCCAGTTAGACCAACGCCTGGATGAAACACCAATTTCACTGTCTAGGATTGTAGTTAGCGACGGTAGTCTGCAATCTCATCATGGGCAGACATTTTGGCATCCTTGCTCTGCAGCCTCTGCAAGATTGGCATCGCAACACAGAAACCATTTCTCCACCTGCTGCAGGTTCTGGATGGAGTGGGCCTCCAGCTCAAGGACTGCCGTCGCCAGTTGCACTCCAAGATGTTGGAAGTGGAGTCCATTCGCGGGATAAGCGACTCACTGAAGAGGCAGCTGGATGACATCAAGGGTTTCCACAAGAGCGACCTTGCCAGCCAGCAGGTAGGGAAACACCAGATGGGACAGGCTAGTGTTAGCTAGTTAGCAATGACTAAACCTTCAAAGAAAATGCTTACATATAGTACCCTTAATGAGAAAACCTGCACAATTCTCCATATACCAAATTGCAGTCATCCCTATAAGATCATCAGATCACTTACACTTACTTAAATAGATGAAATACAATGAATGGGTTAACCAAAGTCATTACACTTCATCCTGCTAGGGCCATAAATACCCGTTTCTTGACAATTGCTGTGTAAATTTTCACCCAAAACCACCAATGTCAGCATAGTGGCATTAGAGGATCATCTGGGAACCATAATTTATGAGTCCAAACTTTTTTTAGAACAAACTATACAGCAAATATGGAGCTTTTTCAGATACCTGGGGCGATTTTTTTTTTTTGCATAACTCGCTATTTAAAGTGTATTCATGCTTCAAGTTATGCATAATAAAGGGCATGGCTGCTTTGAGTGACAGGTGGGCACCATCTCAGGACAGTTCATGGCCCAGAGACGCCTGCACGGTCCACCTCAGCTCCGCTTTAACTCCACCTCTGTGCTTATTTTTGGATTAGCCGGGAGTCAGGAGGAGTCACTCGCTGCCAAGACGGTGCCACGCTGAGGTTCAAAACAGCTGTTCAGGAAAATTATGAGTGGCATCCTGAAGGGTTTGTCCATCTTCATATACAGTCCGAGAGACAAACAGACAGACAGATTGATAATCAAGGCCTCCTCTCTCACCTAGCAGCCGCTGTGACACGCACAGGATTGAATGACCCAGAAAAATGAATTGATCAATTCATCATCAGTCACTCATTAGCCAAAAGCATGAAGTCGGTTTAGATTTGGCTGTAATGTATGACACGGAGCTGTCTGGCTGTTAATATTCTCTAAAGTAGTTATATAAATGAGAAACCATGCGAGAGAGAAAAGACGGAGAGAGAGAGAGAGAGAGAGAGAGGGTTGTTTTTTTATTCATACCAAAACACAACTGCAGTTAACAGTATCATTCATCAATCCCGCAATCATGATAGAATTTCAGCCTAAGTGAACGTCTCGCGGTCGGGTTTTTACAAGCCGGCGAGAAGGTGGCAGCCGAACTAAAAATAGCCCTGCAGCAGGGTCTCATAAATGGGAAGGAGAAACAGTAAAGGGGAACGGAACGAAAAACACACACACACACACACGGCCAAGTGGTGATTTCATTTCCCTACCTGTCATGGCGCGGCTAAATAACTCTGGTCAGGGGGTATTACAAGCTCGGGGCTCGATGTGCTCTGAGCAGCAATCCCATACAGGTGGAGGGGGGGAAATAAGGAAAGCGATAAGAGGAAGGGCAAGAGGGGAGGTGAGACAAAAAATGGGAGCGCAGAGGAGTGAAATGAAATGGAGAGAGATGGATAAACAGAGTCTTAATAAGAAAGAGAAGGATGTAAATGGCGGGGTAGGAATCGGAGCAGGGCCCGCTGTGTGCGCTCTTGGACACACACACACATATACACACACACACACACAGAGTGCATCCCAGCGAGGTAGACTCTGACAGATGGAATTACACACTCCTATAACTCTGTAACTGCGCTGGGACACACACAAAGGCGACAGTTGACTTTCTGAAGCCAGAGTTCTCTGGGCAAGGTTACCTCCTCAGCAAGTTTACAGCTATCTCCCCTCACCCCTCACTCACACGCCGACACACACCCACAAAGAGAGGGGGAAGAGCGTGGGGAGACAGAAACAGAAAAAGAAGCACTCTTTTAGCGATTCCAATCTGTAGCATATTGCACAGAGTGTGACAAACTGCAGCGGTCTCCTGCCAAGAGGGAGATGGGGAGTGAGAGAGAGGTGGGGAGTAAGAAGTGTGGGATGGGATACAAAGAGAAAGAGACACTTAGAGACAATGACCAAGAAGAAAAAAAGGAAAGTTTTTGTATTTGTGCCAAACCAAACCAGGGACAGGACACTATTTGTTAATAAATGACAGCAATAGAGTGACAGTCATTAAAATCGGTGCACCCCAGCATGCAGGTATTACGCTTAAAGGTATCCCAGCCTTTCCAGCCAGGATAAGAGTGCATGATCCGAGTGTATTTAGGCTTCAAGGACAGTTGATTGAAGTCATAAAAATGAAAGATGACTTGTTGGAACGGAGAGACTGCGGAATCTCTCCCTTAACTTTCTCATTCCCCTCCCTTCCCTCGCCTCCATCTTTTCTCCCCCCTCTCTCTCTCTCTCTCTCTCCTCTGCGGACTCTTTATCCTGCCAAAACAGTGCCTCCGTCCCTAACCCTCAGAGGTAGAGGCAGGGATAATTGAAAAAGTTCTCACACTGGGAGTTAAGTAAAGCAGATAAGAGGAGAAGAAGTTGCGGGGCGGAGGGGAAAAAAAAAAAGAGTTAGCCGCACAACAAATATACAGGATGAATGTGTTTGTTCGGGGTTTTTGGAAGAGCAGGAAGAGAGAATTTTGCCCTGAGAGGGAAAAAAAAGTGAGTAAGCAATAAATGGGAGAGTTTGTGTGCGGTAAAAAAAAGGGGGGGTGGGGGGGAGAAAGACGGAATGAAAGCTTCATCTTATCTGCTTTAGCCATCGCTACTGTCCACTGGCTCGGAGTATAATACCCACTTATGCAAATACGTCCACATCTCTGCTCCCCTGATACTGTGGAAGGCCTAACAACAGTTTAACAAAGTGTGTTTTTGTGTGGGCTTGTGTGTAAATGCACCTCTTGGGTCTGTGTGTACTTGTGTGTGCAGGAAACTGCTGTGCCAGGAAAGCCACCACCACCACCCTCCCCTCTCCTGTCCTCTCCTCTCCTCTCCTATCCCCCCTTACCCATCCCTCCAACCATCCATCCACGCCTTGCTCCCCCTCCTTCATCCCTCATTCCCTCTCCCTGTGTCCATGCTTTCCTCCCTGCTGACTTTTTTTTCCCCCTTCCATCTTTCTTCCCCTTTCTGCCTCTCTCTCCCCCCCCCTTTCTTTCCCCTCCTTCCGTCACTGCCTTTGTCTTTTCACGGCCACCTCGAATGGCTCCAGATCAATCAGAGGCACTCAGCGGAGTTTGTTAGTGAGCCGCTGTTGTGGGAGAATGAAGCCATGCGCCCAGGGGTCTGCCGCCTTCATAATTAAATAGCTAGAGGACCGAACGCTTTCCTCTCGAGGACCTCCCGCACTCTCTCGCCGACAATCTACCTCCGAGCGATTTTTTGTGCCGCCGCAAAACTAATCACTTAGGCCCGCGCAATCCCAGGCACGCCATAGAGAGGAAACCGGCAATATTATTAGCTTTTGGAAAATGTCCACTGTTAATAAATGCTCACGGAGGAGCAGCTGATGCTAATTTGAAAGCAGGGGTTAAACCACCGGGCGTCCGGAGGAGGGAAGGTAGGTACGCTGATGAAATCAACAGTCAATGGGATGGACAGCCCCAAGTCGGGGGGGCCGTCGATCACAGGCTGATTTACGCAAAGCAGGAAAATAACTTGCGTGTGCTGCGATCAATATCTCATCCTTTAAGTGCCAGCGAGGAATTATAACTGAACAGCACTACCAGTGTATGACCTACATACAGTACACTCACACAGACATGCATGCTGTTTGTTAATGGAAGTGGATTATAAAACAGGAAGACTTCTCATTCAGTTATGAAATGTGTTTAGGTTAAACATTCAAGAATTCCAACTAAAATAGAAATCAAGTTAGAAATAAATCAGATTACTAAGTGAAAATTGTCCCCATCCACTCAAATCTGAAGTGTCCCTCAGGCTTTAAGTTCCTTTAAAACAAACTTTTCCTTCGTCAATCTTGTTATCAGCCACTGAAAACAGACAGCTGTCTTTATTTTCTCAGCTAGAAAAGCTCTGATAAACCCACTGCACACTCCCTCCCCAGCACCAAATGGCAGACGGACAAAGTTTGCAACTAGCCGGCGAGCATAGTGGAGCATATGGCAGCTAGAAAAATCCAGATATTTTCCTTAGGAGTTGCTCGAGACAAGAAAAAACAGACAGGAGTGAATATTGGACCTCAATTCGTCAAGAAGCCAGAAACACAGCTCGTGATAAATGTTAATGCTCCTCAGTGTCTGCTGGCAGCTGATTAACACAATTGAAAATATGACAAGTTTGCATTTTGCGCTTGTTCCCATCTTCCTAAGTGGCCAAAAAATCAATTACCAGGCTTTTAAAAACAAAAAAAGTCAAATTCAGCTTTAAATCCAACATGGACAAGGACTCCTTACGACTCGGAGGAATGGGAACGTCAATATTAACTATTCCATGACAAGTGGGCAACTGAGTCTGTGAAGGATAATCATGTAATACTACTACTATAATTGAATCTTAATAATGGTGGTGGTTGGCTCCCTCCAACTGAATGAACATGATTGATCCTGAAATCGATGTTTGAAATGCAGCACTTATAGAAACCAGTTCAAGGAGATAGACTTGCTTTTTTCTTGGGTAGACTTAGACCAATCAGCCACAACATTCTGACCACTGACAGGTGAAGTGAATAACATTGATCATATTGGTACTATGTGCTGTTTTGCTGGAAAACCTTGGATTTTGACATCCATGTTGAAGAGACTTAGACATCCAAATAAACATTGTCCCACAACAAACACACTCCCTCACGCAAATGGAAATCCCAAATGTCACTGGTCTACCCCTGCAGGAAAATGCACCCCACCACATGGAAAAAACATCAAACAATCAGGAACATGTTGACGAACATGACAATGGCCCAAGATGTTGATTTGACCTCCAAACTTCCTACACCTTATTCTGATCAAGCATCAACAGGATGCAGTGGAACAAGTCTGATTGACAGAGGCCCCACTGCACAAGCAAGGGAACAACACAATGTTAGGCAGGTGGTCATAATGTTATGCCTGATCGGTGTACATCATTTTTTTTCACTCTTTTCAAAGCAATTTTTAGTTTTGCATTAACTAAATGGGGAGACTAGAGGCTTCTTTGTGCACAGCTGCCTTGCTAGCATCTATGATGGCCTGCATGTGAGGCATTTAGGGAACAGTGGTAAATTGTAGAGTCTATTGATTAGCAGATGTTAGCAAAAGAGGTGTTCTGGTTGCAATTTAAGTTATAATTTGCAACAAGGAGATGTGCTGAATTCTGGCGATGATTACTTATGTCTCATTTTAATGCATAGATTTGTATATTAGCATCTCAGTTCTTGGTTTCTTTAACAATGAAAGTCCAATATATATGTTTATCCCTTCAATCAATGAATAATTGTGATCCTAGTATTGATCTAAATAATCGTGTCTATCGTTTTGTCCATAATCGTGCAGCACTATGTGACACTAGAGCAAAAATCAAGAGTTTACATGGTGAACTGAGGATAAGGCATGCATGCCAAAGCAGACAAGGGAAACACATGTACAAACGCACGCACACAAACCATTTCTCACATCCAGCATTATGACAAAAGACAGGCAGACAAACGGTAACGTTGGCAGGGTTTCGCTGCTGCTGGGAGAGCCTTGGCAGTCGACCTGTAACCCCCCTGTTGATCCAGAGGAGACGGTTGGGTTGAGCCCGACGCAGAACGGAGAGGGAACTGGAAACGGACAGATCGGCCACGTCCGGATGTATCAGGCATCCTCTAACCAGAGCTGACAAGCCTGCCAATGGATTCTGCAACTGTACTACAGTGCCATTTTGAAAATTAACACTGGTAAACAAAGTCTGGGAGCTACTGCTGCTGGAATTTCCAATACAATGATTGCTTTGCTGAGTCATAAGCTTTGCTTTGTTTCTTCTGCCAATAAAAAGAAGCACACGAGCAAACACAAAAAAATATATATCACATTATAACTGGATAACTGTGTACACAAGTGGCCGGATGAGAGGACGTCCAATGCCTCCCTGTTGACTTACATGCTAAATCCGACTACTTAATAAGTTTGAGCCAAAAAATATAGCAAATATTCAAAGCATAAAATTATAATTTTCATGCTTCATCTGTCATGCAAAATGAAGTCTATGTTTTCATTGCCAGCAGGAGAATTGTGGGATGAGTATTCAAATGACTATTTAAGCTAGCTAGTTCCAGAGTAATAAATTTCTAACGCGTTATATAACCTTGGCCCAACCACTCAGCTTCATAATGATTTCAGCAATTTGGTAGCTTCAAGCGTACAATTGATTCATACTTTGATTTATAATTATCGATCTAATGATAATCGAGCATGGACGCCCTTTTGGACAAGGAAAGAGGTGTGAATTTCTGAGTAGGACTCTTCTATATACCCATGGAGCCATTTTTTGAAAGCTAATTTTACACTTTCTTCACAAACACTGCAATGAAAAAGGTGGGAAAAAACATATTCAGACACCGTGTTAGATGCCTTTGTAGACAGCTGGCGACAAAATGCAAAATAAAACATGTCTCCACAAAGCCACCTGGGTGAGACTAACAGTGCAGTAGTGTCTCATGTGGGTTACATTACCACATGCTGCATGGTAACCCGCTTAAACAAGGAAATTCCATTTCTCATGGTTAGATTTGGATGCACTTCCTCTCTGACATGTCAACTGAAATTGAGATATCTCCTCTCCCAGTCCAATTTTATACCTGACAACTCTCACTCAGATGTAGTCACCTGTGAGCTGCCGGGAAAAGATATATCCATCCAACCATTTTGCCCAGCTGTCCTGCTTGAAAAGAATCTTTCTACCAAACCATTCCACCTGCATGCCTCAGATCGCTCCTGTGTCATGACTGGGAAAAAAAAAAAAACACACACAAACCTCCTGCAGAAACTTAACTTTATGTTCTTCCACTCTACCGCTTTATAAACAGTGTAGAAAAACAAGCAATGCCATGAGCGATTTCACCAGGAAAAAAAAAATCTATGCTTGTCCATTCCCTTTTCCTCAATTAAAAAATCCTCACTGCTGTGTTTTCCTTTGCCTGAGGTAATTCAGAACTTATTGATTCTGTTCCAATTCTGCACTACAGACTCTTTACAACACAAGAAACACAACATTTCTTTACAAACAGTAGAAGCCCGACTCAAGTTAGTTCACCGAGCACAGAGCTGAGACTTGGGGGAACTTGTGTCAGAGCGTGAAGAAATCACACAAAAGTGGATTTTTGCTTCTTACTGGGTGTCATTTTGTCTAACCAGGTGTCTTCTTTCCGAAAAAGAAAAAAAGCCCAGACAGCGGCCGTATGATAAATCATAAAAAGTGTTGGAAATAGTTGCAATTTAGCTGCGTTCTTCAGCTCTCCCTTTGGAAAAAACCAAAGTGAATGGGGGTTTGATACAAGACATATGAATGCAACTGACCTGAATTAGAGTGAAATATTGCGCCGGTCTCTGGCGTGACTTGGCACGAGATAAGTGCGACAGGGAAGCTGCTTTAACGCTATCTGGAGGACGGTCTGTCCTCCGTAGTTGAAGGGCAATGAGGAGGGAAAATTGATCACATCCCGTTTCTCTTCCCTCCATCACACTTTTTTATCCACCCGCCTCTTCTTTTCTCTTTTCGTGTCACCCCACCCTTTAAGCACTCATTTATAGTCTCGGCGCCCCATCCGCTGCTTTCAATACTCTCCCTTTCGAAATGAATGAGCATTGTAGTGGCTCTCTCTCCGTATCACCGGCGCCGCGTCTGCATAGCGTCCCTTCCACCCCATAAATAGTGTTTATGTATAAGATGTTGTGCATATGAATATCAGATCATCTTGACGTCTCCCCCACTGCACCGGCAGTCGGCCCGGGATATCACTCAGGATTTATCTGTCGTTCCGCTCTGCTCTACTTTATGGAGGCGTCTCGAACACAGAGGTCAATACAGGAAAAGGGAGAAGGAGAGCGAGACAAAGAGAGCGGGGAGAGAGAAACAAGACTTCCCAACAAATGACAACTGCTTGGGTGTGATGGATGCTCCGAGATATTATCTGACTGAGTTGTTCGTATCCATGCATGTGTGGGGCAGAGCTGTGACTGTCTGACGGTTTGCGAGTGTGTACTTCGCTGCGTTTTGCGTACAGATACAAGTGTGTGTGTGTGACCGCATCTACAGTAATATATCTGTGTGGTTTATGGCCGTTACAGGAGATTACAGGTGTTTTACAGGACGTGTGCGTGTTTCCCTCACTATGCAGCATACGTTTATCTGTGTGTGGAGGGTTTCAGAAAACTCACGGGCATGTTGTGACATTTTTTTTGCGTTTGGAAATAAAATGAAGTTAAAAGTGCCAACTCAGCTTGTTCCTCGTTCACGAGTCAAGAAAGCAGTTAATAGTTTCCCTTTGCATATTTAGTTCTCCAGTTCAAGGTGCCAGAAAAGTCTTGCAAAAGTTATAAAACATACAGTCAAGCTTGAAATTAAAATCATTTCTCCAAAAAAACATCAGCACACCTCACACTGTATGCTTGATGTTATTTTACTTGATTAAATGATCAATATAACAAGAAACTAAAGCAGGAATTGACGTTTTCTTTATTTTCTGGAGTTACAGCGCTGTCTACATTGGCGTTCTCCAGTGGTTGTGAATTTTTTTTTTGCTACGGATGTCATCGCAGTAATTTGCAATGCAATGCAGCCAGTTAACCAGATGGGTGGCCTACATTGTCTTCTGTCTTTTCCCTGCCTGGGACCTTGGCGCTCTCTGCTTTACATGACTCCATTATGCTACACAACACATTGTGATTCAAATCCTGGAGTAACTTGTGGACTTACACATTGTATTACAACGTAAGACTATGGGTTTCTGTGCGTTTGGATAGTGGTTAGTTGTCATCACCACATATGGACAGATGAGGTATCCTTTTTCTATCCAATATTGATCCCCATGGAGAAATGTGTTGTCTGGATTTAACCCATCCTAGGAATTAAGACCACATGGCAGCCATCATGTGGTGCCTGGGGACCAACTCCAACTCTAAGCCAGTGCCTTGGCCTGAAGACCGACTCCAGCTTTAAGCCAGTGTCTTGGTCAAGGGCACTTTGGAGAATTAATCTATGTGTTTGACAGTGGGATAAACTGGAGCTCCCAGAGGAAACCCAGGCAAGCACAGACAACATGTGAACTCCACACAGAAAGACCCTGACTGGCACCCAAGATGCTTTGTCTGTGAGGCGAAAGTGCTAATCACTGCCAGAAAGGCAGCTAATGGTAGCTGGACCCCATTTATAGAATGCAAAATGAACACACAGCACTGAGGGTGTAGAAGCTGACAGTGACTAATAGGAACCAGTGGTAAAGTTAGCAAGCCAGGCTAACAAGCATTTGCTTTCAGAGCAGAATACAAACTTAACAGAACGATGTGTTCCCTTCTAAATGTCAAACTTTATAAAGTGACACACAAATTTGTGTTTCAAATGGTTGAGTGAAAAACTTCATTAATATATATAGCACAGTTCATGCATAACGCAACACAAAGTTTACAAAAAAGCAGACAATCAGAGTTTTCATAATAAAGCAATAAAAACAAGAAAGACCAAATGAATTTAAATAGAATAAAAAATAACAGGACAAGATGAGATAAAACAGCAGTCAAGTGAAAAACACTTCAGGAGAAAGCAATGGTACAAAGATTTTACTTCAAAGTGACAGATTTAGAGCCCGAAGACCCTCAGGCGGACTGTTCCAGAGTTTTGGGGCTTAATTAACAAAGGCTGCCTCTTGGTGCCTTTGAGTTCTAACCTCAGGAACAATTAAGAGGCTTGAGCCACAGGATCTAAGGGACCTAGCAGGGACATATGTCTTAACAATGTCAGACAGACAAGACGGGCCAAAGCCGTTCAGTGATGTAAAAACCGATCAAATAAAATCTTAAACCAATTCTGTGACAAAGGGGTAACAAATGCAAAGACTTGGAGATTGGAATAATGTGGCCTCCTTGTCTGGGTTTAGTCAGAAGCCATCCTGCTGGATTCTGTGTGAGCTGTCACTGACCAGTAGCTTTCTTAAACACACCAGACAGAAGGGTGTTACATTAGTCCAGCCTGCTGGAGATAAAAGCATGTGCTAACTTTTCTGTCAGTGTCTGGCAGAGAAACAGTCTACACTAACTCAGATAAATGGACACTTTGGTCACATTTCTAATGTGACATTCACAATTTAGGTCAAAGTCAATGATCACACCGAGGTTTCTGACCTGTTCCTTGGTGTTTAGTGCAGACTAATTTTAGGTGGTCATGACAGTTTTTCTCTCTCAGGTTTTGCCCCAATAACTAGGTACTCAGTATTGTCTTGATTTAGCTGGAAGAAGCTCAGATTTATCCACAGAGTTCTTGTCAGAGATGCATGCACTCAAGTCTTTAATAAAAATGCAATCTTATGAGCTTACAGAGATATATAAAGTTGGGTGTCATCTGCATAATTATGAAAATTGATGTTGCCATTTTTAATATCATTGTCAAGATGTAACATACAAAGATGGAAAAGAATGAGCCCTGCAGGACACCACATGCCAGGTGTATTTTACCAAAGTGGTCATCCATAGCCACAAAGAACTGCTGACTAGTTAGAGCTACAATACGATTAAAACTGAAAAGATACTGCTAAAAGTCAGTTTATTTTATTATTTTCTAATCAATCATGCCACCAAATCTTGCTCTTTAAGTAGACTTTGTGGCCATTTAAACAATCTCACCTGTTCTGACCTCTGGTTGGCTAAAATCTGCCATTTTCTAAAGCCTGAGAACTGAGCCAAGAGAAGGTGAAGAGGTCTAGTTTCCACTCAGACAGCTTGAATAACAACATGTTGAAAAATAAATTTCTTTTGCCAAATGGTGCCAAAAACATCCCCTTTTACCCCAGATTTAAGTAAGACCTGAATCATTTAAAAGCTGTGCCAGAATGCTATGATCTACAGTACCGAATGCAGCACTGAGATCTAACAGGACAACCACATATAGCTGTTTCCACTGTAGCAACACTCTGCTGCTGACAGCCCATCTTTCAACCGAAGCATTTTGACACCCCCGCCTCTAAGATCAAGGCTAAGACACCGTTTCCACAATTACATTTTAAAAAAAACGTTTTATCCTCTTTCAAAAAATTAAGCTAAACCTGCGAGCCAGTTCAGGCAGCCCAACTTGAGTCGGCAGCTGTGCTCACATGAAATACTCCTCTCACAGCAACACATATCCAACAAACCCTTTTAATCACGGTGGTGTACTTAAGCCCTCAGTGCTCTGCTCATTCTCTAGCTGCATGCCTGCACACACCAATACTAACTCCTCATTCCCTGCCGAGTTGAGCTCCGTGGTTTCCTCGTGGGGAGTGATGAGATCAGAGCTGAGACACCAAACGTTAATCCTGTCTGTATTCAACATTTCCATAATCATCAATTCCATGTGATGTGCCTAAGTGAACAACTACAGCTGTCGTGGGTCTATAGCTATGCTTTATGCTCCCTTACACAAAAGTGATGACTTACTTTAAACAAAGTGACCACATTTGATATTTGAAGTCTATGATCCATAGATGTCACTAGTTTCACTTGGTTTCTTCCTCAGTGTGGCTCTGCCAGTCCTGTAGTGCAGACATATTTAACCTTCAGGCTTTTTGCCCTTGTTCCTGTCTTGAGCATGTAAATCAAAAATTGCTTCCCCAAATTTGCGTTCCTGCAACCAAACTGCATTCTCATTTCCATTTTGAAAGAAATGAGATGTAGCAGGAAAGGCTTGCCGTTTGAAAGAGCCGCAAAGTTCGCATAAGGAGATAGGAGGGGAGGATGGAAGCATAAGTCAGCAACAGGATTTTCACCCAAGACCAGAGAGTTTGTGTCCTGGTGTGGGACCTGTTCCAACTTTTACTCACCGTTTGGTTAGGTTAGGGCCTCAAAACTATGTAGTTAGTAGGGATGTACCAATCTAGTTGTTGTTTTTGTTTTGCTTCAGATCTGGGGGCACCATGACAAAGTTGAAATGAGGCTTAATGACCTCCAATCAGTTCACAAGTGTTAAAATAAACTGACATTAACTAAGACAGTGTTCCTATAAGCCAGAGAATATACAACAGTCACCTTCATGGCCTTTTTGTTGCCTGTGTCTGCGTGAAGATAGATGTACAAACTGATCAGTTAATAATTCCCATGATTGTTCCTGATCTTAGAATTGAGCTTGAGACATCTCTAGCAGTTCTGTTTAGAAAAATATCACGGTTTGGTTGACACTCTCACAATGACTACATGTTAGAAGCTTGGCCAAGTTTAAACACCAAAACTGCGTTGGTATGATTATGAAAAAAGCCTGGTTTGACTTAAAATACAACCCTTTAAGGACACAGACAAGAGCACCTCTCAGGGTGTCCTATGGGGTCTGGAACCAGGACACTGGCAGGAGATCCTTTGGGCACTCTGGCTTGTGCAGTGGGGCCTCTGTCAATCAAACTTGTTCCACTGCATCTTGTTGATGCTTGATCACAATGGGGTGTAGGAAGTTTGGAGGTCAAATCAACATCTTGGGCCATTGCCATGTTCCTGATTGTTTGATGTTTTTCCCATGTGGTGGGGTGCATTTTCCTGCGAGGGTATGACAGTGACATTTGGGATTTCCATTTGAATGAGGGAGTGTGTTTGTTGTGGGAAAATGTTTATTTGGGTGTCTAAGTCTCATCAACACAGATGGCAAAATCCAAGGTTTTCCAGCAGAACAGCACATAGTACCAATATGATCAATGTTATTCACTTCACCTGTCAGTGGTCATAATGTTGTGACTGATCACTATATGACTGGTTGGCTGAAAAGGAACAACTGTAAAACACAAAATCTGGTAGAAAATCCATTTCCTTCAAAACTTAGTTAAAAACACAGTTTATCTGCATATGATCACAATTTTTTGGACATGGGGCTGTATGAAGACAGATTACACGTCCCAAAGAAAACCCTACGTGCGAAATGGACCACGGTCGGACTTTGTGGCCTTTATTGGGTGTTTATGTTTAGGATCATTGTTCCAGTACATTGTCCTGAAAGCCAACATTTAAACAGGACGGCCATTATTTAATTTGAAACCCAATGAGCTGGAGCGGCGCCAAATTGGGGGAAATGGCTGCATTCCTACACATGTAGCCGCTGTAAACGATGTAATGATGCATGTTTGTGTGTGCATGCGGGTGCCACTGGTGCACTGTTGTGTGTCTCCTTACAGACAGTTTTTCCTCTGTGGGCAGGTGGTGTTGAAGCCCATCCAGATGGGCTCTAAATCATGTCTGTTTTCTTGCCAACTCCCAACATAAATATCCCAGAAGGAACACAGAAGTTACCTTGGGGTCTACCATCTTTCAATCTCCTGTCGGTGCCTCACCCGCCTCTCAAATAACTTCATCTCTGACAGCTTTTTGCTCTGTCACATTTTCTCTGACACCTCCTGGTTGTCTTTTTTTTTTTACCCCCTTCTTTTATCTCTTACTTGCATGCTCACTTTGCTTTGCTGTCTCCCTCTCTCTGTTTTTAATCTTTCTCTCCCCCCCCCCACCCAACCTGTCTGAATCACTCAGTCTGTCGGAATGTGTTTGCTTCTGTATCCATTTCTCTTGCTTTCTCTTTACCTTTTGTTGCTTGAATTTTTGTCTTCCTGCTTTCCGGACGTTTACCCCACTTTTTCATTTTCACCGCGGGTGTTTGCCTAACTTGTCGCTTTGGCACTCGCTCAGCCATGTGTCCCGCAGCCATCTGTCAGCATCTGTTTAATCTCACATCAGCACATGTCTCTCTCACCTTCTCTCCCCCTGTCTTGCCTCCTGTCTGCCTCTTCCGTCTGCTTGTCTTTCACCCCCTGACCTATTGCCTATGGGAGACTCTATAGGGCCGCATTGTATGTGGTGTGTTGTCTCCAAGCCTGCCCTTATCACTGGAGCCCACCTGGCCTAGATTTCTGGTCTTCTGCCTCGGTTGCAACATACCGTAACACAACCAAACACACCTTCTCATGTGTGCACCCAGCACTGCTGCACAATCCACAGAGAGAGGGGAGAAAAGATGGGAGCAACTTTAGGAGGAAAGTTTGGAAGCATTTTGAATAAGTCTGCATGAGCACAATCTATAGGTGTGCATCCTGTAAAAGGTGTTTTTGTGTGGTGTGTATGTGCGTGCGTGTGTGTGTGTGTGTGTGTGTGTGTGTGTGTGTGTGTGTGTGTGTGCATTCACTTATCTGTACGAGGGCGCATATGTTGGTGTGAGGGTGTTTTTCAATCACAGATAGCTCCAAGTTATCACTCACTAATCCTCTAATGAACCGGCACAGTTTAGATAAAACTGCCTCCATCAGACTCCTCAGTGGAAGAGAAAGCACAAGGCCCAGGCCTCCTGTCATCCTTCTCCGCATTCCACCAGCCCTCCTCCAGTCCCTGCAGACTTTCACTCCTTCCTCCTCTGCCGATCTCCCCTTTTCTTTTGACCTCTCGTCTACTTTTTTTCCCCTCATTCCTCAACCCTCCCCTTCCCCATAGGTGAGACACATTGATTTCTCCTTTTCCATCACTGATCCTTATTTTCTAGGTTTCTCCTTTCTCACAAAGTGACGCCTTCTTTCCTAATTCCTTATTCCCTTACAATTTCCTTGTTTCCTCCCTTCCTTCCTCATTCCCTACCCTCCAATTCCTATTTGTGCAATTCCTGTTTCTTCCCTTATCACTGCTACACCTCCTTCCCACCCAGTTCCTCTATTCCCTAATTTATTTTTCCATATTCCAACCTTGATCCCTCCTTTCTGCATTTTGCTACCAACTGATTCCCTCTTTCTTCCTTGATCCCTCATTCCCTCATCCCTACATACCTCTGTCAATCCCCCTATTAACTCAACATAATGAATACCACATCATCTTTTCTCCCTGACACACATGCAGACCATCCTCCATCTTTCTCTCCATCCATCCGTCCATCCATCCATCCATCCATCCATCCATCCATCCATCCATCCATCAGTGTCCTTCATTTATTTTTGTTGGCTCTCCAGAGAAACATCGAATTGGTGTGGAGTTACTGGAGACATTTGTTTCACCAGAGGCAAAAAAACGCGAGCCAAACGCAAGCCAAACATTGCAACACTAACTCAAATGCCATACTGAGTAGCTCAAACAGGCCCACAGTCCTTTTGGTAATACATACTCCGCTGTTTTTCAGCTCTGCTCAATTAATCTGGCTCAGTCAAGACTGCGCTGAACTGTCATCATAACACTAATAAAGAAAAAGCTCTGAGCTGCTTGCATTAAGTGGCCCGCTTGTTTCAAACTGTCAGTTCGCCCGCGGCTCCGGCTCGGCACAACTTTTGTCCCTCTCTTTCCACCCGTTTATTCCTCTGTGGTCGGGGCACAAATCCCCTCATCATCTCAAAGAAAACACTAAAGGCAGCATGGCCTTGTAAAGCCTCATTAGGCTTAATAACCTTTAGTGAGCACAGAGCAGACACTGCATGCGTGTGCATGAATCTCTTATATGCAGGTATACATTTGTGTGGGACCTGTGCATGTGCCTCTCTGCAGCTGTGCATGCACGCCTCTGTGTGTCCTATGTGTGTGTGTGTGTGCGACAATGTGCGCGGCATGTGTGTCCTCTGAGAGCGGGGCTAGCTCTGAGCCACAATGCGTCTTATTCAGCAGGGTCCCCGGATTAAAATGTAATTTCATTCAAAGTCGCAAATTGGGTTTTTTACTGTACTAATCTTCATTTTACTAAGCAGAATGAGGTATGTCATTAAAAAAACGAAGTGACTTAATGAAAGAATGCAGGATGGATAGATTGCAAAAGGGGAAAGTAGTTCGTCAGCCGGATCAATAAAGGTTATTCTGCATCATAAACAGCGGAAAACCTCATGAATAATGCATCACAATCCTATAAGATTGCGGTGATTATCTTTTAGGGATAGCTGTAATGACATCAACATTAGCGGCTCAGGCGTTCAGCTAATGCTTTTACTTAAGAGGGACTTAAAGTTCAGCAGCGAGACAATTGCAGATTCAGATCAAACTAGCGGTGTGGCAGAGAAAACAAAAGCAACTGAACAAGTGCAAGGGATCGGAAGGTCAAGAAAAAGTGCTTGTGCATACAAGGCAGGTAGAAGCTAGACTCTAAAACAAAGGAGGGAAGTGTTCTTTTGTATTATATGGAATATAAAGTGGAAATAAAAGAGGTAGCTGAACTACACAGAGAAAAAAATATACATTCGTCTCAAATTGGACTCTGTGAAATAGAGTTCTGTACGTTGCGCTCCATGGTAGAATTTCAGGGTATATTTCAACAGTATTAAATATTACCGGGAGCAAAATGAGCTGCAGGAACACAGCTACCACTGTGAAAAATGACAAATAATGAATTCACACCATACCACCCCTCTCACCTAATCACATTCAGGAATCAGCAAAAACCATTTCCTTCA
This sequence comes from Dascyllus trimaculatus, assembly GCA_024666655.1. NCBI lineage: Eukaryota > Metazoa > Chordata > Actinopteri > Pomacentridae > Dascyllus > Dascyllus trimaculatus. The sequence continues at coordinate 20,761,548 of CM045462.1, read as the reverse complement.
GCAGCCCCTGCTAATACATTTCTGAAATAGAAATCATGATCCACAAAATAATTCCTGTGATATTATCAACAAATCGAGAATTGTTTGGTGAGGCTGCGCTTTAAAAAAAATAAAAAAATTAAAAAAGACGACGGCCACATTAAAAATGCATAGATGTTCTTCTTTTTTTCCCCAATTACATCTGCTGGCAAATTGCACCAACAAATTATGTTATTTTATAATGACGGTGTTGCTATTACCAGCACACCCTGACATAGTAGTCAGATACAATTTCTGAAACCCATCTCCTCATTTTTGGGGCTGATTAAGGTGATTTTTTGTTTCACTTAAACATCAAATATCCTCATTTTGCCTCCTGATTCAGTGAAAAGCGACTGATGAACAAATAACCTGCCCAAATGCTCGTAATGGCCCTAATGGGAATTAGAAGCCCATTTGCTTTTTTCACTCCCCCTTCTTTCTTCCTTCCCTCCGCTCTCTTCTCTTCCTCCTCTCCTCCCGTCCTGCCTGCCATAGATGGACGAGTGAGATTTACAGTCAGGGGTCACACAGTGGTTCTAATTAGCTTAAGTAGGTTGGGAGGAATAAGCACTTCCTCGGTGAGACGCATCGCCGAGTCCCAGAGCTCCGTCTGACTAAGCAGGGCGAGGGGAACGCAGACGGCCAATCCGACCCCTGCCTCCGTCTGTCCCTTTCTGTCCTTTCTTGTCCCTCATCTCTTTTCCACAATATCCACCCCCACCCCCCCAGTCCCCTCAACCCAACTCTTGTGCAAATTCTGACAACATCCTGTGACAATTCATGGGAGAAATTTACATAGTGATGACAACCCTTCAGCAGCTGGTTGCACGTGTTTTGTTTTGTTTTGTTTTTTGGGGGGGGGTGTACTGAATGATAGTTTGGAGAGAAAAATATCTATCATCACAACCTCCAAGAAATGTCATGCTGCACAACGCCCCCGACGTGGCCGTGCCAAGACTGCTTCTTTGTTTCTTTTCTTCACACGAAACATGAAAAATGGCAAAATTAGCTGACAGGAAAGAAAAAAAATAACTCCGTGCCACATACTCATTAGTTCTTGAGAGATGCTTTGTGTTTGTTCTCCCCGTGGGCATGTTCTTTGACCTTGCGGACGGACCCAACGAAGGCACTCAACAAGTCATCTTTTATGTTTCGGTGGCAGTTTTAAACAATTGGTGGAAATTTTGCTTGACACTTGGCACGAAGCATCGCAAGTCTTTCTTTCTCTCTCTCTCTCTCTCTGTCGTTCTGTGCATCTATCCACCTCTCTCTGATGTCCAGGGAAGGGATCTGTTCACCAGAAAAAAACATGGGCTCAATTCCCAGTACCCTGCAGGAACAAAAATGAATGAAAAAAGTCGACAGAATTTCAAAAACTCAAGGGGATGGGGTGGGGGGGAGGGTGGAGACTCTGCTTCCAAACACAAACAAATAAAACCCTCCTCGTTTGGATCAATCTGTGACAGAACCGGCAAATTTTTTTTGGCCCGAGCCGTTTGTTTTGTCTCTTCCTTTCTCCAGCCCCCCTTCCTCCTCCCCCCCGAGGAGCGCTCCTCCCTCCTGACGCAAAAATGTAAATCGCATTTTTAATTAGAATTATAGATTCCGCTTCTTGCGTTCTGATATCAGCAGTGAAGCCAAGTGTGCCGTCTGCATGTGTTTGCACAAGGCTATCAATTTGCCTCCCTGCTGACCTATCCCACTCGTCACTGCCCTCTCTGTGTGTGTTTAAGGGCCTGTCCCACCTCCTACCAGCCTCCTTTTATTGTTCACATTTCTCCTTTTTCTATGGAGATGCACCCTGGGGTGTTGTAGAAAAAAAACGAGAGCACGGCACAATCCCTCAGCGGCCATCCTTCCTGAAATTCATCCTGCTTTAGGGGGCCGCGACCGGTGTCCACTTTTATTGTCATTAAAGCAAGTGTGCGCTTTTGTGGCCAACTGATCAATATTTCAGCTTCTAATCTGTCTGGGAATTGTGAAAAATGACCGTCACAGTTTCCCACAGTCGAAGGCAGTGTCTAAGACAGTCCCAAACCCTTTAGCAGTCCAAAAAAAAGTAGACAGAAAATGACTAAAAAAAGGGAAGAAAGCAGGCAAATCTCAGATTGATAGTCTAATTGTTTCAGCATTATTACTTCTAAGCATCAAAGCGCATGAGCAGAAAGGAGGAATGAGTGATATTCTGTGCAGGATTTGCAGGATTCTCCTGACAAAGTCGTCTCCAACTTTCAAAGTTTCTGGCCCTTATTTGGCTCCATGAGATGAATCGTCACTGCCATTCTTCTTCTGTGGCTTGCGGAAAAAAACCCCACTACTGTGGCCGGATATCTCCAACACACAAAGACTAGCCTGACACTGAGAAAAATCATGAATTTAATATAAGGCTAAACCGCTTTTGTGTAGCATAAAACACAAAAGCGAAAACAGGCATCCGTTTATGCAGACACGCCGCTTGGAAATTACTGCTAAAAATACTGGAGAGCCGAGACACAAAGCGGAGAGAGTGACGGTTGTTTCTATTTTGCCCCCTGACTGCTTGGCACACTTCTGTAGAACTGAGAGGCCTCCCACCGCTTCCAAAAAGCCCTCTCTCCTCCCTCATATCTCCCCCCCTCCTCTCCCTCTCTCCTTGCACTCTCCTCTGCTTATCTCTTCGCGTTGCCGACACATTCGTCAAGTGGTTTGACTTCTCACTCATGCAGGCTTTATTGAAATCGAATAAGCAATCCGCTGTCGACAAAGAGACGCGACAGGACGGAGATTTCAGACTCAAACTATGGATCCTTCCTCTGTTCCTTTTCTCCCCTCGCTGTGTCCCCTAATGCCGCCTCTTCAATTTGGGATGTGTGCATCTCTCAGCCGAAACCTGTGTGAAAGTTGAAAGTCCTCTTTATGTGCACGTGCCTGTGTGTGATGTCTCCTGTGCGAGAGTGTGCACGCTCCAAATGTGTGTGTGTGTGATGCAGTTGGCTGCTCGCTTGGATAGAGGCGGATATGACTGGAGCTGGATTGAGTGACTGGCAAGCAGCTCTACTGCTGCTGGGAATACTAACATGACACACACACACACACACACACACGTCTATTGGCTAACTAATTTGCACACAGATGGAACGATGCACACGTAAACATGATGCATATGCAATCGCACAAATAGCACGAACAGCAGGAGAAACACCTCTCCAGCAACATCAGCTTGCTTTCAGAGGGAGAGGTGCCGAAAGCCATCTTCAGACACAGATGCACACACATCCATCCTGGCAAATGCACACACTCGCTCCCTTATACAGAGTCTGGTAAGACACACACACACACACACACAGAAGAAGAGGAAGAGGAGAGCTTAAACAGGAAGAAAAAAAATCACTTGGCTTGGGGGTTCAGTCCAATACCAGAGTCAGAGCTAGCAGATATTACATATGCATGTGAAGGGCCTGCAGGTTCACCAGCGTAGCTCAACTGAGATCAATCTGAGCATCAGACTTTGCTGGAAGGAGGCATTTAGTGTAAGAAGTTTAAATCCAAATGCCCTTTTAATCCACAATTAAAAAATTTCAATATCTCTGCTCCCGACGCTTTTATTTTAACCATTCTTTAAATTGGGTTTAAGCATAACTGCTCTCATTATCCCTGTTAGAATTACTTTTACTCTTCATTTGCCTTTAGCCAGTCTTAGCATCAGGCTGGGTGAAAAAAGGGTTTTTTCACCAGGACAGACAACAAAATCCTGGCCACATGTTAATGGATCAGTCAGAGGTTCACTGGTGAGTGTCAGCTCCCTGCTGCAGGTTCAGATGGAAATATGTTTGGCCAGAGGCTGCTGATGATTGAGGTGCAAAGGTGCAGGAAGCGTAAAAAAGCATGATACAGGAGACTGTTCACCCAAAGAACCTTTTTATAACCCTGCTCTTTCAGAGATCACTGCTACAGGTGCACAGAAAAACGCACATTATCCAGCCATACCTTAGTCACAAGGGGCTCCGTGTCCTCCAGGATGGAGATGAAGGGGATCTCCAGGAAAGAGGAGAGGAACTCCACCTGGATCAGCTCCTCCCGGGAGCGGGGGAAGGCGAGCACGGCTGACACACCCCTGACCACCAGGTCCTGGCAGGCGCTACGGGACAGCGACTCCGGGTCTCCTCCCGCGGGAGACCGAGCCACCATCTCCAGGCTCAGGTTGTAGGGCAGCAGGGGAGGCGGCTGGGAGGTGGTGGTGGCGGTGGAGGAGTCCGAAGCACCGCTCTGGTGCCGGAGGCTCGCCAGGGCGCGGTTGAGCGCGTTTTGTATCCGTGCCGGCTGACGGGTCGGCAGGAGCGCGCCGAGGCGCACGGTGTGTCCTATCCGGGCGAGGATGTGGCAGGGCTGGGGGTGAGGGAAGCAGGACTCCGGGGAGGTGATGGCGGTTAATAGGAGAAGCAGCAGGAGCGGTCTGACGGAGAGGAGAAGGAGATGAGTTCTCCCCGGGGCGAGGCAGCAGGTCCAGAGTCCAGAGAGAGACACCATGCTGTAGCTCCGACGCACAACAGAGGAGGACTGGGCTCTGCTCGGCGGGAGATGGCATAGCTCCCCTCTTTCTCCCGGCTCCGGCGCTTTTTCTCGGACTTGATGGTTTCTTTTCTTTCTCCCCCCTCCTCCTCCTCCTCCTCTTCACCACCACCACCAGCACCGTTTCCTAATTTGTTGATGCGCGCTGTCGACGGTGATTTGTCGGCGTTCTGACGTTTCGCCTCTCACCTCTTCAAAGTTTTTTTTTTTTTATGTCAACAGCAAAAGACGCGCTGGTGGAGGAGAGGAGAGATGAGCGCTCGCAGCTTAGAGCGGTCGCCCCGCTTCTGTCAGTCTCTGCTGGAGGAAGGCGCACCAGCTGTGAAGTGTGTGTGTGTGTGTGTGTGTCACTCTCTCTCTCTCTCTCTCTCTCTCTCTCTCTCACTCTCTCTTTCTCTATGTGTGTGTGTGTGTGTCCATGCGCCTGCCCGCCAATAATCTAACCTCTCACGGAGCTTGCCTCTTGTTGAATTTTAATGAAAACCCGTCGGTTTCCTCCTGCCTCCCCGGATCTAGGAGAGAATTTGCACTTAATGTTTTCATTCTGAATTGAAACTATTGTAAAAAAGCAATCAAAAGAAAAAAATAGTCCCATTGTAATTATTTCATGAATCTTATTATGAGATCCAGTATAGAAATTGCTTCACTGCTTCCAAACCTGATTGTACTTTTTTTTTAAAAATATTCTTGCACATAAACCCCAAAAAGAGGGGAGCTCTTTCCAGCAGCGTTTTAGAGCATAAGAGGGATTCTGTGTGTTTCATAAAGATTGATTTGAGGCACAAAGAAGCTTTCCTGAAATTGAATTCTTTAATAAATGGAGGTCATTTGTTTTCTGAGGTAACAGGCCACTTTTAAAGGCCCCCCCCTCCCACTCTTCTTCCGGAGCTCCGACCACGATGTTCCTGCCAGGTTGGCCAACTCAAAGCTAATAGCTCGCTGAAATCTCAATTTTCCCTGTGAGATTTATCCCCACTTCCTTCCTGCCGTCCAAGTCGAACATTATCCGTTGTGTAACCACATCTTTTCAGCACCACGGACAGCGCCAATGCCATAAAAGAGATCTACTGTGCATGCTAATTTGGCTTCATGCAAGGGACAGCACTCAGTCCTCGTTCCATTCATTCCACTTCTCTTTTTTCCCCCCCTGATCTAATTTGCCATCGTTAGAGCAGAACATTAGTAAATCTTTATGTCCACCCAATGAAATCCAACTCTCATGGTCTCCCCCCTCTGATAACTCTTTGTTTGTTAGACACCACTGATGCCTCAAAATGTTCTGTTTTTCCTCGCCTCTTGCTTCTCTTTCATTCTCGCTCGCCCTCTCCGGCTTTGGCATGGGTGAGGGGGGTGAAGCTGCAGGGCTATTTCAGTGTGAGGTCTGACATGAAAAGGTTTCTCCGGCGAACCCGCAGTTACAAGTATCACTGCCTCTCTCTCTCTCTCTCTCTCTCTCCTGCACACATACACACACACATTTCCGGGATCAACAAGTCATTTCACAGCCTGCTGGCCGGGTGACCTGGTGTGATATCAGTGCGATTTACTGACAAATCTCAGACAGTTGAGGGGGGGAGGCGGTGGGGAAAAAGTGTTTTTCTTACCTTTCCTTCCTTCTCCTCATGCTCCACTTGCTCCATGTAGAGAAGAGATGAAAACCAACACTGTGGGCTTTGTTCTGCTGCAGAAACCGGCGGCATTAAACTTGCATGGCTCTTCACACAACTCTCCCTCAGGTACCTGTTGAGGCCGGGCAAGAAGCGAGAACAAACTGAGCGTTTCTGCCGGTTTATGCAGCGGAATGTGATGATTATTGGGTAACGTTGAGTTTATCGCAAGGTGACCTATACAAAACGTGCGTGTCTGTATGCAGGCGCTGCGTTTTATCCACAAAAACATTCAATACCCATCATCAAAGGCAGTCTCATAATCATCTTTGGGGTTTGTTACATTTTTAAATAGGCTTTTATGATGCCAAAAGCCCAGATGCTTCACTGATCAGCCACAACATTAAAACCACCGAAAGGTAAAGTGTAATCATCTGGTTAAGATGCAAGGACCTGCTGGGAAACCATGGCATTCATGTGGCTGTTACTTCGAATTGCACCATTCGCTTAAATGTATTTGCAGGCCAAGCAAACCCCCCCACACGGCGACCGCGCTCTCCGACCCAGATAATGCCCTCTGGCGAACTACAAAGACTGCTCAGGAGAGGCTCAAGGAACAAGAAAAAGACACCTAAGCACTGATCCAACTTCCAAACTCCTTAAATTGCATCCTGCAAACCACAGGGTCCAAAAGATTTGCTGACAAAGTCCCAATATTGGCCACCACAGGACACCTAAAGGTGCTGTGTCCTTTAGGTCAGAGCTGTTTTGGTGCAAGACAGTGGAGTTCTTGTTGTTGTGGCTGCTAAATATACACTGGTCAACCATAACATTATGGCCACTGACAGGTGAAGTGAAGAACATCGATCATATTGTTACTAAGTGCTGTTCTGCTGGAAAACCTTGGACTTTAACATCCGTGTTGGTGAGACTTAGACACCCAAATAAACATTGTCCCACAACAAGCACACTCCCTCATGCAAATGGAAATCCCAAATGTCACTGGTCTACCCCCGCAGGAAAATGCACCCCCGCACATGGCAAACACATCAAACAATCAGGAACATGTTGAGGAACATGGCAATGGCCCAACATCTTGATATGACCTACAAACATCCAACACCCCATTGTGATCAAGCATCAACAGGATGCAGTGGAACAAGTTTGATTGACAGAGGCCCCACTGCACAAGCCAGAGCACCCAAAGGATCCAGTGACCTGGTTCCGGACCCCTGAGAGGTCCTCTTGTCCATGTCCAATGGTTCAGAGCATTCTTAAAGACATATAGGGGACCAACACAATATTAAGCAGGTGGTCATACTGTTATGCCTGATCAGTGTATATGATGAATAAACACCACATGTAGTGAAAGTACTAGATAGACTGTATCTAGCACAACCTGGACCACCTGCTCTATTAGACTGTCATCAGTTTGCTTATCAGCCTTATGTGGATGTGGAAGATGTTGTCCCTTTCCTGCTGCATCACCCTCACTTACATTGTAGAGGTGGCACTGTGGGAATCATCCTTCTAAATATTTTTCCACTATCTTTTTTATTTTTTTACCATCCAACCCTTCTGACCGAGCAAGAAGCTGCTCAGGATGGGTGTCGGCACGTCTACTGTCTCCTGGATCACTGACTATCTGTCTAACAGGCCCCAGCTCAGGTCACCGGGGAGCTCCTCTTCTGATGTGGTGGTTAGCAACGCCGGGTTGACGCCACGGGGGACTGCTCTGCCTCCACTTCTGCTCTTTGTATACGCATCAGATTTTCCAGCATAAGTCTGAATCGTGCCACCTGCAGAAGCTCTCCGATTACACTGCGAGGACGGGGTGTATTGGAGAAACTGGTGGTGCAGCAGGATTCATCTGCTTCCAAATGTCAACAAGCAGAAGATGGTTGATTGGTCTGCACTCATGTAGCGCCTTTCTAGTGGTCTTTCTTAGTGGTACTCAAAGCACTTTACTGGTTTTCGCTTTTCTCATTCCCCCATCCACACACTAATGGCGACAGAGCTGCCATGCAAGGTGCCTGCCATCGGGAGCAACTTGGGGTTCAGTGTCTTGCCCAAGGACACTTTGCCATGCAGAGGGGCCGGAAATCGAACCGCAAAACTTGCAATCAGTCAACAACCCGCTTCACCAACTAAGCCACAGCCGCCCTGACAAGTCCTGGAATGACCGACACCAACACTGGATAAAGCAAGTGGATGAGCAGGCTCTACTTTCTGAGATCTTTTAATGTATTCAACAAGATCTTGGAGATCTACTGCGATCAGCTGGAGGAGCAGCATCAGTACCAGAGATGCCAGCAGGCTTAATAACCTCATTTACAAGGCTGCATCTTTCATTGGTCAAATCCTGGAGATGTTTGAAAAGCAGGAAGTCCCTAAAAAAAACTGCTCTCAATCCATCCCAACCTCCATGAGCTCACATTCAGCTCTGTGGTCATAAAGAGCGTTTCCATTCCCACCTGTCCCCACAACACTGTACAACAGCTCACCTTTGTGTAACAGATGGACATACTACTGTTCTACCATCTGCACATACAGACAAATGTTGCATAAATTGCTCGCTGCCATTTTTTTTGCACACCTGTTCTTCCCGTCCTCTTATTTATTACTATTACACACATATCTTCATTCATACCCATTGTCTTGTTCTGCAGATCTGCAAAAGCTGCTTTAAATTGCATAGCTATCCTCGACGTATTGCTGTTGTAATCAATTTCCCCATGCTACACTTTTTGCAATAAGCTTTCTAATTGCCATCACAACATCTTATTATATATCATAACATACCAGTAAAAAAGAAAATGAGACACAAAGGGGAAGTCTATTTTTTTTTTAAAGTGCCAGAATACATTTGCTATGACATCAAAACTGGATTGCTTTGTGCATAATAACACTGTATACACTGAATTTACAGTCCAGCAACTGTTGTTTTTTCCACTCAACAAGCTGGGAATTGCTCCCCTTTCGCCACAAAAAATTTGCATATGACTCTAAAAATATTGATAAAAAACTGTTGATCATTCAAGAAAAGGCATGGGCTTATAGTATAAAGACATCAGAGTAAAAAGAACTAACCGTGGAATAAATTATATGCATTGTGCAGTGCAGGTGCCACTTTAGAGGCTGAACAGAAACATCAGGTGCAGAAGAAATAACTATTTTTCAGCAGTCGGCATGAGCAGAACTGAAAAAGGAAAAAAAAAAAAAATGGCACACCCAGGCGGGAATTTTATTTTTGGGCAAGGTGACTGCTTCCACTTGTTGCACGGATATAAAGCCGCGTTCAAGAATAGAATAGTGGTACAATTACATCTCGGCAGTACAATGCGTTCCAGGCGGAAGATATTAGGAGTCTCAAGTGTGACTGCAAACCCCATTTGGTGCAAAAAAAAATCGCTGCAGAGGGAGAGCGATGACTGGGACATGTCCTTAGTGTGTCCCCAAAGGTTGCGTACAGGTGTCCCGCATGCACCCTTTGTCTGTATTACTGTTTCCTATTAACAAGTTCTCCCCCCCCACCCCCACGGGTGTATTTGTTTTGATTATGTACATTGTAAGGGATTAATATGGAGAATAGGATTAAGCAGGCATCAGAAACCCAATTAAAAGAGCCCTTCATCTCTGCTAGTGGGGCCGTGTCTCCGTTTCGCTGTGTGAGATCCCTCCCCCTGCTCGCTCATCACCTCTTGCCCTCTGTTTGTTCTGGCCCTCCTCCTTCCTGCCCTCCGCCGCTGCATTTTAAACGCGCCCACATCCTCCCTTCATCCCCTTTTTCTCGTTTATCTGTCTGGCTCCACCTATTTCCTCCCGCCTTCATCCTCCTTCCTTCCTCCCTTCCTTCTGATCTTTTCGCTCCCTTCTCAAGATTTTTTTGTGCCTCTTTGAGGTCGACAGCAGAATTTGCCGTTTGCCCCCAAACATACAACCCACACTATTAAACCACATCAATGATTCATTCGTGAACCAAAACTTCAATTACACTGGTAAAAGACTGCTGGAGAACACAGTGGCTCAGCTCAGGGGGTGAGCCAGCAACTACTGCCAAGTTGAGTAAGGGCGAGTGCTCTTCAGCGAGGGGGAATCGTTTATGTCTATGCATGTGTGCGTCCCTCATTGTGTGCCTGCACGTCGGGGTGTGTGTGTGTGTGTGTGTGTGTAAGCGTAATCCTGAGTAATCTGGCAGTACAAACGCAGGTAGCACAGAGGCTATTGAAATGCCAGGGAGCCGTGAGTTAGTATTCCTGGCACAGCGCTAAAGGCACTAATATCACCTTTTAGCACAATGCTCGCTAACAAGGAGCGAGACAGAGACATGGGAAGGGAGGAAGAAAGGGGAGGAAGAAAGAAAGACAAATAATCGAGTGTAGCAAAGCTGGAAAGGGTTGGGAGCAGGGCGAGGTGCACGAGAGCGGAGAAGTGGGAATGTTTAGGGAAGATTTGGAGTTGGCGTGCGTTGTGTCTTTAGAGTCGAAGCAAATTAACGACACGAGTTCATTCCTCTCGGTTCCTTTCACCCTCTGCTCTCCCCCGATGTACAAAGACAGTGGTCTATGGAGAGAGACTTATCTAGAAGCAACAGCAGCCTCATGCATGTGTGTGTGTGTGTGTGTCTTTGTGTAGCCGAGTACGTGTGCGCCTCTGTTTGTCAAGTGGGTTCGTGTGCACTGTGTGTATGTGAGTGTGTATTTGTGACTCTACATGTGCACTGTGGATGGTGACATGCATATGTCTGGCTAAAAACGCACACTGTGAGACCTTTCATGTGTGTGATTGAGTGTGCGTGCGTTAGATTTGGTGCCAAGATTTCCTCATTTTATTTTTAAGTTCAAGTAGCACTCAAGTGATCCCAAGGTTTTGCTCCTGTGGATTCTTGGAAGGTGGGTACGAATACTGACATGTTTACATATAGATGATGTTCCCACACTCCCACGCATTGTGTCATAAGCTATTTTAGAGATGTGAAATTATTTTAAAATTCTGTTTTGTGATGGTAGTGGAAAAATGTATTCTACTCTGGTATTTTTACCATTTAGGGATGAATGAAATATCCCAGCAACTGCTGGACGAATTGTCATGTGTCATTTGATGACTGGGGCCACAATTTCTGCTCGACAATCATCTGGTTTGCCTGAAAATTTTGAAGCATAAAATGTACATATTCATATTAGCTTCATGTATCAGATACTTTCCGGGATACAATAGTTTAAAAAACTGCCCATTTTACACTTTCAGCGTGTTTTTTTCACACATTGTTTGGATGACAATATCTTGGTAACTTTTCAAAATAAAAGCCTGAAATGTTTCCTGTTATTTCTCATAATATCATTGATTTAGAATATGCAGTATTGGACAAGTAGATCATATAATCTCTGATTATGGGTGAGGTAAAATTTGAAAAGCATCCCATCTTTGAGCACACATTAACAAATAATTGATATCGCACAAGTCAGCTGGTGATTTTCTGAACCATACGCATGTCATATTTCAAGTCACCCCAAATCGGAGACCGTTTGAGCTGCTTGTCCAATACTGCAGATTTTTAATCAATGCCATGATGATAAATAACTGTGAAAATGTCAGGTTTTTATCTTTCATAGTTTCCGAAATATTGTCATCCCAACATAGCCCCAAATTCAATGTGGCAGAAAAAAAAGTGCCAAAAGTGGGTCAACAAGAAAAATTATCTAGAAAAGTCAATTTAATTCTTTAAAGATATCATATAAATATTCATAGTTTATGATAAAAAAAAAGTTTCAAGCAAATCAGAAATGGTTGAGCAGAAGGCCCCTGATGATTTAAGATGGTATGATCCATTACTGATTCCTTAAAGTTCCCCTCTGCTTGTTAATTTAACATTTAAAAACTCATCTTTGTGTATTAAAACTATACATTTAGAAGTAGTTTCCATGAGAGTAATCTCTTCTTGCCTTAAAATGGCTTATTTGTAACTCTTGCTTCCTCTATAATGTGTGGTCTCTCTCTTTCTCTCTACAGTCACCACTTGCTGCAGATGGAGCACACCAGCTCACCTTCAGCTCTGTTCAAACCACTCTACACAATGGCAAGTTGGAATTTTGGGTTTTTTTTAAAGCCTACATGGTCAATTCTGAAGCAGAATAATGATACAAAAAGCATCATCTGGCCTGCATTTTTAGGAGGCAGTTGTTGGTTCTCTGTGGCTTCAAGGTGGAGATGCTCAGCCTTGGTGTGGACTACTAATTTTAAGAGCATACATATAAAAAAAAACAGCATACAGACCTGGTAACAAGGTAAAAAAAAACTTTTTAAAAACTTTTTATTCAGCTCCACCAGCAGGTTGAAGGTTTTGTTTTCCAGTTCATTAGCATGTCCTGGGTGGCACAAAGTGTACAAACAGAAATGCCACGGAAACCACTAGATGGATCACCATGGAATTTGATACGGACATTTATATTACCCTCAGGGTGAATTACATTAACCTTGGAGATCCCTTAACTTTATATCTCGCACCATTATCAAGTCAAATTTCTAATTTGTCCGACAATTTGGTTCATGTCCAAGTACTTGCAAAACTAATTACGCTCACATCAATGTCAGCTGGACTTTGTGTTTATTGCTAATTAGCAAATTTATACTAAAACAGGTGGTAACATCTATCATACCGACTAAGGATCTGCATGTTATACCCAAAGCTACAGAGTCACCAACAAAGACTCCTGTAAACTTGCTTCATAACATAGCAGACATCAAAACAAAGAAATGCTCTTATGTGGTAAATTATTTCTCACAGAAAAGTTTTAACAATTCACTTTAAGAATAAAGAATGCAGGAGTTGCCCAAGATTGAATTTTATGTATTTTTAAAAAAAGGAGCGTCAATATTTTATTTGTCACATTAGAACCGTAGTTGCAGTTAAACAGTTTGCATAAACCATCCTGATCTGCTGTCCCCCTTTTTTCCCCTTTTCTAACTACTGCTGATCAGGTAAAGTTGGTGTCCTTAAAAAGACCTTGCACGACTCCGAAATGAAAGAAAAACCCCTCAGCTGTGGCCCGGCCTTATAGAAATTTAATTCCAGAAACAAAAACACTCATCGCAAGAAATATATTCTAGAATTACACGGCGAGGTGAAATTTGATGTTTAACGGATCCTTCCCGCTTTCGTTACGCAAATATCAATCTTACCCTAAGCCAGCCTGATAAACTGTCATCTGCAGCGGCGAACATTTTTCATAACAAAAGCCTCACCGACGACAACACATCTCATTAGCATCTCGCCTGCGGTTGGGAAAAAAAAAAAGTCATCTTGTGCACTTCTGTGACCACAAAAGTGGTTCCGCTTTCATGATTGAATTCACAAAACCATTAAAACCCAAACTGTCAAGGTAAGTTTCGGGAGGGATGCATTGTTGGCGTTCGCGGATAGCGCAGAGAAGGCGAGATGACAAATGGCGGGACAGTAGTAGATTCAGTCAAGGACCATCTGTGGTGGAGATTCCGCACTGATTAGCCCAAATAGTCTCCAAACGTGCTGTAGGCGCGAGCAGCTGCCAGGAAAACATATCCCCGTCTAAGAATGCATGTGTGTGTATGCGCTTACACCAAAAACTACGCAAGATGTGTACTCGAGTGTGTGGTTTTTTTGTCCGCTTAATCACCTCCCTAAGAGACGCTGAAGGTTTGTACAGGTGACCAAGGTGAAGTGTTAATCAGGACCTCTGGAAAAGTTCCAGTGTGTATATATGTGTGTGAAGAGGGAATATACAGTCAATACCCCAGAGGGTGCATATTTGCATAGCTGCATTCTCGGACATGACTGATTAATATGTGCATACATCTCAGAGACTGTGTGCGTGTGTGTGTGTGTGTGTGTGTGTGTGTGTGTGAGCATTCATATACATAAGCACACTTGTTCTTTTTGAGTCTCTATACTGTAAATTACACTGATCTGGTCGTGTAAAACCAACAGTCCTCCTTCTAGAGGATTAGAAAGGCCTAATTTGTCCGCACTTTTGTTTCCTCTAAGGGTCTCAATTGACATTCAGAGAGGAGGGACTCAGTCCTAATTAGGTTGGCTCACACATACCAAGATCCAACCAATCAATGAGCCGCTAATGGGCTGTCAGTCAAACGACAAGGCCTGGGACGGGTCAGGGTCGCTAGAGGAATGCCTTAATTTCTCAGCAGAATGGGACAAAATAGGCCAGATAGGAGCCCGGCCAATGGGGGCAATTACAGAAAATGATGAGGTCCAATAGTAGGACACGCTGGGTAATGAGCAGCAGGACGGTGGAGGGAAGGAGGGATACCGCGAGCTTTTTAATCATTTAAACTTTCCCAAGGTGGAACTTGGAGATCGCCCACAGCTTTTCTTCCACTTTTATGCTCCTTTCTTGGTCTTTGATTATCACAGCATGTTCAGAATGAGGTCTTACAAGCTTGTTTCTAATCATAAACAAGACTGAGGAGGAAAAAAAAACACAACCCAGTACATATATTAACTGCCATCTGCAGTTTTCCGTCTCTTTTATCTCGGTTGATGCGCAACACCTGTTGCCGATGTACGCGGAAGACAAAGAACAGACAGATGCAGTTCGGCGGTGGGTTGAACAGCTTGTTGAGGTTTGTTTTTGTCATATTCGCAGGAGAAAGAAAACATATGAATAGAGAAACCGGATGAAAAGGCAGAATTACTATAATCCATTGATGAAAGCGCGGTGGAAAATGATTGTATAATCTGCAAAGGGAGGAAAAAAAAAAAACTAAGCTTCCTGTCAAAGAGGAGACAAGTTTTGTCATCAGTAATATGACACACAGATTGTTTAGGCACAAAACTGACATCAAGGCTGCTGACATTTCATTGTATTCTTCCAGACTTTGTCACAAACTCACTTTGATTGGCTACTGAACATTCCTACGGCGTCTGCAGTCTGTGACAAGTGCATGCAACTGGATTAAGAAGAAACCAGCTCAGTTAAAATGAAATGTTTTATTTAATGACGCCACTGCTGGTGGGTGCTTTGTGACAGCTCAAAAGCAAGTGGAACAATCGGAGACGAACACGGCTGTGACAATAGCCATTTTGCATGTTTTATTTAAATGATTAAAGTACCTTCCAGTTCAGCGAGCGCTGAAGCTGCACTAATCTGTACCATTATCTTAGCACAGGATCAAATGACTCCATGTAATTATACAGAGGTTGCCCAAAGTGGCAAACGTACACAGATTTACCATCCAATTTTGTCATTCCGCTCACATCCACAGTGCTTTTTAGTTCTTCTTTTAGCCTATTGTTTTGGTGTTTTTGCAATGCAACTTTAATTTCTGGATTTAGTCTTATGACTACCATCAAACAGGAAGCTGTTTTCATCAAAAAGCCTTTACAAACTGACAAAAAATGACAGATATACAAAGTAAGAAGTCGCATGGAAGAAATGTTTTCGTTGATTCAATTTTTTGATTCAATTGTTTTTTCATATTTTATCCATAATTTGACCCACTTGTCCAATATTACAGATTCTGAATCAATGGCATGAAAAGAAACAACAAAAAAACATTCCAGGCTTTAATTTTGAATAGTTACTGACATATTGTCATCTAAACAATGTATGGAAAAACATGCTGAAAGTTGGTAAAATTGGGCAATTTTTTTAATGGAAGAAATGGAACATTAATTTCAAAACTTTATGTCTGAATCTTGAACTCGACATCTCTAAATTGCAGCCACTGACCTCACTGATCTCCAAGGTGTGTTTTGTTCTTATGTATTGCTTGTCTGTTTTCCAACTGCTATCCCCACCCTTGCCCTGACCAGTTGAGGCAGATAGCTGCCCTCCCTGTGCCTGGTTCTGCCAAGTTTTGTTTTTTGTTTTTTCCCAGTAAAAGGAAAGCATTTTTGTTCTTTCCCATTGTTGCTAAGTATTTGCTCAAAAGGAATCCAAGAGGAAAGTTTGGATTTCCTGATTAAAATTTATAAGGTCTCGACCCTACTATGTGAAGTGCTATGAGATGACATATGCTGTGAATTGGCCCTATATAAATAAAACTGAAATGAACAGAGACATTTTTTCTCATTGGGTGTTGGTGGAGACCAAAAAAAGACCAAAAGGGAAACTGAATATTGGACTGGTGCTACAGTTAATCAGTCACCGCCGTTACCAGCAAGTACTTGTTCTAAATTGTTTAATTGGTGGTCTCTATTACGGCAGGATAGTCCATCAGATGATGCAAAACCCCGACAACTTCTCTTTATGTGCAGCTAAAGCAGCTTCACTGGTCTTGCAGTTCTGCCAGGTCTTAGAAAAGACTACAAATGAGCAATTTGCAAGGTGCGTTCCAAGGAAATCCCTCATGAAGAAAAGCAACCAAGCAAAACATTTCAACATCTCAAAGCACCTCAGACATTTGAAGGTTAGTCACGTAAAGGAATATGACAATTAAGGCAGAGTGAAAGCAGACTGTTTAGCGAGCACTCACTCAGCTGTCGGCGTCATTTTGTTCTCTTGTTTTTCTGCTCTTTTTTTTTGTCGGTGCTCCATTATCTCCTATAACCGCAGAGAAAAATTGAAGGCTGACAGACCTGAAACAATATTTTGGCAATAGCCTGACAGATATAGAGCGATACACATATAGAGGTACAAGTTTATTCGTTTCTTGTTTATTGCTGTGCACTTTATTGCCCGCTGTCCATTATCTCTTAAAAGCAGAAGAAATTTGAGGGCTGACTGACTTTAAACCATATTTTGGACAATGGCCTTTTCTTTTCATCGCAGGTTTTATGGTCTCAAGTTGGAGTAAAGTGATAAAGGTCCTGTCTTTTGTGTGTGTCTATTGGAATTGATTTTTGTTGCCTCAGTGTAATTTATTGTCCTGACCTGGCGTGTAGTGCACTTTCAGCCTTATTCTGTTTATTTTATATAATGTTATTTATTTTAAACCACAGGAAAGCTGCGCTCGTTAAGCTCTGAACTGCCTACCAGTAACCCAGCATAGTCGGCTGGGGTTTAAGCTGTGTATCAAAGAAAGGGAGTGGAATACGTTGCACCTGTCAATAAATAAACAGTTGTCAGTTCACGATACTTTCTCATGTGCAATTGTTGCTTCATGTACAACGCTGTTAGGATGTAAAAAGTGAATAAGTAATGTAGCATGATGAAAAGAAGACTTCAAATAGGCCGCTCTATTGGCTGAAAATCCTGATCAGAGCACCGTTTCCACCATGTTGTGTAAGAAAAACTGATGATGCTTAACAGAACACACTCAAATATCCTTTGCTGGCTTTAGTCGACTTCGTCAGTGCTCTTGACAGTTACAGGAGGCAAAAATCTTCAGAAAATTAGACTCATTATTACAAAAATAACACCATGTGCATGAAAGTTACATGAAGTATGTCATTGGGTCTCACTACTTTACACCACATAACTGGAGGAGACAGAAGCTAAACACGACACGACGTCAAACGGCGGAATGAATGAAAAGCTTAAGAATGACTTCCAACGTATTTATCCTCTTAACAAAAACATCAAAAAAAAAAAAAAAGAAACATGCACGGATGCGACGCCAGGCAGGAGGACGAAGAGTGACAAGCTGCAGCGGCGCTTTGCTGCAGTATGTAATGAGGTTTTTACGGCACATGGGATCTTAATTTAGAGATGCACATGCAACAACAGACTATCTGCACAACATGCAGGCCATACCAATCCTTTCAACCATGGTTTAATTCATCTGCGGTAATTACAGTAGGGTTTCTGAGTTAATTTGACAATGATATATGATGAACAACATCTTGTTAGCCAGTTTTTCTTCCGCTCTGTTCCTTATGCAGAACATGTAAAACATACAGTGCTGTGAAAAAGCCCAACAGATATCTTCTGTTTTTCCCATTTGAATTTTTATATTTGTCACACTTAAATGTTTCAGACCATAAAACTAATTTTAATACAAGACAAAGGTAACCCGAGAAAACACAAAATGCAGTTTTTAGATGACGATTTCATTTATTGAAAGAAAAATTCTGTCCAGCCCCTTTTTGCTCTGTGTGAAAAACTAATTACTCCATTAGCCACCAATCTACCAAATGACCAAATTCATTTGGCTGCTCGGTTCAATCTCACCAGCCACACTCACATATGATTACTGCCAGGCTTGTTGAGTCGAAACATCACTAAATAGAGCCTGTCTGGCATTGTAAAGTAGCTAAAAGGGCCTCAAAAAGCAGCACATGATGCCACGTTCTAAAGAGATTCAAGAACAGATGCGAAATGAAGTCGTTGACATTTATCAGTCTGGAAAGGGTTACAAAGCCATTGCTAAGGCTCTGTGATTCCAGAGAACCACAGTGAGAGCCACTGTCCACCAATGGAGAAAACATGTAACAGTGGTGAACCTTCCCAGAGTAGCCGGCCTGCCAAAAATTCTCCAAGAGCGAGTCGACATCTAATCCAGGTGGTCACAAAAGAGCGCAGAGCAACATAAAAAGATCTGCAGGCCTCACTGGCCTCAGTTAAAGTCTGTCTACATGATTCTGCTATAAGGAAGATACTGGGAGAAAATGGCATCATAGGAGAGTTGCAAGGTACAAACCACTCCTGACCAAAAAGAACATAAAAGTTCGTCCAGCATTTGCAAAAACATATCTAGATGTGCCCCAAAACTTTTGGAATAACATCCTGTGGACTGATGAGTCAAAGGTGGAGCCTTTTGGAAGACATGGGTCCCATTACATCTGGCATGAAGCTAATAGTGTACTCCACAAGAAGAACATCCTACCGACAGTGAAACATGGTGGTGGTAGCGTGATGGCTTGAGGACCTGGACGACTTGTCACAATTAACGGAACCATGAATTCTGCTCCATCAAAAAATCCTCCTGGAGAATACCCACCCACCAGTTCATGACCAAAAGCTCGAGTACAGATGGTTTATGCAGCGTGACAATGACCCAAAGCACATAAGCAAGTCCACCTCTGAGTGGCTCAAAAAGAACAAAATGAAGGTTTTTGAGTGGCCGAGTCAAAGTCTGGACTTCCATCCAATTGAGATGATGTGGAAAGGCCTTAAAAGGGCAGTTAATGCTCAAAAACCATCTAATGTGACCAAATTACAACTAATGTTCAGAGAAGAGTGGGCCAGAATTTCTCTATGGTGATGTAAAAGACTGATCACAACCTGTAACAAACATTTAGCTGCAGTTAGTCACCACTGGTCTTTGCAAACACATCCACAGAGGTTAAACACCTGGGTTTCCCTCCAGCGAGTCAGACTAGCCCAGTCTAGTTTTGACACACATGAACTGACGAAGCCATTCGGGTGAGAGGCGAAACGTCTTCACAGACATATTATTGAATCCAGTTGCCTTCGACTGAACTGCCCAGAATAAACTGCAATTGTTGCTGCCAAGGGTGGCCCAACCAGTCATTAGGTGTAGGGGGGCAATTACTTTGTTTCACAGGGGTAATATAGATATAGAACTGCATTTTTGTGTTTTGTGAGTTATCTCTGTTTAATATTCAATAAATACAAATGTTAGTTTGATGATCTGGAACATTCAAGAGTGAAAAATATGCAAAAATAAAGTATATCAGGAAGGAGGCAGATACTTTTTCACAGCACTCTATAGAAATGAGCTGAAAAATATGCATACCTATACCAAATTTTGATTTCAGGTTAATTTTTGTTTGATAAAAACATTTCTTCTACTTCAAAATGACATAAAAAGATGGTAAGACATTATATATGATTGCTTTGATGGCTTTAGTTTAAGAAAACTCCACTATAAATCAAAATTTGGCAACTCAGTTCCTTATACAGAATATGTCAAATATATAGAAATAAGCCAAGAAATATGCATACATATGCCAAATTTTGATTTTAGGTTAATTTTTGTTTGATAAATGGATTTCTTCTGCCTCACACTCTCTTATAGAAGATGGTAAGACATTATATTTGACTGTTTTAGTGGCTTTGGTCAAAGAAAAATCGACTATCAATCCAAATTTGGGCTGGATATAAAAATTTTGGCCTTAACTTGTACAGTCCACTCTGAAAATGTTATTGCATCTTATCTAGTCCAACACTTACCCGCAATATTACACACTGCAGTTCAAAATCATTTTATTTTGTTTCTTAATTTATGAGAGTTTACTCAGTGTTAAATTCATAACTTCAGTCCCTCTCTCTCAGGAATACAAAAAAAAAGTTTGGCTGACTTGAATTCTTGCCTTATATTTCTCATGAAGCTTAATTTCTTCATTTCATCACTGCGCTCCTCGTTTCATCATCGCTCTCGAGCCTTTGATCCCCAATATTTGCCCATTTCCATACAATCTTTGTAGATTGATTGAGCTAAAAGTGAAGTTTCAGGGACTGTTTCAGCAGAGAATTAGTATCTTTACAATCTAAACAAATGTAGCGCAAATTGTCTTTGATCAACCTGATATGTGTGAACGAAGTGCGTTTCCATTGCATGCCGGAAGGGATGTGTGGGTTAATTGCATTTTTTTGTTAATTTACAGGGTGGAAAGATTAGCTGTACCTTGCAACCGTTTGTCAAATGCAGTTTTTCTGGTGGGGAAAACTAAATGTTGCCGATATTCTCTCTCTGCAAGACAAAGCTTCCCCTGAAACAGCAGTACGGAAGCATTAAACATGGGTAGATCAGTTTCTTCACGCATATGTGAGTGGGGGGGAAAAAACAGAATCAGGCTGCAGCAGGCTGTCACGGTGAGGAAGATGTACATGTCGAGTTCCACAGGTTAATGTCCCCCTGGCTAACAGTGAGCTGTGATAATAGGTAAGAGCTGTGCCCATTACTCCCATTGTCATAGGGGAGGCTGTACTGTGCTGAGCTGGCAGTGCTAGGTGCAGGGGATTACATTAATATAGGCCACTATGCCTCTCCCCAAGCGTTCGCAGCACTTTGCAATGTGGAGAGCGGCGGAGAGGAGGAGGAGCAGAAGTGAGGAAGAAGAGGGAGGGAGGGAGGGAGGGAGGAAGGGGTGGGTGACTGAGCTGAGGAGCTGAAACTCACCTCATAGCAGGAGCACAGGCCAGCTGGGTAATAATGAGTGGTCCTGTATGAGGCTAATACGAGCTAATCTGTGTCTTCTATGATCTATTTCAATCTAATCAGCCTCTTTCCCATGTAGGCCATTTGTCACCGCATTAACATGGGACTTGCTAATGAAGTTGACGACGGACAGGCTGCCTTCCCCGGCCGGCGCTGGCCAATTGTAATTATACCTTCGCAGGAGCCCATCCGTTCTGACCACCTCTTGCTGCTCCTCCTCTAAATCCTCAACACCTCTATCTCCTTTCTCAACACTTGAGTCAGAGATTTTTTTTCCTTCCATGTCTAGACTTTTTCCACAGGCATACACCGATACAGGCATAACATTATGACCACCTGTCTTATATTGTGTTGGCTACCTTTTATGTGCTCAAAAATGCTCTGAACCATTGCGCATGGACAAGAGGACCTCTCAGGGTGTCCTATGGGGTCTGGAACCAGGATGCTGGCAGTGGATCCTTTGGATACTCTGTCTTGTGCAGTGGGGCCTCTGTCAATCAAACTTGTTCCACTGCATCCTGTTGATGCTTGATCAGAATGAGGTGTAGGAATTTTGGAGGTCGAATCAACATGTTGGGCCATTGTCATGTTCCCCAAATGTTCTTGTCATGTGGTGGGGTGTGTTTTCCTGCGGGGATAGACCAGTGACATTTAGGATGGCCATTTGCACGAGGGAGTGTGCTTGTTCTGGGATAATGTTTATTTGGGTGTCTAAGTCTCATAATCACGGACGGCAAAATCCAAGGTTTTCCATCAGAACAGCACATAGTACCAATATGATCAATGTTATTCACTTCACCTGTCAGTGGTCAGAATGTTGTGGCTGATCTGTGTATATGGGGAAAAAAAGCTGTGTCATTTCCAGATAATAGCAGCCCTGGATACATTACTGGATAATACTGAAACCATCTTTGGCTTGTTAAGTAAGCGTCTTGTTTTTGCTGTCCTCTGGTGATTTAAATGAGCTGGAAGCTGTAAATGCAGCACCTTATAGAGTGGATGTAGTAAAAGCATTGGCAGTCAGTGTTCGCCACAGACATCCAGCAGACAGGGAGTAATATTAATTTGGAGTCTCCTTGTAACTTTCTTCTATGCTTTTCTAACATCCGAGAGTAAAATCTGTCTATGTTAGTATTAAACAAATCACTATGTTCACATTATCTGTTGGAGGGGGCAGGTGTAATAGTGAGAGCCATTTTTTTTTGCTAAAAAACAGCTGCCTGCTGCAGCTGGAAACAGGCTGATGGGCTGAACCCAAACATTAAATTTGCAAGCTCTGTAGCACCGAGGGGGGGGGGGCGCTAAGTCAGGATGTGCTTCTGTTTGTTTTACCCCCACTTTAAATGGCTCCTTTCAGATTCCACAGTCATTTTAACCATTGTTATTATGAAAACATCCATAAGTGCGGCTTTGAAAGCTCATAGTAGCGCTTCGGCTTCGGCGCTCAGCTGTATGTGTACCAAATTTGTAGCCCGTGTTTTTAAAGATTTATCAACACTCGAGCACAAAACCTCTGCCCCGATCGGCCGTGTTGACAAGACCAATTACGTCTCAATTTGATCCTCCGACATAATAAAGTGTCATTCACGTACAGTACAGCATAAATCTGACAAAATCTTGATTGCGGGGTCACTCTTTGTCTCCCTTAATCACTGGCTCGTGCGAATGCTTAATCACTTTTTTCTTTCCTCCTATCTCTGCTTCATTCTCTTTCCACCCTCTTAATTTACACCTTCCTCTCCTCACCTATCCATCCTATTTATCAGTGTCCTTCCTCCTTTGCCGCCTTGTCTTTCATTCACTACTTGATCACACACTCGCTCACTCATCCCTTTTTCTCCATCTGTTCTTCTCTCACTCGCTCCCTTCATCCATCCTTGTCACTTTGTCTCCAGCTTCCTATTGTGCTCTTTATCTTTTCTTTTTTGTGTGTGTGTGCGCCTCAAACACTCTTGTCGGCTCCTTACTCCTCTTATCCCTCTGTGATACTCCCTTGCTCTCACTCCCTCTAATGATACACTCTCTTTTGCTCACTTTTCAGTTTTTCTCCCCTCTTGCCTCTCCTGCGCTCATGCTTCCCTTCCCTCCTTTAACTCTGCCTCACATCTATTATTCTCCCTCTCCATCCTCCCAATCATTCCGTGTCCCCCCCGCCTTCCTCCCTCCTATATATTTCTCAACGTCTCTCTGTCTCTCCCCCTTCTTTCCATTCTCTCTGAGCGATGGCTCTATTGATTCTCTCTGTGATGATATTGCCCAAGGACAACAACGGGGCAGAAAACCTCTTTAACTTACCTGAAGTCGAGTGTGTGTACAGTGCTCGTTTTGTGTGTGTGTGTGTGTGTGTGCAACCAGAGGCCAGTTTAACTTTTAGGAGTCATCGCTAATCACATGTCAGAAAACTGCCTCTGGCCTGTGTGTGTCTGTGTGTATTTCTAAGGAGTTGTAGTGGTACTGAACTCCTCCTGAGTGTCTATATGTTCAGCTGAATCTGTGTGTTTTCATGCAAGCAGATAAAAGAAGTTTAAAAAAGAAGGAAAGCTAAAAAGTTTCGTCCTCTAATTTACCTAATCTGAAGTTGGGGTGTGGCCACAAATCTCCAACTGGCTCCATGGCCAGACATCAGAAGCCATCGGTCTGTGTTTGGGATAATTTCGCCCCCCCCAACCCCTTTACTCTCCAAACTCTTGGAAAGCCTTCTGCACTGTTGGCTTGCACTACTGCAGTCATAGATGCAGATGCTTCTCAAGTAGCCAGATTGTGAGCAGAAGCTTCCTGCAATCAGGGATGGGACACACTTAAAAAAAAATCTAGCACAAAAAAAAAATGCAAGCACAAACACACACACACAAGAACCTCCTATCCATTACACATGCGCACATTTTTACACACAGATCAGGAACAGATACCAATAAGGGAATAAACATTTCAAAAAAGAAAGAGCAGAGTCTGCAAACTGACTTTTCCCCCTCCCTTGGTGTACATTTATTTAAGTTCCCTGGCATTTTGAGCCGAGCAGCAGATATTTATTCAATTCACTGAAAATGAACCTGCAGTGGTGGCTATTGTGGAGATTCCGCCTTGCGTGCAGCTATCCTGCATTAGTGCTGCAGGATAGCTACAAGGGAAGCAATTTGTTTTGGTTACAGTATTCCCCCCGTAAGTACAGCAGCCGTGCGGAAAGCATCGAAGTTCATCTGTATTCATCCCCATGGGCGCGCATTTAATTCAGTTACATAATGTTGAGCTGTAAAATAACCATCCATAAAACCTCAAAACTCACTAAAAACATTTAGCGAATACGCTGAACAAGCGGGAATGAATTCACATTCCCTTCGACGCTGTAAATTAAGAGCATAAAAATAAGAAAAATAGCACAATTTAATCTCACAAGAAATTACTTCACATCGCATGACTAATTATCAGAATATTCGCTGCGAGGTGTCACTGGAGAGCTCGCTGGTCACTTATAAGCTTTCACAACGAGGGGATTAGTTGCTTGTGGGGAAGGAAAAAAGTTCTCTCTTTGAAGTTTTTTTTTTTAATGTACAAATGGTCATTTTTTTATTCCTGGGGTAGATAAAATCACAAGAGGTCCACTGAGCAGCTCCCAGGTACTGACTTGCTTCAGGGCACCTCATAACTAGTGACAGGAACCACGATAGCCATAAGATCACAATTAATTCAGCTACTTAACTTTCAGACTGCATACATACACATATATATATATATATATGTGTGTGTATATTACACACACACACTGGGTGCTTCAGGAGTTGTGAAGGGAGAGTATTATTCATAGAAACATTTTCCTGAGGCCACCGATGGCTCACACCGCTAGTGTGCGTTTAATAATATCCCTTGTTTGTGATGAATCATGCATTCTTATATAATACGGTGACCTTTCCTCTTTAGTCATCGCCCCAGGTGCTGTCAGCCTCCATCTCTGAGAAAATTTTTTCCTGCACGAACCACTGGGATCGGATGCACATTATCACATGTGATACAGTAGGATGTTACAGTATAAACACACGCCTGACGCGATGTTGCTTAAAGCTTTAAAACGACCCGAACCATGTTTAATTTGTAACACCTCCCGAGATATGGTGTACCATAATTGCTCCAAACCACAGGCGGTTTGGCTATTTTTCCAGGATAAGAAAACATAGTGCAAGGTCTAATGGAGTTCCCGTGGAGAGCAGGAAGAGAGAGAGGGAGAGAGGGCTCGAATGAAAGACAAGGGCAGTGTGTGTGATGAAGGGAAAACCCTCAATCTTTACTTTACTCACGCTGAGGCTGGCGTGCGCCCACACACGGCGCGTACACACATTCCCGCGCATGTTCGTGCATTCATTCATACACAGCGGCTGCCAAAACTGCACAAAAGCCCGCACACCTATCCGTGGATCTATTGGCTGTGCACGCGTGTACGCTCTCACTGTACTGGGCCAATAACACAAATTGAGAGCGTGCATAAATTCTCGGTAGCAGCTTGTCCCGTGAAGGTCAGAGCACTGTTTTTCAGCGTGCCCGCCGTTTGACAGATCCCCGCTACCTCCGTGTACATCTGTGCACAGCCCGGCTTCTTTCCCCTCTTTGTCTTCCCGCTCATCCCTCTTCATATCTCCATTCCTGCTTTTCATTCATTCTCCTTGCACCTTTTCCTTTCCATTCATCTTCCCTCGCCCCCTCTTTAAAGTTGCCTCTTTTTCTGCCTCTGTGACTCTCTCTCTTTGATCCACCACCAACTTCTAGTCACTGCCTCCCCTTCTCTTCATTGTTGATAGGCCCTGTGATTCTCTTTTTGTCTCACTTTCCGCCGCACTTCTCCGCTTTGTGGCCAACAGGCAGCCCGACCAGGGACGGGATGTCAAGGTTTATCTCTAATGATGAAACACACAAACACGAGTCTGAGCAGCGCGTTCAGACGGTCTTCCTCCGCTAATCCCGTCATCACTGCACTTCCTCTTTAACACTGTATCGCGGTGTCTGCTAGTCCGTGCATGTGCGTGTGATCTAAGGATGCTCCGTGTGTGTCTATCAGACGCAGAGCTAATTGAGGTCATTGGTGGTGCACATGCTGAAGCAGGGAGACGGCAAAAAAAGAGAAAAAATCCTGCAGCTTTGAACCTTCTCTCTGCTCAGCACACTGCCAAAAAACCTCCCTCCCCTCCCTCTCTCTCTCTCTCATCATACATTAATAACACACACTAACTCACACACAGGAAAGGCGCACGCACGTTTAATTTGTGACCAAACAGAAGCTTTTAATCCTCGGATTTCGGCGAGGCTGTGCATACGTGTTTACAGTGATGTGTGCGTGCGCCGTCTTTGTAAATGAATCTGAGGGTTTTGTAAGGTAACTCCGATGAGGTATGGTCTGAAATGAAAATAAATCAGAGAACGCTACATCCTCTTTCAACCCGGGGGTGTTTCTGTCCTTCTCTGCTTGGTGTCAATAACCACACACACAAACACACACACACACCCACGGAGACATTCACAGATCCAATAAGACCTCTCAACCTCCTCCCTCTCCCCTCCATCGGTGCTGTAGGGGCAGATGATGGTGACTGATAACTCACTGAGGAGGAGGAATAAACCAAACTGTCAGAGTTCATTTCGAGACCAGTGCTTTCAACTCAAAGAGGTTTTGAGGAATCTCCGGAGACGGCTCCCGAACGAAAGCTCCATGTTCGAAAGCACACTCAAAGGTTTGTTTTTTTTTGCATTTGAGACATAAGAAAAGCAGATTGTTCCTTTGCTAAAGCAACAGGAAAAGCTTTCAAACGTTAATAAAGCAGTGAAATCTGATGGAAGCACGACACACCTGAACTGAACCCGGGTTTCTGGTCTCATGCCACCCCATTAACTTGTTTACTTCTCACAAATTTACAGCCTGCCTTTCCAAACACTTGGCCAGGAGACACATCCTGACGCAGTAAATGTTTTGTTTTTCCTTCTACTCTTGTTGAAACAGAAACTCAAGTGGAACAAATACCAGATAGTCGTGTTCCAGTGCTCCTCTTTATATTTCATCTCTTTTTATTTCACTGTTCTTACCATTAGAATTATATTACAATATTAAAGTATATCTCATTTATGGATTCTGTTAAATTGCCTCATTGTTTTTCAATAAAATTTTCTAGCTGCTTGTTTTCCCCCTTGCTCGTCAAGTGATGTTCGCATTTCTCTGGCATCATAAACCTCGCACAACCTTGCTCAAGTGGGACGGTTGCTGCCTTTTCCCTTCGGTAAATCTTCAATTTTAAAATGTTCTTTTCAATTTCATCCTCAGTAGTCATCAAAGGCGCCCAGACGTCTCAGCGATAGGTGGTTTTCAGTTATGGAAATCAGTTTGAATTATTTAAACTTTGTCTCAAGACATCATCTATCTTGTATGTTGGTTTGTTCTCAATGCTGTGATATCCAAACGCCTTAAGGCCAAGTCATGCTTTCAGCGTCCACGAGGGGCCATAAATTTCATCATCTACCCAAGTCTACGAGGGACCCGGTGGACCGTCTGCACTGCAAATGCGGTAACTGTGCATGTGCCTGGAAAACAAATGGCGTTTAAAACCAGCTTATCATGAGGCGAGACCGTGTGAGGAGATTCGCCATCATGAAGACCTTTATAATTCACCTTTTAAAGAGTGGTAATTCAAGTACTTACTGCCAGACTTTGGAGATTTATTTGGACATGCTTCCCATGCCCAAACACAGTGCAAAGTTCTAAATTCTCCAGATATGCTGTGCTACGTCTGAGTGCTGTGCCCACCTCAGGAACAATCAAACTGACACATTGCCACAGCTGGAACTAGCTGCTGTATCCATGAAATGTACAAAGTCATAGCCTTTAAAGAGACATCCATGGGAATCCTATGTGATTTTCTGTGTTTGATATGAGGAACAATGCATAGATGGAAAAAAGTCTGCAGTATACACCGATCAGGTATAACATTATGACCACCTGCCTAATATTGTGTTGGTCCCCTTATGTGCTCAAAAATGTTCTGAACCATTGGGCATGGACAAGAAGACCTCTCAGGGTGTCCTATGGGGTCTGGAATCAGGACGTTGGCACTGGATCCTTTGGGTACTCTGGCTTGTGCAGTGGGGCCTCTGTCAATCACACTTGTTCCACTGCATCCTGTTGATGCTTGATCACAATGGGGTCTAGGAAGTTTGGAAGTCAAATCAACATGTTGGGCCATTGTCATGTTCCTCAACATGTTCCTGATTGTTTGATGTTGTTGCCATGTGGTGGGGTGCATTTTCCTGCAGGGGTAGGCAAGTGACATTTGGGATTACCATTTGCATGAGGGAGTGTGCTTGTTGTGGGACAATGTTTATTTGGGTGTCTAAGTCTGATCAACATGGATGTCAAAATCAAAGGTTTTCCAGCAGAACAGCACATAGTACCAATATGACCAATGTTATTTACTTCACCTGTCAGTGGTCATAGTGTTGTGACTGATCAGTGTATAGCACCTCTTTAACCGTAGCTACTACAAAGTGCTATTCATCTATTTACAGTCTCAAACACCAATGAGATGTAATGCAAGGCGACCAGCAGCCTGGGGTTCAGCGTCTCATATAACATCAATGTGACATGACATAGCCAGGGACTGAACCACCTTCCAATAAGTGGACAACCCGCTCTACCACCTGAGCCATGGCAGCCCTAGACTGATATTTGTGTTTTGTAGTATGAATGGAACTGTGTTCAAAGTTCAAGTCAGTCAATGCCCAAGGATGTGGAAACCATGAATTAGCCTTTAGCCTCTTTTGCAATGGAAAAGGCACCAGTCAGGGAATATTGTGCTTTCTTTTTTTAATGTAACTGGAAACAAAACACTGCACTACAGTCGGTGTTGTTGTAGTCATCCAAAATTTAAAAATCTGAGATGTAATGTAATATTGAGCATCCATTCCGTTAGCGGTTCAGAATTTTAATCTTGGATTTTAGACCCTCTCTTCATACTCAACGGCTATAAAAATCTTGGAACATGGCCACGTTTTTCTTTTTCTTTGACTGAATGGATAAGACTTTTTTGGGTCTTTTATTTAGGAAGATTTCACCAGCAAAAACATATGGTCATATTCCAATGAACTGGTTCCTCCTGTTGTAAGAGTCACAGGCTTGAGACTGGCACTGGCCACTGAGTTCAGCAGGCTCAGCTTGACGCACAGTGACAATAACCGATGGTGACTTTCCTCCTCAAAGCGAGGAAAAAGAACATTCACAGTTTGCATACTCCACTTGAAATTCATATACAGTACATGCTTTAAGTGCTTGAAGATCTAATCAGCGCATGTCATGCAAGAAAATCAATAAATAACAACTGGAATGGCCATAGTTGTATTGACATTTAAGGATTTATTAAATCATGCATTAAGTAACACATAGAAAAACCTTCCACCTGAAAGGTTGCCAGTGGCCTTTGAGTGGCACAGCAAAGTAAAGATTTTTTCTTCCACCAAGTTACTGTCAACTGCTGAAGATGAAAAGGTAGCACAATATCCTTTGATTCATCACTCTTTTGACGGTTTCTTTATTTGAGATGCATTTGCAAAGAAACCTTACAAAGCCAGCCTGTTAAACTTGGACAGCTGCTGCTGCCACAAAGCCTGCAGGAGATGAAAGCTTGTTTAGCTTTGTTTTGATAGTCTTAGCCTGTTAGATGGGTCTGACCTCTGCCTGCATTACCACTTTCAAAATTACTGTTTGGCTTTATTTGCTCGGCACAAATACGTAAATGGAATCATCCATTCATGTATTTTCTTCCACTTATCTGAGTCGGGTCGCAGGGGCAGCAGGTAAAATTCCATACGTCTCTCTACCCAGCAATGGTTTCCAGTTCTCCCCAGGGAATCCCAAGGCATTCCCAGGCTTGATGAGATATGTAATCTCTTCAGTGAGTTCAAGGTCTACCCCAGGGTCTCCTCCCAGTTGGACAAGCCTGGATAACCTATAATCCATGCCCAGCAGGAATTCTAGTCAGATGCCCGAAGCATCTCAGCTGGCTTTTTTCGATGCAAAGGAGTCGCAACTCTTCCCTGAGCTCTTCACCCTATCCTATCTCTAAAGCTGAACCCAGGCTCCCTATGGAGGAAACTAGTTTTGGTCGCCGGTATCGGCAATCCCATTCTTACGGTCACTAACCAGAGCTCATAACCATAGGTGAGGTTTGAAATGTAGGCCAACTGGTAAATCGAGAGCATCACCTTCTGGCTCAGTTCCTTCTCCATTGCTGCCGTCATACTCCTGGGTGTAACTGTAATCCTTAAGAGCACAAACTAGTTGTGCACATTTGCCTATATTGCTTAATGCTACAGCCTTCTATGTCCATGGTATTTACTACTACTGAGCTAGACATTTGACTGACTGCCATGTAACCTTCTCAGCATTATTCAACTATTTAAAAAGTCAGTGAACATTTGACTGGTTATGTAACCTTCAAAATAAGTAACAACTTAACTGTGCATGTGCACTCCAGTACTTCAACAAATACTACTACTTCTGCTGATGATGAAAACACAAATATATACATATTCATTCCAAATATTCCAAGTTTCATTACATATTGCAAAATTCATTATATATATATATATATATATATATATATATATATATATATATATATATATATATATATATATATATATATACGGCTTGTCATATATGTATGCATAATTTGACAAGTTTATTGTTCTGACTCCGTTTAGGAAATTGTATATGGAATGAAAGTCTGAATAGATATAATGAAACTCGGAATATACATACATATAGATATATATTAGGAGTCAGTACAATAAACTTGTCAAATTATGCAGATTTGTTGTTTTTTTTTAAAGGCTGGAGTCCATAGGGCTTATTATATTTTCCTTGCCGCTTTTACTCAGGTAGACAAGCACACTCACTCTTAAGCTTTTGTGATGATGGGATTTGTCTTATTATTGGACTACTGAGATTTCATACCTGCGTAACATAATAGATGAACCATCTCCATGACAAATGAGAATTTCCATCCTCTGATGATGTCTATAGCTACAGAAGCAATTAAAATAAAATAAAATAATCCAACAAGTGGACATTATTTGTTGTGAAAATATACAATTTATATTCTTTACTATTTAAAAAAATATTCCATGCTGATAATTCAGCTGAAGTTTTATCTCCATCCAAGCCTTTGAACAGCAATAAATGCCCGAAACCACTGTATATACACTGCAGCTCCGCTATGATGCTGCCATTACAGAAAATGACTTGAACAAAAAAAAAAAAAATTGAAGAAAGATACATCAGTTCCCAGTGACAAGCCTCCATTAGTGATGCATCACCTTCATGCACTGCTGCATCATTTCTTATGTATAAGACAATTCAGCCCATCGATTAGCAGTCAGTCTGCGGAGGCAGGGTCACAGGGTATGAACTCACCAAGGGCTGAGAGGAGAAATGGTACTGTAAGCCGCTGTCGCCGCCGGCACAAGGCGCCACGCAGCACAATAATAACCATTCATCATACAAGCAGGACATTAATTATAACCATTCATAATTAAGCGCCAAACTGACAAGAAATGAATACTGATCACAGAGGTGGAAAAATAAAACAGACAACTCTTTAAATGAATCACCAACATGCCTGTAGCTGCTGGGATCAATACCCTGACTGACTTTACCTCATCTCACGTGTTGTGTTGTTTACTCACAAGGTCAACACTGTTTTTGGAAACACGTGGGAGACTGTGTTGTCAGGAGCCTAATATCCCTCCTATCATTATCGTCCCTATGACATGCTACAGTGGGTATCAATGAAATCATAATCAATTTCCAGGCATCAAGCCAGTTGGAAGATGTTTATGATACATTTTTACTATCACACTGAGAGACAGAATAATGGCCTGCTGGGTGTGTTTGTTTCACATAGTAAACAGAGCCATTTATTGATCCACTCGTGTGAACTCACTCAGTCAGATAGACAGGAGGAGAGAAAAAAAATGATGCAAAAGTAATGAGAAACGTGATTCAATCCCACTAAATCTAATTTGGGAATCCTGCTTGACAACGGAAAAATTGTTTGTCGCCTCACCAGCAATGCAAAGTGTTAAGATAATGGCGCGGAGGTGGATAACAGCAGATTGACTCGTACGCATTGGAAAGTTCCTCGTATTTCATTCATGAGCCTTCCCCCATGTTGGGCCCCAATTCGCAGCTGGACTTAAAGGGAATCAATAATCCTGCCATGGAAATTCTGACATCAAAGAGGAATTTCTCAAACTGTAAAGAATATAAAGTAGATATCTGGCTGACTCCTGCTTTAACAAATTTGCAGCAATTTATTTTAATTCCTGCAGTTCAGAAATAGTTAGACACGTCGAGACTTTGGTTTATTAACCCGCAGGCTTTCAATTCCAATATTAAACCGTCACATCTGATGATTCTGGTTGCTCCTTAAAGTTGTTCAGACTTGCTTTGTTTTTTTGTTTTTTTAACCAAATACAGAGGAAGTCAGTCCAGTTCTTGTAGCACATTGGATGATAATAATCCATCCAGAATAATGACACCCGAGTCTTAGATGAATTTGTGCAGTAAATAAGCTGAAAATACAAGGAACAAGATTTACAAGAGCATGGTAAATAACTTTTACATGAGATTTGATTGTCCCGAAATGTCATAAAATGGAAACTGGAAATCATCTAAAAGCCATATAATTTCCTTACGACCAGCGCTGCTTCTCCTTCCTCCTCCTTCCCATTAGATTATGAATGCCTCTCCTCTCCTCCCCATCCCCTCTCCTCGTTCTGCTAAAATCTCTTTATTTTCCAAAATACCATTTGCTTATTTGCTTTCATGCACAGACTTAACTCAGCCTAAGTCACACAGTCTCATTGCTGTATAGTAAATACGTAGCTGGCACCAGCAGCCAGTCAGCTTGTGGAGAGGAAGCATCTCTATCAGGCTGTCCACAGGAAGCAAAAATCACCTACCAGCAAGAGTTAAAGCTCTTAAAGTAACATGTTAAATCTCATTTGTTTTATCTGAAGGTGTAAAACGCCAATTTTTCATTTTAGATTGGCTGTGTAACAGACTATTTCTTGGCCAGAACCAGTAGCTTCCTGATGAAAAACAAACCAAAAAAAATGGGAAGACTGGTGGAGATCATTTAATTTATTGTCAACACAAATACACTTGTTTCAGGAACATCCTTTAGTTAATATCTTGATGCTCCCATCTGCCTTGTTTTAAAAATATTCTGAAATTACAGGGACTGCAAAGTTGTTCTTTTATTAACTGAAAATGTTTAAAGATCCCACTTCAATGATTTTTTAAACATTAGTTACATGTTTTTATGGTGTTCTTTGTACTGACCAAAAATATACACTGATCAGCCATTATGACCACTGACAGGTCATCATCATCATATTGGTACTATGTGCTGTTCTGCTGGAAAACCTTGGATTTTGACATCTGTGCTGATGAGATTTAGACACCCAAATAAACACTGTCCCACAACAAACACACTCCCTCATGCAAATGATAATCCCAAATGTCACTGGCCTACCCACGCAGGAAAATACACCCCACCACATGGAAAAACATCAAACAATCAGGAACATGTTGATGAACATGACAGTGACCCAACATGTTGATTTGACCTCCAAACTTCCTACACCCCATTCTGATCAAGCATCAACAGGATGCAGTGGAACAAGTTTGATTGACAGAGGCCCCACTGCACAAGCCAGAGTACCCAAAGGATCCAGTGCCAACGTCCTGGTTCCAGACCCCATAGGACACCGTGAGAGGTCCTCTTGTCCATGCCCAGTGGTTCAGAGCATGTTTGGGCACATAAAGGGGACCAACACAATATTAGGCAGGTGTTCATAATGTTATGCCTCATTGGTGGAAATGCAGCATGTATTAGTTTATTACGTTAAATCAATCTTTTTAACATAGGGCAGTAAGTTTTGTTCCAACACATGGCATCTCTGCAACACAATGGACGCCATGAAACAACCAAATACACTCAGTACTGGAACTGATAATTGGCAGATTGAGAGTGGGGTCATAGACCAGAAATCACAAGTCAGTTCTGCACTGTGTAGTGCCATAAATCTGCAACGACTTAATGAGGTTGTCGATGCTAGTTCGTGTGGAATGTTCTTCCACTCGTTCGGAAAGCTCGGTGAAGTTGACAGACATTTTTGGGACATTAATATGTTGTCGGACGCGTCTGAAACTATTTCTTAGATGACAAATGGTGGGATTGTGGACTTTTAAGTGCCTGTCTGTGTCTAACAAATCTGCTTTTTTTGGATAATCTCTTGTAGTCACTGTTAAAAGCAGCGTCTTTGTGTAAGTCGCCTTGACAAAAACTAAACCCCCAGTCAGAGATAACGGGTACCACAAAGGTGGTTTTCAACTTTCTTGGTTAAATCAGAGTTTCTGCTTCAGACTCTTCATGTGACTTTTCTTCTTCACTCAAGGAAACGGTAGAGTGTCACCTACTTCAGTCGACAGGTTGTTATCATAGAAAGCTGCAAAGAATATACAAATATATTACAGTAAAAAGTCCTTATATATTTCAATATGATATTGCATTAAAGTGGTCTGACACTATATCATAATGCAGGATATCACTTAAAGTTTTGGCCAAATGAAAGTGAAATTAATGTTGCTGATTTAGTATTCTCTGTAATAAATGCCAATAGAATAATCAGTTTTCTAATTTGAGCTGCAGTACCAGCAGTGTAAACGGACTTGACAGCAAACAAGACCAAACATCAAAACATTTCTATGGGATTTTCTGCATCACCAACTGAATACACATTGGGTTCCTATGGCGACAGGATGCATACAGTGTGCGATACTGTAACTACACGGCTTCATTCAGTGATATTAGCAAGATACAGCTCAACAGGTTTGTAGATAACATACTCCTTCAGCTAAAAATCTGTACTACTGATAGAGAAATGATTTGGTTGAAGGGACACGCTTCTCCCAGCTGATTTAAATCCAAACTCTGAACATAACCACAGCATCAGTTGGCATGGTGACACTGAAAACTCCGACTTTAGGCTCGTCATCCCTCACAAACCCACTAATCTCACTTCATAGTACAGCCCTCTGATAAGGGTGTGGAATGACTCTGTTGTCAAGAATTCATCACCAGTTTAACAATTCAATAACTGAACTGCATTAACCCTTTAATGAGTGAAAGGTTTGGAGCATAATGGCTGAGAGTTTCCATCGTGAAACTCCAGTCTACTGATTACTGTCTGAAAAACACAGATTCAGACATCCAGAGTTTCAAATGTACCAAAACTAACAAACCAATCTTGCCAGTTTACATGCTGAGGCTTTCTGTATCATTATTCTTCTTTAGAATCAGTTGCTGGCTTGAACACATATGGTTTAATCAGTCCAATATTACAATGTGTTATTTACAGTGTATGGGCAGATAATAGATAATTTGCTGAGTGGCCAGAGGCTGGAGGGTGGTGGTGTAGATAAAGGAGGGGGCTTCATAGATCTGCACATTTTAAAGGAAGCAACAGTGCTGAGTTGCAATACATCTAAGCTATTTAACACTTGAAAGGATAATTTCCATGGGACAAACTTCTAAACACGTCCCTTCTGATACACAGACATGAGTTTTTAGTTGTTTAACCAGTAAGGGGCTTTAGGATTTAATGGCACCCTAAGAGGGGTGCTGTACAAACACATAGCGGAGCACAGTAAAGCGGCATGGAGTGCAATTTAGTAGATCACAGTAAAGCGGAACAGAGTGGAGCGTGGCTGTGTCTTCACTCCTTTGAAGAAGTCTGTATAGTACTTCCAGCTCCCATCGCGGGCTGATTATTCAAGTGGGGGAACCATCTCTGGCTCTTCATATTTTACTTTTCAAGTTGGTTCTTTACTTTAATTATCATAATGGGTTTGAAGGTAAAAACATGAATATTTATTGATAATTATTCAGTGAGAAAAAAAAATGCTATCACTTACGCAGCGACGCATGAGGTAACAAACTAGAACCAGTCTTCACATTCATGTCTGTCCAGGCTCATATATGAATGCAGTGAAGAATTCAAAGTGTGGAAATACTTTGAGAGAAACAAAAAAGTTGTAAAATTTATTACACATAGATCAGGCATAACATTATGACCATCTGCCTGATATTGTGTTGGTCCCCCTTATCCATCCAACCATTATCTATACACCGCTAAATCCTCTGTAGGGGGGCTGGAGCCTATCCCAGCAGACTTGGGCGAAGGCAGGGGGTCCTCCCCTTATGTACTCAAAAATGCTCTGAACCATTGGGCATGGGGCACAGGGTGTCCTATGAGGTCTGGAACCAGGACATTAACACTGGATCCTTTGGGTACTCTGGCTTGTGCAGTGGGGCCTCTGTCAATCACACTTGTTCCACTGCATCCTGTTGATGCTTGATCACAATGGGGTCTAGGAAGTTTGGAAGTCAAATCAACATGTTGGGCCATTGTCATGTTCCTCAACATGTTCCTGATTGTTTGATGTTGTTGCCATGTGGTGGGGTGCATTTTCCTGCAGGGGTAGGCAAGTGACATTTGGGATTATCATTTGCATGAGGGAGTGTGCTTGTTGTGGGACAATGTTTATTTGGGTGTCTAAGTCTCACCAACACGGACGTCAGAATCCAAAGTTTTCCAGCAGAATCCCAGCTGGTTGGTGCATATTTACATGTTTGCCTATCAAAGTTAATTTGGATATAATACAAAGCTGTCACAGTTGCATGAGACAATGCTTTAGACTCGCTTGCTGCGGCAAAGAAGCTCCAAATTCTAAAATATGGAAACTTTACACACATATCTTCAATACAGCAACACAGAAGATCTATGCAATCATGAAAGTTTCTAAGTGGGCAACGAAGATTTGTGTCACCAAATTAGTACTAGTCAAAAATCTCCTGTTCCTTAGTTATAAGAGTTGTATAATAGCCAAAAATGTGGTTTTTGCAGAATATTAGAATGTCATAGAGAAGTTGACCTTTGACCTTTTGGATATTAAGCATTTGATCCTCCTGGACATGTGTGTAATATTATATTTAGTCTAGGAATTCTTTGTTTATGGCCAAAACAATGTGTTTTGAGAGATCAGCGCAAGCTTTGACCCCTAAATTCTAATCAGTTCCTCGTTGACACCAAGTGAAGGTTGGTGTCACTTCAAAACAAATTCCCTCCTGGCGCTCCTAAGACATTATGCCCACAAATGAGAATAGGACTGAGAGACAAATGCATGCACGGCACCCTAAAAAAAAAAAAAAAACATAATGCCACCAGTCACAGCTGTCACCGGCGCACAAGCATGAAAATACATGTTAAACAAAAAGGATAATGAGACTGTGGACCCGCTGGGGCATCCATTTGATGCACAATAAGTCTGAAAACCTCTTTGATAGAAAAGGCAGCAATGCTTGGTTGTTTGTTCAACTAGGCACAAAACAAGTTCTTCTTCAGAAAATTTTGCTGGTTTGAAATCGGGACACCCCACTGAGTCTCTGCCCTTTTATAACTTTAATGCTTAACTTTACTTCAGACTAAACTAAAATTGAATTCGGTGTCTGTTTCCCCAGCAAAAAAAAAAAAAAAGAAAAAAGTTGAGACCAAATTAGAGTGCTGCATTTGGCATCAATTACCAGAATATACGCAGGCTGGCTATAGTACAACAGAATCCTCAGCTACTTTGTGCACTGCTACAGTTTTCATCATCATTTTGTTGTCCCTCTAATTTAATTTCGGTGGGTTGGAGAACATGGAGGAAGATAAAAGGGAGAAGCTGAGCAGATGGAGGCACTGTAGAAAGAAAGAACAGTACAGCAAGGAAAACGATTAGAAATACAGACAATACAATTGATTATAACATAATAACATCTAGTAAAAGCAGAAAAATAGCTGGATACAATTAAATTAACTCGGGTCACAAAGCGCAGTACAAAAGACAGTGACAGTAATGTGCAGAAATGCATGCAGAAGAACATTTCAGCAAACTGAAATAGCCATAATATTATTCGCCTGTATGTTCGTATCGCAGTGCAGGTGCAGGTGAAGGGACAGTATATGTGGTCTGGAAAGTCTTATACAGCAAGAGAGAGCAGAGATAAAGCAGATCTCCAACCTTCCTGAATACCTCCGCATATCAGCACTGCTGACAAAACACACAGTGATGGAACATAATGAATATCGACACACATACATGCACACATCCAAACATTCTGTATCGCGTCGAAATGCAACACTGCACATGTCCATATGCGAACACATATACACACACACATATAGGCCTACAGAGGCTAAGCAGCTGATGACCCTCGGCTAGCTCCTCTTATCAGTCTAAGCTGGTCCTGGCTTAAGGATAAGCAAAAAGAAACGACTGGAACTGACACTTTGGATGGATTTAGGAAATATTGTAATGCAGAATATCTACAGCAGTAAATGATTAACTCTGCTATTTCTCAAAGTATTGTAAAACTGCCTCCTAAACACACAGCGTTAAACATTTTCGACTTGAGTCTGCGGATTGGCAGCGGATACATGGTTTGTGATATACAAATATGTCACAAATTGCACCCATACAGAGTATTTTCCGTCAGAATGAGGCTTTTTTTTTCTTATTACAACGAGCTGAAAAGGAAGTAGTCGAGAGCTTCTTTCACCCCTGAGGTTTAAAATTTCTCATTCGTGTATTAAATTTGCCAAAGACAGATCAGTCGGCGGATTGAATCAGAGGAGGAAAAACTGTCCTCAAATTTCTCAGCCACTTAAATCCCACACGAGCAGAACTCGCCAAAGCATCACAGCTATTTCAGCAGCCACTGGTGAACTCGCAAATCCCCCTTTCTTCTGCCTCTCGCGGCTTAGGGGGGGGGCTGCAGAGCAAGCGGAGTGGCGGGCTACGGCTACGAGTCTTTGAGGTATTCAAAACACACACATACATGACTGGACAGATGAAACAGCCTTCTGGGGCGGTCCACTCTGCTCGCAGGTGGGGCCGAGCGCGTTTATCTCTGTCTTCGTCCATTGCAGGCACAGATGCATGCATGCACTGGTGGGGAGCATGCATGCTGAGCGCACTGTGTTTGCATTTTTTTTTTTTCACATGTGCATATACATTCAGTGGAGCGAGGCTTTTGTGCAGCGCCATTTCCTGGTGCCTGGCTCGGCGCTGATAAGGATGCGATCCTCTCCAGACTTAAATACACTGCAAATTGAAGAGACAATTAGGGCTCTGTTGTTTTACAATCAATAAAGTTGCTGCAGCACAGTTAAGGCAGAGAAGTCTATTGAATTAGCATGATGATAGGTCACTTGTTGTCAGCGCGTCCATTTATACAAATGCTCGTATAACAGGTGTGCCAAGTAACAATTGAGCTGTTTCTAACTGAATTGCGTACCTCCGCCGTCGCCCGGTAATTTATGGCTTTCAGACTGGCAACATGAGGCTTGATTTATCCACAGCTAGCTTGAATATCCAACATTAATCTCCGGTGCTGGAGAGTCTCCCGAGTCTCATTAATTGTCAGAACTGGCCACCTCTCCACGCAATTTTATTACAGCGTTGCTACAAGCTGTGCTCTGTTGTTCTAAAAAAAAACAACTATTCCTCATTGTAGTTGCACTCTATCAGAAACCCATCCGTCTCCTCTCCCCAAAATAATTGTATTCAGCTCCGGTGAGGTCCCATCCTCCTCCTCCTCCTCCTCCTCCTCCTCCTCCTCCTCCTCCTCCTCCATGCTGCTCCTTTCCACCTCTCTTGCATTCGTCTCCCCCATGATCCCCCCCCCCCAGGCCAAGTTCAAACTGTGAATTGCTAAAGTCCTTGAGAAAGCCCTGA
Source organism: Dascyllus trimaculatus (assembly GCA_024666655.1). Taxonomy (NCBI): domain Eukaryota; kingdom Metazoa; phylum Chordata; class Actinopteri; family Pomacentridae; genus Dascyllus; species Dascyllus trimaculatus. The sequence goes on along the minus strand of CM045462.1, from coordinate 20,721,438 downwards.
TTCAGACGATTCGGTGTCAGCCGCGCAGTTCTCCTTCATCCCCTCGCGATCCTATGCCCGTCCATCTATTACTCCCCCTTTAGACAACTCCACCTCTGCTCCTTTTTACCTCCTCCTCACCGGCTCCTCTGATACTAAATCACTTCCAACAGTTATCTCAGCGCGCAGGAGGGAGGAGAAAGAAAAGAATTTCAAGTAAAACAAAAAATAAAAAAACATTGTGTCAGCTGCACACCAGGGAAGGCCATGCTGATTTCAAATCTTTAAGATTCCATTTTTTTTTCTCCCACATGGTTCTGCACCATCTGTTCTCATATGAAACTCTAATTTCCCATCAAACACCATCACCTTGACATCCTGTCTACCTTCACGTGTAAGGTTGGGGAAGTAAACTGTAATAATTAAACACTAAAATTGGAATTTGCAAGGAGAAACGGTGTTTAATGAGGTGAGTAAATAGCAGTTTACACGTGTAGAAGTGCACCGACGTGTGGCGTGAACGAGACGTCTGCAAAACAAGTGCAGAATCTGACAAGCCTGTTCATGAAAAATGGTTCATTTGTAAGAGACTCAGCCACTAGAGTGCTACTTTGTGAAATGCAAATTCAAGATTGCGTTTTCCAAGACACGAAAATGATTAAAACACAAATTCCGACGTCTTATCTAAGAACACATCCAGCTACTAGATCTAATGACTTTTGAGCAAGCGGTGGAGTGTTTGTGATTCGGCTGCATGAGCTATCAGAGAGAGAGAGGGGAAAAAAATATGAAGAGAAGAAAGAAGGTGACAGCTGAGTTAAGAACAGAGGGGAAAAAGTGGGGGGGGAATGACGAATCAGAACCAATTCTCTCTTCGAATTCTGCCTTGACCCACCGGGTTTTCGCTCATTCCTCTTCCCCCGCAAGCCGCTTTGACAGACAAGCCTCTGCAATTCTATGAGCGCGTGGCAAAAATGTGTCATCTGTCTCTCCTGGTGGACCGATGTCAACCCCACTCTCATATGAAATGCTGTTTGTGTGACAAACGGCCCTGGGGCGTGCCAGCCAGAGCGGATGAGGGGCAGAGGGAGGGATGCGGGCCATTTTAATATTAGGATGATGGAGACGCTGCTCTGGTTCGCTACTGAAGGGCCCACAGCCAGATTGCTTCTTTAGAGAAATGAATTAAGCTCAATCTCCCCCCCATAGGAGACAGGAAGTTTACAGAACATGGAACAGAAGCTGTGCAGGTGGTGCTGTTCGTAACAGAAATGATTGATGAGATGCGAGATCAGGATTTCCTTTGGCAGATTTACTCAGGTCTGTCCTGAAATTACAGTATCGCAGCTCCTTGCTGTATTGTTTGATTTTTGCCTTGAGTCTGGTCTATTTCACATAAGACCTGGCTGGCAACTGTGTGTGTGTGTGAGCGAGTGTGTGAGTGTGTGTGTTTCTAATCTCTATTTATCCAAGGGGGGTTTGCTCAGCACTTAGGCTCTTTTCGCAGCAACTCTCAGCTTTCTCACATTTATATTTCTAGCTAAAAAACACTCACATCTAGGCATTTTCAAGAACACCTAGAGGTATAACATGCCAGCTTCTGAATCGTTTTCTAATGAGGCTAAAAAAAATTTGCAATAAGCAGCTGATAAATGCTTTAGGATGTTTTGATAGTATTTGTAAAGGGAAAAGATGGCATTTCATTTCTTTCTTTCTTTTTTTTGCTGTCTGGGAATCCTGGCTTGTCTTGCAATCTCAAGCGGTGACTTCCCCCAAATTCGAAAGGCACTGGAGATGGGACATTATGCAATCATCGCGGCCACCGTGGGATGGGCCCCCGAAAGGAAGCGAGTTTTATTGGCTGGAACTCGGTGACAAAGCCGGTGTGATCTTAAAAGCGTGTGGCGGAAAAAGTCATTAGGATTAAAGACCCAATCAGATGCTAATCAGCTGATCTTTGGGGACGAAACGGGGTGTTGTTTTGTCGATTACAGTCGAAGCCACGCAAATAAGACAGGAAGGAAGAAGGAAGTGCGATCCACACATACTGTATGCTCACACACACACACACACACAGCATAAGAGGGCAGGTGTACTAGATGCCCTGCCATGGCTGACTGACTGGCTGACTGGCAAGGTCACACCGATTTTGGATGAGTATGCTGGGCATCACTGAACCCAACACTGACAGGGGAAGAGGAGGATACACGTGCATGCTCGCAAGCACCCACACAAGCCCGCGGGGATTTCTTTCGCTCGCTATCACACACACACACACACACACACACACACACAGTCACTTCTAGACACACAAACAGGCGAGCGCGTATACACACGGAAATGCACAAGGGCAAAGAAGCCTCCGTGATTAAATTGGTTTATTTAAGAGGGGGAAAGCGGGGTTGGCAGTCAGGGAGCAAAGGCAGATAGGGGGTAAATACATTTAAATGAATTTGTATGGTTAAGGATGGGGGGGAAGTGTGTGTATGTGTGTATGTGTGTGTGTGTGTGAAGAGGCACCAATGAATGCAACTTTTTAGGATAAAAGTTGGATAACAGAGGCAGAGGAACATATAGCAAAGCACCATGACAAAACACTGATAAGACGGTGAGTAATGACATAAATATTTGCGAGTAATTTAACATGCACACACATGCATAACATTTATGTCCTGTATTGGTGTGTGCATGCTAGACACTAAATCAAATTACTGATTCACACACACACACACACACACACACACACACACACATGCATGGACACAAACGTACTGTATGTGCACAGGAATGGTCAGAGACAGGCTGGTGGTTTAGGCTGGAGCAGCAGTTCCCAACTGCCTCTTTGACAGGCAGCTAAACCGCATTAACAGAAACAATGGAGCACTCAATCTCTTCCACGTTCCCCAGAGAGTCCCGGAGAGAGGGGTAGTGGGGTGAGAGGAAGGAGATTTAGCCTAATATACGTCGAGGGGGGGCTCAGGCTTTGGCATGACCCTGTTTCCATGCGGCTGTCTGTCAGCTGGTAATTGAGGAATAGCAAGGTATGGGCCTTTGGCTGAGCCAGTGGATAAGTAATGATCTTCTTGGGTCATTGACCCCCGTCCATTACAGTTAATCTAATCTGAAAAAATAAAAAATAAAATTCACCTATGAGGGCAATCCTGGAGTGGATCAGCACTCGTGACAACGTGTCAGCACTCGTACTAAGAAGTGTCAATTGCTGCCTCCTTGAAAGACAGCAAAACCGGTTGATTCCCACAGACCAGCCACAGCTGTTCTCAAGGCCTGACTGACCAAGGAATGGAATTATATGACGGCCTCTCCGTCTGCCTGTCTGCCTTTCAAGCACTATTAATTTTTTGGGCTACTTGGGGTCAGTGGAACAAACTAAACGTAGAATTCTCATACTTTCTAAAGTTCCTATGACAAAAAAGTTGTCCAGCAGATACTGAGCAAGGATTAAAGTTGTGTTTTGTTGGACCAGTGAACGTACACTCAGTCACTTATTTATTTAATATTAGAGGTGCTTGAAAATATAGTGCAGTTTAAAATACCACCACAACCCACTGGCCTCTTTGACCTCAATGATAGAGTGGAATCATTATCTTTTCATCCACAAAAACTGAAAACGTAACAGCTTCAGAAATTTATGGCAGAGCTGAACTGCATTAGATTTCCCTAGTGTACCTAATAAAGTAGCCAGTGATTTGCTCTCCTTTTAGCCCAATTTTCAGAGGCTACTGACCAACACCAGAAAGAATTATCTGCAGCTACTAAACTACTTAATGCTCCGCAAAGTTCAGGGATCAATTCCTAACTTTGCCATAGAGTCTGGTGGATATCACAGCTTTGTTGGAAAACAGTCGCCTGCTCTGCCTTGTAACAAGGGTCGTGAGTGCAGTATTTAAAGTTGTGTGAGCTAATAGACACACAATATCATAATTTAACCCAGCTTAATCATTTTTGTTTAATGCAACTTTTAAAACCTTGAAATTTCAAGTTTAGGAGACATGATTTGTCACTTTCTGAAAGAAGTTGGCTATAAGTTAAGCAAGGAGCTGGTCTCCATGTTTAGCCTAGCTTAGCATAAAGAATGCACGCAGGTTGAGCAGTAAGCATGGCTCTGTTTAAAGTTTCCTAAATGACACGCTAAAGTGTTTTAACTAATTTATTTGACATTCTAATGGAGAGTATGTGCTGGAATTATATTTGGACCCAGCAATAGTTTGGAGCTATGACTGCATTACTTGAATTTTTGGCACAGCTCTGTTGCCTAAAACAGTCGCCTGTTGTGCCTGGAAACAAAGCAGTGCAAAAAGTAAAGTTGTGTCAATACAAAAAAATGAGATAAAAAGACACACACACACAAAAAAAAATCATAATTTACCCTAGGTTTATGACTTGGTTAATCCAACTTTAAAGACCTAAAAATTTCAGACTTTGTCACTTTCTGAAACAAGTTGGCTTCATGTTTAGCTTAGCTTAGCATAAAGAATGGACACAGGAGGAGCAATTAACATGGTGTTTCCCAATGGTTCCTTTCAAAACACACTAATTAAATGATTTAATTAATTTATATGACATCCTAAGGGCAATTATGTGCTGGAATGTTTTTATCCCATTTTCCTCACAGCTTTATTTGCTAAAAACAGTCAACTTCTGTGCCTGAAAAGCAAAGTTGTGTTGCTACAAAATAAAATGCTATAAAACACAAAAATGTCATAATTTGACTTTTGGCTAATGCAACTTTAAATACCTCAAACTTGCAGGTTTAGGGGACATATTTTGTCACTTTCTGAAACAAATTGCATGTTTAGCCTAGCTTAGCATAAAGAATGCACGCAGGTTGAGCAGTAAGCACGACTCCTCCCAAAGTTTCCTTTCAAACGCACTAATTAAAAGGTTTAAACTAATTTATCTTACATTCTGGGCTGTGACTGCGTGCTATTTGCACTTTTGCTGCCAAATGCCATGCTTGTACATCTGTCTACACACTTTACAGCCAGAGATGCTATGCACCAGACTCTGCCTACAGTCACAAACTGTTGCTTTACATTTCTGTTTATGCATGGCACTAGGGCAGCTTTAGAACCGTGGGTATATACATTAGTTTTCGGTGCCAAGTGTCCCCTGCTGCCAGTATTAATGCTAAGCTACGCTAAACACATCCCGACATTTACTTTGCATTGACTTTTGACAAAACTCCCCCAAAAAACATGTCCCAAAATGCCGAACTATCCCTTTAAGTGATGTAATGGAACTCTGTATGGTTTACATATGGCCCAACTTCAACTCTTGTCCAGCACTGCAGAGCCTCTCATCAAAATGATATACGAGTGGTGACATGGCTCCCTCTCTCTATATCCCTCCATCTCTCTCTCTCCCTCTCTCTCTGTCTCACTGCCCAACACATTCCCATCTCCTATATTAGATAATGCACAGCCCACCATGTAAAGAGCAATAGATTATTCTACTCCTGGTGACAACAGAGGAGAGGGAGGGAAAGGGGGAGAGGAGGATTATAAAGAGCAGAATGATGAGGAGGCTAATTTAAGCAGTTTGGAAAGAGAGAGAGAGGGAGCAAAATAGTGATGGAGGGATGGGGAGGGAGGAGAAGGGGGGAGTTCAGGCTTAATGGAAATAAGTTTAAGAGGTGAGGTGCCAGGGAGTTTCTAAATATGTTTATATATGAGAGTTTCCGACGTTTATTTTGCAAAATGCCCCGTTCTTAATCCAGTCTCCTCACCCCTGCTACCTATGTAAATCTCCTCCCAGCACTAATGAACTATTATGACAAATACCTAAAATATATTTACTGTGTTGACAGAGTCTGTGCAACCCAGTCCCAGAGGGCCAGAATGAGTTATACTCTGCCTTCTTCTTCCCTCTCCTCCTTGCCTCTTTCTAGTTGGGACTTTTCCTCCCTCTCTTTTACATCTTCATCCCATATGGGGAATGACACAAGCATCTCTCATCTTTTCTCACAGAGCGGCAGGGATGCGCTGCTTTGGTACGTTCCGTGTGGTATATATAGTTAGCAGAGCCCGTGGTGATGTATTGAGTGTAATGGCCAACAGTGTTTGTTGAGATTAATTGATACTAATGGCTAACACAGTTAGCGGTGAGTGATGGCTGCTACACCGCAGACACACTGGAGGATTAGACACAAATCAAGTTGCGACTCCGCTCCCACTGCAGCAACACGCTCCGTCTGTTCTGTCATCTACGACGCAGTCTGAAACAAAACAAATGTGTGTGTGGAGTCATAAAGCAGCACTAGTTAGAAGAGAGGCACTGCTGGATCAAATGCCAAAAAATGACCGCTGATGTCATCCTTGCACGTTGGCTCTGTCTCTCTGTTTTAGAGTGATAATTTATGAGCGAATGCCCAAAAAGCGTCAGAGCTCTTGTGCAAAATTTAAAATAACATACACCGATCAGGCATAATATTCTGACCACCTGCCTAATATTGTGTTGGTCCCCTGTATGTGCTCAAAAATGCTCTGAACCATTGGGCATGGACAAGAGGACCTCTCAGGGTGTCCTATGGGGTCTAGAACTGTTGGCACTGGATCCTTTGGGTACTCTGGCTTGTGCAGTGGGGCCTCTGTCAATCAAACTTGTTCCACTGCATCCTGTTGATGCTTGATAACAGTGGGGTGTAGGAAGTTTGGAGGTGAAATCCACATGTTGGGCCATTGTCATGTTCCTCATTCCGCATTCATTCCTGATTGTTTGATGTTTTTTCCTTGTGGTGGGGTGCATTTTCCTGCGGGGGTATGCCAGTGACATTTGGGATTTCCATTTGCATGAGGGAGTGTTCTTATTCGGGGATAATATTTGTTTGGGTGTGTAACTCTCCTCAACTCGGATGCAGAACACCACATAGTACCAACGTGGCCAATGTTATTCGCTTCACCTGTCAGTGGTCTTAATGTTGTGGCTCATCATTGTGCATTATGCATACCAAGCAGGTGATGGCAGGCTCAGATAACATTATGACAAGAAATGATGAGAACGATGGACGTGCAAGAGAGAGGGAGAAGTACAGTAAGTGTAATCCATCTTAATCATGTCTTTGCAAAAATCCTGGCAAGAGATGCATGTTAACACCCAGAACAGAGCCGGGGATATAAAATCATTTTCACCACTGCAACTGAGAACTTAAAAGTCGGAGGCTAATTTTACTTGAACGTGTCACAATATCTTGCATTAAAGTACAGGAATGTCAGCAAAAAATTATGCCAAAATTCACCTAATGTGCAGGTTGCGTGTCAGAACTTCAACATAATTTCTTGAGAAGTGAGTGCTTCTTTGTGAACTACATGACCACATAAGTCCAACAGCCTCAGCGGAAAGAAAAAACCCGAACCTTGCTGAATTGATTTTCCCCGTTTTAAATTTTGAGAAACACTAATCCAGGGAGAACGTCAGGAAATAGAACTTGCAGGTACACTAAAACATTTTGTTCTAAAAAAATGAGACAAGCTTCATAAAACCTGATACTCTATCCGCTTGATTGCACCTTCCCTAACCAGATGCTTTGTGCGTCTCACAATTAAACGACGCATATTGTTTTTTCACATCACATCAACTGTGCAGCGCTTTGATTGAATCCTCATCAGTTTGAATCACGTCACCGTTCCGCTGTGGCATAAAAACTGATCGTCCTCTCCTCGGCTTCTGCCTCCTCTTAATCACAGAATGCGACTTGACAACTATTTGAAAAAGTACCTATCATTCCCCCTAGGCCGGGATGACTCATCCAGTATGGCTGCCACTCCATCACGGTGGGCTGGGCCTAAAAAGGTTCCCTTCTCCCCCCAATCGCTCGATCAGCGCTCCTCTCCACCTCCCCACTCATAACTCATTCTCTTCGAGTGCAACCCCACCTTTTGAACTGGACCAGTAGTCTTGGTTTGCAGAGACAAAGAGCGTGTCATTGCTCTTCATCTCTTCCAGCTGGCTGAGTGACACCTCTGACAGCATGAAGGGTAAGAGAGAAGTTACTCTTTCTTCTTCCTTGTTCGGGCGCCCTGTCCACACACACACTCCTACACAGTCTACATGAACACCACCTCCTTTTTTCCCCCCTCCCCAGGAGGGACAGAATCCCATCATCTCTCTGTGTCAGTGTCGCTGTTGCAGTTCTCAGTCCATTAGCATAATATTCCCATTCCCTTGCCGCCTCACTCGTCCAGTATCAGACAAACTGCTCTGGGAATCATAGTGGGATATTCTCTGCTCATGCTCACATTACTTTTTTTTTTTTTTTTGACTCGCTATTCGTTATGCCCTCTCAAGCTTGCGCACACGCTCCCTTTTTCTGTCTTTGATTCAGTTCGTCAAAGCTATCCATCTATCCCCCCATCCACGTCCATCTTTATTAAAGGGATGAGAGAGAGAAGATGGATAGATGCATAGATAGATAGATACAGAATGATGGCGAGCAATAGAGAGATGAAGCGCAGGACTGTACATGGCTGACTGCCTCAAACTACTTACCCCAATGAACTACACCAGTATGACATGCACACAGGAAACATCTAATTAACATGTGGTGGTACAAATGTGTATTTTTTTTCGATTTGGTTGACATATAGCAATCCTTGCCCCAGGGTTGGGCTTTTTTGTATCATTATTCTTCTTCAGAATCAGTTTACGGGTCCAACATGAATGGCTGAAAAAGTCCCATATTACCACTTGCCATTGTGTCGCATACAGAAGTTCCTGTGTGAGCTGGTGTGCTCGAGTTGCATAGAGACATTTCACTGATCTGCAAGTCATTTTAAGGTATGGATGGAAAATATGGAATCTTAATACACAGAGCGGAGATTTTTAGGGGTTAAATCAATGACCCAAACTTAACCCCACAGAAGCCCAAACATCTCCACTGACCATGAAAAGACAGATAATAACCATCCATGTTCACATGTCAGCTGGCATGAAGGCTGCAGGGCAGATCAGAGCAGTGTCAGGAGCTTGTGGAGTGTTCAGCAGAGCTTTCTAATGGCTTAAACTTCACTAAGTGCCTGCAACTAACCCAAGCAAAACTCATTTGCCTTCTCAAAAGCACTGAAAAAAGTAGAAAAAACAGCCTTAGAACACCTTGTAGTTTCTTAAAATATAACAAAGCTACACTATGATTGTAACTCAATAGCTCCTGCAGTGGACCTTAGTGAAAGCCACAATTGATTATCATCACAGGAGAATTTCCACTTTGATGCAGGTACAGAAATATTGGCCGTGTTTTAACAAGATACAGCACCGTCATTACCGCAAAACTGCTGGCGACAACTTTAGTTTTTTCTGCAGCTTTTTCGTCCTGCTGATACACTATAGTCTTGCTCTTTTTTCCCCCCCTCTACTCGCTGCACCTGGTTGAATTAAAAAAATATGCAGGGCGCGTTAGATTTTGATAGGTAAGATAAGGTAATGCTGCTTGAGATACA